>BLKR01000030.1:40000-640000 GCA_011170035.1 Teleogryllus occipitalis
AACGATAGGTAATTTAATTTTATAATCTTAGAAACACTATTTTTGTATTTATTTATTTTTCAATATATAAAGTCCAGCGGGGCTTCCCAATGACTGTTTGTGACAAGATATTAACAAGATGTGGTCTTCGTGTCATTAACGATACTTTTGGTTAGACTGATGATGGAATGAACAAACACATTAATATTTGTATTCCCATGATTTATAATGCTATTTGTTTAGTTTCATCATTTTGCAAACTCTACCTCTAAAAGAGCATCTGTTGCTCAGTGCAGGATTGTTAAATAGTCTACTTGTAAGAGCATTAAACTGAGGAAGGGACAGTCACCTGTGATAAAACGAAAGATAACTCGACTATTTTTATAATGTTGATAAGATAAATAATTTGATACCTTGTCTGTTTTTGTCCAGCCATTGAAGATTAAATTTTAAATAGTGGTATTAACCGTTGATTCCTCTTGATGGATACAAACTGATTTACATTATAAATACTTTGCAAAACATTTCTGAGAAGCTTCAAGAGATTTAATGAGACCCACCTTATCAGGGGACCATAATACCAACTCACAGGGTGGCCAGCAAACCCGGAATCCTTGAAAACCGGGAATTTGAAAAAGCCTGGAAGAACCAGTAAAAAAAAAACAAACGGAAATTTGATTTGAAGACTGGGATTTTCCATTATTTTCAGATTTACCCCCAACAATTAGCCCAAATCGTATTCAACATCGTATTCAGTAAAGTGCAGAATTCAGCTAAGTACATGATAATGGCACGTGTTATAATCGAAGTATGTATGTGAAGCGTCACAAGTTTTCTTGAGAATTGCGAAGTTCTTGACTCACTCATAACACAACTGCAAACACTGCCGCTTATATAGGTGCAACATGGGTAAAGTACCTAGCACCTCATAGTACCTACAGTAAAACCCCGCTTTTACGTTCCCGCAATTTACATTTTCTCGGCATTTACAACATTTCTTGTCAGTCCCATCAGTTTTCTTATATTCATAATGTTATAAATACCCAGCTGGAAAGCACTTCGCGTTGGACGCAACAGGCACTGTCTCTGGACGTTCCCATCACCTTGCCGCGTTAAAAATGATCCTAACATGACGCCAAGCTGTGTCGATGCCTGCGCATACGAGTGATATAACGGGCGTGTTGAACACAATCTTACGAGAAACGACACATGAACACTCTTGGCAACGTAAGTTGTTGCTGTCATGCGTCGTTTAGCAGACGTCGCGCATTGAAAGCTAGAAAATGTTTTATCTCAACTTGTTGCTGCATCTTGCTCGAGTTGTGGGAACAACACACGCTTTCTTCAAAATCGATGATATGGTTACTGTTTTCCATACAGATGGTAATTTTCCTGTGTCCAAAGATTTCTTGAAGATACTGTTAAACGGTGGTGGCAATTAAGGCACATTGTTTAAGGTATAAAGTTGGGATAGCATCAGGGCCCACAAGAGTTGGTTCACAACCCCCTCATGGCCCTTGGAGTTCCATTGCTGTTAAATAAATCATGTTCAATCAAGTATACTTCAATTGCTTGAAAGTAGTTCCATTTCAATGAGTTATTATTGTGGTTCTCTTATATACCTCTGCTTAAGAATGTATCAATGACTTCAGTATTGGCAGCATACAGGCGACTATGACAGGTCAGTGCGCTGTTGTAACACATTACTGTGCACATGGCACCACCTACGTTACAGATAAATGAAATCTCAAATCATTAACATTAACTGACACGCTAGGAATGTCTTGATATCGTGTTCATAACTTTCACCAAAGCTGAACCTTTTTGCCTTCGCAACTTCCTGTCAGTCAGATAAGCAGCAATGTTGAACCCTGGCTGTAAGAAAGTAAGTAAATCCCCCCCAAGATGATTGCTTCAGAGCAGGTCACATGACATACCACAGCACGTGGTGAGAACTGTCAATAACTTATATGCTGCTGATACTGTAGCCTGTACTTGCTCTCAGGGTAGGAAGGGCAATAATATTGTAATTTGTTAACACCAGGTGTAAAATAGTTATTTTATGTTCAGTTGTAATGGGTATGTCAAAACTCAAAAGACATAGTAAATTAGGGCAGTCGATTAAGCCATTCCATAGTTTAGAGACAAATTTCAAGTTTTCAAGACAAATTTAGAGATAAAGTCAAGTTTCGTCCATATCTCAGTTTGACTTCACTGTTCTCTAACTATACAAATTTCAGGATTGTGGATTTCAGATCTGTAATAAGAGAAATTATCTATGCCTATAGTATCTAAATTCTTTACTTTTATTAGACTTCACATTCTAGTCGGAGAATTAATTTCTGTCTTCACTCATAATTTGTTTATTTTATTAATGGTGGCAGCAACAAGCTGTTGTACACATCTTACAATTGAATTGAATGTGCCTTATTTTTTACGTGGTGAGACTCAGGCCATGAGGCCTGCTCTTCCGTCTGACCACGCAAATTTCGCTAGCGCCTTTCACCAACCATGGGAGAAAGAAGGTATTACTTGGGCGACGAAACAGGCGATTTGAATTGAGCTCAGAGGCATCATTTAGGCTTGAGGATCTTTTACATGCAGTAAATCTACTAACATGGGACAGCCGGCTTTACTTCCCCTCCGAAGGAAGGCGTACGAAGGATTTTTTCGCCCTTAAAAATCCATGGCTTCGATGGAGTTCGAACCCGCAAACTTGGGTATAACAGTCCGATACGCTAACCGTTACACCATCGCTGCCGCAATGGTGTGATAACTTATATAACAATTCACTTAAGTAGACCAACAAAGTAATAATTAAATCACAAATATAGATCACAGATCGTACGTATAGAAATATAATGTATATGTATATAAGAGTATCATCACTTAGTTAATCACAAATTTATAACTGCCCAGACTATTCTTGAAGGCGTCAGGGTTTCCTTTTGTGTGCATTGTGCAGGAAGTGCATTCCATGTATTTACTCACGATTTACAATAAAATGAGAATGTTGTCCTGTCCTTGTTCTGTCTTTCATCAGCTTCATCATATGTCCTCTTTTTTCCATGATTTTTGTGAAGAAGTTAAATTCAGGAATGTTATAATTAAAGACCGGAAAAATGTGTAGTATGAAACGTTAAAATAGAACATAAATATGTAATGAAAGCGGTAAGAATATGTAATAAATATGTAAAATCCGATAGAATATGTAATTTTAAAATTCTCTCATTATAAAACACATGTACATAATATGAAATTACATTTATAAAAAATTCATAAAGAAATTTTAAAAATAATACAAATTTCTTAAAAATGATTTAGAGCATAAGTTGAAGCAGACTTTACACCATACAAGTTTCCCATCAGTAGTAAAAGCTTCATCTATTGCTATCCAGGACCGTAGTTTTGCAGCCAGACTAGACAGAATAGAAGACAGCATATGAACTGGTGATATATATGACCAGCAATCACTTCAGAGTGCAGCACTCTCATTGAATGTTAAGTCAGCGATCGCCAATGTTTCTTTGAAATTAAGGTCATGATCAGCGTCACCAGTGATACTTTTCACACCTAAAGGTGAAAATTAATTCAGTCTCCGACACTCACTTCCCATCACTGAAATAAATGAAGCAGGGGTACCGACTGTGAAAACATTGCGCATCTTCACATACGGTATCGCAGTAATAATATAGGAAAAAATGCTGAAAATGCTTATTTTCATAAAAAATGGAATAAAATTGAAGAAAACTGATAGAATAAAAAATATTTTGTGAAAATACAAAAATATGTAATATAGTACAAAATCTGTAAAAATTTATTACGAAAAAATTGGATATTGTGTTAGGACAGCAACAATTTGCCAAGATAACAAATTTGAGAACGTTAAATAGAAAGGCAAAAAATATGTAATTACATAAAAATCCGGTCTCTAGTTAAAGTAGCCATTCAAGATTTTAAAAGTTTCTATATCACCCCTGTTTCTTCTCTGTTCCAATGGCAGAAATGACATTTCTCTGCAACTTCATCATTGAATTGACGTAGTTCCCTAGTTATCTGCCATTGTACTTTTGCAGTTTGTATTTTTTGTCTTTTTAATAGTAGGGGGACGAAACCATATCGACATACTCAAGTATAGGTCTGATGTACGTGGCATAGATCAGTTTTACCACAGATGGACACAATGTACACAAATGCATACACAGATGGACACAATGCCTTTCTAATTAGGTATAGTGGCTTATTGGCTCTTTTGGCAACAGCAGCAACTTGGTTATACCATTTCAAATTTTGACTGATGAGAACACCGAGATCATTTTGTTCTGTCGTAGAATTGGGGATGTGATTTCCAATTTTGTAGTAAGATTTGTGTTATTTCTTCCTAAGTGAAGGACGGTACACTTATTGGGGGTTTAAGGGCAGCTACCAACATTCCGACCATCTCACCACTTGATTGAGTTCATTTTGCAGCATTTGGTGGATTTGAGAATAGTTTGGTGTCATCCGCAAAGCAGTTTCAAGTCGAAGACAGATCATCACTGAAGTCACAAATATATTATAATGAATAATATTGGGCCTAGAGCTGAACCTTGGGAAACACCACTTGTAACGGCACAGGGTCTCAATAGTGTGTTTCCAATTGCAACCTGGAATGTTCTCTTCGATAAATATTCTTGAATCCACCTCAATAGTTTACTTTGTATACCCAAAGATGAGACGTTTGTATGGTACTTTATCGAAAGCTTTAGCATAATCTATATAAATGTCAACTGATTGTTTCTGATTCAATTCTTTGGTCCATACATCTAGTGACTGGAGTAAATTCATGGATGTTGATCTTCTAGGGATGAAACCATGTTGTTCTTTAGGAATAATATAATTTTTAAGTGCATGATCTAAAAGCCGTTGGACAATTACCCTTTCCATGACTTGCCCACTGTGCTTATCTTATAGGTCTCTAGTTTATTGGTAACTTTTTGTCTCCTTTCTTGAAAACTGGTGTGATAAAGATTTTTTTCCATTCAGATGGCAACGTCACTGATGACTGTCTGAATATTGTGTTCAGTAGAAGGGCTAGTTCTAATTTACAATTTTTCAGGTACATGGTTGGAATACCATCAGGACCGGTGGATGAGCTTGCATTCAATCTGCTTATTATCTGCGCAGTTTTGATATCTGACAATTATGTATTATCAATAATTCTGGAGCATTTCTCTTCAGTAGTCAGCAACGGACATTCAGGTTCTATGGTATAGTCTTTTCTGAATCCATTTGAAAAGCATTCCGCAATTCCACTTGGATCAGTTATTACAGAATTTCCATTCAGGTCAATCGTAGAATGATCAGTTATACAGTTAGTCTTTGTATATGGGAGAAAAATCTTTTGCCTGGACAATTTTCTCTTGGTATTTTTGTTTACGCCATTTCATATTAGAGGTGAGATTGTTTGAAATGGTGTAACGTTCATCTCCTCCAGTTCTTCTATAATTTGCGCATGCTCGACGTTTAAGTCTTCTTGGTTTTATTATCTCACGATTAATCTCAGGGTTTATTTAAATTAATTCTATTCCTGATATCTGGTGAGAATTTAAAAACCCTTTAGATATTTCGCAAAAATTCTCATAATTAGATTCAGTATTGTTATTTCCAGCATCCTCATTAATATTCATATTTAGTAATGGTGTAATGGTGTTCGGTAAGGTGTCTCCTTGTTGTGTAGTTGGTTTGAAAGTAATTCTGTTTGGAGATGGAGTTATAAGCAGTGGTGGTGGGCGAGTTAAATTTTAGGGTGTTGCAAAAGCTATACTCGTTGACAGCAGGCTGTGAACATGAGGTGCACAGTCACTCTGAAATAGAGCTGAGATGAGCATCACGTCTGTTGACAGCGACAGGTCGGCCATGCTACACGTTTGACGTGCATATATACGACGTGCGAATATTTAAAATATTAATAACCTATCTTGAAAATAATGCTTTAATTTCTCATTTGTTGCTTTTTATTACTTTTGACCGTGACACTTCTGACGCCTCCATGTTACAACACTTTAATTAGGCCACATTCGGAACTAGACATTTATTTTCAATTTTACCACTCTACCAAAAAACGAGGAAATTGTAATCTTACCTTGTTTACTTGAGTTGAACATCCAATCGCCGATTTCTCAGATGCACAAATTTCTCCATCAATCATTGAAGTTACTAGTTAAGTGAAGTTGAAGTTAGTTTCACAGTTAAATTGCTTTTCTACAAGTATTTGACAGCATTGTGAGGGCATGCGATCGGGTTCGGTTACCTTTGAATTTCTATGAGATTTTGTATCCACATCATTGTTGAAAATTATCATTCAGCATTGCAGACTTCTGGAAAATATTCTCCTGTCATTTCATTTTACAGCATTACTTGAAATATTGGTGCCGCTCCTATGGCATTTTAAATTTGCTTCTCTTGTACCTTGCAACAGTGTTCTGTACTGATTTGATGTCCCTTTGAAAATGGGATAATGTTTATTAATATAAAGTTATTTAGTCGATTTTCTAAAGAAGCTGCTTTATTTGTTTTTGTTTTTTGTTTGTTTTTTAATTGTAATGGTAATGTTTGGAATGAATATAAGAAAAAGTTTGAATTTTGCAGGGGATACAACTCGGATATGGATGGTGGCAGCAATCGAGGTCGTGGGGGCCCCATGAGAGGTCGTGGCAGGGGCCGTGGCAGTGCAGGACGCCATAGTGAATCCAGATTTAACGCTGGTAATACCATAACAGATTACATAAACAGTATTGATGGTAAGAAGGGTCCAGGTCAGTCAACAAGTCGAGGACGAGGTGGGCGTGGTGGAGGAGAGCGAGGAAGAGGTAGTAAAGGTGCTGGGGGAGGAGCGACAGAAAAAGAGCGTAAGTGATGGTTCCCCCATCAGACTGACCCACTGGACGTACAAGGTACCCACTGATCTCTGCTTGAAACCTTAAATAACGACAAGTAAAATACATTGCTCTCGTAAAATCTGAGAAAATTTACGGTGTCTAACTCAAAAATGAGAGTATGTTTGAACTATTTTTCTATGGTTCAAACAAGATATACAAAGCTGATTGTTTTATGATTAAATACTCATATGTGACTTCAAACACTGATCAGTATACCTGTTAGGCTGTATTGACTTCTTGGCTTTTGACTTATGGCACTTGGATCCCAAATAATATCAGTTAGGCGGATAACAGTATTGACAATTGGCAGTATATTGATTGTATCAGAATTAACACAATAGTTATTTAAACGGTTACAAAAATAAATGTCTTCGTTATGGAATTCTGTTGTATCTGCCTTCAAGACATTATTATAAAGTTCTTGTCATTGTTATAATTATTAGGATGTGAAGCAGTGTAGATGGCAAAAACCTTCCCTAAGAATATTTGTTGCATATTATTAACTTCAAGAAGACCCATGAAAATAACAATTGATGTGAATGAAAAAAATTATCTTAAGTTGTAGGCATGATATGGTGAGAAATATTATACTATGAGTTTGTTTCTAAAATAACAAAATTTGAAGAAAATATTTGGTTCGTGTGGATTGATTTTCTTGAATAAATAAGATTTTGTCTTTTATCATGCCATTATTGTGCTTTTATTTTAAAATGTTTTGTTATCTTGTTAAACAAACCAGTGATATTATAAAAAAAAAAAACTATTTAAATAAAGTAGGTGTCACTTGGAGTGTGTATATTTCAAGTAATGGACATATCTAATTTGAACAATCTTAAGTTTTCTTTGCTTGTCCAGATTATTCTAAGCCCAAATTTTGATTTGTAGGGTTTTTGTGTATGTTTCATCTAGTTATCCAATGTATAAACATTTCTTTTGTTTTCTTGTATCTGAAAGGATTCAAAAATACTCTATGAAATCTTGTTAAAAGTGCATCATAATATAGGTAAATATGTAAAAACTCCCATAATTCTGGAGAGGGTATCAAACAGTTCGTGTATGATTTGTAAAAGCAGATGAAGGGAAAAATATTTCTTGTTTCCAATTCTCTGCTAGGAGAATCCTTTTATCTGTCTGTGTGAGTGTTTTTATGTTGAAAACATAGAATATCAATATCAAGTGTAATGACTTTATGACTATTAGATTTACGGCAATGAATATGGTGCAGCATATTTTCTCTGAAAGGTGTTTGTGTACGTAGTGAATTTCTGAATGTTTTTCTTCATGTAACTGTGCTACTTGAAATATTTCATAAAAGGATAAAATAGTTTTATTCATCTTGGTTTTCCCTAATTAACAACTTATCTGCTATCCTTGAATTATGTTATTGTATTTTGTTTTGATTGTTTATAATCAGTTTTGATTTTTCAGTTAGCGGTAATGTTAAACAGGGTGTTGTTTTGGTAATGTAAGTAGGTAGAAGAGTGCAGTGAAAGAACTACGTAAATTGGGTGTTGGGGTTTAATGTCAGCCATGTTACATGGCATGCCCTTCAGTGTTCATGTTCATTTTAGAGACCTTGATAATCTACTAATGCTTATAACCCTAGTGTATTATTTTACTTCTTTTAGTGTTACCCAGTTCTTCATGTTTAAAATATAATTTCGTATAAAGCGATTCTCTGGAATGAAATTGAATTGAATTGCTGGCATGTTACGAGGAGTAGATAGAAAAACAAGAAGAAAAAATGCTGCACACCAAACCAACTCCTAACACTTCATTCTCGATTGTAGGCTTTATTATAATGTTTATGATATCAATATTGGGGATTGACACAAATGCAGTGTTTCATGAAATAATCTTGTCATGTTAATTTTCTGTTATTGGAGCATTCCACAAAAAAATGAATACTGACAAGGTATTACACTTTGAAATATCTACTAAAAATAGTACTTGAATGACCTTTCTGAAGTATTGTATAATAGTAATTTTTATTTGATGTATGTAAGATTCATTTCAGTGTACTAAACCAAAAGTGTAATATTCATTTTTTTGTGGTATTCTTTCTGTGTTTTTGAATGTAATCATCTTCATTTTTGTGTTATATATGTGAAATCAACATCATTGTACTTTAAACATGAATCAACTGCATTTGAATGGAGGTAGGGAAAGCAACTTCATTAATAGGGTAAGTCAGGATATTGCTTGGAAATGAAAAAAGGCCAAAAAGTAAATTAGAAAATTGAATTTTACTTTGTGCTTTTTACTCTCAGGGATTTATCTTGATGTAAATAATTATTAGAATGTGCAGACAAGGATTCAATTCAAGATGAGTGAAACAAAGAAATATTGCAGTCATGAAAGAACGTGCTGAAGATACTTTTCCCTACCTCCAATTTTTTTTTTCACTGGCTAAACTCTTTGCTCCCTGAATATGAGAGAAAACGAAATACCAAGCTGGAAGGGTAAGCCAAGATAAACTGTGGCTTTTAGCTCAAGAACTACGGATTAACTTCTGGGCATGTGTGGACTTGCTGGCCAATCTTTGTGTTTACAGAGCATAAGAAAATGTGTACCAATAATACAAAGGCCACATTTGTTTAATGATCTTACTAAGAACTAGAAAAGAAGAAAGAGGAAAACAAAAATGTTGCCAGTTTACTGACTTGTGGGCATTTTTCGTATTATCGTACCTCTTTATTATTTACAGAAAATTTTCTATGAAATAAATAAAATCTGTACAGTGATCAAACAGAGTGTCTTATTAATTACATTGAAAGCCTCTGTTGCAGAAGTTGCTGAGTTCTGACTCGAAACTTGTGCTACCCTTTCAGCTGGGGGTTCAGAGCTTTTTCAAATAGCCAGTATCTGTGTAGCGCAGTGTTCTTTTACAGTTTACGAGTGATATTTTAAGTATTTACTAACCTTAACTTCTTGCATGTTTGTATTACTTTTATGAATCTGTGGTGCAGCATATTACTTTTTTGCATGATGAAATGACTTGGAAAGCCATAAGATTTTGGGAGCTCAATAGCCTGAAAGGGTATGCATATATTCGAGTCCAACTTGCAACTAACTTGCATCACAGCACAATTCCCTCATCCTATGTTCCCTAGTGGAATAAAGCTAAATAATGCAGGGGTTGAGCATGATGACTCAGACTCAATTTTTTTTTTTGACATTTTTAACCAGAATTGAAAGAAATTAAATCAAGAATAATCTGAATTGCAAGCTTGGAAAGCAAAAACAAAATTATTTCTTTTCCCATTTTTGGGATATAGTGTCGTATTTTGTAAACTCACAAAATTTTTGGAAAATAAATTTAATCAATAATGTTTCATGACATTTGGGTTGTGTTAGTAAGGAATAAAAATTGCCAAATTGATTTGGTTGAATCAGAAGGTAATAAAAACCGCATTATGCAGAGTAAAAGAGTAACACAATCAGTTGTATTCTAAATCTAAAAGTTATTATGCAGAAATCATGTATATATGAACTTATCTTTCTGTTGCAAACTTTAATAAAGTAATGTAGTTGAAACTACTTTTCTTCTGAGCTCCCAGAAAATTGGCTCTCAATTTTAGAATATTTGCAAATATGCCTAAACCACAATATAAAGCCACTCAAGTCTTTCATTCAAATATTAATTTCTTCCCAGGTATTAAGAATTTTTTAAAATATGTATATAAAATTGTACATTTGTGCTAAGATTTACTCAAGCAAGCAAAAACCAAAAAAGGATGCAGAATTTTCCGAATATATTTTGTATGGTCATCTGGAATTTCAGGATAAACTTTTTGCTCAAGTCAAGAGTAATTGAATTCTCAGTTTCACTGTCATGTAATTTTTAATGTGCTGCAGGACACTATGTACTTGGTAATTCTATCAAAACCTAAATTCAATACGTGTAATTGCTTTTGTTCACAGAGTGAATGGGGGCATTGCCTTTAGAGTTATCAACTTAAGTATCATTGGTAGGGAATAAGAAATTAGGTAACTGTGAGAGAGAGAGTTTATTTTCTTTTTCTTTCCGGAATATTTGAGGTTGGGGTGAATTATAACTGGGCTATCGAACACATCATTGCATCGTTCAGGAGGAACCAGAAAATTTTCCATTACATTAACTATTTTTCTCAGGATCTAGGCATGCTACTCCAGACACAACTGATGAGAGAGTCCGAGATCTTCCTCCACGTCAGCATCAGTATCAAACTGGTCCACGTCAAAATCAGTCACGCCAGCCTGCCCGTCGTGATCACCGACGAGATGAGCGTCGTCGCATGACTGATGATGAGGATACTGTTATGGATAGCCAAGATGTTTCAAGTGTGGATCGGGGTGAGTTTCTTGTGATATGTACTATGTTTATTCTTTATAGTGTTGTGTAAGTTTTCCCTTAATGTTAGTTCGCGGTATTAATAATAGTGCATCATATTGACTATAAAGAATAGTTCATCACATCTTGTCAGATAAGGTTGCATAAGTGATATATTTGAAATCCATTTCCACACATATGATACTATTATTTGCTTATTTCAGTTCCATTTGTTTATTTTGCCCCCTTTCAGTGTTGTAGGTTGTTGCATGTTTGTAAATTTGTTTTTTAACCAGTTGATGTCCTGTTTATGTTGAAGATGATGTCTCAAAAGCAGTGATTTGTGCATATTTACTAATTTATTGTACCTGATTCACTTAAAAAATGCCTTCCAAATAATCTGATTTGGGTGCTTTTGAATGTTGATATCTCATTTCTCTAAAGAATCATTATTCAATTAAACCTTTCCAGCTGTTAAAAAATGTAGTCTTCTGTATGTAGTTTTTATTTATACTCACTTACTCTCACTCTCTGCTCCCTGAATATGAGAGAAAACGAAATACCCCTCCCCCTCTCTCTCTGACACATCTCCCTCTCCCCCTCTCCCCCTCTCTCTCTCTGACACATCTCCCTCTCCCCCTCTCTCTCTCTGACACATCTCCCTCTCCCCCTCTCTCTCTCTGATGCATCTCCCTCTCCCCCTCTCTCTGATACATCTCCCTCTCCCCCTCTCTCTCTCTGATACATCTCCCTCTCCCCCTCTCTCTCTCTCTGACACATCTCCCTCTCCCCCTCTCTCTCTGACACATCTCCTCTCCCCCTCTCTCTCTCTCTCTGAGACACATCTCCCTCTCCCTCTCTCTCTCTGACACATCTCCCTCTCCCCTCTCTCTCTCTGACACATCTCCCTCTCTCCCCCTCTCTCTCTCAGCCACATCTCCCTCTCCCCCTCTCTCTCTCTGACACATCTCCCTCTCCCCCTCTCTCTCTGACACATCTCCCCCTCTCCCCCTCTCTCTCTGACACATCTCCCTCCTCCCCCTCTCTCTCTCTGGCCATCTCCCTCTCCTCTCTCTCTCCCTGACCACATCTCCCTCTCCCCCTCTCTCTCTCTGACACATCTCCCTCTCCCCCTCTCTCTCTCTGGCCACATCTCCCTCTCCCCCTCCCTCTCTCTCTCTCTGACACATCTCCCTCTCCCTCTCTCTCTCTCTCCTGACACATCTCCCTCTCACCCTCTCTCTCTCTCTCTGACACATCTCCCTCTCCTCTCTCTCTCTGACACATCTCCCTCTCCCTCTCTCTCTCTGACACATCTCCCTCTCTCTCCCCCCTCTCTCTCTCTCTGACACATCTCCCTCTCTCTCTCTCCCTCTCTCTCTCTCTCTGAGCCACATCTCTCTCTCTCTCCCCTCTCTCTCTCTGACACATCTCCCTCTCTCTCTCTCTGACCACGTCTCCCTCTCTCTCTCTCTCTGACACGTCTCCCTCTCTCTCTCTCTCGACCGTCTCCCTCTCTCTCTCTCTGACACGTCTCCTCTCTCTCTCTCTCTCTCTCTCTGACAATCTCCCTCTCTCTCTCTCTGACACGTCTCCTCTTTCTCTCTCCTCTCTCTCTCTCTGACACATCTCCCTCTCTCTGACACATCTCCCTCTCTCTCTCTCTCTCTCTCTCTCTCTCTGACACACCTACCCCTCGCACTTTGACTCACCTCCCACTCGCACTGTTACACACGTCCCCGTCGCTCTTTGACTCATCTCCCCCTTGCACTATGACAGGTTCTCTCTTGCTCCTCTCTATCTCATCTCTCTTCTCTTGGTCTCCTCTTTCTCTATTTCTCTCTCTCTCTCTCTCCTCTTTCTCTTCTCTCCTCTCTCTCTCCTCTTTCTCTTCTCTCTCCTCTCTTTTTTCTCCCTTCTCTCATCTTTTTTCTCTCTCTCTCCTCTCTTTTTTCTCCCTTCTCTCATCTTTTTTCTCTCTCTCTCCCTTCTCTCTCTTTTCGCTCTCTATCTCCTCTCTTCCCTCTCTATCTCCTCTCCTCTCTCTTCCCTCTCTATCTCCTCTCCTCTCTCTTCCCTCTCTATCTCCTCTCCTCTCTTTTCGCGCTCTCTCCCTCTATTTCGCTCCCCCCCCCTCTTTTTTCGCTCTCCCCCCCTCTTTTCGCTCTCTCTCCCCTCTTTTCGCTCTCTCTGCCTCCTCTCTTTTTGTTCTCTCTCTCGCTCTCCTGTCTCAAATATTACTTATATTTTTTCTTGTCACCCACAATATTGATATTTCAATTGTTCTTTCTTCTTTTGTTTCTAGTTTTTTAGTTAATGTGTTGAAAAAATATTGAACAAGGTAGCTCAGCAAAGATTCATTCAGTACAATGCATGGTAGTAATACAAACTACAAGTAACATACCACAGAATATCATTTGTTGTTGCTGTTTTCTTGAATTGCTTTGCTTGTGGAATGCAGGTGTAGTGTGGGTTTGGATATATAATCTAATAATTTTCATTTTCACGCACTTGGTAAGAAGAGAGTTTTGTAACCATGCACCAGAATATGGCAAATTTTGGGCAGAAAACGCTTATTGTCGGACCCAGGTAACAAAAAAGTGGATTAATCTTGTCGATATATATTTAATAAATTTCTTACTCTAACACGTAGTGTATCCAGAATCCTTATTTTGTGGACTCTTGTTACCTAAAAATCGTTTGATGGCAAAAATCTTGTCTGAACCGTGTGTGGTCAACGCTAGCGCATATACCATTCAGCTGATTTTCTTCAAAATTGGTATAACCCAATTGATCTGAACGAACTCAAGTCTTTGGGAGTTTCAACCGAAAATTTTAATTTTTGAGGGTACTTAACAGGAAACATCAAAATCATTTTCTCAATTTTCTGGGAAATGGCACGAAATTTTTGGATTGTACTTTGCCCTTGGATAGCGTAAAGGAAGCTGAAGAGAATGGGCAGGTCTCATTTTTGTTGAAACCAAAAATTTTTCGAAAATTGTAACATATTTTAATTTTTGGGGTACTTAACGTAGAGCCCTTGGACATTTTCAAAAAAAAAGCACCAAATTTTATAATTAAATTTCGTCATCGGATGGTGTTATAGACGCTTAACAGAAATGTGCGAGTTTCGTGTTCATTGAAAACCCTGATTTTTCAAAAATTGCAAAAGTACAAAGACTTTTTGGCATCTTCCTGCAACAAAAATATTAAAGATAGAGATTCTTTCCTTAAATGGCATCTGTTCCTTACAGACAGATTTTGAAAAATTGTCATATATAATTTTTCGAAAATTTGAGTATTTTCGGGTAATTTTATGTGAATTATAGGCAGTTTTTAATTTTGTTTGAACATTTTTCTCTCAAACAGCATCAAATGTTTTGATTAAATGTGACCTTCTATAGATTATAGGACGCTCAGAGAACGGTGCAGGTCTCATGTTGAAATTTATTTATTTATTTTATTATATCAAAAATTTGATTTTTTTTCCGTGTCTTTTTACAACTTCAATTCTCAAGAGTTTTTTTTGTTTTCCATAATGAAGTGTGTTTATGAAAAACATCTTCAAATTGTATTTACAATTTTTCGAATATGAGTATTTTTGCATAATTTTGTTTCAAACAGGCGATTTTTATTTTTTTAAACAAATTTTTCTTAAAAAGGGCACCAAAATTTTTTATTAAATTTGGACCGTCTATAACATAAAGGATGTTTATGAGAATTGTGCAAGTTTCATTATCGTTGAAATGTGTAATTCTTCGAAAATTGCAAACATTTTTGGCATTTTCTTGCAAATACAATTGTGAAGAAAAATATTTTTTCTTTAATGAAATGAAATCAAAAACATTTTCAAATAAGGTCATGTTCAATTTTTTGAAAATGAGTATTTTTTGAGTAATTTGGCAACATAGTTGCCCACTTCGAATTTCCCGTGCTTCGTGAACCTAATTTGACAAAGACTTGGAGGCAGTTGGAATTTGTATATAATTTCGAATTTCTTTATTTGCTTCTTACATTCAAGCTTTTGTTATAATTTACAAATCAACTCTTTAAAAATCATTTAAAACCTGTCTGATAATCCACATATTTTGTCCATGTTGCAAAGAATGTATTTGTATTCTCAGTGCATTGATGTATTTTCTTTCAAGCAATCCACAAATATTAATTAAAATCCAAGGAGGTTTTCTTTCTTAAAAGTACAATTTAAATGTAACATGAAAGAAAAATTGAAAAAAAAAAAAATAGTACCATTAAGTTACATGAACTTTAATTTTATATTACGAATGTACGCTGTCTTGGACAACAATGCAGTGATGGATATTTGCGAAATGAATCGGCTAAATCGACATCTGGCGTTCAGGAACGAAAAAAACCTGCTTATGTTTCATTTAGGTTGTGTCTGTCTCCTAAAATAAAATTTGCAAATTAGTGCAAAAAGGTACAAATACAAGTTGACTAGAAATGTTGTTATATTTATGTAACAAGGGACATTATAGGGTTTCAAATGCTTAAACGAAATTTTTTAATTTAAAAAAAAAAAATTAAAAAAATTGTGTGTTCATTTGTTTTTTCAAAAATTACAAAAATGTAATTTTTTTACATGTCTCTCATGACGGTAATATTTACATTAGAGGTGATTCTTCACATTATTATATTTACAAATAAATGTGCTTTAAATAATATCATAAAGTTTCTCGAATAGTTTTCTGTTAAAATTAGCTCAAATATCTACATTTTCAGAAACTCTCAAACGCCATTTTCCCAAAAATGGCTCCAAATTTCTTCAAACTTTCAAAACAACAGATAGTGGTAAAGGCGCTATTTAACATGACATCAAGTTTACTTTGGAGTATTATTTGGTTTTTTCCACAAATGTATTTTTTTTTAAATATCTCTCACGCCGTTAATATGCACATTTCAATGGATTTGTATACATTATTGAATACAAATTATTGAATTTGTGAGTGGAAGTTCTTCAAATTACTTCAAATGAAATTTTTCGAAAACTCAATGGATGCCTGTGAAAAAGAGCTTCAAATTTTGCTTTTATAGTAACATGTAACTCAGTTTTCTTAAAGATAGCTACAAATTTTTCAATGAAAATTGCTATTTAACACAAGGTATTAGTCTCCTTTAATATTTTAAAAATAATATTTCGGTTCTACTATTTGGAAACCGAAAAGTTGAGAAAATTTCAAAAAAATATACTTTGCACGGTGATAGATGGCAATTGGCAAGAAGAAAGGACAAGACTGTACAATGCCAGTCCACAGCAAGGAAATTAGAAACCTTTACTATGAGAAAGTCTGTGCCATTATGTTGCACGTCTATTTAAAATGTTTGCAACGATTTATCCACTTTTTCATTACCAGGGCCCTGTAATAAGAGTTTTCCTGCCGAAAATTCGCCGTTTTTTCGCGCAGCATTACATAACTTTCTCTTCTTAAGAAGTTACTTCCTAAGGGCGAGAGTAACAATACTATCTATCAGTCGTGATACATATTGCATAATGTAAATGTATGTTATTGGTCGATGGAAACTTCCAGATATGTTACACCGTACGAAGAAGTGTCTGAAGAACATTGCTATTTTTAATTTTGTTTTGAGCTAATAAGATGATTATTTTAGACAACAGTATAGAAATAGAAAATATGAAATATATGTAATTGAGAAGGGTTATTGGATACTGCCATGGCCTCAGAGTTGTGGGTATTGCAAAAGTACTTGTGTGTTTCATGATGTTAACTTCACTATTGAATTAAAGATTTTGTCTTTGGCAAGGCTGTTATGTAGACAATAATAATAATGATAACTGCAGATCTGGCAGACATTCTACCCTTCATCTCCCTCTTTCTTCTTTTCTCTCTGTTCCTGTCTGCCTGACTCTCTCTCTCTCTCTCTCTCTCTCTCTCTCTCTCTCCTCTCACATTTAGTTGTAGATTCTGCACGTCTCTGAGCAGTTGGGGTAATATCGAGAAGCGCCGACCCAGCAAAAATATAATAGAATGTTCTTATTCTGAAGATTACCGTTTGAATAACTTTCTATGAGGACTTCGGCCACAAAATATCAATTTTTAAGGCCCTAAAACACTTCGTTTAGGAGTTATGTAACGATATAGATTAAAAATGCTACTGAGTGTTACAGATTTAATGATCTGGGAGTTTAGCCAAGCTCTTACACAAATCCCAGAGCTCCCGTAACTGCATTGTGCTTTGACGCCTCGCATTCGGCGATGTCTATTTCCAAATTCTTGTATTTAATACGTGTGTCTCAGGCTCCTTGGTCACGTTTTGAGCCCACTGCACAGAAGCATCTAGAAGTAAACACGATTTTTTTTTCAGATTACGGATAACAATATCCTGGTTTTTATAAGATCAATGATGTAGATATCTTCTAATAATTAAAGAAAAGTTGTCAGGTATCAAAATATATCTAATCTGAAGATCTTTTCGATCGCGTAGCTATCATCACACTATTTTGAAAATTAGATAAATAGATGAAGTAAAAAATGAAGTATGAATTTTACACATTTATACTTTATTTTTCTTCAAATGTACGAGCGGTGTTCAAAAAGAAACCGAACTTTTGCTATAACATTTTTATTACTCGTTGTAAAACATTTAATGAACTGTTCCCCCTGAAGTAGTTCCATCTGCCGGCAAAACGCAATTCCTTAGGTTTCGTCCATTTTTGGAAAGACTCCTGGAACGCGTTTTCTGGGAGGGCGCGCAGGTTTCTTGTCGCATTGACATGAATTTCCTCTATACTTTGCAAACGACGTCCTTTCAACGTGGTTTTAAGTTTGGGAAAGAGAAAAAGGATAGGCACTACGGATTTTTTTTTTTTTTTTTTTTTTTTTTTTTTTTTTTTTTTTTTTTTTTTTTTTTTTTTTTTTTTTTCCTTCCTCCCTGTAGGTAGTGGGGGGAAATGAGCGACGTGCGAGCCGACACATCATGATGCAATATCCAAGGCTGATTTTCCCACAATTCAGGCCTCTTCCTGCGCACTAAATCCTTCAAACCAAAAGTCGAAAAAGGCAATCAGCTTCATTTTAATCTTTGACCGACACAAGCGTGCTTTTTCGGACGTGGAGACCATTTGCCCACCCACTGTGACGACTGCCCCGACTCCTGGCTAAGTAACTGAAATGTCTCTGTAAAATATTTGCCAAGTTTGTACCAAAATTTCAAACACGTACTTTGGTCTTTTGAATTAATTTTGGCGCCAATCCGACGAAGAGCTAGTGACTTCATCGGCTGTAGCTCGGCGACAAATGTTTAAAATATTTAAAAAAACAATTTGCTTGTCCTAACGTGTGTGTGTTTTACAGGTTTCTCCTAGTTCGGTAATAAAACTGACAATTTGCTTCGAAAACAATTGTAACTACAGAGTCGACGGGGGCGGAGGCGATTAGAGCAGTAGTGCGTGCAGAGACATGAACTATGCTTATTGGTCCACTTCTTTAGATATGAAAATGTATACACGCGGGATATCCATCTACCCACTAGTTAAGGAGCAACTTCATGCTATTCCTTTGTCAAGCATTTTTACATTCTCGTCATACCACATTCGCGTAGTAAAGAAAATAATTGCGACAAAAATCGGCTGATTTTCAACAGAAAACCTCGTTTTGTGTGGCAGTGATGTAAAAATAGGTGAATAAATCTTGTTGCTATGTGTAATAAATTACTTCATCTAATACAGATAGACCAAAGAACGGTTCAAAAAATGGCGCAGATCTCATTTTCATCGAACTTTGAATTTTCGAAAAATTGCAAGATATGGATAATGCGAGAAAGTATGTGCTGTGGTAGCGCCACAAGTCTTGGTGAAAAACGGCTCCAAGTCTGAATCTGAATATCATCTCGAATCTGAACAGAGTAGGGGATAATCGCTCCTCACTAATTATAACTATTACGAGGCCTGGGTTCTCCCACTCCTGTACATCCTAGTGCAACGTTTTCCCTTCCATATATCCAATCACGTTCGAAGGGAAATTGGGTCGCCGGCCATCTCAGGCTGCCGGGTCAAACCATGCGCACTTTTAGAGTGCATAATTTGCCCTTGCCCAAGAGAAAGCCCAACTCTATAAACATCAAATATGCTTGTGTTTATACCTGATATGGGGAGCTGGAAGAGAGTAAGTAGCAGTCCACCGCCGACTCACTAGCTTGTCCGGCTAGGTTATCAGCTGAGAACATGGACGAGATGAAGATCTCATTACTCTCTGGGGAGAGTGCTTTTATCATTACTGTTCTGCTATGACTAGGAATAAAGGGGAAATGAAACATACTTATTTGATAAAATGCAGAGTTTAATTTTCTTCTTTATAATTTGGATATAATTTTAAGTGCCGAAAATCCCTAAGCGCAAAATTTATTATATTTTATTATTCTTATCAAACTGTAACACTTGACAATGAAAATATTTTTTAAGGTATTCGGATTTCATAAATGCCTTAGCGCGCAAGAGCAGGAACGTTGGCAATCGCGGTGGACGTCAATTGCACAAGTACGCGTACTAGTTACTGGCGCGAGTCCGGGGTGGACTAATTGCACTTACTTTGTCCTCATTTGTATCTGACCCTACGTTAACGGCGAAGTGATTGGTTGATCGTGAGGCGCCACCTAGGTCTCCTATCATGGACCTAGGAAGGGCGTGTGACTGAAATTCGGAGGCTGCCGGGAAGGGGTAGGCCTTCCGAGCTTTTGGTATCCAATGTGTCCGACCGCAGGCTTCGGTGAAGGAAACGCTCCCCTCGCCACACCAACACGTCGTAAACCACGCTGTTCCCTTATAAATGCACGATTCCTGGCGCTCCTCGAACGCCGTCTTCCAATGTTATTGTCTTAAGCTACGTAACGCGTCTCCAAAGCCCGTGTGTGGGCATTGAGCGTTGAGGAGTAATCCTCCAATTCGATTCTCGTCACCATTAGTCAGAAGGAGAAGAATAGAATCTCCGGTACGCGCCTCTCACGCTACACTCGCTCGTGCATTACTACCCAGCGGCCAAAATTGCGAAGGAAATAGGTCAGTGGGTAGGGTTCACAGGGGTTGGACTTCCACCAGTGAAGCAGCCCAACTCATTTTGGTGGAACAAATTTCACATGAGATTGTCCGGGAATCGAACTTGGACGCGGAGTATTCACGCGCTGCGAAAATTCGAATCTCGAGTATGGTCGCATTACAAATATATATAGGGGGGTGAGAGAGAGAACTCCGACACCGTGTGACCGATCTCCAGGAATGTTGGCACATTGTGTTCTGAGTGAAAAGAACCCAGAACGTTTATGCTATTAATTTTGTTGCAACTTCACTCGATGGCGCTGTAGAACAAAACTAGAAATTCATGTCTAATGCAACCTGCAACACTCGGCGGCATTTTTTAAAAAAAATCTGCAGCAGAGGTGCACAAGCGCCCCATTTGAGCCCCTTCTTGGGGCGCTGGAAAGCCGGCGCCCCACGAGAACCAGCAAAGTTGACATAATCCCCGACGGCCGGGCTGTTCCTTCACTTTTCTGCTCTTTAGTTTTTTCTTTCAGAAAGTCAGTCGGGAGGTTGAATTGAGGGTGCAAACCGTGGCAGGTCCCGAACGAAATCGAGTAGTTGCGAATCGCCGCAACTGCACGGGTATTGTCAAGGTTCCACTTATGTTTGTGAGCAGTTTTTCTCCCGCATGAACACACAAAAATCAAGTCCGGGGGCCGAATGACACTTTTATATCTGCAGTCAATGCGACTGGCAGTGACACTCGCCAAATATTGATTTTGTCATTCCTTTTTTAAAAAATGTGAACTTTGTTTAATTAAAACAATATGATTGTATTTGGCGAAATACTTTGTTCTCTTTATTATCTCAAACAGTTTCTATTTTCTTCCTTATATAAATAAAATTACCAGCATTGAAACATTTAGAAAAGTATAGTCAAGTGTATGACAACCAGAATTAAATTTATGAAGTGCGTATAATTATTAACAATGATAGATCGTTAAACATTCTGTTCTTGTTAAATTACAAATAGTTTCAAAATCAGTTGCAACACTAAAGATTGAACATGAAATTTATGGGTGTTGTTGAGCAATTTAATCTGAAATAATAGTATACAAAATGAAACCATCCCTCTCCAGCAACAACTGTTATATCAAGTCTTCAGTTGTCAAATTCATCATGATTCAACAAATTTCCGGCTTACGAGTTACAGAGCTTTCCTCCCACCGACTTCGGTTCGGCTCGGGCAGCTGTAACTTGCTCCAAAAGTGAAAGTCAGTACAAGCCTGCGGGGCGCGTCGCTGGGGCCTTTGTGCAAGCCTGATCTACAGGATGAAATATTCTTGAACATTCTATTACATTTTTGCTGGTCTGTCACTTCTCGATATTACCCCACCTGCTCAGAGATGTGCAGAATTTTGCAACTAAATGTGAATAAGAGGGACAGAGGGGGGAGGAGAAAGTGGGAGATGAAGGGCAGAAAAAGTCTGTCGGGTTCCGCTAGTAAAGTACTCACACACAATATTGATATAATTATGTGTAAGCATGTACGAGTGCTTACCTTTGAGTGCAATTGCTAATATTTTCATGCGAGGGTCTCCTTAATACACTTAAACATAATTATCATTGTCTCAATTATAATTTAAGTCTTGCGTAATTGCAGACTTGCAAATAGTGAAATTACTTGGAAATTGCCTGTGTCGCTAGCCGTATTAGTTTTCTATGCTCCGTGAAGCCACCGAGGTTAAGCGAATTCGAGACTCGCGCCCGTCGAGGTGGGTCGGTCCACGTCCTGACGGGGGGATTCAGGGAGGACTCTCAAGTATTCCTTTCTTTCACCAGTCATTTTTCTTCCCATTGTTCATTCTCGTTCTTTTATAACATCCTGTTTCTTTTCTTCTTCCTCTTCTATTTCACTGCCCCCCTCTTTATGGTGAACGCCCACCCATGTGTTTGCCGTGCATGGCGACCCGTGTTGGAGGGAATGTGTGTCCTAGCGGTTGAAGAGTGTTTGTTTCCCCACTACTCACCTTGTGCTACGTTCTGCACTTAGGGGTACGTTGTCTACGTATTTTGGGGGACATTCCTGGTAGGTTTCAATATGCTTGATTTGGCCTCCGACTCATCTGGAGAGGCGGTCGGGAGCTAACCCACTGCCGATCAATCCGCTTGGACTAGGTCTTGTACTGAACTCCAGGGTGAGTGGGGGGATCCAGGGCGGTGCAGCACAGTGTTATTCCCTCACTGTTTCACCGTGGCAACCCTGGCACTCGGATGAAGTGTCCCGTTGTTGGGCTTCGTGGTGGGTGGGGACCACGGGGCTGAATCTGATATCCATCTCAAGGATACTAAATCTTCTCCCCCGCCCTCTTCCGCAAGGAAGAGATGCTCGGAACGAACTATTGATTTGAATAGTTTCTTTTCGAAAAAAGATTAGACCAAAGAAGCGTAGATACCTCCTCATGGCATGTGTTGCGGAAGGAAAATCTTTTAAAATGATTAGTGCTGTCCGTTTGGCGCGCGCAATTGAAGAGTCGTATGGAAAACTACAAGCTATGGTGCGACAAAGGAATGGTACCATTTTCTTTGAAGCACGTTCGGATGATCAGATAGATGAGATCATGAAAACCAAGCAGATTGCCTGCCTCCGGGTGGAAGTGACCACTCACCCAACACTTAACCTTTGTAAGGGAGTGGTCAACCATGAAGATTTTTCTGCGGAGAGTGAGGAAGATTTAATCTCCTTTTTTAAGAGCCAGGGTGTGACCGATGTCTATAGGATCAGGAGGAGGGAGCATGGGCGAGAAATTCCCACTTCCACTCTTATTCTCACATTCAATCTTCCAACTCTCACTCAAAAGATCTCGTGCTGTTTCTTTAACCTTCACGTACGGTAATATGTACCTAACTCTTTGCGGGGTTTAAAGTGCCAGAGGTTCGGCAACAGCGGTGTATGGCAGAACACCCGGTGTGCGGTAAGTGTGGTAAAACTGTACACGAACCTGAACCCTGCGCCAGTACGCCGCATTGTGTTAATTGCAAAGGTGATCACCCGGCCAACTTTAAGCAGTGCCCTACCTTTCTGAGAGAACGAGCGATCCAGAAAATTAGAGCCGCTGAGAAAGTGCCCTTTCCTGAGGCCAAACATCGGTTCCAAGCGAGGAACCCTATTGATCTATCTCGATCCTGTTCCAACGCCGTGAAAGCTAAGACTCCGAGGGTAGCAGCGGGCTGCCAAAGGAAACGAGCTGTCCCCGAAGTGGTGAGCTTCGCATGTCAGGTGTCTCCAGTGGACCTCCTTGTGGATGCCTCGCTCCTGCGAGGTGGGAGAGTGATCATCCCTAAAAAATATATGAAGATTGACAGAAAAGCTCAGCCGTCGCAGTCGACCAAAACGATAAACGAGTCCCCTTCAATAGAGGTGGATGTCGGTCGAATCTCAGAACTGGTTAGAAAAAGCTCATTATCAAGGCCTCGATTAGTTAAAACAGAAACATGCTCTGAGCTAGCATCCAACCGCCCTGGCAATGCCCAGGTGGTCTCAGCTGGGGAGGAAACTCCTGTTGGGTAGGAAGCTCGCGCATTCTGTTCGCAACGTCGGAGGAAAAAAGACAACACTTAATTCCACCATGGCTCTCATGTCATGGAACACTAATGGTTTCTCCTCGCGACGATCTAAAACTGTTGCTCCGTCACAATCCTCTGATAACCTGTCTCAAAGAGTCTCGCCCCACCCCGTCCCTTGTCTCTTTGTGTTTTTTCTCCTTACAGGTTCGATGTGGATGATGGTCTCCGTGCTCATGGCGGTGTTGCTTCACTGGTACATGATTCGCTGCTTCTACAGAGGTACCTCTTCAGACCGACTTTCAAGCAGTGTGTGTGCAAGTGCACCTCCCATCCCTCTCACTCACTGTATGCAACATTTTCATCCCTCCAGGACTGAGTGTATCAGCTGATGAACTTCTGGCTTGATAAACCAACAGCCCTCTCCGTGATAGAGATGTAAATGCCCACAGTCCTCTCTGGGGCTATTCCCGCACTTGTCCGATTGGCAATGTATTAGAATCGGTAATAGACACAGAGAACTTGGTTATTCTGAATTCCGATGAACCAACTCATGTTTCTGTCGCCACAAACTCGAGCATCTTGCAACCGTTCTCAAATGGTCGATCCTTGATGACCTGTGCGTAAGCGACCATTACTCCACTATCGTGCACATCGATGGACTTGCTCGTGGGTTGGCGCGCCCCCCTCAATGGAGTGTCCGACGTGCTGACTGGTTGACATTCCAAGCGAACGTCAATCTATCGGAGTTTGTCACTGGAAGAAATGGCAGCACATTTTAACAGTGCTATACTACAAGATACGGACATTGCAATTCCCAAGTCGATCGGTAAATCGCGACACACCTTCATCCCTTGATGGAACTTGTATTGCTCAAGGGCTGGCGGTGCTCTTAAGAAAGTGTTGGCAAGTCTAAAACACTATCCAACTGTGGATAGTCTAATTGATTACAAGAGGTGCAGAGCGAAGGCGAGGAGAACCATTTTAGAAAGTAAAAATACATCATGGAGAGCATACGTCTCCCCTCTGAATTGCCATACGCCACCACGTCTGGTATGGAGGAAGGTGCGTTAAATTAAAGGATATCTTTCCCCAAACTTAGTGTCAGGTCTTCATAAAAATGGTCAGATCACAACTCGATACGCCATTGCAGAGGAAGTCGCCACTCACTATGAAAATATTTCGAGTTCGGCAAACTGTGTTCCCAACTTTTGCTTAAAGAAAGAATGGAGAACCGCGCTTTGGATTTTTCAAGCAGAGCACATGAGGATTATAATACTCCTTTCTCCATGTATGAAATGCGTTCTACTCTGATGCGATAAGAACCACACCAGGTTCAGACGAAATCCACAACTTAATGCTGCAACATCTTCCCGAAACTGCCATGCAATTTCTTCTCCGGCTCTATAACTGTATCTGGGAAGAGCACACCATCCCTACTTTTTGGTGAGAAGCCATCATCGTCCCAGTAACCAAAGAAGGGAAAGATCTATCACTGCCATCAAGTTATCGACCTATTTCTCTCATAAACTGTGAATTCAAAGTGCTGGAACGCATGGTGAATCAGCGTCTGGTCTGGACCTTGAAGTACAAAACATCTGTTGAGGCCAATCCAAAGCGGGTTTAGAAGAAACCGGTCAACCTTGAACCACTTCGTTTGGTTGGCAACAGCTGTTTCTACATCGTTCGTCTTGAGACATCTTGTGACCATACTATTCGATATAGAAAAGGCCTACGACACCACTTGGAGACACGGCATTCTGCAAACCCTGCACTCTTGGGAATTTAGGAGGAAGCTTCCTCTATTCCTCCAAAACTTCCTTTCGAACAGATCCTTTCGTGTTCGTGTGGGTGATAGGCTTTCTCGTAGTCACCCTCTTGAAAATGATATCCCCCAAGGATCAGTCCTGAGTGTCACTGTTTGCCATAGCCGTCAGTGGTATAGCGTCGACTGTGCGAGAACCTATAAAGGCATCGTTGCTTGTGGATGATTTTGCCATCTTCTGTTCATCCAGCATCATCAGTGTGATACAGAGGCAACTCCAAATGATGCTCAACAAGCTCCATGAATGGAGCACGTCAGCAGGCTCTAACTTCTCTGCTACTAAATGTATCGGTTGGCACAGTTGGCATTTCTGTAGGATACACCATTTACTTAGCAATCCAATCCTTTACTTGGGAGGAAATCAGCTTCCGTTCGCTGAATCTGCCAGGTTCCTGGGGCTCACATTTGACAAGTGCCTCGCGTGGCATGCTCATATCCATGGACTACAAACCTGATGCGTCTCCCACTTTAATCTTCTTCGAATGCTGAATGGTACATCATGGGGAGCAGAATGCACTACCCTATTGCGGTTATATAGATCATCCGCTCAGTTTTGGATTACGGTAGTGAAGTGTATGGCTCGGCAGCTCCCTTCACTCTGCGACACATCAATAGTGTATACCACGCTGGTATCCGTATCTCAACAGGTGCGTATCGCACCATCCGAATTGAGTGCCTTCTAGTCGAGGCTGGTAAACCTTCCTTAAAAAGGCGGGATATTTTATTAGCGTCTTACGGTACTAAAAGTATCAGGACTCTCTAATCATAGTCGCCAAATAATTATCCATCCTGAATATGAAACATATGTTCTTTGAACATCGCTGCCTTAGCCCCTGGGTATTCGATTACGAAATCTTTTGCGGGTCTTCCCACCCCCTGTCAAACCTCCAAATCACCCCATTCCTCCTGTGAGACCAAATATTGACCTCAGACTGCCCAATCTCCCCAAACAAACGACTAGTCCTCTTGTTTACAATTTTCAGGAAATGAGGGTAGCCTATCCAGCTCATATGTTTCTAAACGCAGGTGATCCATCGTGCAATGACGCAGTGGCGTGTGGTTTTTATTGTATCAGTCACCAAATCATATCAGCTACGTTCTCAGTGCAGTACCTTCACTGCTGAAATGTATGCAATTTTTAAGGCCTAAAAATACATCGAGTCGGCGACTTTGCGCCGAGCAGTTCTCTGTTCTGATTCTCTCAGCTCACTTCAGGCTGTCTCCCGTTCATTCCTCAGACTACCTGACGGAATCAATTCAAAACATCATTCATCGCCTTATGTCCCGCCACTATGATCTGGTACTGAGTTGGGTCCCAGGCCAAGTGGGAATCATGGGGAACGAGCTGGCGGGCCAGGCGGCGAAATCGGTGAAGAATACTCATGTTGACATTCCTTTTGTATCATCGTCCTATGTTAAGCTGCTTTGAAACGATCCATCTTTAGAGCGTGGCAAACTAAGTGCCAAAATACGACCTATAAACTACGTGTAATAATGGATTCTGTTAATTCCTGGCATTCCTCATCCCGACCTTCCAGGCGTGAGGAAGTCATTTTAACCCATCTGCATATCGAACACTGCCACTTTTCTCATAGTTTCCTCATTCGAGGTGAATCTCTTCCTACCTGTGATTCATGCAGGGCGGTCCTCTGTGGAACACGCCCTCCTGCATTATATGAAATTCGTTGGCAGCCGACGAAGACATGGTGTGGGCAACCCTCTACGAGAGGTGCTCGAAGATGACAATTTCGCGCTCTCAAAGCTGTTTTGTTTTTTGAGAGAAAGTGGCATAGATAATTTTATCTGACAGATAAGGGCAATAATGTTTTTGTTGTCTTGGCGCCAGATTTACGTTTTTGAATTTTGTCTTATCTACTTGTATATTTTATGCGTAACTAAAGCTTTCTTTTTAGGGTATGTATGTGCTTTTTAATTAGCGTGTCAGTTGCATCTGCAACACTTGTACGAGACCCTTAATTTAATTATTTTAGAAATACTTTTGTCACTTGCGCCAATGACCGTAGAAGTTGAAGTGCCCTTAAACCTAATCAATCAATCAATCGAGACTCTCCGGTTCCTGGTTGCTGACCGGCTAGGAACCCCAGGATTAACGCTGACAAGCCTCTGACCAAAGGGATAAAACGTACCGACTGACTGCGACGTGACAAGACTTGACAAAGATAGGAACGGATGGAAAACACTCAACGCCCAACAAGGGTTCAAGACGCGCGTTGCACCAAAGCGACGCCACAAATAAAAAAATTTAAAGTAAAAGTTTCTGCTATACGATTTGCTACATAGTCTACGGCGTCTTCGGTGAAATGTTAGTGTGTTAGAAGTTCCTATATTGTAATATTATGTAACCAGTAACAATTGTCCTGCTGTTGGGGGCACCTTTTTTTGGTTTCTTCTTTGGCATTGCTCATTCTCATTACTTCTGTTAGCAGCACACGACGCTTCAAGACTTATGTGGTGCAATCTGAACATCCATTACTCAAGGGGGAAAAAAAAAGAAAGAAAATAGGGAGAGGGAAAACCACTTGTTTTGGTGCCTGCAATTTTAGAGCTGATTACACAGGCCTGCAATGGTTTCATTGCCGCCATCAAGTATTGCTTTTTAAGATTAATTTTGCAACCTGAATCAGGATCTGACGTTATTTTTACTACATCACATCATATTTTCTTAAATTTTATTTTACGTTTTCCACATCTTACCGTTTCCACCGTGAAATGGAACAGTTGCTCATACATTATGAGAGAATAGGTCAATTTTACTCTTTTTCAAATCAGTATATGCAATGCATTACATATTTCTATTGTATGTTCATAAGTATGTATTAGAATACTGTTTAAATGAGTAAAAATAATAAGAAGCATTCCTTACATATGATAATAAATTAATTGTAAACTTGCCTTTGCGCGTCTCATATTGTATTTTCATTTTGATTTTGCAAAAAAAGCCTGATACGATAGAGACTGACTTCAGATCCAAAATTAGCATGTTAGAAATATGTTCACTATTTAAACAGTATGCAATGATTGGAAAGTTTAGATTCGCAGCTCAGTGTTATAAGTTTTTCAGAGCCGCTGATTCCAAAAATACTAACTGACCTACTAAAATACTAACTGCATCAGATCTAGTTTTGAAAATGTGAAAGATAGTGAAAAGAATGATGTTCGGTACTTTCAGGATCACAGTTTTTTCAATTAATGTGTGTAGTCTATTTCGTTATAACCCCACACACAAATTTGAATCCCTTGCTCTTTTTAGCAATGTGCTGTTTCCTTCACATTTTGTTAGTACTCAAGTTATGTATTTAGAAATAAAACTCGCATTTCTTATTCACAACAATTTTTCCAATGTCTCCATACTTGCCGTAAATTTTGTAATTTTGTAAACACTATATGGCATTTGGAAACCCATGAGCTATTATTTTCATTCTCACCATTTCGGTGCATGCAACAGTGTCCATGTCATCGCACCCTCTAGCCTGCCCCACGCACTGCCCGGGCCTGTGCCACTAAAGGAAGTACTCTCATTAATGCATTAACCTGTGTTCATAACTTCTTAGTTGCAAAATTACGTAATGGAGTTCAATAGCATACCAGGCCAGCGGGTGCGGCAACATGGACACTGTTGCACGCACCAATACAGTGAGAAGGAAAATAATAGCTCATGGGCTTTGTGTTTTTTAAAGTCTAGTAGTATCAAAATCTGTTTGATGTCTCTACAAATAAGTTCATTGCAGCCTAATGGAGAATAAAGAAATCAACAATGGCACGCAGCACAATTTTAGCCGACTGCACTGAAATAGTTAAATTGTGCTCAGCAAAGTTTGAAAAGTAGAGATTTTTAACTTTATTCTTATCTAAATTAAAAGTATTTTGGTTAAAATTTGACGGAGCTATGACCATTTGATAAGTGTCTATTGCTATGCTTTTAAAGTAAAATTTGCCATATTTCAGCTAATGTGACACATTGAGTCAAATAATGTTTGATGTTCATAAAATTATTGCAGGGTAATGTGGGCACCACCTCAGCCAGAAATCTTTTGATAAAAATAACATTAAATAATATTTATTAGTTATTTTCCAAAAAGTAGGGAAAAAGTCCGAAAAGGGGGTGTTTATGGGGTTTGTGGTACCTCCTAAACCAATTTTGAAAACGGGTTTATTGGTGCCGATGTTCATACATCAAAAACTAATTTTTTCACTACACCATTTACTTTTTTTTCTATACAATTGGTATCATATAGCACCAATTAGTTACTTTAATTTGAATTTTAAAAAAAGTGTAAACAGTCCTTCCAAGAAATGTCATCAAAAATTTAAAATATCTTGGAAACCTAAAGGAGTTGATAATGGATTTGCTTGACACCGGTTGTTCGTGTTACAGAATTGATTTTCTCTTCATTGTTAGATAAGTGCAATACATGATTAAAACTTGTTTGTTGGTATGTATTTAAAATTTGTGTGCATGTAATAAGTATACTTTTCAATTACCTGCCAGATGCCTTTTATACTCTTCAGAACATTATTTGGTATTGTATAGGAATAAAAACATGATTAAGTCATTTGAAATTGCTTATGATATAGATATCAATAATATTTTTAAATTTTTTAATATATTTTCATTTAAATTTTTTTTTCTGTGTAACTTATTGTTTTATTTTTCCCGCAAGAGTATCAGCTGCTTTTGTTGTAGGAAGCATGATCCAGCATGAAACAATGCTCTTTGTGCAGTGTTTACAATGTTAATATGAGCAAGAAAAAGATCTCTTTCTTTAATTTTCAGTGTTTTCAGTGTAATTGCATGAACAAATAGTAACAGTTTGACCTAGTTTTGTGTTATTACCTGTGGACAACATGTTATTGTACTGGATGTTAAAACATGGTAGTAAAAATTGACTTTATGGATAGTTGTTAATACCCATTCATTACTTTTAATCTGTATTGATAAGTTAATTTTCATAAATACAACTTCGAGAATCTTTATCATCATAAAACAGTATTTTCAGTGAAAAGTTGTATAAACTTTTCACATTATTGCTACTATATATTTGTTTTAATTTATTAAATTTTATATAATTAATATGGTTGGCTGTTCTGGTGTATATATTTTGATGATTTGTATTTTTGCCTTTTTTTAATACCATTTACTCTTTATTTTTTGTTGGTATCAGGACGTTTTTAAATTGGTCATTTGTCATTTTATTTTTTCTTTGTTAAAAATTGCAGTGCAGTAAACATTTTGTTTTATGATTGAGCAACTGGGTGCCGTTTGTCATCTTCAGTACAGAAGTTAATAAGACAGAGGGGAAAGAAAAGAAAGGATTCTAAAAAAAAATTAAATTTTATAATATATGAGAGAGAATTATCAGGATAATGGACACATGTTGCTGAATTATTAAAACAGGAATATGTTAATCCCTCTTTAAATCGTAAATATTTTCATTTGGGCATTGTATCTCTTTTGTCATTGAAAATTTACTTGAAGCATGTACCCTGGTATGTTTGTATCATACTATTTTCTGTCTTCATTAATTTGAGTTTTGAGTATTTTGTAAATGTTTTTGGTCGTAGTGGGAACCATATTGTAAACTTTTTGCTGTCCATTTAGGAAAACTTTGGTGTTTTAATACAAATTGTGTGGAGTAAATTTGTGTAGGTAAGATTTAAAAAAAGGAAATGCAAGGATTGTGGATCTAATGCTAAATATGGAAAGAATATGACACTGAATACAGACTTAGTTATAAATTGTGAAGTGTCAATTATGTTCAGTATGTGCATAATTGATTTTTCTAACATCATTTAATGTGTCTAGTTTCATTTTGCTAAACTACAAAAGCCAACAATATTTTTGTGAAGAAAATTTTCAGGAGGGAAATAGCTCTGGAATTGGAAAATATTCTCTGATGACATCTTTGTTTCATGGTTGTGTCAAACTGTTTAAGTTATAGATGTTGAAAATGCATTAATATGAAAAGCTTCTTGTGTTCTAGATAGTGAATTTGAGTGGAAGTACTCGAACAGAAATCTGCAACTTTGCATTTCCAGATAAATAGCTAGTCATTTGTATTGTTGTGATGTTTATTGGTTATTTCATGTTCCAAGTCTGATAATTCTTTTCTTGAAGGAGGTAGTGTAATGTGGTGGGTTGTGATGAGCATATAATCACTGCATTATTAAATAAACAAAAATGGAAATGGATTCATAACAATTATGAAAAGGATTTGAATCAAATTACAGGAAATTGTTATGGAATATAACAAATGGTTGAAATTTGGAAGTGATTTCATTGTTCTTGAGCAGTGGTTTCATGAACAGTGAAGCATTTTGGAGCCAAATTTGGCTACATTTTATCTCTAATTCCATTAGTTACTCAGTCCTTGCTCACTAGTTCAGAGTGTTTCCTGTACATGGGGTGGGAGGAGGACGACTCTCCATTTGTGACCATCAGTAACTTAAAATATTAAAAGTAGGTGCATTGTAGCCAAAGCTAATCACTAACTAAAATGTGCATGTTTCATTAGTTTGATTACTAATTGAAGAAAATATGCATTGGGTTATGAAGTTTTGAGTTTTATTAATCTTTTGTTATGTACACATGTAAGATACTTGTTTTGTAACTATGTAGTCAATATTACCAGTATTCTTGCATAGGTGGGTAAGTTTCAGTATACTAAAAACAAATAGGTAGAGTAGGTGAGAAAGTATAACACTTTCATTATTTGTTATTGCTGGTCACAAGCGGTATGTGTCCTGTCCCCGTAGAATCAGTGTCGAGCGTGGAAGGGTCCCGAACTCGCCGGCGCCGACGTAGGCGGAGGGCTCGACCCCGTAGCCAGACGCCCTCTGGCGATCAGGCTGACTTAGCTCCCACTGGCAATGCCGAACGACAGGGTAAGTGACAGTTGGGCATTCTGCTCAAGTAACAGATGTTTTGAAAATTCTAATATATATCACATTTGCTCTTCAAGTTTTTTATAATCAGTGACATAACAATTGACTTGAAAACATTGATGCCATTGCTTTCCACTTGTAATTTCCTTTAACCATAGATTTATTTTCAGCATTTGTTCTATTGTTCTTGGTGGATGTGATGTGAAAGTTCCTATATTGCTCTAATTGTTGTGATGAGCATTAGCTGCAAGTCACCTGCAGATGCATGCTGACCAGATTACGTGTAGCATGTGTGTTCATACATTATGATATTTTGTATGCAGTATTCTGTTCTGCTTAATTTGCTTTAGTATTTTCAGATATTTTGTTCTGTGCTTCAGAAATTTAGTTTGAATCGGAAGGTAATGGGCATTTTTATATTTGTTCTTATTCAGATTACCATATGTGAAGAAAATGCTCATGTTATACTGTGTATTGACTTTGAAGTTGGTTTTTAGCAATTTGATAATTGTGACTGAAGCTGATTATTCTGTGCGTTTGCAGGTGGTGGGGCAGCTGCTGCTCCCAGTGATCAGTCTGCTTTCACCAGCAAAGAAGGGACACCTGCAGCTGAAGGACAGCCAAAAAATCAGCGTGAGCCTCGAGCACGCAACCAAAGACCTCCACAGAAGCGATCTGAAGGGAAAGCCAAGGAAACCATGGTAAATGGTACATCTGCCTAAGAAGAATATGAAAAATCTTCAGACGCACATTGTTTGACAAACTGGCGCAGAAATTCTGGACATTCTCTGGATAGGTAAAAAGTAAATTGATGGAAAAGAAAGAAAATTGAACAGTTTAGCTTTATCAAAGTGCCAAGGATATGTTCTTGAGCCTTTAGGAAATGAGAACGTGGAAAGACCAGTTGTGTGAAAGTGGTCCACTTGGAAATACCTTTGTGCTGTTGGAAGAATTCACAAAATGAGAGAAAGATAATGAAGGTTATCTAATTTTCCAATGACAGAGCCACCTCTTCAACATTTTAATCCTTGATCTAATATCGAGATTTACAGACATGGATTTAGGTGGAAACCAGATTCTATACAGGAAGTCCAAATGATAAGTACGCACTGTTCTCTATTCAAATGTCTTGGCATATGCTGCTGCTTTTTGGTGCACTTTTAAAAAAGGCATTTAATAATTTATTCAGTATTTTGCTGCTGCAGCTCACCCTTGCAGGGTCCAAAAATGTTAACAGTGCCTCAACAGGACAAATTGAAGCCACCAGCACAAGTTTAGATGGAGATGTTTCCTTCTTGTCCAGTGATAGGCTCATGGTTGCCTTTTTTTATATGCGTTTCTAAAACTGATCCCTCCTTTTCCAGTTCTGGTAGATAAGTGTTCATCTTCCTTTTTCTTACTTTATGAAGGGAAAGATTGTTTTTATTAATGAATGATATTTGATGTGAATACTGTAGCTTGTTTGTAGGTGGCAGCTGTGTGTGATGTTTGCATGACAGCAGTATTCAGATGTTCCTTCTAGTATTTATTGTCTGAAGTTTGGTTACTTGCAGTTGTAATAGTTACTTAACTTTATTTTTCATGTAGTTGCAGAAGTTTACACATGCTAATTGCTAACAAAAATGGGAAGGGAAGGAAAGTTAAAAAAATGTTATGCAGTTGTTGCATTGTGTAAAGATTTAAGTTTATCATTAATGCATATGCAGTTGATTTTGTGTATTTGATGCTTTTCTATGTATGAAACAATTAAGGTATCAAGGGAAAATTAACTAGAAGTGAAAAGCCAGCAATAGCTTTGCTTATTGATGCATGATTCTATATAAAACATTTCTAAATTATACATTTGTAAAAGGGAACATGATATTTGTTAAATAAATTTGAAGAGAGAGTTGAAAGTGTACATCTGTAAACAGTATGTCATTTTTAACATCATAGGGAAAAGCTTAAATTTTTTCTACATATATGTGGAGTCTTCTTTCAATTACCCTATACCTTAATTTATGCAAAAATTTAAATGCTGTAGCTAAAGTAATTTCAGTGCACATCACTGACTTAACGTTACAACAGACCTCACAATTGTGTAGTTGGATTTCCTGCATGAACTTCATTAGTGATGGTGAAAATGATAGGTGTTTTCTTACTCGCAGTTGATGCACTCAAGCAGGCTAAATCTGTAGCTCAAATTGGATTGGTTGTGTGGGCTGTTCACTACTTACAGAAGGGTATTAAAAAAAAATTTATTTATAGTGTTGGTTTAAACTGTGGAGTTTCTTTTCTGCACAAAGAACATTTATAAATTGATTTCTGTACTTTTGAATGAATTGTTATATTAAAATATTACATAAATGCTGTACTTACAAGTCTCTTTCTGTTACATCTATGTTACATTTACAACTTGCCACTACCAAGAGAATATAAAAATGAGTTGGTAAAAGAAATTAAGATCTTCGTAAATGTACTTTAGTTCATAAGGAAGTGAACTTATGTTATTAATGAATCATTATATCAAAGTGTAAATGAAGGGGGAAAAATACAGATTACAGAGAGTGTACAATGATTACTTCTGTTTTTTTAATTTTCTTTTTTTTTTTAATGATGCTTGATTAAATATTGGAAGTATGTAGGAATACATACACTAGATTTTGGTTTCACACAAACTGCTTTTTATAGGTGTTTTTTTCCCTTCAATATTGCATTGTTTACTACACTTCTGAGTTATAAATCATGGACTTGGATCCATATTTTTCTGTACACAACCAGTGATTACATTTAAATAGCATGAAGTGCATTAATAGGTTATAGTTCTGTGGAATTTCTAGCTGAAATACTATGTTTTTGTGCAACTTTGAAAAACTATGTTTTTGTGCAGTCATAAGTTCTGATTCAAAATGTAACTACATAGGCATTGTGTTGTGTGAAAATTGATCTGATTTCAGGGAAATTCTAAGTCTGTTACCCTTCAATTTCATTGAAGAAGAAAAAGAAAAAAAAAAGAACTTTGTAGATCTTATTTGAAATTAATGGAAGAGGACTGCAGTTTGACATTTTATGTATGACAGATTACTTCCTTCACCCTTTAATGGAACTTATGAGGCATTGAAATGAAATGTAGATAAAATGTTGAACTGAGTTTCATGTGTATGCATTGATATGAAATGATTTGTTTACCTATAATATTGAGCTATGTACAGTTGATACAAGCAGAATTGGAAGCATTAATTTAAGTGCTGTGTTTGAACTAAATTTGCTTTAGTTGATATTTGATTTTTTACTGAAAATAAATTTCAACTGAAGCCTTCATTCAAACATGGAATTTTCATGCTATGCACGACAGTGGGTTTTGAAGTACAACATAAGTAGTGTACTGTTACAAGGACATGATTTGCTGTCACGTATTTTCACTTCAACATGGCCTCTATTTGTATCTTCACAATTGTGAACAATATCAGAATGTGACTGAATGACAATATGGCTGTATGAGTACAACGGATTGTTTAAAACAAGTTTTCAGAGATACGCCACACTTGTGAATCTGTTTGTGTGGAATTTCCAGACATGTCTTAAAAGAACTCGAGTTCTAAACAAAGAATGTGAAATTGAACATTGTCCAAGTCAGTTGGCATCAGTAACATTGCATTTGTTTAATAAAAAGCAATATCGTAGTTTCTTCCCCAAATGCTTGTTGAGATAGATTTGTATTGATCTTGCAATGTTTGCATATTTAAAAATAAATTTCTGTACATATATGTATTGTGTTTTTTGATAATTATTTATAGATTGCAAGTTTTATCACCCCAAGAAATTTGTTTGTAACCAAAGTTCCTTTTTCAGAGCAGTTGATGTACAAGCACAATGCAGTTTGCAAGACAATAAAAGAACATTTAGTTGTTTTCGGTTTTGGAGCATAATGAGTTGACTGTTTGTATTGCCTTAAATTCTATTGAATTAATGAGTAGCAACGAGATAATTTAAATATGTTGTAATGTTATGCAAGATTCGTGTGTCGAGAGAATAGATTTTAATCCACAATTGTACATGTCAGCAGGCCTAAGGCTAAGTAACTTTATCTCTTGGAGGAATTGTACTCAACAAAGTATGTTTTATGATATCTTTTAAGTATACATTAATTATTATTTGTTCCAAACAATAATGCTTGATGATGTATTTCCCCATGAGTTTATTAATGGACGGTAATGATTCTGCAGTATTTTGTGTTCAGCAGTAGTCATAATAAAAAGGGTGCTCTCCAGAATCTTCCCTTACATTTAAAGGCACTACACTATCACACACATCAGGAGCTTTGACTATGCCTTGAAAGAGTAGAGCCCCACTGTTGGGAGGGAATATCTTGAGGAGGAAATACAGCTGACAAGTAGGTTGTGACAGAGCTCACGTTCTAGCAGGGGAGGAACGCTGCCTCCCAGCGATTAAATCATGCACTGCGCTCATGGAACTACTAACAAAAGTAGCTTAAATACTCATTCACTCCAATATCTTCGTACTTATCATTATTTAAATGTAATGGTGACAAACCCAACGTTCTTAAACCTATTAGATTCATTGAAAAGAGATAAGCATTCATTCTGACATTTCTATTTTATTAGAGGCTAACTGAAAATGGTGAAATCAAATTAACTGCAAGGGTGATTTCAAACTAAAATCCCTGCCATGCTTCCTTGGGTTGTGAGCAATGGCAATTTTTTCTAAATTCCAGTTTTTTTCTTTCAGTAAACCCAAATGTTAGTAAACAAAATTCATATATTATTGTTCAATCTTCATTTATAAATTATAGACTATCACATTTTAAATTTATTATTTCACGGTTAGAACATCTGTTTCATTAGTTACGTTTTAGAAATCTTTCAATTCCATCTTCAGATAAAACTGTAAAGTAGGTAAAAATAATTAGATAAGAAAATTGTTAAAACATTTTGGGTGTATATGTGGCACGCAAAGGCCATAACTAAAATTGATGCCATTTGGGTGCAGGTGTAAATAACACACATCAATGGTGATGAATAAGCATCAAGAAGTTACCAGCTTCTTCAATTAGTTGCGACTAAGTTTTATATTTCCGAAGTTCATAATATATTTTAAATATGTTTTTAGTAGCACATTTTTCTGTATTTTGTGTAATATAATTTTGGACTTTCTTCAGCCTCGTTTGCAAAATGCCAGACCATTAAATAGTGAGAAAAAGATGTATTTTTTTTATTCAATATAAATGAAAAATGGCTTTCTTCTATTGGATTCAGTGTATTGTACTCTGTTCTTAAGAGAAATTTAAAGAAAAAGAAAAAAAAAACTACCCAGGCTTCTATTTGAACCTGAGTACTACGGGGTTGCCAGAAAATAATGTAATGCAAATCTGGAGTATTTTGGATATTGTAACTTAGGGTGAATAGGATCACTTTCTAGATTGAAGAAAGAAAAAAAATCAAACCAATCTATTTTTTGGAACTTGACCTCTATTTCCAAACAACCATATCTTTTATTTCTAACTAGCAGAACTTGACATACATTCTTCCCCCTCTCTCTCTTCTAGCGAAACCCGACAGAAGTTCTGTCTCAGTATGACTCCCTCTCTCTGCCTGTCTTTCACGTTTAATTGCAGGTTCTGCATGTCTCTCAACAGTGGAGTAATATCGAGAAGCGCCGGACCATCAAAAATGTAATAGAACGTTCAAGGAGCGCAGATCCTGTAGATTCCGATGTGAGAAACGCCTGTTTCAAGTCTGGTTTAAAAAAATAGTTTTTAATGCCCACAAAATTTGACATGAATATTTAGTTGTTCTCCAGCGCCATATTTTTTTGTCGTGAATTTTTCCGATATTTTAATACTCATTCTGCTATTCGGGGCGGAGTTGAAATCAAATCAGAAATAAATAAAATTGGTCCATCCGTTCTTGAGTTATAAACGGTGTAACTAACCTGGCTTCGTTTTATTTGTATTAGTCAAAAACAGTAAAAGTAGATTATTATCCTTGTGGTTAATTCTGATGAGGGACGTCCAAAAAGTATGTAACGCAAATTCGGAGTATTTTGAATACCTCCCTGTAACGCGCGCCCCGTTCACAGCAAGTAAAAATATTTAACGGTAAAAAATATTTGTATATTAATATTTTTGTGATATACATAAAAATGTATGGTAATTAACTTAGAATTAGTCGGTGATTCTCAACACACGTAAGAAATTTTTTGAATGAAGGAAGGATGCATAGGCGAGAGAATTTTTGACAAGCCGTGCACATGTCGATGTACGAGCGAGACTCGTATTGTGCCAATTTAATTGGATAGAATATATTACAGATTAGTTCTGAATATATTTTACTCGTAATCCAATATATTTAGTAAATATACTGTAACGTATTGTAGGGCTACAGCTAGCAACCGCCGGGGCGCCACAAAGGTGCGACGGCAAAGGATTAGACGCCAGGGGCCAGGCAGGATGTGACACGCCGAGGTATTCTGAGAAATCCTAAGAGCTAGGGAAAGGGATGCCCAAAATGCGGACAGCGCATTTTTGCCGCGTGACAAATTCTTGGAATCCAGGGAAATGGATGTCCAAAAATGCCTGTCAAAGCGACTAGCGCGGGCCGTGTGCAAAACCCAGTGACGTTTCAGGTCACGTGAGTGGTAGCTATATAAGAGCGAACGCAGAGCGCGGGGGTGGGGTTTGTTGAGCTGAGTGGGAACCCTCGTGCGAACGCACAAAACTTGCGCCCAGGGCGGTGCGGAGCCGAGCTAGGCTCGTGCGGCAACCCATGTGTTGGGACGCCGTTGTGGACTATATCCACGGGTGACGGAGGTCGCCGGAGCTGTCTGCTGTGTGCGGGAGGCTCGCTGAGGAGTGGCGCGGGCCACGAGTCAGTTATGCATTTTTAAGGATCGCTCCTGCGATCAGGGAAGTAAAGATCTACCAGAGCTGAGTAACTTAAATTATTACTGTACACATTGTGAATAAACCTGTACATATTTATCATTGAAGCTCGTGTCTGTGATTATTGTGTATTCCCACGACGTCACAATGCATTGATAAAAAATTGTAACAATTACGTCATAATTTCTTATATTTTTATTGAATTTATTAATATGTTTTAGTCTGTGACTATAAAAAAGAATTATTTCAGCAAATGTTGAAAATTAAAAAAGAAAATATATCAACGTTACGTAACACTAAGCTAACACCTCTTACCCCGTGTAACGCTGTCTCAAACCCCCTCCCCCATCTTAAGTCCTAACGTAATTTATGGACGACCCATGGTGGAAATATTATTTCCATATGGGACGACCCTTAATAGCTACTGTTCCTATGGGGGTGGAAGTTGGTTGCAGCTCCATCGAATGACGGAAATGTAATTTCCAAAATTCGAAACACTAATATATTATAAAACGAAAGCAATTCATGTAAATTAATTAAAACTAATTCTAATGAAATTCTACATTCGAACATTACTTACATAATTTTATGCGTAGTCAGTGTCCGTGTCAGATAATATCCGTTCAACTTCTCTTGACCGATGGCTTGGAGAAGTGGCAAAATCAACCACTGGATTTTATGAAGCAATGCCAATCTCTCGAATATCAGACATGCCTTCGCAACTTTTTCAATAATTTCACAGGAGTTGGAGGTATCTCCTGTGCTGGATTTGGACAGCTTCGGCCGTTTCTTAAGATTTTTGGAGAACAACGCAAAAAGGAATTGTTTTCAACAGCAAATAGTTTTTATTACGCACCTATAAAGATGTGTTTGGCACGTTGTCATCAGTACTTGCTATGACCTTCAAATGTTTATTGTACCAGGGAGGGGGAAGGTAGAATATTCATAGCTCCATGATTAGCACCGATGATCATTATTAGCACGAGATGTCAGTCTAGTACTATTTGTCTATGAGCTGCACTGACGAGCTCGTCAGTGCCGGTTAGTGCGTTCTGAACGAGTATTATGACCCTGAATGCGCCCTGGTACGGTGCCATAGTACGAATCACGGAGCAAGCGCTTCTTTGCACTGGTGCGATGAAATGGAACACGATAGATGCCCATTCGTTGACCATGCCGGAATGCACACTGTGTGTGCACTAGTGCTGCGAATGGGAAACGCCAAACGTCAGAGCCAGATAGATGGTATTCGTATATGTTTCCTGATTTCAATACAATGACAATGAGAGACCATATTGATGTTTTTAAACAAGTATGTCACTTTTTTGTGAGTTTCCAAAAATGTATTTTTGGATCCTGTGTTTTTTTAGAAAATCTGTAACGAACTGCGTACTGTTTGAGAATCTCCTTGGTAGTTAGTCAGGCGCCAGTTGGCGGATTAGAAAGTACGCAAACGCCGTTAGCGCTGCATGCGGAGAGTCTGAATAGGTGGTGACGAAGGGGGCGGAAGCTCTCCGATGAATTTTAGGAGTTTACAAGAACTCAAGAGAAGGATGGCTCGAACTGCGTGGCGGTGAGGCGATCACGTGGTGTTGGTCGCCGCGCGAACGCAAGGTGACATCGCGTGTCACGTGGTTTTAACGGATATAAGCGAGAGCGCAAGGCGCGGAGGTGGATTTTGAGCTGAGTAGAAACCTCGTGCGGATGCACAAAACTTGTTCACAGGGCGGTGCGGAGACGAACGATGCTTGTATGGCAAGCCATGTGTTGGAACGCGACGGTGGAACATCTTTTCCACGTGTGACTGTGGTCACTGAGCACTACGCTGGGTGCGTATGCTCGCTGAGGAGTGGCGAGGACCAGGAATCACGCAGATTTAAATCATTTAATGGTCGCTCCTGCGATCGGGGATCGGGTCTATCAGAGCTGTAAATAACGTGTTGAACTATTTATTTGTAAATACTTATTACTAATAAACTTGTAAATACATGTGCTCGTGTCTGTGATTGCTCTGGTGTACCTACGACCTCACAAATCAGATAAGTGTTACTAAAATTTTTTGTAATAAGTCAATGACTCAAAAATAAAAAAGTAATTTATTGTAATAGAAATTGATGGTTTTTATCCTGAAGATAGGTAATGTCAATACCCGAAACGTCGCAAGATTTGTATAATGTTTTAAATGCGATTATATTATCCGCGCACGTTTTCTTCAGCCATCATTTCGCTAGATGTGAAAGGATTGAGAGATTGGTTATTTCGACGACAGGACTATTCTATCAAATATGCAGCTCGTTTTTGTTTGCGAAAAAGTTATTACACTAGCGCGATAATTTCTGGTATTTAGATTTTGTTAACAACGCTGATCCCTAACAATGATTTTTAATCCAACCAATATTAGCAAAGGAGTGAAGATAGGTATTCCGGGCCTCAAGAAAACGTGCGCATACAATATTCTGAAACCTGTCAATCAAAATAATCTTAACTTAAAAAATAAAGAATAAGAATTTTTAGAATTTAAAGCATCATGTATATATTGTAACGAATATTGCGTCACCACCACGAACTACCTGTACGCGCAGATTGCGTCATCTGCCGGCGCCACCACGAGCTGCCTGTGAGCGCGGGTTGCGTCATCTGCCGGCGCCACCACGAGCTGCCTGTGAGCGCGGGTTGCGTCATCTGCCGGCGGTTCCTGCACTAGATTGTTCCAGAACGTTTGCGGGGTCCAGAAAATTCTCGACGGCACTCGCCAAGTATAAATACGCGGCGGCCGGCGACCGCGAGCAGTCTTAAGTCCGCAGTGGAAGCTGAACTGTGAAGTGTGTGCATCGCGGTGAGTAGCAGTGCAGTGATTGTGCTCAGTGACGTGAACCGTGGTCAGTGCATCGAACTGTGGTCAGTGAAGTGGATTGTGGCCAGTGCATCGAACTGTGGTCAGTGCTTAGGACTGTGCGACAGTGTAAGAGAAGAGTAATGTAAATATATAATCAAGAGAAGTGTAGTGTAAATAAATGTTTTCAGTGATTGTGTTAAGAAACAAAATAAACGTTTTTATTAAAATAATACCGGACTTTTAATTCACCACCTAGAATCGTAACAATATTGTGGATATATAACAGTTTTTATAATTTAATGTCTGTCAAAAATTGAAGGTCAAAACGAAATAAGTGTAATAAAAGAATTTGAATGACAGACACAAATTAAAGTCAAATTGCTATAAAATAAAGACTACTTCTAGTTTCTTTGGTACATTCCTGCTTTCTATCTATAAACATATATATTCAGTAGTTAATGAGAAGTCAAATTGCGCAAATTCTCTCGAAATTCACGAAAATAAAAAAATTTAATATATAAATTTTTAATAAAAAATTTTGTAATAAAAAATTTTAATATTTAATAGAAAATAACAAATTAGAACTCACTACAAGGTGCACTACCACCCACGCCTCACTCGCACCATAACTGACCAGGGAACGTTCTCCTTTGTAGATTGTATTACCCGCCTTATTTATTTATTTTACGTCAAAAAAGTTAAAAACTGCGTATGACGTGCTATGGGGAAAAGTGAATTGTGTGCACATTTTCAAAATTCTGTGATCCCTACACTAAGTCATATACTACTTAAAATTTGAAAGGGAGAAAAAAAACAAAAAAACTCCCATGTAATAAAATCTATTTTCAAGGATAAATAAGCAATAAATTTTGAATTTTGAAAGGGAGAAAAAAACAAACAAAAAACTCCCATGTAATAAAATCTATTTTCAAGGATAAATAAGCAATAAATTTTGGCTCTTATTACTTCCTGCCGCGACAACATTGAAACGATAATTTGAATAATTGTATTTCCCACTGAATTCTAGAAGACGTGCACAGAAAATGAAGTTACGTTTATGTCCAGAAGCAAAACAAGGGGCCATCTCAGCATTTGCTCAATGGATCAGGGAAACTGGACGAAAAACCTGATCGAGATGGGGGGCATTGACCCGGAAGCTGTGTTACAATAGTTGTTACAGGTTGTTTCTACCCATTTATACAGTCCAAATGGCAATTAATGCATTATGTATCATTGTTAAAATTAATGTTACTTTTCTTGCGATGCTCAGTATAGTCTCTAATTGTATAGAAACAGTTATGCAGCAGAAACGATTTCACTTGGGATTTAAACTTTTCTATTGAATTTAATCGTTTAATGTCATCTGGCAAAGTGTTGTAAAATAATGTACATGTATTGTATGTGAATTTTTTGTAATGAGCTGTTGATACTGTCACCTGATGAATATGATTTCTACGTCGAGTGTTATAGTAATAGACTTCGGCATTTTCTGAAAATATATTCCCGCCCTTAAGCAAGTCATTTTTTACAAAAACCACTGATTCGTAAATAAAAAGACGGTAATGGTAGAATTCCTAGATTAATGAAGAGAGGCTTACATGAATAATGTGGGTAGGATTTGGTTATTATTCGTACAATTCGTTTTTGTAATCTAAAAGTCTGGGAGCTATAAGATGTATTTCCCCAGAATATTATGCCATATCTCAGGCGGGAATGAACATTCGCGAAGTATACACAACGAGCAGTATGAAGGCTGACTGAATTTGCAAGAATTCTGAACGCGTAGCATAATGAACTTAATTTTGTGTTCAATTCATTTAAATGGACGTTCCATTTAAGGTTTGACTGAATTGAGAGACCTAAAAATTTTATTGCCTTAACATCAGTCAATGGTACACCGTTCATTTTCAATGGAGCACAGAATTGTTTATTTGAAATGGAAAACTGCATTAAAACCGTTTTTTCGTTTACTATTAATTTGTTATTTCGGAACCAATTTGAAACATCTGATATTGTACTATTTACGGTTTCTTTATTGCAAAGGATGTTCGTATCATCCGCAAAGAGAACCGTTCTTCCGTTTCGAATCGTCGAGGGCATATCGTTTACGTAAAGTAGAAACAGTAAAGTAGCCTTTCAACTATATCTTCCTGACCGCCTTTTTTATTTATAATTGTATATTTCTAACCATGGAAATTACTCAAATGTTCCATTATAGTAATTAACGAAACGAGTGAATAAAGAGAAGGATAATTGCATGAGTAGTACGTTCAAGAAGGATATGAGCGAGTTTTCTTATTTACGACGAGTGCAATTATACCCCTTTATCCACACGTCACGTTCATTACTTTTTCGTTTCCATTTAAGAATAATTTAAATTTTGAGCAATTCAAGCACATCTTTACCATTCGAGATATACATTTGATGACGTCACATTGCTTCTGAAAAATGCCTATTGTAGTGAACCATGCACTGTGTACGTATGATCACCACAGTGACTTAGAATAAATAAATGTATCAAATGAACACAAATGAACTTAAACCGGATGAAATACTAATATATAAATACTAGAACCAGCTGACAAAGCCATTAAAGCATTACTTCCTAGGAAAATTTAAGATAGGCAATAGAGAGAATACATGTATAATACATGTACATACATGTATATTAATGGAGTTTGGTATCAGAGCGATCTACTATCTGTGGAATTTTCAGATTTTTATCTGGTCCGTCAACAGAGATATTCCCGTTGAAAATTTGGAAAAAATCGAAAATTCCAATTTTTAAGAGGTTCAATTTTCAAGGGGTTCGTTACTTACCAATGATATTTTACAAAACGTAACTATACTGTTATGTGTAAAAGCAACAGAAAAATTTAAGGCTGAGATTCTATTCCTTGTTTGAAAAATTATTCTCTGAAAGTCTAACTTGGTTCATTTTCGTTCCATAGATCCAGTTGCAAATACTTGTATTTCTCAAATAAAAACATAGAAGGTAGGCATGTAATAATTCGATTTGTAGGCCAGAGTATACTGAATCCAAAGCCTTTTATTCTAGAATGCTAGAACAACCCAGAGCTGAATAATTTTGAAAAGAGTTAACCGCTACAAACGCGAAAAATGGCGCACGGCGTAAAACAAAAATGGCCGCCATTTGTAAACAAGATTCAATAAAAATAAATCAAAGGTGCTTTTGAACAGCCAAAACATAAGGAAATGTATGTACAAAATATGAATTTTTTTCGAGATGGTTGAGCGACCAATTAATTAAATTCTGGACCATTTAAAATGGATTGACCCCGGACGGACGGGCGAATGGACAGAGAGGGACGTTTTGTTTTCAATTGGTTTTTCGGCATGAAGGAACCACAAAACTGAGATTCTAGTTACATCACATGTTAGAGGACTTTTACTTTCTCGTATATGTACTACATACGGAGTAATATATGTAGTATAGAGAAAGTTATGTAATGCTGCGCGCAAAAAAACGGCGGATTTTAGGCGAAAAAAATTCATTGCCGGGCTCTGGTGGCGAAAAAGTGCGAAAAACCCGATACTAAATTAAGAGAAAAAATCCTTTAACACATGGTGTAGACAGAATCCTTGTTTTGTGGGTTCTTGATGTCGAAAAAACAATTAGAAGCAAAACGTCCTTCCGGCTCTCTGTCCGTTTGTGAACACTCGTATTGCCGTACGATCTCCAAATTGAAGAATCCCCTGTCTATCTGGCTGTACAGGGTTCATTTGGTACTAATCCTACCAAAAATTTAAAGAAAAACATTTAGAACAGTTTTTGAGAAATTCTGGTTTTTGTAATTTTTTAAAATTGCAAATATTGCATGCACTATTGCACGAAAACTGCTAATATTTCCGAAACAATGTACATGACTTTATTGAAAGAACTAATTATGCAAAAGAAATTTCATTTGAAGGAAAAATCTGTCTTCAATTTTGTATTGTAGGAAGACGCCGAAAAAATTCAAACTTTTGCAATTTCGAAAATTCAAATTAACGGTAAAAATCAGACCTATGCCACCTTAATAAATGTATTATACTCTATTCTTACAAGAAATTTAAAGAAAACATTTGGATCCATTTTTGAGAAAATTTTGAAAATATCCGGGGGACTTCATGCCCCCAAATATTAAAGAATGTTTTTCAAGATCTCAAAGCTTCAACTAGAGCCAGATCGACATAGGTTTCTTCAATTTGAAAAAGCTGGTACGTGTGGTTTAGGCGCTAGTGGTGTTCACAGACGGGCGGACGTTTTGCTTCCAATTGGTTTTTCGGCATCAAGGACCCACAAAACAGGGATTCTGGCTAAACCACGTGTTAGAGGATTTTCTCTCTCTTACTTTAGCAACTGGTTTAATGCACTTTTTCGCCACCACAGCCCGGCAATGAATTTTTTTTTGGGCTAAAATCTGCCGTTTTTTCGCGCAGCATTACGTATCTTTCTCTATACTACGTATATTACTCCGCATATAATACGTACGCATACGAGAAAGTAAAAATTCACTAAAATACTATAATATAACCTAGAAGATGTCTCATGGCTCAGAGCGAAATCGCTCGTCATTCACCAAGGAGTTACGGGTTCGATTCCCGAACAATCTCATGTAAAATTATCATATCTTCAGTGCATATATAATATACAATTTAATAACAAATGTTTATTATTTAGCAAAAATCTTCGACATCCCCACCCCCCAACGATCAGCTGGATCTGTTTCTGATAGAAACACATCACTTACAATGTAGCCTATATTAAGTTATTTGTATAGACATTTTAAAATTAATTTATAAATATTTTATTTAATGTACCTCCAGAATATTGGCTTTACAAGAAGATGAGTTGTTTTAAATTGACATAAATGTAATTTATCCAATTATTCTAATACAAAGTAGTCAAAAACCCTTAAACTATAAATATATCTAATCTTGGGTCGGCGAATTGCCATTTTTTGACAAAATATTCACTTCCTAATGGTATGTTAGTTTGATACACCAGGTTAAGTTTATAGTGGTATGATAGTTTGTATTTCCACCATGGTTTGTCACAATTCCACTATTTGGCTATCACCACCTCCCTCGGTTATCAATATATGAATTTCTGATGGACTGAAAATAATTGTAAATATATTAATATTGCTGCTAAAAGCAAATACAAAATGATTTCTAATGTTAATTTTAAGGCCTGAGACTTTAGATAAACCAACTCTCGTTTGATGCATTTGTAATCAAACTGGTATTTACAAACAAAACCAAAAAATCATCTTGATAGTTAATACATTGTTTTAAGATATATCCAAAAAGAGTATTTCTTCTGTGTTTTGAGCAACATGTTTTGTGCGATATGCAAAAAAACATACAGGAATTTTAGTTGAACTGCAGCACATATTATTCTAGAGAACACAGCTCTTGTATCATGGTGTGTTAGTATACCATTATACACAAGAATATAATATACAAATTCAAGCAAAATGTTTGATTCGTCAATGAATTATTACAAAACCCAAAAATGAAGGTTTCCTTACTGTTCGAGCCCATAATGACTCCAACAAATCTCTTATGACTAAAGAACTACTTCCCTAATGATTTAGAATAGCAGCCATGGTCTTCTGAAACAATTAAAGCATCTCTGATTGAAAGCCATTTTGAGGCAAATTCCAAGTGGATATATTTTGTTGCATTAATTACTCTAAGTAACGTGTGATGAGGAGGCTAGTTTTAACGCAATACCAAAAAACTAATTTCCAAATTATTCTCACAAATTTATTTACATTACAAAACATCTGAAAAGAAGTTTTATTGGATATAATTTATGTTTTATCAATGAAAGGTTCACTGACAAGCACTTTAATACTATATTACTAAGGATAAACTAATATCCAAATACAAAAGAAATTATACTTATTTTCAGATACATTAAGGAACGTAATACAGTTATTTACATGGCCGATAATTACATTCTTACAAATACAATATTCAAAAAGCAATAAATAAACAACATAACAATAAACATCTGAATTTAAAAACATTTCAATCACTTTAATGGGTTGTATTGCTTGATAAAAGTATCAAGCTTACTCTTAAATAACTCACTTTTAATAGGTTCTTTCAGATTACATACTGGATTTTTGACAATGTATTCAACATAAATTTGGCTGTAAATTTGTTGCAACAATTCTCGAACATTTTGAGCATTAACATCAGTGTTAAGGATAAATTTCAGTCCAGAAGGTGTTTCGTAATAGTGTAAAGCATATTTACTAGTTTTGTAGTACAAAAAACCCTCTTTTGTATCCAATGGTGAAATTTTTCCAACGAAGGATTTCAATGAAAACAGCATTCCATACATTAATTTTGCTTCCTAAAAGAGAAAACTTACATTGTTATTTACACAAGAGTTTCAATTTTTAAAAAAGGAAAATTGTTAAAGTACCTCATCTCTTGTAATTCCAGACTGTTTCAAACGATTCCACTCAGCATAATATAACAATGTCCCATAGCGATCAAAAATATATAAATTGTGAACGGTTACCATTATGCAAAAAAAATGCAGTGAAATTCAATAACAGTACACTAATTCACTATCCGGAAACTCAAGGACAGTACTCTTTAATCCGTTTTCTGCGCACCATACAATCTTGATTGACGGAACAGAATAAAAACACACAGTTTCAAATTTCTAGCTGTCAACTTCAATAGATCACTTTCGCAGTCAAGCGTATCGCATGCGTATCGTTAAAGATGGAATTCGATAATTTGTACGTCATCAGCATAACAATCATACATTTCATATTTTGTTACACTAAAACTGCTAAGAGCCACATGCCTCTAGTCTCAAAATCAAACTTAAATTGTTATAATGGTTATAATAATCGTTGGTCTACGAACTAGGAAACAAATGAACGAAGGTACACAAAATATTCCCTCATTCATGGTACTCTGGGATATTTTTACATAAAGTGTTGGCAGTATTACCGATCAATCTGAACTAGCGACATTTTCGGCAATTGTGTGGTGTTTTGTTTATAGTTGGGAATTATAAAATTAGATTAATAAATTGTGATTTTTATTATTCTAGATGTATTCGTTTTTGGTTTGTCAGTTCATTATTTTCTAATTTGTGCACGTCATTAGGTGATGTAAACGAAAAAATATTGCAGTATTGTTCGTGCCCCACACTATTCGATGATGGTAGATTATAATGTCACCGAAGTCTGCCGCTTATGCACTTTGAAAAGCGGTGCAAGAATGCATATTTTTGAGAAAGAAGGCGAACAACGCCAGTTGCTGTTCAAGATTCGGTCTTGTCTTCCAATTATTGTGCGTATGACAGTAAAGTATAGCACATAACTCAATTTGTCATGTGTAGTATTCTTTCTTAAATTATTCCTGTAGATTGCATTTTTTTACTTTTCAACATTGTGTAGCTGTATGCAACAAGTTTGTTAGTAAATATGATATCCAATGTTCATAAATGGCAATATTGAAAATCTTTTGAAGCAAGTTTTGCCATATTTTGTGAATTGTACATTAAACTACGCTTTTACAGATATCAAAAGATGATTCGCTTCCCAAGAAAATATGTCATAGATGTGCTTACAAATTAGATATGTTTTATGAGTTCAGATTGAATTGTTTGAATTCTGAGAACGTGCTCAAAAATGTTTCAGTGAAAGACTCTACAAACAATTCCCAGGTAAGCATTTTCCATTTGCTGAGTATGTTAAACTACTTTCGATGCATACTTGTACCTAATTATTATTAGATAAATTCGAAGTTTAATATTTAAACTATTTTGTAAAATCGGAATGCCGTAGAACTGGTTTATAAATGTGTAATTAAGGATGACAATGATATATAATAATTATATATTCATCTTAGTTATCTCACCCAGTGCTTTCGTAAAACACTTCACAAATTTTAAGAAAATGTAGAACATTTTGTGTAGGGGCTCTCGCTGTGCGTTCTGTTGTAGCTCTCGCGAATTCTGCCTTCACTCCATACAGTTAAAGTTAATAACGAAATTTTAATTTTTGAGCTCTGCAGAGTGCAAAAAAACATTAAAACGCGTTCAATAGTGACTTCGACTAATTAAATTTATGGAATTAATTCCGCGTGTGTCGCTATACCCACGTCTACACACGCACGTCTCAGCACATCTCCGTCTGATCTGATGAGAATGAAATCGAAAGTTGACAACGTTAGTCAACAGACAAATTACATTTACGTGAGCTATTAATTTGAATATTACGGTGTAGCGCATTTGATTTATTATTAGAATTAATTTCTACGTGTTTTGGTAACTCCGCTTTTTTTAACATTACAAATCATTGAACTTATATTGTTCGTTGATGTATTGATCTCTCCAGTCTTGTAACGAAAGTCACTTTTCGGGTTCACTGCGGATTTTACTTGAATAAACGTGTCATATTTATCATTATCTTCATTTTTAAAATTACTAAAGAACTTGACTTTAATTAATTTATAATAAGTGAGTGAAAATATGATCGATTTGTGTTTGTGTGACAGGCCATTTTACCGGCCAATTTTTTCTTTACATTTGCGCCATGTTTGACTGTAGAAATTTGCACGAAATCAAAGGATTTTAATTGTTCGTTTAGGGAGACGTCAAGCCGGAAAAAATGAACGACACGGATAAAGTTAATTACGGAGAAGCTATGACACAGCATATTCCACACACGTCTACACTGCATTTGAAAAATGAAGATGAAAAAAACGAGAGAGGACCAGGAAAGGAATTGAGTGAGTGCCAGAACCAAAACGGTGGGCAGTATACCACAACGCTTAAAGTTCCACTCATATCTCAGCCAAGTGGCGATCAGTACCTTAACAAAACAAATCCCGAATCAACGTTTGTTATTCCTGATGATGGAATGGGGTTTGATGATGGCGTTCGGGTTCTTAGAGCATTAGGTACATGGTAAGTTCTTTGCCAGTGAAAATAATTTTCGCACATTTTTCTACAGTTTAAATAATTTATCTGAAGTATACAGTATTAAATAAAATAAAGAAATGTTTAAATTTTATCTCATGGTCCCGTTCAAGGTTTTACTGAGGTGTCGTGTTGCTTTAGGTCCCCAGATTATGGTGGAAATCTTCCACGACCTGGAATGCTTCCATTACCGGAACACTCGACATACACAGAAGGAATGCAGGGAACTTTAAATGGAGATTTTGCAGCACAGAGGAAAGTATTGCCTTTAATTGGAGCTCGAGGAAAAAGTGTAAATGGTAAAATAAATGGTGTTGGAGAAGGTTCTCAAGGGAATAGTAATAATGGTACTAATAAAAGTTTTGCTTGCTCTGTATGTGGGAAAGGATTAGCTCGTAAAGATAAACTTGTTATACACATGCGTATTCATACTGGTGAAAAACCTTATGTATGTGAAGTTTGCAATAAGGCTTTTGCTAGACGTGACAAACTTGTTATTCATATGAATAAAATGAAACATCGTACCCCGTCCAATGTGGCACCGCTGGGAAAGCGCACCAATATAGAGAAAGCTAATAGTCCAATAGAAAAGAAACATATCAAGTGTGAAAATGAAAAGGAAGTTCAAGTCGGAGGGTGTGCTACTCCACAGCAATCCACTTCAACCCAAAGTATCAATTGGACTTGTGAGTTGTGTGGTCGAATTTTTAGTACGCGAGATGAGTGGATGTCACATGCAAAAGGGCATCTCGATGAGAAGATGATGGGAATGACTTCATTGCACCCATCGCAACAGCCGTCAGTGACTAATCACCTCAACAGTAGTCCCCCAGCACCCCCTGCTTGTGGTAGTGGATCAGCATCATCTGTGGTACCAACTTCGACAGCATACTTCACTCCTCACATGCCGACTCATGTCCAGCATTATGGAAGTGAACGGCATTTTTGCCTTGTGTGTCGCCAGGATTTTGGTAATAAAGCAGATTTCATGTTCCATGTTCGAAGTCACTTTGAAGGGAAACCACCTGATTTGGACTTACTGGCTAGGAGCTGCAGTAGTAATCTGGTGGACAGTTCAGGTCTTTGTACATAAGATTCTTAAAAATTGTGTATTATTTTTAATTTGGTATGATGTAACAATTTTAAATAGGTAGTATTTGTTTTTCTGAATTCATGAACATATAATTTTGTGTTGGACTCAGGAAGAAAGTGGTTAACTTACAGGTTAAAACCTGGATATAAATCTTAAAAGATGTTTTCATGCAAGGAAAAACCAAGCTCTAATTTTATTGTTAGGTAATATTTAGTAGTGGCAGAGTGTTTATAGACTTTGCTTAATTCTTGTCTGTAATTTCCAAGACAGGCTCCAATTTTTCCTCTTTATCCATCACTTGTGGACTGAGCAAAAGGCTGTGTTTTTAATTGCAACATTAATTGAATCCTATTTCAGTACGATAAAAATTTTTATTTTGATACTTTGTAATTATGTCGTTAATAATCCTACATGGATGCTTTCCATTATTGGAATTTTGTAGATTGTAAACGTAGGAAATTGGTGTATGACATTGGGACTTATAGAATATGGCTTCCAACAAGTGGTGAGACTGAAGTGCTACTAGACAAATTTATTCATTCTTGTGCTTTAAATTGAAAGAATCAGTTAATTTGTTTTGATTTTAATGCGTTTATTTTACAAAATATAATAATTAACTATTACACATACAGTTCATGCACTTTCTTTATTCTCGTTGTAGAATATATTTGAAAATGATGGGTGATTAAAGCTTCGAAAGGGTCTCAATCAAGCTGCATGCTTTTCTTTTTAATTTTTTTTGTTTGTTTTTGTGTTTTTGGTATTGTATAGTTGATTGCATGAACATAGGGTTAAAATCCTTGTATTATTTCATTGAATTCGCGCACTTTTAGAAGCAAATTTAGAAGTCTTCTCATATAAGTGAATTCATAGAATAGAACCTGGCACACAAGAAGCTAATATGCCAATCCCTAAGGAGTTCTGAAATGTTTTTTATCTGAGTCTTGAATATTCTTCCTGAACTTAGCCATCAGCACTCCCAGAACAATTACTGGAGAAACTGATCATGTGTTGAATATTAGAGTAGATTGGTGTCCAATCATAAGTACCATACGTATCCCAATGTAATGATGTTTGATTATCAACATTATTTTTTTTTAATTTTATGAAAATATTTTTACTTTGAGTTAATATGCTGATTGTACAAGAGGGGTCAATTCAGAGGTGAAAATTAGAACAAAGAAGCTTGATTTTCTCTTTGTCTGGGAATCAAGTACAATTGAGAGCATAGACTTCCATGGCTGGAGTCAGTATGTATGTGACTGTCCGGATGGCACTGCGTTCAAGGCACAGGTGTCGATGTTTTGGCCGCCATTCTGCGACCTTCCTCAGGGCATAATGACGCCCTGGCACCTGTGCCTAGGACATGGCGTCTCACAGACAGCGATGTACATACAAGTACAATTGGCCAATAAAGACATTTAGTCTCCAATAGAATTTTCAGGATTTTGTGAATTGATAATGTTTGAAGATTTTTGATGTATTGGAACTTTATTGCATAGAATAAAGGACATGAAACTTGTGAAAGCAGAGAAGACTGATAATGTTTCTAGGTTCATTAAAGACAAGGGACCTGGGGTCCTCGATGTTGCGTGAAGGAACTGGACAAAAAAGTGCTCCCTGAAGGATTGGCATATGGTAGATAAATTTCCAAGGGCATGTGTTTACGCTGATTGTTGTTATGGAAACCTATTATATAGCTTAACCCTCCACCAGGCCCTCTGTTTAATATTCCACGGCATAAATTTTATAAAATTTCCATTAGTATGATGCACAGTTGGCATGGTATTTCAGTTTATTAGAATTCTATCTACCATTTGGTAAACTTGTATCCATTTTTGTACACATACACAAGTGAGTTAATGGAGATTTTATGCAAGTGCCCTGCGTGGTGTACAAAATTCTCCACACAAAGAATATAAAAACTTTTTTCCTTTGCAGGGAGGGGAATTCTTTTAAATTTATATTAGAAACAATGCAATGAATCTTCTATATTCTTAGAAGATACATTTAATTGTTTCTATTGTAAGTGACTTATAATAATACTTGGAAATTGTCAATATAATAATTCAAAATAATAATGTCAATAAATATAGTCTCAAATACATCAATATTATAATTTGTCAAAACCCTCAGACAAAATTTGATGGCTAACAATTGCATCTCTCTACTTCAATTTAGACAGTAGATGCACAGTTCTTTTTCATTTGCTTGTTTTATTATGATTATAATTACTACTACTAGATTAAAATGTCAACCAAGGTGGCCATTCTGGGACGAAATGAAAGAAAAGAACAATTAAACAATAGGTATGCTTATTAAACCTTTAGTTAAATGAAAGATAGAAATAAAAGAAACAACAAAGTAAATGCATATTTTACATTTACAAAACTTTTAAAATCCCTAAATTCAAATTAAACGGAATAAATCTCGATAACAAAATATTCTTATATTCCATAAACTCAACATTTTGAGTGAGACAGGCTTTCTGTGATTTTAAATGAGCCCTTAACCACTGAGAGGTGATCTAGGAACTGCATGCTCTCTTCAAAAAATTAGTTTAGTTTTTTATACATTATTGTTATTAATATTATCATTATTATTATTAATTATATTATTTGCAGAATGTCAAAAATAATCAAACATAACAATGAAATATTGATGAAACTTCAACATTGTAGCAATCTAAAATCTAAGAAAACAAGTAAAAATATTTTTATAGTCTGTGCACAAAATTAGCTGCATGTTTGCTTTTGTAATAAATGGGCACACCTGCTTGAGGGCTGGGTATGATAGGGCTGAAGAAAGGCAAAGGTGATGTCCTAGAGGCAGGCAGTGTGCCAAATGAATGCATTGAGGTTGTGGAGGCAAGCACTCTCTTATCACACATGCTTATTTTGAAGAACTTTCATGTTCTCCACCTTCAAATGATAAGTGGAACACCACATACCTCATTTTGCTGAAGTTTAGAAACTTAGAAAGATGCTATATATGCTGATTTCTTTAATTGAAGTATAAAGAAATTCTACAGTAAACTTTTGTTACCTTTATACTTTGTGATAATTATATTAGTGTTGATTAAGAAATTTAAAAATACATGCATGTTCTAGTTCATATTCTGTTAGTTAGGTTTTCCAGAAAGGTAGAGATCAATTGAAATGTTGTTACCATTTATAAGCTGAGGTTTCCGTGCTCATCTCTGGGTTTGCAGGAAAGGAGGCGGAGTGCCCCTGGTCCCACCAACGTAAGTGTTTCTAAAACACTAGTAAAATTATATTTAAATTAAAAATGTAAAATGTAGTTGAATAATACAATTTATGCATTAAATGATAATAGCAACATACTTAGTATCTGGTGAAGTATTGAAGATCAGTTTATAAAATACTCCTTGTACAATGCAAGGAAAGTTTTGGGGAAGTGCCACCTACCCAAACAATTCAATGCTAGCTCTTAAGGTGTTTGAAAACATGGCTTGGGCTTTTCCTTCAGTCACTGCTGTCCACTATGCATCATGTTGGTTGCACATCGAGTTTCAGGTAGAGCTTGAGTTGAGCTATATGCAAGTTGTTTCTTGTTATTTGGAAAGGTTGCCTTGACGTCTAAAGTTTGATCATTGTTCATATGCCTCTGTAAATAAAATTGAATTAAATTGCTTATGCATGGGAACAAGACAATGTGTAGAGTGGTCTCTGCTCTTCAATTATCACTTGGTATATTGGAAACATCGTACTTATTACAGAATTCATAGAATATCAATTGAAAAATTATTTCCTTGAATTTATCTTTAGCAAAATGCATCTCACGTTGTGGTTACTAACAAAGTAGAAATTATTTAAAAAAATTAAGTACAATTGTGTCAGAGAGATTCTGCCTATAGTAAGGTGTCATTTAAATGATCATGAGTAGGGCCCGGAAGTTTGGCAAAATGCCTTTTTATAATTGTTATGATTTAATGACTTTTAACAATAGGATTCACTTAATTGTACTTCTGGAGTTGTTTTAGCAGATTTTCATTTTTCTTTTTTTGCCTAGTTTTGGCATTTTGCCTTTTTTGTGCCTTTTTCTTCTTTATTTGTGGCCTTTTTCATTATTATTTTACCTTTTTTTCCCCTCCCAATCTGTATTAAGTTGGAAACTACCTACTATCCTGGACAGTACGAAGTTGTCTATTGTCTTTCTGTGGATGCGGAGGCTCCAGTAACAGGTTGTGTTAAAAATCTAAAAGGGAAAGGAAGATGAGACAGGTGAAGTTTTTTGATATTTTTATTGATTCTTATGGACTTGTTCGCTCACGAAAAATCTCATCCTATGTTTGTATATGGCCTTGGATCTCTTTTGAGGACAGAGCTGTCTGTACATGATTGTACCCTTCTCAGTTCCTTCTTGTTCTCTTCCCTTCTGGCGATTACACAAGTGTGAAGAACAATATCTACAATTTCGTTTTCATTGCTCCCATTTCAAGATTCAAAAGGGAGTCCACCATAGCATTTCGTAGAGACGGGGCCACGAGTAAAATAAATCCGTAGTTGTCAATCTGATGATCAAGTGCGATCAAGATTACAAAGAAAAGATAGTTTCCTTCCACATGAGTACTAATGTAAATTTAAGAGTTTATAATTAAATGTTTCACATTTTTATTCTAATTTTTTTACACTAATTACTTTTAAATGGTGATTATTTAAGGTGTCCTATGTTTTGCCCCTTACTTTAGCCAGAATAAATGCCTTTTTTGCATGCCTATTTTAGTAAAAATAAAGACCTTTTTGTCTGTTGATTTTAGGTAAAATAAATGCCTGAACTTCCAGGCTCTAATCATGAGCATGTAATAACAGATTTCATAGACTCAGAAAAATTTGTTCTTGGATTGCAGAAATGCATTTTGATAAATTATTTGAGTAATCTTTGTGCAAAGGAAATCACTTTACCTGTAAACTGTAATGTCTAAAAAGCTACTAACACTTCAATGAAATTGAATGTTGGAGAATTCCATCTGAAGGAGGGCACAGGAGTGAAAAACTCTGTGTGCAGTGTGATCAAGTTTGTAAAACAAATTCTTTCGGTCAACAAAAATGCAATTGAATTAGGTATTAGATTCGTAGGTGAAAAGTGGGGAAAAAATATCAATACTTGGACTAAAGAAATACATAAATGTATTCAGAACTGTTTCTGATAAAGTTAAAACGAAACTGGCAAGAGGAAAATGAAATTAAAATAGATGAAATTTTTCAGATCTATGGCACTATTAAAAACGAAGAATTGAAATTCATTTCATTTTCTTACAGTTTGAATGCATTACAAAAACATAGGATGTATTCAGGGATTCTGTGTTGCACTTTTTTATTTTTATTATTATTATTATTTTTATTATTATTATTATTATTATTATTATTATTATTATTATTATTATTATTATTATTATGATTTTTTAAACTTAAGAGTATTTGAAGTTAAAAAATTGTTCATGTCATGACCATAATGATTTCTTTGTGAATTTTTATATAATCAAGCCATGTAAAGTTAGTAATCTACCTTAATTTATCATTAACATGTATTAAGTTCACAGAAAAATTGTATTCCAAATGATGTGTTAAGAAGAGAATTTTTAGTTTTGCAATTATTAAGGATAGGAATAAAGGAAGTAGGAAAAGTAATAAAGGAAAGGCTGTTTTTGTTACAACCATAATGCCAGGGTTTGATATCAATGAGACCTGATGTGTTTTGTTTTCATATGTTCCTATTATTTATTATATTAGGAAATGTAAAACTGTTATTAAATAAATTATTTTAGTTGCATTTTGCCAGATTTTTTTGTTTGAGTGTATGAGTCGCTCAGATATGATGAAATTGACCTGTAAATTTTGTTTAAAATTAATTATATTTGAAAAGTGTTCAGAGGTGTGGTTCCATAACTTCCAGAAAAGACAACCAAGCTGTAATTCATAAAATTACTTTCCTGTGTATTAATTAGCACAAATTTTAGTAACATTTTTCAGACTTGTTGCCTTTTAACATTATGTTATCAGAGTGACATGAATAATATCTTACTATTGTAGGAATATAATTCAAAGAATATGAAAAAAATATTTTCTTGTTTTTGAACAGAGAAAGTTGTTCCTTATTCGTAAGTGATATAGAAGGAATATCTTAAAAGTATTTATCTAAAAAAAATTGTTTTTCTAAATTGTCTGAGCAAAATGGAAACTGTGGTAAGTTTTTACCATATGATATTCAGAGTATAAAGTTTACTATTCTGCAGAAGATAGCTTTGAGATTCACAGTTGGGTGGCATTTCAACATGTCCGCAGGTGCTGAGCCAATTGAAAATGAGTAAACACAGTTCCCATCAACTGCATGGCTGATGAAATGTGCACCACCAAAGGCATGATTTGTTTTTGGACAAGAATCATGTTCTTAGTATATCAAATTTTAAAGATATCTAGGGGCTTGATAGAAAAGAAACAACAATGAAGATTTGCCTTGAGGGTATTTTATTGGAGAGCAAGTTATGGTAGAGATTGTGTGTTTGCCGATATCTCATGCTGGCAGTACGAAAGAGAGATCACCTGAAGTAAAGTGTATTTTCAGCACATTAAATTATTAAAATCTGTTCAAGTAATTGAACATATTGAACGTATAACAAAGAATAGTTGCATGAAATATGTGCAGAAGATTAGTAAATTGTGGTTTTCCCTGATAATTATCACAACCTACCAATTAGGGTAAAGGCATCATTAGCTGACACATGATTTTTTTTATCATATTCATTGAATTGATAAGCTAGTACACAAAATCTATATTACTTCTCTGTCAATATGAATAATCAATTGTTAACCTTTTGCAAATAAAGGCGTATTTTGTTAAATTGAAGTGGAAGACAAAAATATGTATAAACACCTGGATCTGAATTTTGGATATCTATTGCTGACATGGATTGCACGAGTTCTTTGTGCAGGTCAAAATCTACAATAAACATACCCTATTTAAGTGACTTAATTTTATTTGTTCACAATCTCTTGTTCATTGACATTTAAGTTTCTAACAATTTACTTTTGAAGTTGACTTTGATTATCTTTTTCTAATTGATAATTTCCTTTCTTTACAGTATTTGCTGTTTTTGTTAAACTTCATCTCCTTTCAGAGTAAAAGCAGCCCTATTCATGTTTGAATACAGAAAATATTCCACTTACTTTTTCCTAGTTTATTGCCTTTGATAAATTAAGATTGGTTGACAATCTGAAGGTAACCGATCAGAAATCCCCTCTTGTGACTTTTTGTAAACTTGTGAACTAATGTTTCTTCATGTGTTTTGGAAATATTAGATGCTGGTCCTATTTTCCTTTCAATAGGATATTTATTACTTTGTTACATGGGAGTAGTTTTTGATGTCTTTAATGTTCAGCTTGCTACGGCTGCATTGATGATGAGCAGGCCATTTTGAAAAACCTGAAGAGCTTCTAACATTTTAATTTCATTATACTGTACTTAAACAGCGAGGTTCATTACAATGGGTTCCAAACTAATTCCACAGAACTATATTTACACATAAAAAGGAAAAACTGCAAACGTGGTAAACATTTTAACATGGGCTGCCAGAACCTGAAACCACATGATAGATATTTAGAGAAATCATCATCATCATATACTGTAGGTTGCTAGGCCTGTTGTCTGCCCAGTAGACATGGTGGCTTTTCTGTTCTTTTCTTGATCATCTCATCTCTTTTTTGTGGTCTCTCCATGTCTCTGCCTTATTGGTTTATAATTCGATGCTGAGTTTGAAAATCTTTCCTGCTTCTGTTAATGTGAGAAAAGGATTCCTTCTGAACTTCCTACTGAAACTGCATTCTTTGTCTTCTTACTTTTTTTAATATATTTACTTCTTTGCTGATCCTTAGCATGATATCTGCATGATAACATAGAAATCTCATCTGCATGGCCTCCAGTCTTTGCTTATCTGTATTTTTCATTTTCCAAAGTTCTGATACATGTATGCATATTGGTTTTGGTAACATAGTGTGTATTCTTAATTTGGTATCTTTAAGTCGTATCCTTTCTGTTGTCAATGCTGTTTAATTTTTCTTTATTCTGTTGTATTTCTGGATTTTGTTTCCATTGTCCTCTAATCCCTGTCCAGTGATATTGCTCAAACAATTACATGTTCTTTTATTTTCCTATTAATGACAATTTTGGCTTGTCTCATTTTCTTTACTTAATACACCATTGGTTTTGCTTGTTTCTGGAGATTTTCATGTTATGTTTCAGTGATAATTTATACAATTCATACTCTACAATTTGTAGGTCATCTTCTGATTCCATTGTTATAATTTCATCAGCTGCATAAAGAGTTGTTTGGATTTCTTGCATTTTACTGAGATATATTCCCTTCTTGATTATTTGTTTCCATTCTTGGTTGATATGGTTGTCATCTATAGAATAGGCATAGTGACAGGGCACATCTGTGACTTAGTCCTCTTTTGGGAAAGATATTGACACATTTCTATTAATTCTTTTCCTCCTCTTTGAGTCTGAGTAGAGACTGAATTCGTTTTCTTATTTCTGTAGGTATCTTTTCTTCTTTCAGTATTTTCTACTCCAATTCTCTATTTACTCTAGCACATGCCTTTTCAAAGTCTGTGATCAGTAGATAATTTGATAAATTCACTACATTGACATTGTCTGTGCAGGATGGTTTGTATTGTGAATTTGGCATCTTTTCTGAATCAGTTTTGTTCATCTTCTACATATGACTCACTGTGCTCTTGGAATTCTTAAAATGTTGGAAAAACGTTTTGATGTAGTCGATAGAAACTTTATCCTTCTATAATTCTTACAGTTCGTTTTCAAACCTTTTTTGTGCAAATTTATGCTTATGTGCGATTTCCATTCTTTTGGAGTTTATTCGTCAAACTTTGTTAAACGGTTCTATCATGATGCACTTGGGTTTTTCACTGCATTTTTTGAGCTCTGATCAACTCTTTATTTCCGTAATGTTCAGCTCTGATGATGCTCGTTGTGAGATTGAAAAGATCTTAAGCCGTTAAAATTTTGATATTTAGACATCACTTGTATCTTGTATATAGGAAGGTATCATCATCAGCAGCAATATATTAACAATGTAGTTTGTTAAGTCTAAGGTAATTTCATTTACTCTTGGATGTTTTCCTTTTCTTAGCTTTTTTTTTAAGTATCTTTCCAGCTCTTCAATTGATTACCTGTGGTACAATTTCTTGATTTTATTTTCTCTTGAGAGAGTTGTAATCGTTTGCCAGAAAATGGTGAATTTTTGACTTAAAAAACCCATTGACGGACCTGATAACGTAAAAGTAGATAAATCTTGTTCCTGTAAATAGTGAATTACCTTCTCTACCATGTTATGTAGTTAGAATCCATGTTTTGTGGGTCCTTGATATCAAAAACTCGATTGGCAGCAAAAGTATGTTCGTGTTTGGTTAATGCTAGCGTCTAAACTGTTCAGACAATTTTCTTAAAAATTGACGACTGATCGATTTACATGAACTCGAGACCCTTGAGTTTCAAAAAGATATGTTAATTTTGGGGGATACTTTATACGAAGCCAATATCATTTTTAATTTTTTTTTAAAAAACTGTTCCAAATTTTTTGATTTAACTTTGTCCTCAGATAGCGTAAAGGACGTTTAAGAGAATGGTAAAACAACACCATCCATGGTGCAGGTCTCATTTTCGTTGAAATCTCTGATTTTTCGAAAATTTCTCAAGTTAAATTTTTTTTCAGCGTAGTCGTACAACTACAATGTTGGATATATATAATTTTTTCCTTAATGAAATCTGTTCTTTAAAGGCAGATCTTGAAATAAGCTCATCACGATTTTTCGAAAATACGAGTAGTTTACACAAAATTTTGTGTGAAGTATAGGCAATTTTTAAAAACAATTTTGCTCAAATTTTGCTTTAAATCGTCTTGCATGTGTTTAAGGACGTTAAAAAAATTGATACTGGTCTCATTTCTGGCAAACGATCTGTACTATGTATTATCCACGCACATTTTCTTGAGCCCTCACATCACTAGTGAGGAGGGTGGGAGTATGTTTATTTTGGCAAAAGGAATTTTATATCATATTTGTAGATTGTTTTTCGATGTTAAATAGTTTCTATTACACGTGGGCGAACATTCATGGTTATCAGATTTTGTTTATAAGCCTGTTGCTATCATTTATTCTTAATTTAACTAATGTTGGCAAAGGAGTGGGGCTCAAGATAACGTACGCATATAATTCTGTTTTTGAAATTTGAAAATTTATCATTTCAAAACCACAAAATTGAAGATAAATATTTTGATCTTTTTGCAAATTTATAAATAATGAGAATGTTTGTGCTGTTGTAGGGCTGTTAATTCAATTATTGTCTTGAGTGCCCTTGAGTCTTTTGAGGCAAATGTCTTTTGTCTTGGCTTTTAGCATTCATGTGATTTTAAAACTCCTTTGGGAACCTGCTTGTCTAGTGATTTCACATATTTCCACTAGTCATCTATTTAATTTGCCATGTTAATGTTCTTGTTTTTGATCTGAATCTCTGATATTCTGTGTAATCTTATGCATCTCTGTGCTCTTCAAATATGCTTTCCTCCTCTTGGTTATCACATTCTATATTTCTTTATTCCAAGTATGTTTTGTGTTTGTGTGCGTACATGCATATGTGGATTATATAGCCTTAGGTTCTTTCAGCTGTTGCTTTGATTTAAAGTTTTTGTGCCAAATTCTTCCTGAATCTTGTATGTATTCTTTGTAGTTTGTGCTTGAAGTGACTTTTGTACAGATATCTGATGCTCCCTTCTAAAAGAAGTTTTCAGCTTTAGCGTTTTCATTATCCCCCTTTTTGTTTTAATTCCCTCAGGGTTGAATTTATGTTTAGTTTTTACTAAGTAATGGTCAGTTTCCAGTTTGTTTCTATTAGAGAAATCTGTCTTAAACCTACTGCCCAGACTCCCCTTTTCTCAGTTTAGAGACTTGTCTTGGCTGATTGAACCACTCAATTAATACAGTATTTAAATAGCATGCTTTTGAAAGAACATTAACTATAATTGCAGAAGTAGTGTTAAACTACTGAACTTTACTTATTGGGGGTACAGATTGGGAGCTACCCTTCCATCCACAAGATAATGAAAAAGGGGAAAATCACAAACTTTTCTTCCCAAAATCTAAATTGACCAGTAAATTCAGTGCTTCTCTCTTTCCTTGTTATGGAATGTTAGCCTCTTTGTATCTAATGCTTTCTTTAAATTTTTTTCTTTCCAGACCTTAATATATAATAATAAATAAAATAAAGTATCAGCTTTTGGGATCACGTTGGCTATTGGTGGCTTTACTTCTTTTTCTTCTTTTTTTCACTAGCAATGTATAAAACTCCTAAAACTTGTTTATTTGCTGTGGCTAAGTGAAAAAGAAAATATTTTAATGTTATGTGAAAAGAAATTTAATAAATTATCTCTAATAACTAAACCCCAAATTTGAATTTTTGTAATCGTTTTGGTGTGAGTAATGGGTAACCTATGTAAATAAAAGTAATACAGCATGTCATAAGCTCTTGCGTACAATGTTCTCTTTATGTGTTAGGTGTTTTTACAAAAGTTTTATTACAATCAACAGAAGACTGATTTAATGTATAATGATGATAAAGAACAGAAATAGTGTGAGTACATGCAATAGTTAGTTATATTTTTTTTATGGAAATAGTATTAGAAAGGGAAGACATGTGCAGTTAATGAAATTTTATTGGTTTGATATTTGCATTTTTTTATTATTCATTGTAATAGTAATAATGAATCAGTTTTTGATTTCTCACTGAATCATGGGTTCAGAGGTAGATGTTTTACTTATAAAAGAGAATTGCTTATGCTGATCTTGAATTAAAAGTTTATATAGACTGAATTTGCGTGTGTTGATTTATATTATTAACAGATATGTTAAATAGTGTTTACTTGTTAAGCAAATAATAATTTATTTTGATTGTTATTATTAATAATAATAATTTATTATTATTATTATTATTATTATTATTATTATTATTATTATCTTAATAGATGGGATGTTTGATGCAGGTTTGGAACATACAGATCAATTCACAAGTAGATTTCAGGAAATGTGAATCTTACCACCAGGAAATGTGACATAAATAAATATACTATATATTTATTTACATCTCATTACATTTGTGTCTTATTACTTATTATTAACAATTGCATTAAACAGTTACAGTTCCTCAAAGTAAAAACGTAAAAATACAAATACACCAAAACCACTTACATGAAAAATAGGCATTTCAAACCCTTATGTGCATATTTACATGTAAAAAATCTTTTCATATGCCGAAAATGGAGTCCACTCAGGGGTCTAGAGCACCCATATTGTTTAATGCAATTGTTAACCATTTTTTTTATATACCTGTAGTGCTTTTGAAAAGGTACATACATAATGTACAAGACATCGAGACATAAGTAAATATATGTACAAGTTTCACATTTTCTGATATCTACTTTTGGATTGCTCCTGTATGATCCAAACTTGCATCTAACATCTCATCTATTAAACTAGGATCAGCAGGAAAAAACTAAAGCAAATTGCAAATATTATTATTAAGATCAGTATCATTATTGAAATCATATTCACCAATTTCGTTGATAATTTGTCATACTCTGGAATACTATGTTTTGATACTGTGGAAGCTTGGGTCTTGGTACATGTCATTGTTTACAATTACTAAAAATTAAAGGGCATGTCACTCAGTGAGCTCTTGAAATTGGATGCTTTCTAAGAAATCGAGAATGTCCAATGCCAAGTGGTTTCATTGAATAATGTTTTGTAATGATTTGCCATTATCCTTTACATTACACTAGTGCAGTATCCATGCTGTATGCTAAGTAACAATTTGTATTGCGTTACTTAGATCAATATTTCTCAGTATAGGTAAAATTATTTATTCATCGAATCCTGCATGTTATAAATAAATGGTGTGGTGGAAATGTATAATTTGATTTGCATAGATGTTTCTTCTGTTGAATCTCTTTTATTACATGGATTAAAGTACTCAATAAGGGTACACTGGAAGCTCATGGATGTCTTGTGAGTAAAGGCTGAACGAAAAGGAACAATGTGAATTATGTTTTACTGGTTGATATGTCTTTGGGTTTTCTTGGAATTTCAAATGAGTTTTCCATGCAATGCAAATGCCTACTAAACCTGATAATCAGGCTTATTAAAAGTGAAGTTTAGTTATCGAAATTATACATAAGTTTGTGAAATTTTACTTGTTATCCATATGCAGGCATTGTGAAAGGTTGTAAAATATGGTTTGTGAGGGTGATTGAACTTATTCTAAAAATGTGGTAACTCTACATTAGAATGTGATCTGCAAAGTTAACTTAAGGGAAATTTATTTTTTCATCATGTTTGGTTTTAACAAAGAAAATTCCCAATTCAGTGTATAATAATTAAAAACTTTCAATTGGAAGGTTTTTAAACTTTTCAATTCAGTTGTAGGAATGCCTTATTTTGATGAAATACATACTTAAAAAAAAACAACTTAATGCTACAGCACCTTTAGAGTTCTTAAGGTCCCTTGACACAGATTCCACGGAAATTACTGAGAATTGAAATCAACCAATAAATCTTGTGAAATCTATTTTGAAGCTTTTCTAATAATGAATTATATTATGTTTAGTTCAGTTATTATTTTTTACCGGTGTAGAAAAGTAGTGAAATGTCTGTATAGGCACTATTTTGTAGGATTATACTGTACATAATCATTTGTGATGATATTGTGAAGTAGACATGTATTCCTCTTGTGAAAGTTGTTTAACCTCATGAGGTGTGAGAAGCGATACATTATTATTTTACTCATACGAAGTAAAATAAACATAAAGAGATAGTTAAAAGGAAGGATGTGCATGTATATAATAGTGTTTACAATTTGGTAAGATAAACTAGTCAAAACTGCTAGTCATATTGATTTTGATAGGATAATGGTGTTTTTTTTTTTTTTTTTTTTTTTGTGTGTTCATTGTTGAAGAGACCATGGTGCTCCCTGAATTTTCATATAATTTGACTTTCCTCTTCATTTTTTATTCTAAAACAAAAGAACAGAGTATTTCTTGTTTTTGTTTTTTTAAATGGTATATTTTCTTTTCTCTTACACATGTGATTGGTTGTATAAATTGTAATGTACCATGTATGTTTTGAAGTTAAATATTCAGATTATTAAAATAAAAATGTTGTTACATTTAGTAACTTTAATTAAATAGTTTGATATTTCTTTGTTGTCTCAATTTTTCTTGATATATTATGCATATTGGAAGATATGTAAAAGAGAAATTATTTTTAGCATGATCCCTGTGACTAATAAATTTTAACCATCACTAGGCACTTTGTAAGCATATATTTACATTTAATGCACTCACAATATTACTGATACCTTATACTGGAGTGTCAAAGATAATAGAGTAGCAAAGTTCAATTTCTAGCAAGAAGATTCATGGCGTAAGCTTCAGCGACTGCCAAACCACTGGTAGTGCATTTGTTTAATTAAAAAAAAAGTCAAATTGAAGATTGATTAAAGCACTGAAATATTTAGTTGGTCTGATATTTCGAACTATATTTGTCACTGAAAGAAAATTTATTAGAGGCACATCAACTTACCTAGAAAATATCTGGAAACTATTGTTTTACTGCAGTGTTTTTAAGGATGTAGGTATTAATTCCAAAGCAAATGATGACATAGGTACTTAATTGAATTGAAAATGTCATTGTCATTTCCAGTCGTGCCACAAGGATTTTTCTTTGGCTTAAGGGCTACAGGTGTTTTATGCAGCTGACTTCTTTTCTTATAAAGAATTTTTCATTTATGCTAATTTGAGTTGGGTTTTTATTTATTTAATTATAGTTATTTATGATTTATTCAGTTGAGTGGCTTTGAGAAAATTATACAAATTTATTGGTAATATGACATTAGCTTCTGGAGGGGCTGAAGCTCCATAAAGCTCTCCCATAATGTAATTTATTGATGTTGCATCAATACATTTAATACTATGTTATTGAAATTATGACGATCTGAATTAAAGCAATTTTGTATATACAAATTTAAAAAAATTCCCAACCTGTGGTTCCAGGTGTAGAAAGAAAGATATTTCTTGATACGATTTGTCTCCAAATGCATATCCTAATTAGATTATAAATGAAGGTATTGAAGCTTTTGAATTTCCTTTGATTTTCCAAACATGATGCCTGCGACCAAAGGATTCGCCCCTTTCTGTTCTAGAAAGATGCTTTTGTTTGCATATGTATAGAGCGTGAGTTAGTGAAGTTGATGTTTTTATTTTGATGAATCTGTATATGACTGTTGAATTCTGTACTAGTAAAAGGGTTAGAACTCTCATTTATGTAGATATTCAAAATGCATACCAAATTAATTACCGTGTGATTAATGTGTTGTATTAATAAATGATGTACAAGAGGGTTATTATACTCTCGCTATGTTAGCGCTGCTTTTGGTAACTATTTTGGGTTGCAGAAACCCTTGACTAAAGGAATGTAACATAGATCTTTTAATGTACATAGCTAGGAGAAACATTATGTACAAATTTGCACATTAATGATGAGGTCTGTATGATCATTCCAGATTCATTTTAGGTCTTTTCATTGGTTGATTTTAAAAAAATGTTTGTATGAAAATTAAATCGAGTTGCAGTGTTACAGCATATTTCTGGAAATCCTATAAATGTTCAGTTAAAGCTGGTTGTTTTAAAACTCTGTACAAAGGAGCATACATTAAAGATATAAATACATCATTTTTATGTTGGTATATATAATCTTGAGAATTGTAATACAATTTTCAAAGGAGTGTGCATGATTTGTACATCACTAGTAAAAGGAAATTAATGTTCAGATTTATATTGTAGCAATACTGTAGTTTTAGAATGTGACATTAATGTATATGTTGTTTATAATGCAGTGTGTAAAATGTAAATTGCTTCATAAATATGTTATTTTGCTGTTGCTTTATAATTGTGGGATATGGGAGTAAGTTTTTGTTAAATTTTTCGATGCTGTGAAAGTTATTACATTTAGCACTTTTTGGTAGTAGTAGAAGCAGTAATAGTAATAAATTATCCCTTGCGTTTATTGTTCTTTCAAAGAACTGTGTAGTACCAACTCTATAAAGTATGTTAATATTTTTTTTAATTGAATTAGATTGCAATGTTATTTATTAAAGTAAAATATTACTTTTATATTCTGGCAACCATGCACCAATATTTTGTACTGATAATATGTAAACAGTGTCTGATATGTTTACAATGTTTGCTATTCATGATTGCTAATAAAATTCTTGTAAGTTTTTATGTATTTTCCCCTATTTTTCTTTACAGTAAGTTGTAAAAAGGTGTCTAACCGAATTCCGTAACTACCCTGAGTGAAGTCACGGAGATTGAGCAAATCGAGACATCGCGGGTTTCTCGTTGGGTGACCGTTTGGGAACCTTGGGAGCGGCGCCGAGCCCGTGGCCAAAGGAATATATGACAATGGCTGCTTCAAAGAAAAATACGACATTTCTGAGGACAGAAGGTGGTGTGGAGGAACAATGAGGAGTCTTTAAATCAATCGTAGAGACTGCTTTAAATACGTTCGTTCCTTGCAATATACTGAAAAGTAATCTTGATCCTTTTTATGATAAACTAGCTGACCCGGCGAAATCTAGCCTCAACAGCCGGTCCCATCTTTTTCTCGCGTCGCACTCACTGTGAGAAACTGTACTATCCTTGTTGCACTCGTGATAATAAAGCAATTGCAGATTTGTGTTTTTCTCTCAAAGAAGAATTTTAAAAAAACGCTTTGATATTAAATATAATTAAAAAATCTATTACGTAGCAGAGCGTTTTTTTGGAATTGATTTTTGTTTAAGAGAAATACAAAGCTGTAATCATAGGGACCGGCTGTTAAAGGCAATAAATAAGCAGATTTTGGAATTTATTAAGTTAAATTGTTTATTAGAAAATATAAATAAAAAAATTAAGTAGATTAATCATTCATTATTGTTCCTGTATTTTGGTGCATAGGTTGCACTCTTCAGTTAAGTACCTTGTGATACACGACATTTTTTGTTTTATTATCAGGCGCAAAAACAAACAACGCAGATGGCCGGCCCGGTGGCCGAGATCGCTAAGGCTGTAGTGTCCTAGTGATCTCGGACCGAAGGGTCGCGGGTTCGAGTCCCGCCTCGGGCATGGTTGTATTTGTATTCGTCCTTTCACCCCTTATCATCAATCACCATATCGTTTCATCCACATAGTTACCATACCGTTAACAGCAATAGTGGTCGCTAATGACCTTAGATGTTGATGCGACCTTAAATAACAAAAAAAAAAAAAAAAAAACGCAGATGATCTTCCGAGCCGTGAACATGCCACATATAATTGACCATGGGAAAACATGGATATTCTAGATTCAAACCACAAACTTTCAAGGATTGGCCTTGTGATTTGTTGATGGTAATGGCGAATGCAAGACGGATCGGAAATTGAAGTCTTTTAAATTGAAACGTCATATCGGTTGGGATCATCGGAATCCTCGGAATGAGAACTTCCTCACCTTCAAATTTTCCTTTGAGTATCGTCGCGTAAATTACATTGTTCATCATTTTTCTAACCACCAAACGCGTACCGTTGCACAGTTTTGGTTGGTTTATGTTTCGAAGCATGATTACTACGGAGCCAACTTTTAGGCGTAAATGGTGCGGTGGTAAGCCAGGCACATCCAAGGAGTTTAAAAATTCAATTGGATAGTTGGTGGCTTCATCTTCATCCGTGACGCAGGCAACAATGACCGCTAACATGCGAAATCACGCGAAAACGTGTGTTCTCACACAGGAACGCTGTCGAACGGGATAAACAGTATCCTATGTCCGTCTCCTGGCTCTAAGCTTCCTGCTCACCAATTTTCAGCCAAATCGGTACAGCCGTTCTTGAGTTATAGTGTAACTAACACGACTTTCTTTTATATATATATATATATATATATATATATATATATATATATATATATATATATATATGACTTAATCCTTTTTATGATTTTCTCCCCATACGTCACTTACAGTTTTTGACTAAATGAATAAACCCTGAATATTTTTACGGGGCAATACGGTGTTTGCAGAGAAAAGTTAGACTAGCATTTAGTAGACAACGCAGCATTGTTGATATAACTTTTAAAACTTATTATAGGGAATTAGAAAAATAAAAGAATTGTGCATTAATTATTTTTAAAAAATATTTTAGAGACAAATGGTGTTTTTATAAATATGTCCGCAGACACAGGGGGATCAAGGAGGAAATTCGACTCGCAGGCAACGGGCCACCGCATGACGACCAAGCGAAAGCAAATGCGTTCAACGCGTATTTTGAATCGGTATTTATTTTAGTAAAAAAGTGAAAAACTTTGACGTGCTATGGGGAGAATTGTACGAATAATAGCCAAATCCCACCCACGTGATTCTTGTAGGCCTCTCTTCATTAATCTAGGATTTTTACCATTACCTTGTCTGTTGATTTATGAATCAGTGGTTTTTGTCAAAAATGACTTGCTTAAGGGCGGGAATATATTTTTCAGAAAATGCCGAAGTCTATTACTATAACACTCGACGTAGAAATCATATTCATCAGGTGACAGTATCAATAGCTCATTACAAAAAATTCACATACAATATATGTACATTATTTTACAACACTTTGCCAGATGACATTAAACGATTAAATTCGATAGAAAAGTTTAAATCCAAAGTGAAATAGTTTCTGCTGCATAACTTTCTATACAATTAGTACTGACAATCAAAAGGTCATTAATTTTAACAGTAATTTTTAATGTATTATTTACCATTTGGTCTGTAGAATTCTAAACAAGTATTGTACTGCAATCTCTGGGTCAATGACACCCTTCTCGATTAGGTTTTTCGTCCAGTTTCACTTCTCCCCATTGCACGTCAAATTTCAAGAATAAACAAAAAATGACAAATTTATTGGCTCGCATAGATAAATTAATGTAGGTGGTAGCTACAAATTAATTTTTTCCCTCTGCGACATGAAATGCCAGTTAATATTAATTACATCCGATCGCCTCAACTGTAATTTTTAAAATTGTAAATTCATTAAAGGGGTTGGGCGAAAGAGCAGGCGTCAAGGCCTGAGTCTCGCCACAAATAAAGACAATTTTATTATTATTACTATGGTCTCCGTGTTCATGGAGTTGCTTCACTCGTACATGATTCTTTACTGTCTACAGTGGTACTTCTTCAAACGACCGACCGACGAAGCAGTGTATGTGCAGGTGCATCTCCCATCCCTCACACTTACTGTATGCAACATTTACATCCCTCCTGAACTGTGTGTTTCAGCTGATGAACTTCTAGGCTTGTTAAACCAACTGCCCTCTCCGTGATAGAGATGTAAATGCCCACTGTCCTCTCTGGGGCTATTCCCACACTTGACCGAGAGGCAACCTATTAGAATCGGTAATAGACACAGCGAACTTGGCTATTCTGAATTCCGGCGAACCAACTCATTTTGCCGTCGCTACAAACTCGAGCACATGTATCGATCTAGCTCTCTGCAGCTCTTCTCTTGCCACTGTTCTGCAATGGTCCATCCTAGATGATCTGTACGGAAGCGACCATTACCCCACTATCGTGCACATCGATGGACTTGCTCGTGGGTTGGCGCGCCCCCCTCAATGGTGTGTCCGACGTGCTGACTGGCTGACATTCCAAGCGAACGTCAGTCTATTGGAGGGCGAGTTTGTCACTGTGGAGGAAATGACAGCACGTTTTAACAGTGCTGTACTACAAGCTGCGGACATTGCAATTCCCAAGTCGACCGGTAAATCGCGACACCCTTTCGTTCCGTGGTGGAACTTATATTGATCAAGGGCTGTCGATGCTCTTAAGAAAGCGTTGGCGCGTCTAAAACACTATACAATCTCGGCTAATTCGACGCATTCGGCACTAGCGTTGATCACAGACGTATGGGCAGATGTTTTGCCGTCAGTCGATTTTTTGGATCAAGGATTCACAAAACATGGTTTCTGGCTGCACCAGGCGTTGGAGGAATTCATTTGCTTCATAGAGGAACATAATTTACCCACTTCTTCAGTACCAGGGCCCGGCAATAAGAATTTTTCTGCCGAAAATTCGCAGTTTTTCGGCGCACGATTACATAACTTTCTCTTCTTACGAAGTAAGTGCGATAAAGAAAAAAACTACATAAAACTGCCCACAAAAATTTTCATATAAGAGTGTGCATTAATTTTAACTTATTTTATTAAATAATTAGGTCGGCAAAGGGTAATTTTATTCCATTTTGAAGAATAGAGGATATGCTAGTATTCATTTAAAGTTTCTTGGGGGTACTTCACAGTGGTCGATCGAACAAACATACTTAATACATTCAACAAGAATAAAAAACATTGAAGAATATGACTTTAATATCGTTTTGTACAAAGTGCACTTATATACAGTAATAATTAACAATAAATTACATGATTTTCAACCCTGTCAAATTGCATATATAAAAAACAAGTTTTAGTTGACCATTTTCTGCTTTTTTATTATCTTTGTGGTAGAGTATTCTTGGATAAGAGTAGAAAGGGCGAGGCCTAAATACATCTGGTCTATTTTTCTAGCAAAAAATCATTTTCCAGTGCGGTAGAACACGGCAATTATAAATAAAAATCTTTAAGATTATGATGGTATATTTCAATGATTACATCAGTGAAGATCTTTATTACTTCTTTGAAGCTTATTTAGATTTACAATGACGAGAGTCTACTTGGAAAAAATATCTTCACATTATTTCTTATTTGAAAATAATATACCAGTTGTAAAGTTTCGCAGGCTAATATAAGCACTACGAACATGTTTGCTGTAGCCAGCGTCCGCCAATTATTGACCAAAGTGATCAGGAAAAACATCTTTCAAGTACATTAAAATATTATTAGGGTGCATATCGTTTAACCAAAATCTTTCCTACGAGTAGGTTTTAAAATTATATTATTAAAAGTATTTTGTTGACATTTTTATTCAATAATATAATTAAATCAGTCTCTTTTACGTGACGAGTAAAGGAACTTTTTTCTTTATAATGTTTATAAACATTATTTTCATTAGGGTAATAAAACTGTGTTATGTGCTCAGTAAAATAAAAAAGGTATTCCTGTATACAATGATATATTGTTTTAATTTTCTTATAGTTATTTAGTTATTTGCGAAATAAGTATCTTAAGATGTTTTGATTCAAATATCGAACAACGTTTTATCCACTTTGTAGGCACTCGAATGAACTATAATTATTTCCGTTTAAATTTAATTATTCACCCTGCGAAAAGTGACATAAAGACGTTCGTAGTAGTTAATAGGATGCTTTGGATTTGTTTCAATATTACTTAATTACGAAAGTGATAAATGTTAATAGAGGTCCTTGCATTATTAGAATACTTGTATTCTAATGCCTCTTATTAAGAAACTGGTAAAGTTTGATAGCCTAAGTGGATAAATTTCTATTATGTATTTAATACAACATTGATAATAAATAAATACGTCAATAAAAATCAACTTTTTAATTGAATATGTTCTTGAGAGACCACGGTAAGGATGATTTAAAATCATCTAAATAAGAGTGAATGAAGGATGAGTGGATGTCTTTAATTTGAATTTTAAAATAAGACGAAAAAATGTTTTCTTAATAGCAAGTGCTTAGAATTGTGATCACTAACATTCCCGAAATCTTCACGCACTTTGCTTATTATTCTGTATAAATTTGTCATCCATATTGCCCTTCTCTTCTTTATCTTGTTTCGAATCAAGAAACTGCATTTCTCGAGCGTTTCCTTCTGGTGAATTCCAGGGTTGAAGCTCCGATGACGCAAAAACTAAGTACAGCAGCCCAGGCACTATGAGGAGAATACTGACAATTACGAAGACTAGCAGCCATTGACCTGTCGTTTGCTGAAAGCACAAGGTACAAATATTATTTGGAACTTTCTTATTTTATAATAGTTACAATTTAGTACTAGTTCACAATATTGAGTTGAAAAAGTGCATGCGTATTTTAAAAATTTGTTAATAAAGTATATGTGTATTCACTCTACAGAACGGAGAATAGGTAAAAAGAAATAAAATGTTGCCAATTGCGATCTAAATGTCTTTATTGTAAAAATATTATGTAGTGTTTTTAAATTCATTCCATTTCTGGTTTTATCAGTGCACCTGATGATGTGTGGAACCATTTGAAGAAACGTTGTAAAATTTGTTGTTTTTGTTTCACTTCAATAAATATTAGTAAAACTATTGGTTATCGCCGCATCTTTGATTGTATCTAAAACCAATAGCTACTGTTTTCATTATTATTATAATTGAAAAAACCCATGTTACTAACAATCATCAATATTCTTAGCACTGAACAACGCCTTCTTTTGTATAACCGCTTCTAGAAATTTGAAGTAGTTCTTTAACGTAGAATTTATTACTATGAATGAAGGTCAATGTTTAAGTCATTTCAGTGTGAGAATTCGGGTGTGGTTGCGAAGGGTGTACTTACGTTTTGGAAAGTGAGAAGGCTGACGATGAGCGGCGAAATGAACGCCGCTGTGAAGCTAAGCGTGCAGCTGATGCCCATGAGAATGCCTGAAAATTATCATTTCATTTTTAAGATACGCTTACACAAGTTGTATAAATGAGCCAGAATCCTCAAAGTACATTCTGCATATGCTTATTCTACGTATATGTTCATACTTTTGTTTTTATTCACATTTTTCATTTTTATTCTCTTTTGTTTCTTTTGCTGTGTACTTTCAGTGATTTGAATACATCGTGTTTATACCATATGGTCCTTGAAATTCAATAACGTCACTGTAATCTTATGTTAGATATTTTTCAAAGACGTTTGGTTAGTTTATATAATTATAAATAATGAAATATTTGTATGGTTTATTTTCATTTCCTATGTTAAATTTTGCTCATTATGATAATCTTTTTGAGAACGATTGTAATCCAAAATGCAGAGTGCGTTTTGATGATTATCTTGAGATTTTGAAAAGACACTTATCTTTCTTCATGAGTCTAGAAAGTAGTTTTGGGTATCTGCATACTTTTGAAGCTCGTCCAGGATGATCAGAAATTGTGCGCCATCCTTTCACAATCGTGCCAAATTCTGTTGGTGTCAACGACAAGCTGTTTTTCAACTAGGCGCCGTAGTTTTTATTATGTTTAAATTTAACCCAAAGCGCAAGGAGCGAGGTTTCCTGCAGATTCGGAGCGTCGCGTCCCGAGGCTGCCGCCGCGCCGTCTCCCAGCGCCCACGACGCAACTGGCACGCGCCGAGGGGCGGGGCAGGCTAGGGCGGGACGGATGGGGTGGTGCGCGGCGGGGCGGGTGGGGCGGGCGGGTCCGGGCCGGGCGGATTGATTGATTGATTGATTTTTTCGTGTTTCCGGGCGCGTCAACTGCTTTGGTCATTAGACCCCTTAGTGTAGTAGTGCATGCTTTTTTCTCAGGAGATGGCGGTGATCTTCCCCCGCTGGATGGCGAGATCCGGCGCCGACCTACCGTCGGCTAGTGGGGTTTCCCCGTAACCTGAACTCTCCCACCAGCGGGGCACCGCCCCAGCCGGGACAAGCTCTAAGCTCCCGACCGGTCTCCCGGGATATGTGGTAGTGTAATGCATGTTAGTGTAAGTGTGTGTGTAAGGGGAGAGGATAGAACAAGGAAGTGGAAGGAAAGATCGCGCGCGGTCCGTGGCCCGTTTGGTAGGGTACTGCTCCGGCATTAGCCTGGGATTGATCGGAGAAACCGAAAACTACGGAAAACTACCGATCAGAGCAGCCGGCCGCTAGAATGCTCCTCCAGACAGCGACTGAATTCGACTTAGCTGAAAAGCTAATGTCGAAAATCCTTCCGCCGACAGGACCCGAACCTAGGACCTCCCGGTGAGAGGCGCTGCAGTGACATCAGTTGATGCACTGAGCTACCGCTCCCGGTCCGTGCCGGGCAGAGCGGGGCGGGACGGGGGTGGAGCGGAGCGGGGCGGAGCGGGGCGGCGCGGGTCGGCGCGGGGCGGGATGGGGTGGGGCGGAGCGGGCGGGGCGGGGCGGGGAGGGACGAGGCGATGCTCCTTGCTATTCAGCTAACCGACCAAATCCACGTCCCCTCACTCAGAGAGGTCCCTGTCAACATGCCCAAGTGCTTCAATTGTTGCGGGCATAAATGGAGTAGACGGTTTTAGATAGGTTCTTTTAGGGTAACATGGGGAGCAATGTATGCTACTTCGTGTTGCTCGAGGATGTCGAGCTGGCGTATGGGGCTGTGTCTCAATCGCCTTGTTGGGGAATATGAAGCATTGCGGCAAGCTCCATTCGCGCTCTGGCGCTATTTTGAACAGTTTAACATTTGCATTATTTACATTGTATGTGTGCACTTATCTGTTCAACATGACACCCTTTGCACACAGTCCAGGCTTCTCGGGGACCCTGCCCGATAGGCTCTGCCGGACGGAGCAAGTAGCAGCAATAAACACCTACTTTCTCGTTGCTGGCGACAAATATGTTCTAAGCTCCAATGTTTTCAAACGCAATAAGGTGTAATGGGAGGCAGATTTCAGGGGCGTTTGCTTCGGAAGCGAAATGATTTCCCGCGAGTTTGCGCCAGGATTACATGGGAGTAATTGCAAGTATTGAACATCTCCTAACCTAATGTGTCAAATTTTTCAATATTTCGTGACGTCGTCGTTTACAGTCATGAAAAATCGAAATTTAAATTTGACTCGGGTAAGTGTAGACACTCTCTATGTTGCTTTTCAATTGAATGTTGAACTGTACCACTGAACTGCTCTGAACCCACCTTATGATTTTTTTTCTCACCTGCAAAATTGGGGCTGAGATCGACAAAACTCGCTAGAGGTCCGCAGGATATGGCTCCACTTACTGCTGTTGCTGCAGTCATACATATTATGGCTGATACATAATTACATCCAGAGAATGCAGAGCCTAGCGTCAGCAATCCCATCACAATACAGCCTGAAACACATGATGCATTGGTTAATTTACTTTTCCATGAAAATCAGTCCAAATCGTGAATAAGTAACACAATTAATGAAAATATAACAAATTAATTAAAATTACTCATATGAGGAATTCAACTATCTTGATATAAGAATGCCTTTTCTCATCTTTCTTTGTAACAAACTTTCAAATTTAATACACCTACAACCTGGCAGAGGCTTCTTATAATAAGCGCTGTGATTATTCCGACTCCCCTCCAAAAAAATTATTTACAAAAGGCTGGATTAGGAAAGAAGAGTTAAATGAAAACTAGTAGGAAAACGCGAAATACTGAAACGTCTAATTGTATTAATAATTTTTCACATGTTTAAAAATTGTTCATGACATCATTTACAGATCTACAATTGAATGAAGTTATGTAGAAAACTACAAGAATAAATTTGGCTGAAAAATGGCTTGGGAAGTTAGAACTAAATATTTCTAAAGAGTGGCATTGTTTATTTTTCACTTTCTCGTACACGTACGTATATGTAAGTAATGTATTAATAATATGAGCTATCTAGGATAGAGAAAGCTGTGTAAGGCTCCGGAAAATCGATTTGGAGATTTCAACGGAAATACACGCTTTGACACCAAATTGCGTTTCAAAACATCCATCTGTCTGTCCGTCAGTAAGTCAGTCAGTCAGTCTGCCACTCCGTCCGTTTTCTCGTCCATCCGTGTGTGAAGAACATTAGCGCATAAACTATTCTTTGGATTTTTCCAAGATAAATATTCCCCAATCGATCTTGAAGTCCTGAAATTTTTTAAAAAAAGTCTTTGAATTTTGGGGTACTTTATATGAAGCCCCAGGAACATTTACAAACATTTCTCAAAATGGATCCAAATTTTCCTTTCCTGAATACGCAATTTTTCAGAAATTATTTTCTCGAAAAGGCTCCAAATTTTTTCCTCGTATGTAGCAAAGAAGAGTTAAGAATGTGGTGCTGATTTCATTTTTGGAAACATATTTGTAAATTCGAAAATTGCAAAACATTAACGTTGCAAAATTGATGACAGAGATTGTTTGTCTCTAAAAAATGGGGCACGATCCGTGCTTGGTTTTTCTTTCCTCTTTGTTGTCTTATCCTTTCCGCCTATACAGACACACGCACTAGACTACCACACATGTCGGTTTGATTGATTAGTGATTCCGAGCGCGTCAACTGCTAAGGTCATTAGTCCCGAATGTGTAGTGCAAGTTTTCATCGCGGAAGGTGGTGGTGGTGGTGGTGGTGGTGGTGGTGATCTTCCCTCACTGGCTGGTGAGATCCAGCACCAACCTACGTCGGCGTCGGGAGAAGCTAGTAGTCGAGAATGTGCTGTAGACCAAAATCTGCTTCTCATACAAGGAATCCCATGTAGTATGCACCCCCATTATTTCCTCTTATCCGTACCATCTAATTCAAAATGAACAATTCTTAATCGATATCTACTTCGAATTATAGTTATTCATCGATTCAAAAAAAGAAAGAAAGTGTGGAGAACCATAATTATATTGCCTGAACACAAATTCTAATATTGAACGAGTCGATTAATTTGATGTACAAGAATTAAAAAGAATATTTTCCTTTCCTTTTGTACCTGGTATGGGAAAATGTGCTGAAGCGGAGTCTATTCCCATAAATCATTTAAGAAATGAGCGTTTTCCCTTTCAGTGTTATACTTGCTTAGTCAAATTTGTTATAAATGTCACTTGTTTTACGTGCTTAAGCACGTAAACCCCAATATAAACCGCAACCACCATATAAGTAGATGGACCTAGCATTTTTTATAAATAATTATGTCATGTGGATGATCTTGGCCATCATGTGGATGGTCACCCGGACAGCCAAAATCATCCACATGACTCCGGCCGCGGAAACCTACGACTTAAATTATGTCATGTTTTGAGTGTAGTGAGAAACCGTCAAAATATGTCGGTAATGGGAAGAAAACCACTGAAGTGACAGTTTTATCAACCCAGTAATTTTAAATATTTTCCGTCTCCCGACACACTGCTTTTCTTTCGAATAATAGAAAACGGTGTTTCAGAAAGATAGTATCAATACATATATTTGTTTTAGATCAAACAAGGATTTGATTGATTGATTTTTTCGTGTTTCCGGGCGCGTCAACTGCTCTGGTCATTAGTCCCGATAGTATAGTGCATGTTTTTTCTCGAGAGATGGCGGTGATCTTCCCCCGCTGGATGGCGAGATCCGGCGCCGACCTACCGTCGGCTAAAGGGGTTTCCCCTAACCAGGACTTTCGCACCAGCGGGGCACCGCCCCAGCCGGGACAAGCTCTAAGCTCCCGACCGGCCTCCCGGGATATGTGGTAGTGTAGTGCATGTTAGTGTAAGTGTAAGTGTGTGTGTGTGTGTGTGTGTGTGTGTGTGTAAGGGGAGAGGATAGGACAAGGAATGGGAAGGACAGATCGCGCGCGATCCGTGGTCCGTTTGTTAGGGTACTGCTCCGGCATTCGCCTGGTGCTGATCGGAAAAACCACGGTAAACTACCGATCAGAGCAGCCGGCTGCTAGTATTCTCCCCCAGACAGCGACTGAATTCGACCTAGCTGAAGAGCCAGTGTTGAAAATCCTGCCACCGTCAGGACTCGAACCTAGGACCTCCCAGTCAGAGGCGCTGCAGTGACATCAGTTGATGCACTGAGCTACCGCTGCCGGTTCGAACAAGGAGTTCTATGTATTTTAACGGAATCAGAAAAAAACACACGGGGCAAATGAACTGGTAAGCAGATCCAAAGAGTGTTCAGGTAGATTGTAGGCAAACATTGTACAGCACAGCCTCACCTGGGCTCACATAGCAGGTACGTCAGTGAACGTTGCAACGCCCCGCGCGTGACCGCGCAGCGCCGTGCCCGCGAGAGAAAGGCGCCCCGGGCGCCGGGGCCTCTCGCCCGGGCGGCTATCGCCCACATCTGGCCCTCGGAGCCGCCACCACGCCACGCCCCTCTCTCTTATGCCCTGCCCCATTTATGAAGCCGATTCTCGCAGCGTGGAGCACGTGCCATTCAGTTGCAACCGCTGACCAAGCAGTTGACCGAGTTCGCCACCGGAGACAGTTGGAGAGGCTGCGCAGGAAGAGGCCCAAAACCCTGGGTTGTTTCAATACTAGGCAGGTAGACAGACCGATCAACACCAGGCGAATGCCGGAGCAGTACCCTAACAAACGGGCTACTGACCGCGCACGATCTTATTTTCTCTCCTTGTTTTAGCCTCATCCCACACACAGTTGCACACACAATTGCATGTACTACACTTCCACAGAATGTCAGGAGACCAGTCGAGGGCTCAGAGCTTCTTCCGAGTGCGGACCGGCTTGGGAAAAAACAGGCAGGCCGACGTGCAGGTCGGTGCCGGATCTCTCCACCCGGCGGGGAAAGCACACCACTATCTCCCATTTAAACTTCCTCTACTATTACGGGACTTACTCGTTGACCAGCTGGGAAAGACAAAATAATCAAACTGGGAATATCAATTTTGGAGAAAATCCTACCAGCGGTTCTGACGCTAATGTTGTCAATGGGCGCACCGACAACCAGACGAAATTTTTTAGTATCAAGGTCTCACAAGACGAGGATACTGACTACATAGTGCGTTATTAGAAGAAGTAATTTACTACATATCGCAGCAAGAAAAAAATATAATATCTCGCTCTCAGGGACCCGCAGGTGTTTTTCTGTTGAAAATGCCCCACTTTTAGTTGCAGTATTACTAAACGTTCTTTTTACCACGTAAGTAGTACGTTAAAAGGAAAAAATTGAAACTTTTGTCTCTTTTTGTTTAGACCCCCCCCCAAAAAAAAACAACGAAAAACAACGCTGCAGACATTTCGTTCAGTCTTTAATCTAGATTCGCTACTTAATATCGTTATAAAGTTGAATTATTATATTTTTCCTATTTGGTAAAGACACCAAGGAAGCTTAAAAAAAACTATTTCCGTTACTCCATAAGTGCAGGCGGAAGGAAACGCAATTTTTAATCTTTTGTGACCTTCCTGTTTGGAAGGAAGCGCCTAAGCGCCGCTTATTTAATGAATGATGCAGTGCGTGTGTGTATGGTGTAGTACGCTGTTGCATGTGCTGTAACTTTTTTAATTGGAGGTATGATCCAAGGAACGTCCATTTTATGGGGTTGCAGCGTGGGCGGTGTGATCATCTGGGAATCCGATTGCGAGTTGGCTCCGTTGAAAGGCGTTACGGCATCTCCTCCGCCCAATGTGCCTTACGGCCAGAATAACAAGGGGGCAACCTCTCCTTCGTTTTTCTGACACAGAGAAAACATGGAACAATTTACATGGAAAACGAGCGTTGCTACAAAAGAATGTACTTTCTTGCAAAATTCGTCTAATCGTGGCGTGAGATGCGAAAACTAAATCCTTTAATGCTCATACTTCAACAAATTCGAAAATCCAAAACTGCGTTCCGTACGGCCAGAAACATCTCCAATGAAAAGTAATTCCCGGATTGAATTTCAAACTGCCATGACACGGCGTTGCCATTGTATTGCTGCCTTATATCTCATGGAAAACTCTCTTCAGCAAAAGAATCGCAGAATATTTAAATTTTCAGTTTCCAAGATGTCCCAAAATCACGTGAATAACTGAAATTTATAAAAATATGTACATGACCCTATTTAAAGAACGAATTTTGAAGAGCCAACTGCTCATTCTTTCTCGCATTATTTGAAACTTTTCAAATGTTCGAAATAAAGTTTTCTAATTTCCTTGGTGTGGACTGTCTTTACGGTCTTGCCCCATTCTCTTGCCAGCTGCCATCTATTGCCACCTACAATATATTTTTTTGAAATTTTCTCAATTTTGTCGGTTTCCTAATAATAAATCCGAAATATTACTTTCAGAATATTAAAGAAGAGTAAAACCTCGTCATAAATGACAATTTTTATTGAAAGATTTGGAGTGTCTTTAAGAAAATGGCGTTTAAACGTTACTGTAACTGCGAAATTTGAACCTCTTTTTCACAGAAAATTTTTGAGTTTTCGGAAAACTTGACTTGAAATATGAAATGACTTGAAATATTTGAGGTACTTTAACTCGAAAATGCAATAGTGTTTGCAAATCGCTGGAAGTGTGCTTATTAACGGCGTGATAGATATTTAAAAAAATACAATTGTATAGTTTTTGAAAAACAAAAACAAACAAAGAATACCACAAAATGAACTTTAAGTCATTTTAAACAGTGCAATTAGCACTACCCGTTGGAAAAGTTTGAAGACAAAAACTGGAGCCGTTTTTTAGAAAATGGCGTTTGAGCGTTTCTGAAAATGCGGAATTTTGAGCTAATTTTAATAGAAAACTGTAGAGTTTTCGAGAAACTTTATATAACATTATTTAAAGCACATGCATTCATGAATACAATAATTTAACAAATTGCAGCTAATGTAAATATTAATAACGTGAGAGACGAGTCAAAAAATTACATTTTTGTAATTTAAAAAACAACAACAAAGGAATAGAACAATATGAGGTTTATGTCATCTTATAGAGTGCATTTAGCACTATCCCTGCCACAAGTTTAAAGAATAAAATTTGGAGCCGTTTTTGAGAAAATCTTGTTTTTGTAATTTTTTACAATTGCAAAAATTGAACGCGGAATATCAATTTTGGTAAAAATCCTACGTATGATTTAGGCGCTAGTGGTGTTCACAGACTAAAAAAAACAACTTTCGGTATCAGGTAACCCCAAGTCGTGTATTTCCGTTGAAATCGCGAAATCGATTTCCGCAGCATTACATAAGTTTCTCCACACTACGCACATTACTCCGTATATACATACATACGTATACGAGGAAGTAGCAATATGAAAAATCATAGAAATCCACTCCCTAATGATGTTCTGATGCTGCGCAAACCACGCCTGAACATTTCTTGCTCTGTGTATAGATGCATTATCATCTTGGAATATGGCAGCGTTTGGAAACAATAAGCCAGCCATTGTGAGCACGTCATGGTTGATAATGTCCAGATATTCATTCACAGTAATCCGGACATTGAAGGTAATATTGAATACAACCAAAGCCGCCCAAATCATAACGGAATCTCCCCCGGAATGCTTGACTGGAAGAAGCAGGTATGCCAGATTTTAGGGCCGGCCGTTTGTAGGAAAAATGTAAACGATAATTCATCAGACCATACCACATTCTTCCAGTCCTCAAGAGTCCAGGTTTTATGTTGGTGGCACCACTTCATTTGCTGCTTTGCGTTGGCTTCCTTTATGAAGGGTTTCGCAATTGCAGCCCTTCCATGAATGTTAGCTTTGTGAAGCTCCCGCCGTACTATTTTTGTGAAAACAGTATTACTCAAGTGAGTGTTGAGTTCTGCATTCACTTTTGCCGAGGTAATTTTACGTTGTCTGGCCACAGTCATATTTCATGTTCATCGGTCTCGATCAGTTAACTTCGGCTTTCGCCCACTATTTCCCTTCGCCGATGTTTTATCATGTTTTGTATGATATCATTACTATGGACACTGTCGCTCGTGAAACGTTAATCATTTAGATTTTTTTTCAGATATCTATTCATTTCATTCAAAAACAGTAAATTTCATTCATTCAAAGACAGTAAAAAAAACTGTATGTAACGTATGGGGGAGAAAATCATATGCGCACGCTTTCTTGAGTTTCAGAATCCCTTCCCTAATTTAACTATTAATAATTGAAAGATGAAAATATAGTAATAATAATAATAATAATAATAATAATAATAATAATAATAATAATAATAATAATAATAATTTAAAATAGCGAGAGATTAACATTTCAAAAACTAGATATTTTTGTTTCCGAGTTATAGAAAACGTATTTGCAACGGTAAACGAACTGCAGATTTGATTTTTCTGTATTACTAACAAAATAGAAACTCACCCTCAGCTCTGCTACCAATACAAGCAAAAGGGAAGCTCACCAAAACGTGCGCATAGTGAAGCTATATTTACGCCCAGAAGCAAACCAAGGGGCCATCTCAGCATTTGCTCAATGAATCAGGGAAACTAGACAAAAACCCGATCGAGGTGGGGGTCGTTTTCGTCTCAGATGCTCCCGCTAACTGCGCACCAACGATTTACCCTCTTTCGAAGTGAGAAATCACACATTCCACCGATCGCTTGTGTTCACCGTCGCAGACAAAAGCCTATAATACACTGCGATATAACCTTCAAAACGTGGCACGTCAACTGTGCAATGCAGCCTCCTCGCAGAGTTTATATATCCGCAATTGTGCCAACTTGCAAAAAGATGTACTGTAATGCATTGCTACATATAATTTTATCCAACCCCTGTACATGCAAATTTTCATTGAAAAATTTGGAGCCACTCTTTGAAAATGTCGTTTCTGAAAGGCACTATTTTAAATTCATTTTCAGGAAAAAATTCTGAGTTTTCGAGAAATTTCTTTCAAAATCATTTAAAGTACTTGTGCTTACAAGTGCAATAAAGAATAGCTTACATCAATCAGACGTATACGGCATGACATTCAGTAAATTTAGCACTATCCGAAAGAAAAGTTTAAAAAAAATGTTGAAATTTTTGAGGAAATATAGTGGGTTTCAGAAAATGCGCAATGATAAGCTCATTATCAGAGAGAACCTTCGGAATTTGAGAAACATCATATATCCTTCATTTGAAACCTTTGTACTCACAAATACAATAATGCATAAAAATGCCCATTATGCAAATATTAACAAAGGAAAAGACGTGGAAAATTGCATTTGTGTAATTAAAAAAAAACATCAAAATAATTTTACATTTGACTCGAAAACAACAATTTTGTCTTGTTATTGTCTACGTCTTCTAATTCAGTGCATTTATCACTATCTATATAAAAAGTTTAAAGAAAAATTTGGAGAATTTTTGAGAATGTCTTGTTTTTAAAATTGCCTTTATATCACGCAAAATTTCGCGAAACTACTTTTATTTTCAAAAATGTATTCAAAATTTCACTTAATGATATAGTTTTAAAGAAAGGATTTCATTCAGAAGAAAAATATCTACCTAAATAGTATAGTTGTAGGAAGACGCCAAAAAATGTTACAATTATCAAATATTGAGGTATTAAACGACAATCTGACCTGTCCCATTGGTATGCGTTCTTTGCTCTTTTCAATAAACAGATGTAATCGAAAAGTTTGGGGAAGTTTATGAGAAAAAATTGAAAATGCCCTTTAGGTGTCACGTCAAGTACCACCAAAATTAAATTACCCGTTTCACATTCAAGGGACCGCGACATCGAAGAGATCAATCGGGGAATATTAATTTTCGAGAAAATTCTACTACGTACGGTTAAGCTACAAACGTTCGCAGACGGACGGAGATGTTTTGCCGTAAATAAGCTGGCGCCTTAGCCGAATTGCATAACTGTGATCCATAAAAACACAGAAGTTAAACAATTAGAGACATCACGGGTACCTTGTCGGTGACCGTTAAGAAAACCCGGGTACTAACGGCATCGAGCCCCTGGACGAAGGGATAAAAAGCAATGATTGACTACGACTTACGACGACTGACTACTTGAAAGAAGGATTACTCCAAACGTTCCACGCCATTACGTAAGAACATTGTTACGAATTGTGATAGAACTTGAAAAAAATAATTGGATAATAAATCAAAAATCCAATTTATTAATAGTTACATAAAAAAATATTTCTCACAGAAACAAAAGTTTCGTCGCTGACGTAGGTAAATTCTGTCCTTCGGTTTCGTGTTCCCCTTTCGCATGCAAAATTTGTCTTCTCACATAGACCCATATTCAAATTTCTTTGAGAATATAGTAACTGAACCTCTTTCTGCGCTTAAAGTACAAAATTCGACGATAACAATTTTATTTTACTTATCTTGACTGAGGTGTCTTTCGTTTTCCTCCAGTCGAAGGAAGTCCCGAGAGAATTTGTTAGAGCTTCGCTTCCACGGACCGCTTTTGAGTGTCTTTTGTTCAAGAAGAATATCGAGTGACCTACTGGCTGATTCTATGACCCTAATGATTTTTCCATTAACTTGCTAGAGGAAACAGACTGAAAATGACTACAAAAGCACAAAGATTTAAGTTTGAGAATCTCGATTTCTCTGGAAGATTTGCACTCGAGGATTTATGAGTTCGAATGCTCCGTTCTTAGTAGAAAGTAGCCCCTACCTATAGGAGAATTCTAAAGGTAGGCTGTTCGGGCCAGTCGTTCCCTGATTTCCTGTGATACTTCTCAGCCTTTGCCAGAGTTTCATCTTTGAACTGGCCATGGGCCACGCGCGGTCCTTCCTTCCCCAATCTCGTCCCCCAAACACCCGCTCCCATTGCCCTGCGACGCAAAGGCTGACATGCCGACTCCCTCCCTTCATAAGACAACTTCCTTAAATCTCTGAACAATGAGCAGATTTTCTGATTTTGAAACTTTCTTCTCTGTTTAAAAAAAGTATAGGAAAAAGTGACACAGGCCTACCAAAGTTGAAACACATAAAGTTTAAATATTTTAAATCTCTCTGTCTGTGGATTCAAAATATAATACTTACACACCGAAGTTGCCATTTTGCGAACACCTGTTCGAGACATATAGTTGTTTCTCAACAAATAATCTCCAAAAACGGAAAAGAAGTATCCAAAAAGTGTTCTGCATATGTGAGGCACACCAGAAAGTACTCCTGTCTGAAATAAAAAAATATGATTATGGAGTGACATGTAAAACATTAAAGTTATTTCAAAATCCAGTACAATTATGAAATTTATTTAATATATTACCATTTTTATGCTCCATCCATGAATGTACTTAAAATAGGTAGGTGCTTGTGTCATGAGAGTAAAAATCCCCAAATTGCTGCTCCAATGTACGACAACCGTAATCCAGAAAACAGATGAACACGCTATTTGCGCCCAAGGTGTTTTTGGCTGGAAAAGCAAACAATAACAATCTTTTAGTACATTCGAATTAAGAATTCGTAACATTTGGGCAGGATTTAACTAGGTTGAAATTTTAGCCTATAATTTTTCCATAAAATAAATATTCGGTCCGATGGGTCTCTCCTGCAAACACTCAATGTTCACAAATTGCAGTATCAAATAAAACAGGAATCGGACTTACAGAATCGAGATCCCGCAATCTTCATATTGACAGCACTTGACATACAGTTTGCAAAAGGCGATACTAATTTCATCGATAATGTTGAATGTTCAGAACGTATTTCCTCTTAATATTAGAATAAACTACAGATGTCGAATCATACCTTCCTCTTGGATACAGACTGTCCCAAACTGGACACAATGTACGAGCGCTCGCCCTCGGATATCCGCGGGTGCTCGTCAGGCGTGTCGAACACCAGCTTCCACCAGGCGATGAACCAGATGACGCCCAGGACGCCGGTGATGTGGAAGAGGGCCTGCCAGCCCAGCCAGTCGATCACCAGCCCGCCCAGCAGGAACGTCACCGCCACGCCGATGGAGCCCCCTGGCGACAGTGGAACCTGATCAAACAGCCACCTCGTTTAAGCGGCCCGGGCCCCGGCCCAGGACGGAAGAGCAGCGGAGGAACTGTTGATTCAGTATCTTCTTGCGACGAGAAGAATTGTCATTTTACTTAGAATTAGTTGAATGAGGCATCGCCGACGCCGACCCATAAACTGTTTTAAAAGTGTTTTCAAAATTTCTTTCATTCTTCATTTCTTTTATGTGTAGCTTTGTTCAAATATGTTCTTATAGTATTTGGCATTTGACTTAATAGTGAATCGTAGTTATTACAATCGCATTTACTTATCGTCGTACTTACAGTTGCATTTGGTAAAAAAGTATCTATTCTTATTTCATAATCTTCAAACTATTACTACAACAAGGGGTATGTAGCTACAATCAGCATCTACTGTTAACAATTATTCGGGAGTATGTTTAGGAAGCCATCAAATGGGTACTGTTCTTAACACGTGTTTGAGTTAGGTATTCTGAGGCGAGGTAGATTCGTGTGGTATAGAGTTAATGTTTGAGTAAAAGTTATTGGAGATGTGGACTAAGTGCTTTGTGATAGATGTTACACTCAGGTCTTTGTGTAAATGCTTGTTCGATATAAAACAAGGTGCGTGAGTTGTTAACGGAGAAATCTATTTTGTGTATTATTTGTCGTTTATTTATGGTTGAAGCTGAAGCATAATTGGTTCAAATGGGGCATGGGTATAACATTAAAGGTCTGATTTTTTATTTGTATAATGTGATGGTAAGTCACTTCCCTTCAGAGGAAATAAATGATAGCAAATAAGGTAACAAATATGATTCAATTAAAAGTGTTAATGAACTAATAACGCGACTGCTACCCCTCTTCCGCAACATTCTCATTTACCATCTCTGTAAACTTGTCAACAAAGCGCAGGCACGCCGCGTGCATCTCCAAACTTGCAAACTCCATCGTGGGAAGGCTCTGCTCACAGGATGCGGATGTTACAAGTGGGGTTTGCTTGTGAGGTCGGGAAGTTGGTTTCATGGGGAAGAAAATGATATGGCACCAACCGAGGGGAGGCAAGAGAACCGAGAAGGGGGTTCAGAAAGAAAACTGGCTGACGTTTTAAGTGTGGAAAGGCACAAATGAAAACAATTTTGTGCAAAAGGGCACAACACAAGCAGGACTACAACAGCACACACGCATTGCTTCTAACGTTTGCAGTTTCTGATAATTTAGAGAGTTAAACGAAAATGAAACATTTTCCATTCTATTAAGCCCCCCGTTTTCTATAAATGGAAAAAATTTGAAGAAAAAAATTGGAACCGTTTTTGAGAAAATGTTTCTTTTATAATTTGCTTTCACTCCAAGCAGAAACTACGTGAAACATACTCGCTTTTTCAAAAACTGTGCATGACTTTTTAAAGATCTGAGGTTTTCGAAAAATTTTATTTAATTTTATCTCTCTGTTCAATATTGTTCTTTTGCAATAATAACGTTTTGAAATTTTCGAAAATACAGAGTGTTCGCCGAAAATGGGGTCAGCGCCACTTTTTTTTACCGTCCTTTGATATGTTCGATGAGAAAATTTTAAGAAAAAATTTGGAGCCGTTTTTCAGAAAATAATTGTTTAAAAATTGCCTATATTTTACGCTAAATAACGCGATATCTGCTCATATTTTCGAAACATTGTCCATAAATTATTTCAATATGCCTTTGAAGAACAGATTTCATTCAGGAAGAAATCTCTGTCTTCACATCGTAATTCTATGAAAACGAACACATTTTGAACTTTTGCAATTTTACAATGCTTTAAGTCAACGCCATAAGCCATAAGCGTTGCAAACGGTCCTTACAAAGTTTAAGAAAAAACATCTAGAGTCATTTTTGCGAACATTTTTAAAATGATGTTGAGGTTTCGTGTAAATTACTCAAAAAAAATCAAACTATCGATTTCGAACTCAGAATGACTCGAGTTACTTTAAGACGATCGTAGAATATCAATTTTGAAGAAAATCGTTTGAAAGACTTAGGCACTAGCGTTGACCAGATATAAATGGACGGATAGACAGACAGACACACAGACAGACGTTTAGCCGTCAATCGGTTTTTCGGTATCAAGGACCCACAAACCATGGATTCTGACTACATTTGAAAGAGGAGGTAATATAATATCTAAGTACAGGGACAGGATTTATCCATTTTTTGTTACCAGTGACCGGCGATAAGAGTATTTCGCTTTTATCGAAAATTCGCCGTTTTACGGCGCACAATTACAATACTTTCTCTTCTTACAAAGTAATGGCGTCTAAGTAAAAAGAGAACACTTTTAGAAAATTAAGAAATTGAACCAATTACTCTAGGAGCCTTTTTCTGTGTCAAAGATAGTCAAATCTATGCGTCTGTATTCCATGATATATAAGTAGTTTTTTAAAGTTGTATTTGATAGTAATTAAAACGACCTTAAGGAGAACATTTTATTGCGTTTTAATTATCACAATTTTCTCGTTACTTCTTAACCTTTATTAAACACCTACATCTATTAACTGGGAATTTTAGCCGAAATCATTAGTGACCCTTCACGTCCGGTTTCACTGTACTTATTTTAATCAACTCTTAACATCTGTTACGTAGTGATTTTCTGAACTTACCCGTGTAAGCTGTCACAAAAGTACTTCTTTCGTTAGGAGGGATCCATTTTGCAATTATGTTGTGCATGGCGGGCCATACAACACCCTGAGTGACAAACATACATTCTTTGAAAAAACATATCATTATTTTCTTTACACATAAGTAATTCTAAATGTGTGTGTTATTTAAATTTTGAATACATTTAAAAAAACGAATACTTGCCCCTATAAGTCCTTGTAGAGCTCTTATGGCGACTACTATTCTGTAGTCTAAACCTGCGGAGAATGGTATCAAAAATCCCAGGACGCACATCAGCATGTTGCTGAATCCATACACGGCTTTGGTGCCGTAATTCTGGGCCAAGACGCCCCCGGGGATTTGGGAAATCCAGTGCAGCCAGAAGAAGCCCCCGAGGATGAGGCCTTGCTGGTACTCGTCCCATTCGTACCGCGTCTGAGTTGAGCGAAACACAGTCAAGCACATATTGCCACGCAAGGGTATAATGGCACTCTGTTAGCAGGCGTCACAGTACCTGTGTATCATTGAGATGGGTTGAGAGAGTAACATTTGCAGCCGTTAGGACACTTGTAGGTGTTTGGGTTAGATTATATAGCAGGCTTAATTCAGTATCGTTTTGAAATGAGGCCTCCGGCTGGTCACAGGCACTTAGTACGACGTCGGAGTTGTGTTTGGAAACTTGTTTGACCATCGCCACAATAGCCAAGTTGATGTTTGTGGTTACCATGTAGTTCACCACACATCCCGCGAAGATCAGGTACCACAGCACATCTCGCGCCTTCCAACAGCCTGAAACATTTTCACATAGTGAGACAGCGCACTGAGTATTGTTGAGGAATGACATGGCAAAAGGGGTGCCGTTGTGAAAGGGAAGGGGTTAAGCCAAGAGCACGATAACATACACGTTCCCTTCAAATTCTTTGCGTTAACGTCAATAGTCGCTCTACGTAATCTAATAGTACAACTGACAGTCGATTACGTATTGTTCTCTCAAATTGACATTAAAAATTAAGATGTCCATAGCTGACGAAATATTAACCGTAGAAAGGGTTGCAATGCTACTGCGGCTGTTTTAGGGAAAATTGATTTTTTTTCCTGGTCAAGTATACATCAAGAGCTCATGTGGTGACATATTAACTGGAAAATCGTGACATTTACAGTATCTTCGCGTATTTAAAAATCTTGTGATGCCTTAGTTGGTCGATATAAAATGGATTTTCTATTTCAATATTTTGTTATCGTCTTCAATTTTAGGTTGAAGAAGTAGCGGCTCCTTGGAGTAAGCAAGGTAGACAATGGCTACCTTCATGAATTTGTACTAGATGAATACATTTCCCAAACAACAAAATTTAAATGTTTCATAAAATGTTTGTAAATATTTTTCATCTGTAAATATAAAATGAACATGTAATTATCGTGGCACGAGATTCAATTTCTCAATTGAAGCGTTGTATAAGATGATCCCGCGTCAACAGTGTCATTTCCTCACTTCGTTACGCCTGTGATGTCACTGCAGCGCCTCTGACCGGGAGGTCCTAGGTTCGAGTCCTGACGGCAGCAGGATTTTCGACACTAGCTTTTCAGCCAGGCCGAATTCAGTCGCTGTCTGGAGGAGAATTCTAGCGGCCGGCTGCTCTGATCGGTAGTTTACCGTGGTTTCTCCGATCAACACCAGGCGAATGCCGGAGCAGTTCCCTACCAAACGGGCCACGGACCGCGCGCGATCTGTCCTTCCCATTCCTTGTCCTATCCTCTCCCCTTACACACACACACACACACACACACACACTTACACTAACATGCACTACACTACCACATATCCCGGGAGACCGGTCGGGAGCTTAGAGCTTGTGCCCCGCTGGTGGGAGAGTCCTGGTTAGGGAGAAACCCCACTAGCCGACGGTAGGTCGGCGCCGGATCTCGCCATCCAGCGGGGGAAGATCACCGCCATCTCCCGAGAAAAAACATGCACTATACTAACGGGACTAATGATCTGAGCAGTTGACGCGCCCGGAAACATGAAAAAATCAATCAATCAATCAATCAATCGTTACGCCTGTCTTCGCGTAGTGCGTACGTAGGTGCGAAGTTGCCTCGTTTCGCGCCGTTTTCGAAAACGCCTCCCGGAGAGCGGCACGTGAGCGTTGGGTTCAGGCAGGCGCACATTGATGTTACCTGCCCCAAGGAAAGCCTCCATGGCCCGGCCCATTGGCGCCCTGGTGAGTGGGTTTAATTGTCAAAGAAATAAGCTGACAAAGTGCATGTTATTTAAAAGGGTTTATTCTTTCATTTTTTAATTACAATATGTAACCCATAATATGTTGCTTAATATTGTTAGATTTAAAAGCATTTTTTCCGATAATATTATGTCAAATAGTGAACTATTTAGTACCCCGGTTTCTCGACTTCACAAAGATTAACGACAAATTTGGGGCAATCATTCAAGATACTGATGCCTTTGCTTTGTCTATAAAAATTGTAATAATTTAAAACAGTGGAAAATGAATACAGTATTTTGCTAAATTCGTGCAATATTAGTTCTTAAATAAAAAAAATCCTTCAATTATGTTGCAATTTATTATGGTATCCGGCGTTAGAAACCCCGTTGGTGTTCTCCCGGTACCGGAATTGCATTGTCAGGACCACTTCGGGATACGATGTCACCAACACATGACTATGTTTTAAATAAATAAAGTATGTTTATAAAAATAGTGATGCTACAACAGCACATATTTTATTACATTATTTTTAATTTTGCAATTTTCGATAACTCAGAGAGATCAACGAAAATGATACCTCCGCCATTCTTTTAAGCAACTCTTGTTCTATTTATGGAAAAAAATTAAAGAAAAAAATTGCAGCGGTTTTTAAGTGTTTTTTAATAATTTGCGAAAATTACTCGCTTTAAAAAATGAACATTATATTTTTTAAAAACCCGATTTTTAGAACAGATTTTAAGATAAAAATCTCAATCTTCAAATTTGTAGTTTTTTAATTTTAATTTTTTTGCAATTTTTGAAAATGCAGAGGGTTTGCTGCAAATGGGACTAGCGCCATTTTTACCGTTCTTAGATACACACGATGATAAAATTCAAAGAAAACGTTTGGAGCCATTTCTGAGAAAAGAATTGTTTAAAATTGCCCATATTTCACGCAAAATTACGCGAAAATTACTCATATTTTCGAAAAATTGCACATGGCCTATTTACCGAAAACCTGCACATTTAAAAGTCTGTCTTTAAAGAAGTCTGTCAAGAAAGAAAATCTCTTATCTTAAATATTGTAGTTGCAGGAATACGCCGAAAAAATCTAACTTTTGCAATTTTCAAAAAGAAGAGATGTCAGCTAAAATGAGACCTGCTTCATTCTTTTAAGGTTCTATTATATTATCCTAGAAATTTTAATACAAAAATTTGGAGCAATTTTTGAGAAAGTTTTTAAAAAGTCCTTGAGGCTTCGTGTAAAATACTCTTAAAAATCAAAATACATATTTGAAACTCGCATTGCCTTGAGTTCGTTTACATCAACCGAGGAAGCGCTAGCGTTGACCACACTCAGACAAACGGTCAAACGGACGGACAGATAGATAGACAGACAGACAGACAGACAGACAGACGGACAGACGGACGTATGGTCGGACGAACGACCTGACGTTCCAGCAGACCGACAGACTCAAGCACAGTTTCAGAGACGGACGGGCAGACGGATGGTCAAGTAGACGGACAGACAGACAGATAGACGTTTTGCAGTCAATCTATTTTTCGGCATCGAGGACCCACAAAACATGAATTCTGATCACACATGTTAAAGGACGTAATTTTCTATGTATGGGATAAAGATTTAAGCACCTATTCGGGGACCGGCAATAAGTTATTTTGTGGAAATTTCGCCGTTTTCTGGCGCACGATTACAATACTTCCTCTTCTTGTGAAGTAATGGCGAGAAAGTAAAGATGCAACGGGGGGGAGGCGATGGGCTTCGCTCCCGAGCCTGCCTGGATCCGCTGCCTATCTGGATATCTTTCCCTTCGCTGTGCATTTGTTCCTGAGCCGCCACGGGGGTATTGACATATTCCTGTCGGGCGTCATAGCGTCGGGCGTCGTCTTTGCAGTCGTTGATTGAATGTTGCAAACTCACGTTTCGAACTTGCAATCCATATATTAATGTTATCTCTTATTTTGAGGAATCGGTGCGTGATACAGAATTTAAACCACAAATCCTGGGGCGTTGAAAGCCGGATAGAGTATCGTTCTTATACAGATTAATTCATATTTTCGACAAACTACAGCCCTTTCTAGAAGATCGTATTTAGTTGTTTGTTTGTTTCATTTTGAAATCCGTGTTAGTTGCATGCTTAAATGTTAAAGCTTTTAATTATATAATAACGTATATGTTTATAATTAAAATTACTAATAATAGTAGTGGTCTATTTTTGTCAAAAAGCAAATTAAAATAGGTAATGAAATTCAATTAAAATAGGTGAATGATATCATCTGATGTGGCGATCACGTGCAGAGAGAGTTTGCTGTGGGGCGGAGTCTTCCGCCCTTGCCGCTGGGGCAGTCCCGACGCCAGCGTCGTCGTCAGACGGAGCAAACCAGTTGCCGGCCACTTCCTCGCGCCGGCTGCGCCTTCTGGGAGGCAGAACCGGTCGCGCTGACCTCACGCGCCTTCAGCCTCCGCGCTCCTCGGCTCCGGACCCAGGCGCAGCTTTCCCCGGGAACCCCCTCCGGGAGCAGCTTTTGCTAATAACATGCGTTATTTATTTCTCGCGTGAACGACTAATGAATGAGGCTTAATAAAAACTAGTCCCGCGCTCCAAATGGTATTTCCAAATGTAAGGAACGGTTTGAAATGAGTGCGGCCTAAGACAAGGGTGTGATCACCTATCCGGGTATCCATAAAGAGTTTACGCGAGCAGCGAATCTAAGTGAATCTAATGGCGGATTTCCGATTGACGGGTCCCGGCGTTCTTTCTCCCGGTTTTGCCGTACCCTGTAATTTTCTATCCACCAGTATTACACTTTTAAGGTTTTGTATCGATGGTTTCTTACAAACTGCCCAAAGCTATTGTTTTTCCTTAGCGTATGATATACTTATGCGAAGGATTAGAAAGATTTTTAAAAAAATGATAATTTGTAATTAAATTCCAAAATCAAAATGTAACTGGGTGCTACTAACAATGTATACAAATGTATAATAAACACTGAAATAAATGCACAGAACTATTGCAGTCATTTTCGAAATACATTTAAGGTCAAGGTGATTTAAAGGCGGGAAAATAGTTTTTTTTTTTTAACTGCAGCCCAACTGTTGAAAATATCTGAAAAAATTCACAATTTGTGTTTTAAGGGGAACGTTTGAGATTTTTTCGAGTCTGATCCATGGTTTCAAGACACAATAAAATTATTTTTTGTTATTTTTAAAAAATATTTTTTGTGTTTGAATTTGGGTCTGAGAAAATGTCAAAAAATATTTTTCTGGTAGATAAAATAGTATTAAGTTGCCGAAAAAATAATTAAAAACCACCTTGTTGGCTGTAGAGGGGCATGGACGGTGGGATTGGGGCTAAGAAAGCTTTCAAAAATATTATTTTTATGTTAGAACTATAATGTAACCACTCGTACGTCATTTGGTTTAGAGGAACTTTTTACCATCTTATCGGTACCCTTTGTTCGTGGCTTAGTACACCTTATGTCGTTTTCGCCGCAGCTACGTCACACGAATTTGATTCTGTTTCACAACTACCTGAAACAGTGCGATTACATCGCACACATGAAAATTTACAACAGGAAAGTACTCGATACGCTCGACACAAAACCGACAATCAAAATGTATGTTTCAAGTCGTTCCGTAGTTTCCAAGTTCCGTAATTTCTAATGGAGGGGTTTGAGAATTCTGGAACAGTATGATCACAATTCACTGTCAACTCAAGAGTTACATATAACCATGTAACTGAAATATATGTTCCTGGACCACCTGCTAGGAAATCCTGCTATCCATTGTAAGTTAAAAACGTAATGCATCACATATAGGGAGAATCACTAAACATTTTTTTGTAAAGGCACAAAAGACACAAGATTGAGCGTTTGTACACATAGGCTAATTTTAACATTTAAAAACGGTCTTTAATCTTTGAATTTAAAAACCTCGCAATGATCCATCTCCATTCGTGTTGGAGATATTTACTCAATGTGATTTCAAGAATTTCAATCGTTAGTTGGTTTTCAAAAATTCCAAAGCCAGCATTCATACTTCAGGATGGTCAATCTATGCAATTTGACTTGAAAAATAAAGTTATATATTTGCGACACGCATACCACGCAGCTTGGAGCCGCCACATCATCACAGCTCCGAACTCAAAACTCCCGACACACTGAACTTACCAAGTGAACATTAATGTGTTCAAATGTCATTGTACACTGTATTTCACATATTTCATCCTATTTTTTAATAACGAATTGTTTAGCTAATATAAATAGTAAGTTATTACTTCGTGTTCGCCTCGCTCAAATGGTAGAAGAAGAATATCTCGCTCAAAACCAAAATCCGTCTCTTTCTGACCCTCATCCTCCTATGAATCTGAGACGCGGGTGCTCCTCAAGTCAGACCTCAACAAGCTCGAGGTTTTCCAAATGCGATGCCTACGTCAGATATTTGAAATTTCCATCCGCGACCGTGTTCGAAACGAAGTCATTCGTGTAAGGCGCGACCACAGGCGCCTATGGAAGACCGCGTTCAAAACGGCGGCTGCAATGACTCGGTCATATCTGTCGAGTGAGCACCACCCGGATACCGCACAAACTACTCTGGCGGCAACGACCAGCCCAATGGAAGATCCAGCGAACGGCCCAAAGAAAAACTGGTTCAAGAACATCGAGGGAAATCCGGGGGGGGGAGTGGGGGGGCGCCTCAGCATCAGCGATGCCAGGGACGTAGCCACAAACCGCCAAAATTGGAAGCATGACCTGCCCAATGTTCAGAGTCCAGCGGCACCCACAGCAGCGTACTGGTTACGGGGCCAGCCCCCTCCACCAACCGCCAGCTAGGGACCGAAGAAGAAGAAGCTATTACTTCAACCTGATAATAATATTGTATGGTATTAACTATAATATTATTATGAATTGAAGTAATGTGTTTTTATTGAATTTCGCAACAAAAACACTAGATTAATACATTCTCCCAACCCACATCCAGAGAATATAATTTGGTGTTACTCAATTAGTTGAATAAAAATTCCTGATGCCTACAGAGTATTCAGAAAAAAAAACAGAAATAGGTACTTGTGTGATGAAGATACGCATTTTTTTCATTTTCCCCAAATTATGATTTTCTGACTAGTGGATTTTTTGTCAACAACCCCTCATATATATTAACCGACCGTTGAAGCACCTCGCAGAAATCGTGGAGTTGGGCGCCCTTCCGCGCGGCGTTCTACGTGTGACGGCCCTTACTTCAAATTGGGCGCTCGCAAAAGTCACATTTTATCGAAAACGAAAATTATGACAGCAAAACGTAATCTGCACGTCATAAAATTCATCAATGTACCTGTGTTATTTTATCATTTTAAATAACCTTGTAACCACATGCCTGTAAATGTTTCTCAATATAGATTGCAAACAGCTAACTCATGCGCTGGCTACCTGTCTCCACAGCTTATCGAATGGCCTTCGTGAGTAGTGTAAGTTGTCTGTTGCGTAAAATTGCAACTAGGTGAAATAAAATCCTCAAATATTTTGTAGTTCTTTTAGGCAGATTTTACAATGTTTCCGCATATATTTCTGGCGATGCGAATGAAACTGATAATCCACGTGAAAACAAATAGATCTAATGTTGACAATTCTGATCGATACCCGAACGTATCAGGATGATATTTGGATCTTCATTTAGTCTCTCTTTGAGTAGCAGCCACCTATACCTATGCCTATGCCTCGCGAATGTTGCACCTGAGGAATGAGAAACCTCAAAATCTCCTTGAGAGAAATTCTCTCGACATGAATGGAGCCCGCGTCCTCTCAAAGAGTGGCGAATACGAAAATTGAATGAAAAAACGTCTTCGCTATTTCAAAAGTGTACTTACTTCTATGCAACACAACTTTGAAAGGAAAACTTTGACACACACAATTTGAAGAAGCTCCACAATTTCAAGAAAAACGTTACATTATTTGTTTCAAACTCTGAGAATGTACTACAAATCTTTTAGAAATAATTCGTTCCTCTGTTTGGAAGTCAGGTTGGGGCATATCAAATTATTATTATTATTATTATTATTATTATTATTATTATTATTATTATTATTATTATTATTATTATTATTATTATTATTATTATTCCTCTAATTCGCATTTGCTCAATGGATCAGGGAAACTGGACGAAAAACCTGATGAAGATGGGGGTCATTAACCCTGAAGCTGCGTTACAATTCTTGTTACATATTCTTTAGAATTATACAGTCCAAATGGTAATTAATGCATTATGTATCATTGTTAAAATTAATGTTACTTTTCTTGTGATGCTCAGTATAGTCTCTAATTGTATAGAAACAGTTATGCGGCAGAAACGATTTCACTTGCGATTTAAACTTTTCTATTGAATTTAATCGTTTAATGTCATCTGGCAAAGTGTTGTAAAATAAAGTACATGAATTGTATGTGAATTTTTTGTAATGAGCTGTTAATATATGCTTTCTACGTCGAGTGTTATAGTAATAGACATCGGCATTTTCTGAAAATATATTCCCGCCCTTAAGCAAGTCATTTTTGACAAAAAACACTGATTCGTAAATCAACAGACAATGTAGTGGTAAAATTCCTAGATTAATAAAGAGAGGTTTAAAAGAATCACATGGTGGGATTTGGTTATTATTCGTACAATTATTTTTTGTAATCTAAAAGTCTGGGAGCTACAAGATGTATTTCCCAAAATATTATGCCATATCTCAAGCGGGAATGAAGATTCGCGAAATATACACAACGAACAGTATGAAGGCTGGCTGAATTTGAAAGAATTCAGAACGCGTAGCATAATGAACTTAATTTTGTGTTCAATTTATTTAAGTGGACGTTCCATTTAAGGTTTGACTGAATTGAGAGACCTAAAAATTTTGTTGCCTTAATATCAGTTAATGGTACACCTTTCATTTTCAATGGAGTACAGAATTATTTATTTGAAATGGAAAACTGCATTAAAACAGTTTTCTTTGCATTTACAATTAATTTGTTATTTCGGAACCAATTTGAAACAGCCATAGGAAATATTTTTCTTACAGCCATAGGAATCTTTTCGAAATCCTTTCTGTTCAACTGGCAGCAGATAGTTTTTCTCTAGGTGTCTGTACATTTTGTTAGCTATGGCTGCAGTTTTAACTTTGTACACTACTGGCAGAGAAGTGTTTGGTCTGTAGTTCTTCGCCAAAGCACTGTCTCCAGCTTTGGGTTGCGAATAAGAGGTGCCGCGTGTGAAGTATTCCGGAAGTTCCTTTGGGTTTTCTAAAATTTTGTTAACAGACTTTGCTAAATGAGAATGTAATGCTGTTAATGTCTTTTTCGTTCAGTTAACTAAAAATGCTCATTAATTACATGAAAAATAATTGATTATCTCTATGTTAATAGCATGCGTGCAATTAAAACTCCACAACTACCAATCAGAATTCAGAAAATAATCCAAATCGTTTAATTAAGACACCATAACACAGACGTGGCGAAGGGATTTCCAGTTGTCCTTGAAACATGAACAAAAATTTACATCGCAGATTACGTACCTACAGTAACTACATATAAACAATGAATGAATGTAACTAAATTGAAGTATACGTTATGCTAGCTGACTAATGTAACAGCATAAAATATTGAACATGAATAAATTAAATGTTTACTTGAAAAAGTGACTTTCTCAGTTTATTCTAATATTTCATCTAAAATAAGGTCGTTTGTACATACTTCACTATAGTGACGCACACAATGCATGGCCCACTAAAATACGAGGCCTTTTTCAGCAGCAGTACGTCATCAAATGAATGCCTTGAATGCTAAAGATGTGCTTGATTTATTAAAATTTATATTATACGTAAATGGAAACGAAAAAATATTGAACGTAACACGTGGATAAAGGGGTATAATTGCACTCGTAGTAAATAAGAAAACTCGCTCCTATCGTCGCTCGTTTTCTTGAACATACCACTCCTGCAATTATATCCCCCTTTATCCACTCGTGTAGTTAATCACTACATACATTTATTTCAACTGCAATTGGGTATGACCCGGTTGCAGTCAAATAACAATAATTACAATAATAATAATATTAATAATAATAACAACAACAACAACAACAATAATAATAATAATAATAATAATAATAATAATAATAATAATAATAATGAACTAGTACAGTACTATCCGAACATGCAACAATCATACTATCACTAATATTAAGTATTATAACAAATATTTCAACTCTGTCATGATATCCAATAATTATATGTCGGTGATTCTAAAATTTAATACAAACTACATAAATATTGGCTAATTTTTTTAAAATTCATTGATCGTGTTCACTACACTTAACTGCACTGCACTACACTACACTGTTTTTGCTTTGAATTACACTGACCAGCACTTCACAGCACTTCACCGCACTTCACCGCACTTCACAGCACTTACTCATTTAATGTCTATTACTCTCATATTGTTCTAACTTATTTCTAAAGCTTCGGACACTTAGAAGAAAAGCTTTGAAAATTGCTGCGGGTAAACTGTTCCTATCTTTAATTGTTCTGTTACAAAAAGAAAATTTCCCAAGATCTGAATTTTGTTTCCTTGTTCGAATTATAATCCAACAAATCTGGATCTTAACAATCCCGGGGGATTTCCATTTTCCCGTGTTCTTAAATGCTTGGAAGAGGTCCTCTTCCGAGAATTCGTGCACATGTTCCACTGTTTCCAAAAGTTGATCGACAGCATCAACTTCAGATTGGTGCCAAGATGCGTCTTTGTTGTACGATCTGCTTTCTTCCCAGATTCCTGCCCAAAATGTTTCGACGTCATCATTTGAAGGAGGGGCAGCATTGCCAGTAGGTATTTGAATCAATTGCGATAGAATTATCATTATTATTATTATTATTATTATTATTATTATTATTATTATTATTATTATTATTATTATTATTATTATTACTATTTTGTAACGGTTTTCGTTTTACGATGACAAGGTTTATCATAGACACACATTCAATGTTTACAAGAATATCTTCGTATGAAGTAGAGAGTTTGTGGGACATCCACTTTTTTAATTGAAAAAGATGTGAAAATTTGATATACTAAGTACTGAAACAACAAGTGAATTCATCACATTTGTCCTTGTCCTGATCTGGCCGTCGTTCTCACAAATTACGAGTACCAACGTTCTTGATATAAAAAATTGTTTTCCTTCCAACATGCCAAAATCCAGTTATGATAAGTGATAAGTTATCATTTTCTTGTTTCAATGGGATTTTTTTACATCAGTGACTTTAAGATTTCCGGGTTAGTAGAGAAATCAGAAAGGAAAGAAGCTGCATCAATCGTTAAACCCCTTTTACATGGTCATTTTTCATAATTTTTCGTCGGTACAGAAAAGTGACGGATCAGACTGGATGTAATTTGTACGAAAAAATTACGCATGCTTCATTTTTCGGTACATGTAGTATTCAGTTTGACTATGGAGCTCCTGGCATCACTTTTTGGAACTTTCTCTGGCTTGCTATGCATGTTGTGCGATTCGTTCCTTTTGTACAGTTTCGAGAGGCTCCGATTGTAATGTGAAGTGATTATGTAGTGATAAATAAAACACATACTCTATTCTAATGACGTCTCATTCCGTGGTCAGTCCTACAATAACCTAACTTAATTTGTTACCACAGATAACTACGATCAACTGTTTTAATCGTCAGCGCTTTTTGCGTCCAGCGAAAATATTTTCATCACTACTGCGTGCACAAAACAAAATGAACGTGTAAAGCGCTCTTCGTGCATCCAGTTTCGAAAGTGGTAGAAGCGAGTAGGAATGAACGTTCCTTTCTATCCACTTTCTGTACAGAAAAGTAATGAAAAAATGACTGCGTAAAACGGGCTTTAGAGTTGCAGAGAAATGCAGCCCCGTCATCCGACGTCCACGCACTGCGGGTTCAAATTGTGAAGCGTGAAAGCTCCATTGCGTGCAAGTGGGGACACCCTCGCCGTTGAATTTTATCGGTACCTCTAGAATACAACTCACTGTATTTAACCTATTACAAGTAATGGCGGAATACCCTACCGACTTCAGATATTCAAAACTACATTTTTGAAATTATATATTTTAATCTTTAATATTCAAGAGTTTCCATTTTTTTTCATTTTAGGTTTCAATAGTAAGATTTCGAAAAAATGACTAAAATTGGTCCGATCGTGATTCCAAAAAGACCTGCTAAGTTAATGTTAATAGGTTTATGCGCAGTGTATCAAAAGACGTAACAGAGGACACAGACGTGCATTGATTATGAGATAAGCGTGGGAGGAAAGACCGCTTTCAAGTAGCGGTGCCGCATTTAAAGCAACTTTATAATTAAGCTACTGAGATGAGCTACTGAGCCACGCGCCAGGGCCGAACCGGTTTAACACAGTAGCATTCGTATCACGCTACGGCGCCTATGAAAAAATGCTGTAGTTCATACGGATGAAAAACGGAATGAAAAGTTTGAAAGAGATGCAGATTCCCCTTTAGAAGCAAGACCTGTGAAACACGATGAAAGCAGTTTTGCTCTAGCAAAGTCCCGTCAAATGTATACTTCCGTCAAAACCTCAAGATTAACACAAACGAAAAACCATTCTATACTACAAGTGCAGTAAAGAAAATTTATATTAAAAGTAGTTATCTGTTCTACGCTTTATTTGCTATAATTAAAGCAAAGCAATTAAAGAAAACAGTTCACAATTTTTCATCAAAGGAGGTGTCCCATGGGGCCTGGCCAGGTGCTAATATGATTACTACCGGATGACAAGTGCTCTGGCTCATATTTGGGCCAACTGCCTTCGCACAGGTCCTTTGAAGTTCTTCGATAGCATATGGGAAAGTTGCCGCCTCAGCCCTCGCGTGGTTCTGAGGGCGAAATTAGGGACAGCAGGATTGAGAAGGATGAAGAGCGATTCCTGGCCTGATATGGTTGAAATGGCACTGATCGGACGAAATCTCAAAAACGACTGTTCAGAATAGCCGGCTTTAGAATTCTCCAACCAGTCACGTGCACTACATCTGACTTCGGAAGATGTTTCGTTGGTTCTAACTATAGCGAGCCGTAATGCAGATTGAAACACGCACAACTCCTCGTATTTCTGGAAGTTTAGGGTCCAATTAAATAGGAATCCTTCATCGTAAATCTTAATAACCGTTTGCGGTCTCTCAAGAAATTATTTCATTCGAATCTAAGCCATTGAGTTCGACGAATCCCGCACAATGATGTTTTCGTTTACCGCGGGTCGGTGGGACTGTGATATCTCGTGATTTGGCCGTAAAGTAATCTACTTTCGGACTTGAACCTCAAAACCCATGTTTCTAGATGCGGATGTAGAATGAGATTATCACCACTTTTTGCAGTTCTTAATATATACGCGAAAACAATTTAAAGAAAAAAGTGGGGCCATTTTTGGGGAAAAAATTGTTTAAAATTTGCCTTTATTTCACGCAAAATTACAAGTGGGTGAAATATAGAAAATAATGGAAGGGACAATTATATTTCTAAGCGCCGGCCCAAGTGAGTGCGGCAGAGCGACTGCATGGTGTAGCGGTAAAGAGCACGGCGAGTTATCTCGATGGACGTGAGTTCGAGTCTCAGTGCGGAAAAAGTCGCCAGTTGGAAACACCTTTGCCGCTTCATTTAGTAGTATAGTATTATAAATAATGCGAGGAAGTATGAGCTGTGTAACACAACTAATTTCGGCAGTAAGGACCAACAATACATAAATTCTAACTAAACAACGTATTCGAGGAAGTAATTTACTGTATTTAGAAACAAAGTTTGTCCAGTTTTTCGATAATAGGGCCAGGCAATAAGATATTTTAAGTCGAAAATTTGCTGTTTTCTGGTGCACGATTACAGTAGTTTCTCTTCCTACGAATTACGGGTTAGAAAGTAAAATTTAGAACTTTAAATAAGGTAATCTACAATATTTTTAAACAATTAACAGTTTTGCATAATTTGTGACTAAAGTTAATGCAATGTATAAAAAAATTCTCAAAACCCACTCCGATTTATTTCTTTAGATTTCTTTCACCATTGGAGCAAAGATCGGTTAAAAAATGACGAAGGTCACATTTTCGTTGAACTCTCTGAAGTATCGAAAATTATAATAGAAAGAATGCGAGAAAGTACATGCTGTTATTGCTCTACTAGTTTTTTTTTTAAATTTTAGTTTATTTAACGACAGTAAATAATTTGTAAATTTCTGGTTTATTTTCTTTAGAACCGGCTTACGTACGTGGCACAGGACATCAAGTCATATCCGTGCAGTGTCTCTGACAGAGAGGTTCTAGGGTCGAGTTCCGACGGTGGCAGGATTTTCGACAATAGCTACATAGCTAGGTTGAGTTTAGCCGCTGTCTGGAGGAGAATTCTAGCGGCCGGTTGCTCTGATCGGTAGTTTTTCGGAGGTTTATCCATCAATACCAGGCGAATGCCGGAGCAGTACCCTAAAAAACAGCCGACGTACCGCGCGCGATCATTCCTTCACCTTTGCTTGTCCTATCCTCACCCCTTACTCACGTACACTTACACTAACACTAACATGCACCACTCTACCACACATGCCAGGAGACCGGTCGGGAGCTTAGAGCTTGTCCCGGCTGGGGCGGTGCCCCGCTAGTGGGAGATACCTGGTTGGGGGAAGCCCCGCTGTAGGTCGGCGACGGATCTCTCCATCCACCTGGAGAAAATAACCGCCACCTCCCGTGACAAGACATGCACTACACGTACGGGACTAATGACCTTGACGCGTCCGGAATCACTAGTCAATCAATTTTCTTGAGCGGGAATATTGATCTTATATCAATTTTCTTGAGCTCAAATATCTGGAGTGAGAGTGTGAAAATTGGCGCCTTGCGCTCCCTTGCATCTAATTGAGGCGCCGGCGATGGAGCTGAGTGGTGAGCGCTGCGTAGCTGAGTCAGAAGCCCCTGGAGGACTCTGCCCTGAGCTCCGTGATCTCTCCTGTCTGTCATTGCGACGGAGGGGTTAACGCCCCACAGTGACCTTGCTCCCGCCCGTTTCTGCGGAACAGGCTGACGACCTGATAAAATTTGGCGCACCCCAAGGTTCTGCTCTATTATTTCTTTCCGTCCACTTGAAATAACTCGTAGTTAACGAAGTTTCTAAATTGAATACTCACATTGACTGAGTGAAAGCACATCGATAATAGCAGCAACTCAAGGAATAATCACTCGCTTCGCTAAGTGCAGCAATTAATTCGCTGTAATCAACAATCATTAGCAGGGCTGAAATTTAAATGGAATATCATGTACTTGAATATGAGTATACATATGACCTACAAATAATTATTGAAAATATGGAATAAAAGTTGGATAAGATAAAATGAAATAGTGTATGAATTAAAGGTTTCGGTTACATAATTAGAACGGTCAATGAACTTGGTTGTATCATTTGCTGTAGAGCAAAATTTACTAAAAATTTTTTTTAAATGCGCTTATAATACACTATTTATACTGTTTCGTAAGTGTTCAAATGTGAAACTTCCCCTTTTTGTCGCGTAATAATGTTTTGTGCCGGCTAAATTGCCGCTCAACATAATTACTAATGAATTCCATATTAAACATTGCAATATTTTGTAGAGTTAAAATCATAACTACTTTTAAACTCGATTCACCACTTTAAATTGCATTTAAAGTTGCACATAACCTTCCAATAATAATCAGAAACATATTGCAAATAAAACGTTGAAGTTGTAAAAATATATTTCCTTAAATATGTAAAAATATGTACTATTCCTGGAAATATTGATCAATATGATTGATCAATTTGGTTTCAAATCACTTCAAAAAGCTTAATGCGTAAATATTTGACAAAAGTTTGAACGAAACGAAAGAACAAACAAATATGTAATTACGTACAAATGCGTACAAAAACCCTGAAGTGTAGATTTCCATGGGAAATACATTGCGCATGTCGGATTGTATTTTGTGTTCACCCACGTTTTGTTTAACCAAACAATGACAAAATAACATACGCCGCGCAAAAACGGCACTGCAATGCAACTTCATCAGCTCTGACAATTAGACCGGGAGAGGTAGCTCACGGCATCAACTGATGTCACTGCAGTGCCTCTGATCGGGAGGTTCTAGGTTCACGTCCCGTTGGTGGCAGGATTTTAGAGACTAGCTTGTCAGCTAGGTCGAATTCAGTTGTTGTATGGAGGAGAATTCTAGCGACCGGCTGCTATCATCGTGATTCCTTCGATCAACACCAGGCGAATGCCGTACCCCATGAAACGGGGAAGGGACCGCGCGCGATCTTTCCTTCATCTTCTGTGTCCTATTTTCACCTATTACTTACACACACACTCATATGCACCACACTACCACATATGCCGGGAGACCTGTCGGGAGCTTATACTTCGTTGACTTTTTTTTAACGTTGTATCTCAAGGTCACACGCGAAAGAGGAAGAGGCAAGGCAGACTCCAATGGGAGCTACGTCACTAGAGCTCCGACTTTAACGGCTCCCTATTGGAGTCTGCTTTCCCTCTCCATCTTCCGCGCGTGACCTTGCGACGCCACGTTAAAAAGCTAAGTATAGAGGCGCGTGATCTCACCATCCAGCAAGGGAAAACCACTGCCACCTCCTGAGGAGAAAACATTCACTACACTTACGGGACTAATGATAGCAGTTGACGCGCCCAGAATCACTAACAATCAATCATCACTCTGTCAATTAGCACACGGCGACCGGAAGTATTTCGTACCGAATTTCCAATTTATGAACAACTGCTTGCAAAGACGATATACTGCCAAAAAAATAAGCCTGCATCTTGTAATGATATCATTAGCTTGTCAGTGGCTATAATGAAGGTGGGACTATCTTCCCTTACTTAATATTCATTTATCTGACGGAGTGTAGGTTGCCTGGATAAAACCCAGCTGTGCGCCTCCGCTTCTTGGGAGATATTTCTAAGTGTAAGGACCCGCCATGCTCGCTTCGTGCTCCTGCTTGCGAATTCTTATCAGAGTATTTTCGCTTATTTTCTGTGCAACCATGAGGGCTGTTCAGTGTACGGCATTGGAAACAGTCAGCAATGCTGACCAAACACTCTCCCAATATATTCCCAGTTATACCACAGTTTTTAAGAGTTTGTCAGGACATACCTGTATCAGGACAGTTTCTGAGTCAACCACTTCGTCTTTGCAATGATTCGGGCATTGTCAATCGTAAATATTTGTATACATTAAAATTAATAAAAAAGACAAATATTAATTAGAGCTGCTCAACAGCACATGCTTTCTCGGATTATTGGGAACGGTTACGTAATATAATACTAGTTGAATGTGGCGTCGCCGACTCTGTTAACTTTTTTAAAAGTAAATTCATCTGGTGAAAGTTTATGTCATGCATAGTTTTGTTCAAATATATCCTTATAATCTCTAGCATTGGATATACCAATGAATCGTAGTAGCTCATAATGTTTTACTCCTATTCAAAAATTTCGAATACCCAATGGCCTGTATGTTACCTTCTTAGGGAAAATGAACTGACAATATTGCAGTTTCAAAATTATAAACGCCGTAAAAAATACTTGCAGGTATGAATGATGCTGAATAGTTAGAATTTAGTACAGTTACATTTTTACGTTTTTTTGCTAAAAAGCACAAAAGTGCACAAAACAATCACCTGTAAGCTGGTCATCAGCGTTATTCTCTAATAAGATCATTCTCAATTAGTTTCGAAAATTCTGTCAAAAAATCCTCTACAACTATATTTTATTCTTTCCCGGATTTGCATAACACTGCCATATTTTTGTCCCCTAATTTTTGAAGATATTAAAACTTCATAAAGTCAGTATAATTGTGTTGCCTTCTAATTCTGCACTTGCTCTATTTGTCGTATTGTAGGCGAATCTATATAGACATTAAAAGGCGATATTTTTGTATGTTTATGTGAATAAAGTGTTAGTTACGTTTAAAGAGAATAAGTTGTTAGTCACATTTATTTTAAAATCAGTATTTGCGCTATGCTTTAGAATGTAAATGTGAGAAGTCGAACATAAGCACGTAAATGTGATTGCAAAGCATTACTCCCAGTTCGGTTTTCTCCGTATTTACTTTAAGTTCTTGAAGTTCCAAGTCAATACTGTTCGTGCGGTTTTGCAAATTTATTTTTAAAAATACGTTAATAAGTGTACAGCCGACCTGGATGGCCGAGGTGGCTAAGAGCGAGTACCGACTTAGCGCTTCGGGTCGCGGGTTCCGAGGGGTTCCGCGGGTTCCGAAGGGTCGCGGGTTCGAGTCCTGCCTAGGGCATAGTTGCTCGTCCGTTGACTTTGTATGTGTTGTCGCGGAGGGCCTCGCGTTCTGCTGACCCCAGATCAGAGGAGCCCGCAAGTGTGTTGGTCTAGTGTATGGTCGAATACGCGTCCCATCGGGACGTAAAGGGTAACCGGCTGTTGGCTGAATACAAGCCCTAGTAAAATAATGATAATAATAATAATAATAATAATAATAATAATAATAATAATAATAATAATAATAATAATAATAATGTACAAATGAAATGAAATCTGCCGCGCGGCGATTGACTTATCACATTCAATCCCACCTACATAGATGTATTTAGATGGCGTTGGTTTAATTCCCAGCTTACTCTCCAAGATCGCGGCGCCAAAACACGCAAAAAACAACTTTTTGGATATTGCTTTGAAACTTCTTGCCGGATCTGAAAACCAATTATCAGTTCCCCACCACGAGATCGAGACGCGTCGAGTGACACCCCATATGTCTCGACTGGTGCACGGGGAGTGGTGTAGCCGTGAGTGAGAGATCCGCACACACACTCTCCATCACTTGAGAAAGTGCAAACAATTTCAAACGCGTCTGAGGTGTATATAAACAATTATTTCGATAGTCAGAAACAGTAGCCTTTTATCACTTCTACAAAAAACATGAATGAATCTTAATTGTTACAATATTTGCAGCACATTATGCAGACAAGCGAGGATAATTTCACGTATAAATTAAACATTAGAAAATCTATGTTTTTCTATCCAAAATATCGCCTTACGAATGAATACATAGTACGTAATTACGGTATCATTACGTATTCCATTCATTACATTTCCATCTTCCATATATTTCCATTTCCATATATAAGAATGATTCATTGTTATTCCGACTTTTCTGGTAATGTGCGTACCTGCGAATTATTCTCACATTCAGTGCGTCGCTTCTAACGATATAGCTATCGTCATGCGGCCGCAAGGTTCCATGGAAGAGGCCGCCCTCCATTCAATATTTCCCATTTACGTGTTGCGTTACGAAACCGAAAAGTTTTTTATAATATTATAATGTTAAAGACCAAAAAGACCTATTTTTGTATTTCTGTTAAAATAATTATGAAGAACGGTTGTAGCGGCTGTAGATGACCACATTTAGTTTATTGCAGTATACATGCGGTGATATTTATTGTTCTGAGCACCGTGGGGGCTATTGCCTTTGTGCGGGTGTCAACAGTTATTTTGTTGCTGCAGGCCACTAGCCTTTACTGGGCATTGCCAAAGCGCAATCAGCACCCGGCCATATGAGAGGCTTCTGCGGTTTGATTAAATTCCCAGGAACTCGGAAATATCTAAACTATTCCATTCTCAAACCAAATTCTATTTTGTCTTAAAAATGAAACTATTTGATTGTGTTATTCTACCTCTCCTAATAATGCGTGTTTCGTCTGAATTTGCATACTCAGTGCGCCAGTGTTCACGTCACAGCTGACGTAAGGCGAATAGCAAGGATCCAAGGAAGAGGTCGCCCGCAATTAAATGTTTGCTAACCACCGGTTTCGTTATGGAACAGCAACTTTTTTGTTATTCCGAATATGTAAAGAATCTTACTGTGTTTAAGTATAAACTGTACAATTTTATTGCAGAACTATTCGTGAAAATTGTTTATTTTTTACAGAGTAATACGAGAGCATTGTATTTGCTATCCTTGAGCACTGTGTGTGGTACTTTCGTATAATAATGTTGTGCGATTTTATTGAACAGCATTTTTGCTGCTGCATGCTACTAGTTAATACTACACAGTAATAATAATAATAATAATAATAATAATAACAATAATAATAATAATAATAATAATAATAATAATAATAATAATAATTATAACAAAACAATATTGTGTTTTCAAATGTGGTTCCTTAGACTCAACACATAAATTATGATAATTATACTTGATCAGTGCATATCATCATGTAGTGTAGATTCTCTCTTTTCAATCTTCATCGTCAATCGTCAGATGCAGCAGAAAAGCATCCGTGTAGGTACATTCAAAAGATTCAAATAATGCATCATAATGTGCAATCTCTTTCAAATAAAATTGAATTTATCGAGGCAGCATTAGAGTGTGATCTCAGTGAAATAGATGTTCTTTGCTTTACAGAACATTGGTTATCTCATAATGATCTAAACACACTCCAAATTCCTAGTTTTTACCTTGCAGGATCTTATTGTAGAGCAAGGGAATCAAATAAAGGCCCTGCTTACGGAGGTTCGTGTATTTATGTAAGAAATAATATTGATTCTACCTTCTTGTCAGAATTCAATTTATATGCAGTTGAAAAAGTTTTTGAAATAACAGTTGTACATCTTACTACGCTCAAAATTATTTTACTTTGCATCTACAGACCTCCAACAAAGCAAGCTTTAGATTATTTCAATTTCGTAGAAAATCTAGAGATAACTCTGAACAAAATTAGTAATCTCTCTTTTAAATCCATTGTTGTATGTGGAGATTTCAATATTGATTTTCTGAGCGAATCCCACGAAAAAGAGCAGTTTCTCAATTTAATTCATTCTTTTAATTTAGATATTACAGTGAACGTACCTACACGGAATACTCTTAAATCACAAACAGCAATAGATCAAATTATAATTAACAAAACCACAACTAGATATGAAATAATAACGAATAATCTAGGTTACAGTGACCACGATGCACAAATTCTTACAATTATTAATAATAAAGAAAGAAGGTTCCCCCGAGTGGGCATTGAATGTTCATTTCTCTTTGCCATAATGACTCAGAGATTTGCTGTTCTTTGTACAGATTTCTAAGTGGTATCGTTCACATTTTTTGTCACATAGTTCACAGACACAATTTTCTCCAGGGCTATGGAAATTCTTTGTCTTGCACACTTTATGGTGGAAACCATGTATCGCAAAACGAGTTACTAAATGTCTTTGTTCCTGATTTGTGTTTTCCCAGTTCCTGTTCATCATTGCACCCGTAGAGTAGAAGTCGTCATGTATTTGATATTGTTTCTCTCTTCTGTCTTTGAGTAGCTTGTTGACCACATCCGTATGTGGTAACAGGAATTGTAGTCTAAGGTCTTCAATGAAGAAAGTCTCCTTTGCCAGCACGTATGCTAGTCTGGAGGGTGCTGTTTTTCCAATGCCTAGTACAGCTTTTAGGAATCGAGCTTTTACTGTTTCAATTCTTTTCAGGTCACTGACTTGTAGCTTGTCCCAGATCATACATATTCCATACGTGACAATAGGTGAAATTGTTGTTTCAAATATGGTTTTTGCTGTAGTTAGAGACAATTTCGTGATATTTTTTAAGCTGAGTATCGCTTTTGTAGCGGCTGCTGTTTTATCTTGAATGTGCTCGCTGAAGGATTTTGCCGTCGTTTGTAGTGTCATGCCAAGGTATTTAAATTTAGGTACTACCTGAAGGGCTTCATTTTTCAGAGTTAGTGTATCGTCTGAAGCGAGTCTTCCTCCTTTTCTAAAAATCATTTGTACTGTTTTTCCCTTGTTAATGTCAAGGTGATTTTCATCGGCCCATTGCTCTAATTTCATCAGGGTATTTTGCAGATCTGCTTTGTTCCTGCTTCCGAGAACCATGTCATCTGCGTACATGATAAGTACTGTCTCCAGCGACTGCTTTAAGATGTTTGTGATGTCTGAGGTCATGATATTGAAGAGCAGAGGGCTAATGGGATCGCCCTGGAGTACCCCATTTATCTGCTTGATGGGATTTGATTTGGTGATTCCGTCTTCGATTTCAATCATGTTGAAACTCAATATGTTTCTTATTACTACGACCAGTTGGTGTGTATCTCCCAGTAAGTCTTCCAATTTTCTAATGAGTATCGCTCTATTTATCCTGTCGAAAGCTTTCTTGTAGTCTACAAAGACTGCGTAATATTTTCCCTTCGGTTTGGTTAGTGCTGTCTCTATTTCATTCATCAGGCATTGAACTGCCTGTTGTGTGCTTCTCCCTCTCCGAAAACCGAATTGGCAGTCAGGTATGTGGGTATCTATTTCCTTTTCTAGCCTTAGTGTTATAATTCTGCTGAAAACTTTAAATATGTTGTTTTCTAGAGCAATTCCTCTGTATGAGTCGGGATTGTTTGTGTCTCCTTTACCTTTATACAAAATTTTTATTTTCGCATTTCTCCATCCGTCAGGTATTTCTCCTGTGGTTAGACCTTTGTTGAAGAGCTCTTTCCAAATCGGTTTTAGAGACTCTAGCGTAGTCTTAATGTGCTCATTATAGATATTGTCAGGGCCTGCCGCTTTCCCGTTTTTTGTCATTTTGACGACTTTTTGTATTTCTTCCCCAGTTATTGGTGATGCGTCTTTGCAACTTGTCATAGAGTTTTTGAGATCATAAGCTAAAAATTTATTATCTCTGTTTAAGATTTCTTTGAAATGTTTTTCCCATACAGTCATAGGTATCTCTTGTGCTTGTATTTTGTGCTTCCTGCCTCTTAAGGCCACAAATGGGTCTGATTTTGCTTCTTCCGCTAGTTTCTTACTTTCCAATTCTATGAAATCTGTTTTCCGTTGTTTGATGAATGTTTTATATTCTTTCCTCTTTTTTGCGTACTCCTTCAGATCATCTTCGTTTCCTTGTGTCCTGACTTTGTGTAACACTTGTAGCGTTACCTTCCTAAGTTTGTAGCATTCATTGTTGAACCACGGCTGCGATTTTCTTGGTTTTGTCTGGATAGTGGCATTTCTAATTTCGTTCTCTATCATGACCATTGCTTCATTCACTTGACCTTCTGATATTCTCTTCTTCGCCTCATTTATCACATTTACCTTAATGACATTTGGGTCGATTTTTCTGGATATATTGCACGGTTTTTGTTTTCTTTCATGTGGTTGCGTCTTTGGTAGGCTGAAAGTTGTCTCTACCGGTACGTGTTTTCTTATTGGTGTTGCCGGTGATGACCATAGTACTTTCTGTTCCTGTATCTTTATTTCTTTTCCTTTATAGAAGACCAGATCTATGGTACTTGATCCGTTGTATGCAAAGTACGTCTTCATGTCTTTCTTGTTCACTAGTGTAAAGCCTTCTTCTCTGAGTGTGTCCAATACTAGTGTTGTTTTTGTTTGGGGTTTGTCAATCCTACAGTTAAGGTCTCCTGTCAGAATCACTTTTTCTTTTTCCGTGGTCCTGGATATTGCGTTTAGTATAGTCTCTATCGCGTCTTCAGTTGAACTCTGTGGTGGAATATATAATCCTATTATAGTAATTTTGCTTGTTCTCGTAATAATCAAATTATGCTCTTTGTAAACGTCAGTTATGTCTCCCATTACTGGTTTCAGAAAGCTAGAAACTCCTCCTTCTGGTCTGCCCTCTTGTTTCGCTACAATTATTAATAATCCCATAATTACTAATAACATGAATACTGACACAATAAATAAACACGCATGTGCAGAGCATTTACTACAGTTAACATAAAGTTATTTACGGACTACTTGCTGAAAGAATCATGGGAGGCAGTTTATAACGCTATTGACACAAATGAAAAATATAATGTTTTTTTCTCAAAGCTTTCATTTCTCTTTAACGCATGCTTTCCTATTAAAAAGAGAAAATTAAACATTTCACGAAAAAGTAATTCTTGGATCACAAAAGGAATTAGAACATCGTGTAAAAATAAACGTACTCTCTACTTTATTTCTAAACGTCATGACGTATCTCAAGATTTCCTTATCTACTTTAAAAAATACAAAACATTGTTACGAAAAGTCATAAGGCAGGCTAAAATCATGAAAAACGATCAGGATATTTTGAACTCAAATAATAAACAAAAGCAATGTGGAATATAATAAAAAATACTACCAAATCAACTAGAAAACCCGTAGAGAATGTTGTTTTAAAATATAACGATATAAATGTGAACGATCCGGCAACAGTGGCTAATCTCTTTAACCAATACTTTTTGAGAATTGCTGCCGATCTCACTAAGGGTCTTCAGCCACAAAATTCAAAAACAGACAGTTCACCAAAAATTTTAGACACAATGTTCGTTTCCGAAACTTCTTCCTATGAAATTCTCAAAATAATCGGTAAACTAAAAAATAAATATTCGTCCGGTTTAGATGAATTCCCGGATTCTTTGTTAAAGACCTGTGCGTATGCCATTATACACCCGTTAACTCACATATTTAATGCATCATTATGCACTGGAACGTTTCCAGATATTTTCAAAACAGCTAAAATTAAGCCGCTTTTCAAAAAAGGCAACAAAAATGAAATTCAAAATTATCGGCCCATTTCTCTTCTATCAGTTTTTTCAAAAATATTAGAGAGACTTTTTACGTACGAATGGAAACCTTTCTCACTAAACACGACGCGCTTTCAGATTGCCAACATGGATTTAGAAAATCAAAATCAACGGAAACAGCTATATTTTCTTTTCTTAAAGATGTCGCCTCATCATTAGATCAAAACGAGGCACCTATTGGATTATTTTTAGATCTCCCAAAAGCTTTTGACGTCATTGATCATGACATTTTACTTTCAAAATTACCTTCATATGGAATCCGTGGTATTGCTCTAGATTGGCTATGTTCGTACCTTAAACAACGATCTCAGAGAGTTGAAATACCTTACTGGAATGATGGAACATTACGTACGCACCTTTCCGACTCCTTGCCCATTGCATGTGGAGTTCCTCAAGGATCGATTTTAGGCCCTATTCTGTTCCTACTTTACGTAAACGATATGCCCTCGACGATTCGAAACGGAAGAACAGTTCTCTTTGCGGATGATACGAACATCCTTTGCAATAAAGAAACCGTAAATAGTAAAATATCAGATGTTTCAAATTGGTTCCGAAATAACAAATTAATAGTAAACGAAAAGAAAACGGTTTTAATGCAGTTTTCCATATCAAATAAACAATTCTGTGCCCCATTGAAAATGAACAGTGTACCATTGACTGATGTTAAGGCAACAAAATTTTTAGGTCTCTCAATTCAGTCAAACCTTAAATGGAACGTCCATTTAAATGAATTGAACACAAAATTAAGTTCATTATGCTACGCGTTCAGAATTCTTCCAAATTCAGTCAGCCTTCATACTGCTCGTTGTGTATACTTCGCGAATGTTCATTCCCGCCTGAGATATGGCATAATATTCTGGGGAAATACATCTTATAGCTCCTAGACTTTTAGATTACAAAAACGAATTGTACGAATAATAACCAAATCCCACCCACGTGATTCATGTAAGCCTCTCTTCATTAATCTAGGAATTCTACCATTACCGTGTCTTTTTATTTACGAATCAGTGGTTTTTGTAAAAAATGACTTGCTTAAGGGCGGGAATATATTTTCAGAAAATACCGAAGTCTATTACTATAACACTCGACGTAGAAATCATATTCATCAGGTGACAGTATCAATAGCTCATTACAAAAAATTCACATACAATACATGTACATTATTTTACAACACTTTGCCAGATGACATTAAACGATTAAATTCAATAGAAAAGTTTAAATCCCAAGTGAAATCGTTTCTGCTGCATAACTGTTTCTATACAATTAGAGACTATACTGAGCATCACAAGAAAAGTAACATTAATTTTAACAATGATACATGATGCATTATTTACCATTTGGACTGTATAAATGAGTATAAACAACCTGTAACAACTATTGTACTACAGCTTCCGGGTCAATGACCCCCATCTCGATCAGGTTTTTCGTCCAGTTTCCCTGATCCATTGAGCAAATGCTGAGATGGCCCCTTGTTTTGCTTCTGGACATAAATGTAACTTCATTTTCTGTGCACGTCTTCTAGAATTCAGTGGGAAATACAATTATTCAAATTATCGTTTCCATGTTGTCGCGGCAGGAAGTAATAAGACCCAAAATTTATTGCTTATTTATCTTTGAAAATAGATTTTATTACATGGGAGTTTTTTTGTTGTTTTTTCTCCCTTTCAAAATTCAAAATTTATTGCTTATTTACCCTTGAAAATAGATTTTTATACATGGGAGTTTTTTTTCTCCCTTTCAAAATTCAAAATTTATTGCTTGTTTATCCTTGAAAATAGATTTTATTACATGGGAGTTTTTTTTCTTTCTTTTTTTTCTCCCTTTCAAAAATTCAAAATTTAAGTAGTATATGACTACTTAAATAGTAGGGATCACAGAATTTTGAAAATGTGCACACAATTCACTTTTCCCCATAGCACGTCATACGCAGTTTTTAACTGTTTTTTTACGTAAAATAAATAAATAAATCATCTCTTGAAGAGGAATAACTTCTTGTATTATCCAGGGTGATGAAATGAGGTGCAATCAGTATATTTCTCTGAGGAGGGTATAGATTCAGTACGCAGCCGATTTGGTGTTTTCTTGTCAAGAATTTTTCATTATACTGAATTTAAATTTAAATTTTACTTCTTTATTTATAGTAATGTATTATTGTTCAATTGGGTGTCATTCTTTACAATAGAAAATCAGTAAAAACTATCTTTGTGAATATGTGCTATCGGCTTTTAAGGGGCTAAATTCCCATGAGCCCCTTGCCCCTTGTATACATCACCTCTGACGAAAATATCAAGATGTGATTTTTTATATGTCATTGTTCTTAAAACTTTGGACTCCCACTTCTGAAACGATACCTCAGCGATTCTTTTCCCGATGGACTGATACCCGGAAGAGACTCCTTGTTGGTTCCTGTGTCTCCTGTTGCACAAATGGCCTGCCAAAGCCTTCGGATGTCTCACACAAAGAATGTACACTCGCAAGGGGAGAGTGGTTGAAACATTTGAACTCCGGGTGCCGTTCTGAAAGGCTATTGCCTCCGCTGATCATCTCACATGTTCAACAAAAATACTATTTTCCGTATTCCGGGAATGAAAAACAGATATTAGTTTAGACTAAATTAAGAAACTATACACCCCATAATAATCATAATGTTATTTGCTTTAATCTACATATCCCTGAACTCTCGTCCCCGCCCCACAACTACAATTAGCCTAATGCGTACACTCCTAACCTTCGTCCCGGGTAACTCCCATTCCTGAAGGCTCCTTTTCCTTCTTTGCGCTCCCTCCGCCTTCCCTCCATCTCCACCCCCTTCCACGTCACTCGCAGCACACGCCCTTCGCGATGACCTGCGAGTGCTATTAGAGCTCAACGCCCTCACAAATTGCAGACGGAAGTTTCGCCGCCGTGTTCGCTAGCCAGTTTCCTTATGCTCTTTTGATAATTTCTTATTTCTTTACTTCTATCATTTATTCTATTTATTTATTTATTTATTTATTTATTTATTTATTTATTTATTTATTTATTTATTTATTTATTTATTTATTTATTTATTTATTTATTTATTTATTTATTTATTTATTTATTTATTTATTTATTTATTTATTTATTTATTTATTAAAAGGTCGCTGTTCAACAGCTGGGTCATTAGCGACCACGAGTATCAATTTAGTTTTCACAAGTTTTACAATTATTTTGTTACATAATAATATACAGTTCACACAAACATGAAATTGTAATAACGTGTAAATTTTTGGGTTATTTACTTCATTGGGATAGATACATATATTTATTTATTTACAACACAATGCCTTTGATATTCATAACACGTTTGAAGGGTTGTACTGGGTGATATGTAGGTAAAGGATGGATTTATATTAAGGTGTCAATTTTTGAGATTTTTAAAAGTTGTAAAACTTTTGTACATTCTTCTTGGGGAGGAAATGGAATTAAAGAATGTTTTAAGTTTAAGGACTGTCTTATACCAGCTATTTCAGAGCACTCTAGAATAATATGGGATGTAGATACTTGGGCTCCACATTTAGGACAGGGTAATGGGTCAGTTTTTTTATTAGGTGAATGTGGGAGAGATTAAAGTGACCAATACGTAGTCTCATACGTCCAATACGTACCTAGTCAATTTATTTATCTTCTGATATTTCTAAGTATACTGTAGCTCATATTTTGTAAGAATTATACGAATAAAACACGCCAGAGCGTCAGGGGCCTTGCGTCGCCGTCCTAAGGTTGAGAGCGTCTCATTGGGTGCACGCGCGCCCTTCGAATCTCAGAGGAGGAAGTTCGTCTTCGAAGACGGGAAGGACACGCGCGCGCGGGCGCTGTTATCCGAGAAGAGCGCCGGCGCAGCTGCGCCTTTTGCCGCTTGGGTGCGCCAACAATTGATAGTGCCGCTTCGAAAATCTGCTCAGCAGAAAATGGAAGTTCAACCGCTTGGCGAGTATTTCACAGGAGAAGGATGTGAAGTTCAGCATCAGAGACCAACAATTGATAGTGCCGCTTCGAAAATCTGCTCAGCAGAAAATGGAAGTTCAACCGCTTGGCGAGTATTTCACAGGAGAAGGATGTGAAGTTCAGCATCAGAGACCAACAATTGATAGTGCCGCTTCGAAAATCTGCTCAGCAGAAAATGGAAGTTCAACCGCTTGGCGAGTATTTCACAGGAGAAGAATGTGAAGTTCAGCATCAGAGACCAACAATTGATAGTGCCGCTTCGAAAATCTGCTCAGCAGAAAATGGAAGTTCAACCGCTTGGCGAGTATTTCACAGGAGAAGGATGTGAAGTTCAGCATCAGAGACCAACAATTGATAGTGCCGCTTCAAAAATCTGCTCAGCAGAAAATGGAAGTTCAACCGCTTGGCGAGTATTTCACAGGAGAAGGATGTGAAGTTCAGCATCAGAGGCCAACAATTGATAGTGCCGCTTCGAAAATCTGCTCAGCAGAAAATGGAAGTTCAACCGCTTGGCGAGTATTTCACAGGAGAAGAATGTGAAGTTCAGCATCAGAGACCAACAATTGATAGTGCCGCTTCGAAAATCTGCTCAGCAGAAAATGGAAGTTCAACCGCTTGGCGAGTATTTCACAGGAGAAGGATGTGAAGTTCAGCATCAGAGACCAACAATTGATAGTGCCGCTTCGAAAATCTGCTCAGCAGAAAATGGAAGTTCAACCGCTTGGCGAGTATTTCACAGGAGAAGGATGTGAAGTTCAGCATCAGAGCCAACAATTGATAGTGCCGCTTCGAAAATCTGCTCAGCAGAAAATGTTCAACTGCTTGGCGAGTATTCCACTGGAGAAGGATGTGAAGTTCAGCGTCAGAGATAATTCAATGAATGTTACAAACATACTGTTTTGGTTTGCAAAAGAGAAACGTCTTGGTTCATAATTTTAAAAAAATATACAAAATATTATTTGGGATTTATTTGACTTCAATAAATTACTATTGTTCCATAACTATCCAAACGAAGATCAAAGATTCAACGTTCAGTTCAAAACATTTCCTTTATTTCAGGAAATTTAAAAAAAGAAAATATTAAGACGGAGGTAAACTACAGTCATAATATTATTCCACACCTGCATAATCATAATGCTTTGTTGACTTAATGGCAAATATTATTACGTGATGCAAGAGAAACATCAATTTTCTATGAATAAAACATCTCCTTTTAATTTGTATCTTCCATCGTAATTACTGCTTCTGCTAATAACTCATTTGCAAGAACGTTATTTACGTGCAGAAATATTCATATGATTTCTTCTTTCTATGAGTAGTTTTTCTACGGCTGTTCTGCAGTGAGTCACGCTCTGCTCGAGCGCAATTGAAGAGCGGGGTGGAATTAGCGCAGTTTAAGGAGCGCTTAGCCAAGTGCTCGCACTCCCGCGCTGATAGCATCGCGCGCCTGCGGCCGCCCTCACGAGCAGCGGCGAAGCGGCGCGGCGCGGCGGGCAGTAGATGCGGCGTGGAGCGGAGGGAGCGATGGCAGGTGGGAGGGCGAGCGCGTGGCGTGGCGGGGATGAATGGGAGCGGAGGTCAGGAGAGGCATTTGGAATTTTCGAAAAGTTCCACGATAAGAAGTCCTGCGTCATTGGTTTTAATCCTCCTTTACGCTAGCCGAGAACGCAGTGTAATAAAAAAAGTTGGAGTAATTTTTGAAAAACTATTGAAAAGTTGACGCTTTTGATTCGTTTTTGACGCTTCATGTAGGGGACACCAAAAATCAAAATAACCATTTCAAATTCGCAGGACCTCGAGTTTGTTCAGATCGATCAGAATATCATTTTTGGAGAAAATTGTCTGAACGGATGAGGTGCTAGCATTGGTCACAGACAAACAGACGGAAAGACGGTTTGCTTGTCTAGAGATTTTTCCGTATCAAAGAACCACAAAATGTTGATTCTACCTACATAGTGTTAAAATGAAGAGTTTGTTTGAAAGTTTCATCTGAAAAGTGAGAGAAGCAAAATCTTTCCTTCCCAGAACAAAATCAATGAAAGAAGAAAACATTACTCTTCAAACTCTTAAGCATGTCTGAGATCACGGGTCCACTATCCTTGTCCATTGTTCTATCTTCGGTGTCTGATCATGCCGAAACATCTGTGGGAAGTTCGTTCCATCGTGAAGGGCATGGTCATAAAGTTAAAGCTTATACGTAGAAGCTACGTGGCTGATGAGGAAGCCTGGGTGCCAACTAGCACTAGTTTTCGCAAGAGATTGCCATGTAATGTTGCGAAAAATCTATCTCGAAAATTCAATGGATATTCAGATTTTAGGACCCTTGATACCGAAAAAGTGTTTTTGAAGGGTTCGTGTTTCATTGATTGATTACTGATTCCGGGGATGCAACTGCTTAGATCCATAGTCCCGTAAGTAGTGCATGTTTTATCGCAGGAGGTGGTGGTGATCTTCCCTCGCTGAATGGTGGGATCCGACTCTGACCCACACTTCGGGTGGCGGGCTTTCTCCAACCAGGTTATGTGATAGGGTAGTGCAGGTAAGTGTAAGTTTGTGTAAGAAAGGAGTGACGATAGGACATGGAAGGGGAAGGAAAGATTGCGCGCGATTCGTGACTCGTTTGTTGGGTACTACTCCGACATTCGCCTGGTGTTGATCGGAGAAACCATGGAAAACTAGGATTAGAGCAGCCGGTCGCTAGAATTCTCTTTCAGACAGCGACTGAATTCGGCCTAGTTATCTTGCTAGTGTAGAAAATCGTGCCACCGTATCGGAACTCAAACCCTAGGACCTCCCGGTCATAGACTCTGCAGTGACATCAGTACACCCTGAGCCACATAAAGCGAGTTTAATCGTCCGTCCGTCCGTCCGTCCGACCGTCCGTCCGACCGTCCGCCCGTCAGTCCACCAGTCCGTCTGTGATGAACGTATCATTAATTATATAGTAACTATTTATTGCATAAACGCCACTGTGATGATTCAGTTTTTAAAGGATTACACGAATATATTTTTTCACTCTCGCATTCTACATACGTAGTATAGCGATAGTTATACTGCGGAGAAGAACGACGATTTTTTGTGATGTAGGTCCCTTATACTGAAAAAGTGAATTACTTTTGTTCATCTATGTAGTAAATTATTTCCTCTAGCACGCATTACGAATCTACGTTTGGTGGGTCCTTGATCCCAAAAACTGTTTACGACAAAACTGTCTATCGGTCTGTCTGTGAACAACGGCTATGGTGTGAGCCAGATATGCTCAAAAATTCATTTTCCCCCGATGGATATTACTGAAACCGATATTTTAATTTTTGGGGTATTTTACATGAAGCCTCAAGTACATTTTCATTTTTTTTTAAAATGGCTCCACATTTTTTTAATTAAACTTTCTTAAAGTTCAATTTTATTCATTATAGCATTTGTGAACACGAGTGTTTCAAATGATCACTAACGAAGCTTCTCCAAAACTCAAAAATAAGTTCAAAATTGCATATTTCCAGAAATGCCGAAACAACGTTTTCTCAAGAAAAGCTACAAATTTTTCAATAAAAGTTTGCTTGTAGGAGTAAATTTTTTTCTTCTGAAATATTATTAAAGGCATATGCCAGTTCTGCTATTGAGGACCGAAAAATTGAGAATATGTGAAAAATTTGTTTTAGCGCAGATAGGAAGCAACTGGGAAGAGGGTGAGACGATATTTAAATGCTAACCTAGACTATAAAATTTAGGAAACTACTTGGTGTGAGAAAGTTTGTGCTATTTTACAGCATTACTTGTTTATCTCACGTCGTTAATAGTTACATTTCAGTCATTTTTATACATTATTGTATTTGTAAGTACAAGAGCTTCAAATGATTTCTGATGTTCCTGAAAGACTCACAACATTTCTGAGGAAATTTGCTCGAAGTTGGGAAGATTTATAAACGTTCAAACGATATTTTCTCATCTCTCTGCATATTTTAAAAAAAATATGCTTACAAGACCAAATGTTACTATTCTGTTATATTCTTAAAGTCAAATTTCAATTCGAGTACTGGGGTAACGAAATGAGAAAAAGTGAGAAAAGGCTTTTAGCGCGATGGTGGGCAGCTGCTGGAAGAGGGAGGTGCAAAATCAAAAAACGTTCGTCCGAATTTAACTGGTAGGTGAAAGTCTTTTCCATTCTACATCACCACTAACTTAGCTTATTCGCATATACCTGTTATTAAATGTTTTTTGCAGTTTCCAGTATTAGTATGCTCTGGAACTGATTTCTAATGAATTTAAATTCTAGTAAATGTATTGAACATCTGGAATTGTGTTATTTTGATTTTATATCAATTGTAGAACATATCTATCCCTTTTAAGTGCATTGGCAGTATTATTCCAATCAATTTAATTAATTATATTTTTTCAAGAGATTTTCTCAAATAATTCACGTTAAAATCCCCATTTAAAACAATACATTTAATCGTTTAAATGCTTATGTTATAATGAATAAACTCTACATTTGTCAATATTGTAAATTTGTCTCTATATGCCTTTATTGAATATTGAAAAACATTTCAAAATCGAAGGCCATTGACCTCTACTGAAAGAGTATCTGTAATTTGTTTTTGTATCTGTAATCTGTTTTTTTTGACGTAAAATAAATAAATAAATAAATAAATAAATAAAATAAATAAATAAATAAATTTTGTTAACAAAATTTATGATGGATAACTTCTCTTCACAATGACACCCTGTGAGTGTTTCTTATTGAAATTATTAATTTGATCAATCCTTCTGTTTTGGAGGCTGTGAAATGTGCCAACTCGTCTATTGCAATTCACAATCAAAGCTTATATGATGGGAATGTAAACATGATGTTGAAATGCGTCAGAGAAGTTAGTTCTTCTCAGTAGGACAGCAATCATTTGGATGCCCCAATTGGGTTGGGAGCATTTCCGAATTGTGGACAGCTGTCAGAAATTAGTTTCGTAGTACGTTCACCTCAATTTGAAAATTATGAAATGTCAATTATATTCATTAGTATCATCATTCCACAATTTAAGCTTAATCGAAACAAAACTTTTTACCATCATTTTGTTATCATGTAAAGTACGCTTAAAAATCAAAATACTCGTTTGAAACTCACAGGGCATCAAGTTTGGATAGAAGAATAAGGAAATATTAGTTTTGGAGAACATCATCCGTACGGTCTAGGCCCTAGCGTTAACCACAGACGCGCAGACGGACGGAGAAAGACAGACAGACACATTTTTCCCTCAATCAATTGTCGGTGAATTCTGATTTCGCATCGTGATACAAGGAGAAACTTCATACCCATACAAACAATATTTATTCACTTTTTTGTTACAAGTCCCTATAACACGAGTTTTTCTCTCGAATAATCGCTTATTTCTGTCCCAGAATTAAAATTCTTTCTCTGCAAGAGAAAATAAAAATTTGTATCTTTAAATATTTTTTTTCTGATTTTACCCTTTTGTTTAATCGGTTGTTTGTTACGATTGTTAGAATGTACAGTGCTGTTAAGTTCCATCGAAGTAGGACTCATTTACTACCCAAAATAGCTTGTCTACGAAATCAAATTAAACGTTATAATAGAGATCTTAGATATTGTCAAATGATACTGAACTAGTGGTGCTACAACAACACATCATTTCTTGAATAATTTCTTACTCGCTGCTACGAAGCGGAAGTGATCTTTCCTTCCTCTTCCTTGCCCTATTCTCTTCCCTTACACATGTACACTCTTATGCTACTCTAATGCACTGAACAATCGCACATATCGGGAGACTGGCCGATAGTTTAGAGCATGCGCGGGTACTCCGCTCGGGGGAGACACCTCGACGGGAAAATCACCCGCAATCCGACATGTATGTCGCCGGATCTCACCATCCTGCGGGGAAAGAGTCGTCGGGACCTTCCCGGATAAATCATTTACTACACGAACGGGACTAACGACCATATCAGTTAACGTGCCCGGAAACAAATCAATCATTCCAGAATCACTTCTCCACCCTTTTAATATAAACAGTAACGTGATGAATAAAAGTACTAAGAGAACGAGTTTATCATTAGAGAACTAGAAATGTTGGCTCCCGAGTCATAGAAAATTTGTTTGCATCGGTGAACGAACTGCAGATTTGATTTGATAAAACTGTTATCAAAATCGCAACTCGCATTCCCGTCGTTACTACCTATGGTGTGAACGGTCCACGGCCCCGTGCGAAGGGAGGCTGAGTGGTACTCACTGAGCAACTCCGCGTCCGCGTCCGCCTGCGCCTGCGCCTCCTTCGCCTTGCCGCCCATGGCTGCGCGCGCAGACTGCCTGCTGCGCTGGCCGCCCACGCCGCACCCGCGCTCCTCTGCGCTACGCTGCCTGCTGCGCCGCGCTGCGCCGCGCTGCGCGTTGCGGAAGGCCTCGTGGCGGCGAAGTAAGGCAAGGTCGGCGGATAATGTGAGGGGGATAAGGAACGTACTCCGTGATAGCGCGCAGTAGTAATTTGACCATTGTTTTTCTGCGAAGACTCGCTTCGATTCCGAGGAAGCAGGAGAGCAGCGAAATGCAGAATACTGTTTGTTTTCATCGTTTCCTTTGCCTTATCTTCGTAGTAATGTTTAGAAAAGACTTACTAGCGCCGTTAAAAATCTTCATTAGGGAACTCTGTCCGAAAATTAATTAACAGTTTGCCCCGCTCAATCATACTATAAAAACTTGATGCGTGTTTCAACTGCAACGACCTCCACACCTTCTCTGAGAGGTCTCTGTGCGTCACAGTTGCATTACAGGAGAGCGCATGGGCAAAAGGAGTGGGAACACGGGATTTCATGCAGGGTGATAGAGACAAAGGCCGGGATCTCGGAATTATAAAGAGCAATGTAAGAACAAGCGCTTCTAATATGAGCATTCTCGACTCCTTTAAGTGCTACCAAGATAAGAGATGCAGTCACTAGATCTTAATATAATTCTGTGGGTCGGATGTACAGGACACTATGTAACATTTACATTTTTCAGGAGAGCAGATTGAAAATGTTTTACTATGGACTTGGAAGTGAACTTAAGCACTTTGTCTGTGCCAATTGTTGATGTATGACGTGGTACTGTACACCTCTGGGTAGAGTTCAAGAAACCCATATGATTGTAATAATCTAATTTCGGCCAAAAATGGACATAGTGTTCTATACCTCCATCCCACGGCATCGAACATGTGTGAAAAATGGAATGTTGAATACTACAATTTAGTTGTTGACATACAATTTAGTAGTTGAATACTACAGTTTAGTTTAATTGACAAAATTTTGTTTTGAACATGCCGTTGCTGGTGAGTAAATAAAAAAAATTAATAAAGTGAAATAAATAAATGTGTGGCGATCTTAATGCCAAAGCGCTTCAAAACTTAAGTGGCAGCTAAATAACAAACTACTAGATATTACATTCGAAAATATTACAGGACTCCATTTTTCCACTCGCTGTTCAGTTTCATACATTTAGCTTTCAATTGTACGATTGTACTCGTATTATTTGATAATATTATTTTGTAATACATTATGGAATAAAACTGTAATGAAATTATACATTTTCCGCTCTATAATGACTATTGGCATTTTTATCAACATTTTTCCGCGCGCGGAGAGTCGGCTCAATCACTTACGTGAGCCACTGTATTGTATCAGCATTTCTTCTTCTATGAGTAATTAAGCTGTAGGGCTTGAGAACACTATCGTCAACATAATTTTTCTTATCGCAAAAACATTACACAAGATAGTTTCTAAGTATATTCAATAGCTTCCGAAACACCTCTTCGATATGTAAATTTAAAATATAAGATAAACTGAATACAAGATTAAAATACTCATATTTCTTATTTTTGTTTTACTTTGCAGCATTGTAGAAAAAACGCGAATATTTCTGATAACAAAAAATCAACATCTTTATCTCAAGAAAAGTAATTATTTTTGTTTATTCTTTAATGCTGATAATTTGCCGAAATCTCTATAAAAAAAAGAAGAAACTATAGATATTTTTCCAGTGATTTTAAAAGGTTTTTTTCATACTACTTTCAATGACCGTAGAACACCCTTTGAGTTGGGAAGAACGTGGACATGTAGAAAGTGAATTTCCGGCGACAAAATTTGCTTACAATGCCGTAAGAGCACAGTTTAATTCAGTACGGAAATATAGGGCATTGATTAAAAAATTCGCTCTGACAGAACACTTACTCAATTCGATAGAAGAAAACCGCTTGAAAATATTACTATATTGAAAATATTACATCATTGTCACGGAAAACCTGCTATGAGGTTATCGCGGATTTTTATATTCTTCGGTGCATTTAGTGTCGCCAGCCTTTCTTCTAATTGCTTAAGCACGTCACGACCGCTGCTAAAGCGGAAATGATAAAGAATGAGCATTTGCTGCTATTTGGATACACCCGCATTTATCATTCCAAAGTTTACGAATTTGTTTGCTCTTGACATCGTGACACTGACGCAACGTGCGCTTTGCGCTTCAGATTGTCATTGTCTTAAGTTTTTAGTAGGTGCGTGCAAAGAATCCTAATGATTTGAACAATAGTATAAATTCTGAAACCTTCAAATTATCGGTTCCCAAGGAAAATAACACGTCGAAGTTTTCAGTCATTGACATGTTTTAGTTAATTCAAGAAAAATGTCGAGAAAAAGTCTATTTTCACTTGTAAACAACATAATAAAAATGCAACATATGATATATGCAAAAAAACTCTTTGCTTATAATGACAAAATAAACATCTCTGTTCAAGACAAAAATTAACTGCAAACTGACAATTTTACTTTTCTCTTGAACAGACAATATTTCATACTGCAATCAACTCCAATTAGCTTGGATTAGTTGATGTTAAGAATGAGCTCACTCAATAAGTAGACAATACTTTTGTCGAATTCGCCCTTCCATCACCGCAACTGTATCCCAACGTTTTATTATGCGATGATCTTGTATTGACCTTTTGCCCTTGATACTTATTCTCCATCATGAAAGCTCTAAGCTAAACTGAAGTCGGTCGCTGTGAAATGATCTTGTCCTACTTTTTAGTGAATTTTGTACCAGCAGCGTCATGTGCGCGAGAGGCTTTTATGAGTCTGGATGAGTGGTGAGCAGGGCGCCTGCACTTACATCATCACCGAACTCTAGCGTTCGTTTGAATAAACAACAATGACACGGAGCAAATAAGAATGTAGAACTGGCCTAGTCACTATTTACAGTGCTACTCAACGTATTGTAAATTCAATTTTTTCCGCCTAGTTCGCAAGGAGTTCTTTGACTCTGAAATAAAGCCATCCTTTCGGAAACTTTGTCGCAGCTAGCCAGCGAATTCCATGGAGACCATAAGTTCACTTGTTGACGTCCTCATTACGAGATTCTCAGGAATGTGTTTCATTGAATGTTCACCTATTATCGATTTTCCAGTGGTTTACAGTTTGAGGATTTCACGGGATAGTTGGCTCATTGCATCAACTGATGTCCCTGCAGTGCCACCTCCCGAGGCAAAAAACATGTACTAATCTTACGGGAATAATTATCTACGTAGTTGGCGTGCCAGGAATCACAACCAACCAACCAACCTTGAGAATTTCACTACTAATAAAGTTAAATTCTGAAGATTATAGGTTAATGTTAGTAGACAAGAACCTAGAAATTAATGAAACTTGAGTATTAAATTGGACCCCAAATTCCTATTAATCACTATGATTCTTTTGAGTACACATGTTATGTCGAGAGTATCCTGATAACGTGTTGACGAAAGCGTGTAGTTTTCCTTATTTTAGAATTACTGCTTTTTAGGTGGTTATATTTCAAACCTGTTCAAACTGGATTCTAAGCACACGTCTTAGAGGAACTAATTTATTGTATGTAAGAACAAGAATTATCCATTTCCCTCTTATCTGGGATCTATAATACGTATTTGTCTCCAACAATTCGCCACTTTCGCAGCAACACTTCTTTATGCTACGTGTGTAGTATGAAAGAAAGTAAACATTATTATCGGAACATTTGAAATATCTCAAGTGTATTTAATCTACTTTTCCATAATTAGGAGAACATTTGATTTAATGAATACGAAAAATTCCAAATTTCTTGTTATGTTAAAAAAATAATACATCTGATACTAGAACAGTATCATCAACTCCATCTTCAAAGTTCAATATTTTGTTCCGTTTCGGCATGCAGTTGTAGCGGAGAGCGGAGAAAGGCTTATCTAATCAAAAGAGAGATAAATGCCGTTGCGTACCTCGCAAGACCATCCTGAGGCAGCGCCCGTCACCTCCTGCCACAGCCGGCAGCAGCCTCGCGACCCAACATGCTTCTAGTAAGCTGTACTCTGTGTTTGCATCGAGCTTTCTGTTATCAGAGATCGGTGACCTGCATCTCGCCTGCGGAGCAGTTCAGCTGCTTCGCTTCCTTGACTCTGTGCCATCGCCACGGAGCTGACGAAACCCGCAGAAACGAGAGCTGTTCATGTGTCGGTGCGCACGTAATGATTGTTACTTGCGGTAGCGTGGTCACGAGGCGCGTGTGGTTTATAGTTTTGGCGCCAAAGGACCACGCCAAACGGTAGCTCAGTGCATCAACTGATGTCATTGCAGCGCCTCTGACCGGGAGGTCCTAGGTTCCCACTCTTCACGGCGGCAGGATTTTCGACACTAGCTTTTCAGCTACGTCGAGTTCAGTCGCTGTGTGGAGGAGAATTCTAGCGGCCGACTGCTCTGATCGGTAGTTTTCCGTGGTTTCTCCGATCAACACCAGGCGAATGCAGGAGCAGTACCCTACCAAACGGGCCACGGATCGCGCGCGATCTGTCCTTCCTCTTCCTTGTCCTATCCTCTCCCCTTACACACACACTTACACTAACATGCACTGCACTACCACATATTCCGGGAGACCGGTCAGGAGCTTAGAGCTTGTCGCGGCTGGGGCGGTGCCCCGCTGGTGGGAGAGTCCTGGTTAGGGGGAAACCCAACTAGCCGGCGGCGGATCTCGCCATCCAGCAGGGGAAGATCACCGCCATCTCCCGAGAAAAAAACATGCACTATACTAACGGGACTAATGACCGAAGCAGTTCACGCGCCCGGAAACACGAAAAAATCAATCAATCAAAACCACGCCAAAGGCGCGGGAACAGCTCTCGCTACCTCCGGCGCCGCTGCCCCCATCCCCCCCCGCTTCGCCGCTCGGCTCCGCCGACGCCCCCGGAACCGGGGCTTTCGCCCGAAATCATTCCCCCTGGCCCCGCGTCTGCACTGCGAATGCGACATCGCCAACCACCCCTTCATGTTTCTTAGCATCCATGCTCAACATTAAAGCATCCGTGTTAATGAAACATCGACCCAAACCAGCGATATAATTAAACATCGATGATTTAAAAGTACATTAGAAACCATGAAGTTCACGCCCAAGGTATTTAATATGAAAATGGTCTCGTTTATTATTTTTAACTAAGATTTAATTGACAAAATAAATTCAAAAACTCATCAGCACAATTAACAACACTTGGATTATCTGATTGGATAATTCAAAAATAATATAGAGTTCTTTATTAATATAATCTGAATTTTTAAATTTTTTTTACCCTTGGTCACTTGTGTCTGAAGAATATTCAATTTATGAATATCTGAAAAATTACATAGTTTATTACAGAGCATACAGAGGACTTTTTTTCATTTTAAAAACTCCGCACACAACATTGATGTAAAAAAACATCGGCTTCAAAAATCGATGTGAAATACAACGATGTGTTGAAAATATGGATATCGATGTCGCATACCCAACCTGCACTACTTGCGTCCTAGAAACCCCAACGCGTTGGCTTGGTTCTTGTGTACACACTGGCTGAGAAACTAAAATCAGCGCAAGGGGTGCTTCCCGCCGGGTTTCTATCCGGCCAAGGACTTTACATAACGCGCGATATCGAAGCAGTGAAGCGCAGAAGCGGATGAGGCGCCAAACCGAAGCGCTATCGCGCAAAGGCTTGGCAATGAACGGCGCGCCGCGGCGGCTGTTTTGTAAGCACGCGCTCATGCGATGCTCGTATTTTTTTGGCGCGCCACTGTCGCCGCCGCTGCCTTCCGCGTTTTCACGAGATGCCCTTCCTCGCGGGAAACGCCGAAAAGAGATATCCACTCTTAACAGCACGTTCTAAGGCTGTATAAATACGTTTCATTGGTTGAGTAATGTATCAGGATACACTTAAAATGCTTTTTTTCGGGGCCGATTTGCTGGGGGCACACGCGCACTGGATAAATGAAACTTCGCCTTTAATGCAAGAACACATTATTATTTTAATTGTTATTATGGACATTAATATTAATGACACATATTCACCATTATAAAAGTGATTCGATAAAAGAGTGCAGCCTTGAAACAATAAAAGCATTCAACAGTTTTATTAATGAAGGTACTACCTTTTTCCGTCTCTGAAATCTAAAAAAATGTGCTGTCAATAGAACTATGATTTCTATTAAAATTTACTGATGAATATTTTCAGTTGAACTAAACTCATTTCGTTTATGGAATTTTAAGACAGGTGTTGTTTACTCTCCTAGTAAACCATCATTTTCTGAAAAAAATTGCAGGGGTTCGAGGTCCAAGAATTTATAGTTTTCGATTCTGTAAACCAAGTTAGGTGGCTCAAGGCATTGTCATTGCACTGCCTCTGACCGGGAGGTCTTTGTTCGGGTACCCACGGTGGCAGGATTTTTGTCACTAGCTACATTGGCTAGGTCGAGATCAACTGCTGTCGAGAGGAGAGTTCTAGCAGCCGGCTGCTCTGATCGATAGAGTTTCGTGGTTTGTCTGATCAACACCAGGCAAATGCCGGAGCAGTACCCTAACAAACGGGCCACGGACCGCGAGCAATCGTCCCTGTCCTATCCCCCCCCCATTCACACACACCGTGGTACACTGGTGGGAGATATCTGGTTGGGGAAAACTACACAAGACAACGGGTAAGTCGGCTCCGAATCTCGCCATCCGCAGGAAGAAAGATCACCGCTACCTCCCACGATAAAAAAAACATGTTCTACACATACGGGGCTAATGACCTTAATAGATGTAGCGGCCGTGAACACTAATCAATTATAGATTCTGTGAAATCTTGATAGGGAATTTGTAATGCTGCTACTTTGTGACTCGCTGGAGTCGGCCAGAAATTTGGATTGGGTATTTTGCTGACAGCGAGATGAGTGTTTGGAGATTTGGTCTATCCGAAGAAGAAGAAAAATAATTTAAAATTCTGAGCCATTTTGAGAAAAAAATAATAAATTCCCGTTATTTCAAGTAAAAATTACGTGAAAAGTACATTTTTTAAATATTGCTCTAGATCTTATTTGGAGAACTGTTTCTTTTTGGTTTTGTTTTTTAGAAAAGATTACAATAACAAAACGAGGTGGATTATTAACTTGTCCAGTTTGTTTCGAATGTCGCATTTCAAATTGTAAATCAGTTATCCTGGCATTTAAATATCCATTGAATTATTTCTAAAGATAGGCTTAGATTATTAAAAACATTTGGGTAACTGTTGCTTTTAATACTAATGTATGTTAATCGAAGTGTGGCCAAAATCTTCTATTTTATTCTTTTCTGTTTTCTTTCATAACTACCAAATAGTCAAGGGTTTATACGTTTATGTTTTATATTTTGACACAAAATATTCAAAGTGGGCTACGATATATTCTTCATCTACTTAATCCAATTCTCCTCTTCGTAAAATTTCGTCTTAAGTCATTCAGGATTTTTTATTGCATTATTGGATAATAATTCTGGTAGTGTGAATAAAATCGTGTGATAGTTAGGTACGTATGTGAAAACTAGGACGACAAATATGCCATACTATATTATATAGTACAAATGAAATCATCTATAATGTACTTTTTAACGATGTGAGAGTTATTTAATAAATCGTTTGTGTATTTTCTCAAAAATCAAAAGAAAATAGCGTTTATGTTGTGTTTCCGTGCATTTAGTACTATCCGTTCAAAAAATTTAAAGAAATTTTCTAACTGATTTTTACCTTGTTTTCAACATTACCCATATTTCACTAAAATTGTGGGAAATCTACTAATATTTTTATGAAAGTGTGCATTATATTAATTAAAGAACTGATTGTAGAGAACAAATTACATTTGAAGGAAATATCTCAATCTTCAATAATATAGTTGTTCGAGGGTGTTCAAAAAGTCTCAAACATCGCCATTTTTGAAAATTTAGATTTAGAAGTGAAAATCGGACATACACGATCTTAATCAGTGTATTTCAGTTTATTCTTACAAGAAATTTAAAGAGAACGTAGCCACTTTTGGAGAAAATGTAGAAAAATTATCAGGGGCTTTCTGGCGTATAAAGTACCTCCAACATTTGAAGAATTATTTTCAAAATCGCCGGTCAGGCACGGCCAGAACGATAGAGCAATATTTATTTTGGCAGAAATGCTAGGAATAGTTTATGCGCTAGTATTATGCACGAACGAAGGGACGCACGGACGGACGGACGGAGAGATTGACGCATGGACGGAGGGTCGGATGAAGTATGCTACGTTTGAAGCTGGCTTCACACTTGCAGGAAAATGGCGAGCAATATTATTTCGTAAGAATAGTTGCCAATGTAAACATTGTGGCAATAAATATTTCTGATGTTGACAATATTTCTTGCTAGATATTCCGATGGTAATGTAAACTTGTATGTTTCCATCTTCGGAAAGATATTGCCGGCTCTTGCTGAGACTAGAATTGGATTGAAGTCTGAGCAAGATATTGCTGGCAGAAGCCAATGATGACCATGGTCACATGCACAGAAAGTACGGTTAAGGTAGTAGCATAGGCGAATTATTTTGCATTGTTGTATGCGTTTTTTCGTAAAATGGGTGCGTGAAAAAGGTGTAATAAAATAACAGAATTTGTAATAAATATTACTAACTCTCTATGGGTGATTATCGAATGGTTCAAATTTTGGTTTAGCAATAGATGCTCCTTAATTATTATTTTTTTACGTTAAAACTCAAAATATCTAATCTAAATCAATTTTAAGATTAATATACAATACATCAACAGTAGGTAATGGATATTTTAAAACTTTTTACTGAAATAATAATTGCACTATTTAAAAAAAAACTCTTTGCTCCCACGTGAATTGAAGTCCACGAAAACATTTTGTTTTATGAAAAATATTGAGGCTCCTATACCGAATTTGCACAAGCCCTCTTTTTCCCTTCTTAGGGATTGGAAGAGAATCGGATCACGTCAATGCACAGCAATCGAGGAAGCCTAGGCTAAGGTGCACCGTAAACCCAAGATCAGCCCCTTTCTTCTTAAAAGAGTCACACGTGCTCACAAAACGTCGGCGTTTCTTTATCTCTTCATTGAGCATAATAAGTGCGACCACAACTCGCATCTTCTCCCTTCTACTAGCCATGTCGGAATGTGAGGTATAATCTCACTAAAGTTCACGCGAAATTTTCCTCGTGACGTCACCAAACACGGCAAAAAAGTTATAACGTAAAACGATCGGCAATATGTTGTCGGAAAGATCTTCATCCCATCTTTATGGCAACACATCGCCCCCATACATCTCGTTCTTGCTAGTGTAAAGATGACCGCAGGAAACAGCAGCACATTGTTGAAAGATATTGCGGAAACCTTTTGCTAGTGTAAAGTCGGCATTAGAGAGAGATTTCCACTTATAAAGAAAGATTTCCTTTTACGGTATCAGGGAACCGCAAAACGAGTTTTTCTGCCGAAAAAAGACACTTTTCGTCGCAGCATTACATAATTCTTTCAGTACTACGTATCACTCTATATATACGTACGTGTACGAGGAAATGGCGAGGCAATGTAGAGGGAAGAAGGAAGACAGTCTGATTCCGCGAACTCAGATGTTCAGAGAATGTAATAACGGGTTCCTTTGTCTTTGAACCAGGAAGCAGGGCTGTGGTTTTATGCTTCATATTGTCACACAATTCTGCAAATATTTTACTTTTATGTGTGTATTCGGTACTTTGAAATACATTTTGTAGTGTTCAAGGGAGTACAAAAGGAAAAATATGAATTCAAGAGAAGTTATAATACTAGTAATTTGATTTTTTGTATTAAAAAGTCATTAATATGAAAAATAATCCAGGAATAGAAAGAATACTAATCTTTAAGTATGTACGTCAATGCATTTTAATATTAAAATATGCGATGTAATTCATCAGAACTGAGTTACCGTATTTCGCGCGCGTTTTTAGATGCACAGATTTTGCAAACAACTTGAATTCTTGATGTGGGTAGACATCTAATGGATCTTCTTTTCTTAGATTGGATTTGTGAGTATTGTCTTATCAACTAAGAACTGTTGCAAATGTAATGATTATACGTTTTAGTCGTATTATATTATTGTTTGTACAGGGCAAATTATGGTTTCTCATTGCGTCAAACATAATCGAAACCTCTCATTCCTGACGCTTAAATTAAACCCGTAGGCCTTAGAGATGTGGAATTACACGATACTCTAAGGCTACACGTCACCAGTGCAGACATTTAAAGGACGCATATAAAGAAAATCATTTTTGGTGTTATTGCCAGAAAGAATATCGGCAAAATGGAATGGGCTCCAGGACCTCACTTAACTGTGAACGAGAAGTGAAGGGAAAAGGAATTTGGAGCAAGCCATTTGGAATAAGAGTGAACTTTGAGACCGGACCAATTCGAGCTTTGACTCTTGACGAGGCGACCTTTGCCTTGTCGGCGTGGGCGGCGCCCGCTGCGGCGGCGCGGCGGGAGCCTCCCCCCTCCCCTCGTCCCACTGCGATGGCGTGCGCTCTTGCGAGTTCATCGGAACGCGCTACGACCACAAGGGCGTGAAGCCGAGTGGTTTGCAGTCATTGCAACTGGGAAGTCAGCGCACTCCACGAGACACACTTACCGGGAGCGGTAGCTCAGTGCATCAACTGATGCCACTGCAGCACCTCTGACCGGGAGGTCCTGACGGCGGCAGGATTTTCGACACTAGCTTTCCAGCTAGGTCGAATTCAGTCGCTCTCTGGAGGAGAATTCTAGCGGCCAGCTGCTCTGATCGGTAGTTTTCCGTGGTTTCTCCTATCAACACCAGGCGAATGCCGGAGCAGTACCCTACCAAACGGGCCACGGACCGCGCGCGATCTGTCCTTCCTCTTCCTTGTCCTATCCTATCCCCTTACACACACACACTTACACTAACATGCACTACACTACCACATATTCCGGGAGACCGTTCGGGAGCTTAGAGCTTGTCCCGACTGAGGCTGTTCCTCGCTGGTGGGAGAGTCCTAGTTGGGGGAAACCCCATTAGCCGACGGTAGGTCGATGCCGGATCTCGCCATCCACCGAGGGGAAAATCACAGCCATCTCCCGAGAAAAAACATGCACTACGCTAACGGGACTTATGACCGAAACCGTTGACGCGCCCGGAAACACGAAAAAATTAATCAATCACAAGACACACTTCCTTTCCAGTTCAGTCACTTCGATGGGCTCAGTGCCCCGATGTTTTGATTTCACAGGTGAAGTTCATAGAAGAGGAGGTCGAGTTCCCACAGCAGCTGAGAGCTGGATCAAGGCCGACCATCGCGCAGACGATAGGTATTCCGATCTGTTTTCTTTGGTCAATTTCAAGCAGATGCTGAAGGAAGACAATAAACTGTCACGGAGCGTGCACGTTCCTTTCTTACCCCTCAAGGGACGAGATGATGAGAACTTATGATAAGCAAATTAAAAGAAAAGAATCACACAAAATAACGCAAAAGCTGCAAATAATTTTCAAAAATTTTACATAGTCTTATTTCTAGATATGTCTTTGAACAACGAATTGCAATAAAGGAAATAATTACACTCACTATTGAAGTTGAAGGTGGTCGCAAAATAAAATTTGATCTTCTGCAATTTTTGAAAATCGGGGATTTCAACGTCAACACCATTCTTTAAACCATTGTTATCTGAGGGGAAAATTGAAAATGTTGTTTGGAATGTAAAGTATCCCCCAAATCAAAATATCCGTTTCAAACTCGGAGAGACTCGAGTTCCTTCAAATCCATTGAGGGATCTATTTTAGAGAAAATCGGCTGAATGGTTTAGGTGCTAGCGTTGACAACAGACGGATGACGAACAGATGGACAGACAGACGTTTTGCCGCCAATTGATTTTTCAGCATCAAGGACCCTCAAAACATGAATTCTGACTACACAGAGTAAGGAATTTACTATATATTGGAACAAGATTTGTTCACTCTTTCGTTACTGGGGCGTGACAACACATTTTTTTGTGATGAAAATGTGCCGTATCCCGGCTAACGAATACAAAACTATTTCTCACCAAGTAAAGCGAGAAAACAAAAAGCAGCTCTTGGCTAGAAGGGGACGCGAAGGAAAATTGCGAATGCTTTCAAATGCACTGAATCCAGGTACCAGCTAAACAAGACTTGGCAAGATTGTAACATTTCGGCTACTAGTTTTCTGTGGAATGGTAGCATAATAACGACAATTAACGATAATTGTACAAAATAACGACCCCTCTCTCACCCTAAAGAGTGCTCAATAAAACGAGCTCATAAAAAAGTTACATTTATGTACAGGAGCAAAACAAGAGGCCATCTCAGCATTTGCTCAATGGACCAACGAAAAATGAATTAAACTCTGATCGAGATGAGTCACTAACTCGCATGCTGATACACAAATATCAACATTTGCAGTAAATTGTAGTTCATCTTTAGGCAAATCTCACCCTCTTCACTAGAAGATTAATTTATATTCTCCAACATTCCTTGAAATAGTATGCAAACTCGAGGGCTGTATTGAATCTCACGAGTTTCTAAGCCAATAAGAAGGCTAGGCATTTTCGTGGTCCCTGAGGCGGGCGTGCGAGTAGTTCGCATGTGCCGCGAGCGCCAGCTGCTCTCGCAGAGCCTTTTTAGAATTTTATGTAGAACGTTTCCCATTTCCGTGGACAAAATCTGTGTGGAAGTACAATCTACTTACGGTGCATTGTCTAGCAGACTATCAAATAGTTATGACTCTGTGCAGTTACGTTAATTGGTATAATAATTTTTCCACGAATCTTACTGCTGCTAAGTGGATGCATTATCTCCAGTGGATACAATATCTCTGTAATGCGTAAGCGATACGTCCTCGTTCATTAGAAACTGTAGAGCTGTTTGCTGATCACGCGAATGTTATGTGAAGAAGATATGTAATAATAAGAAATACTATTTCAGATGTTCGAATTGGTTTGGCAAAAAATTGATAATAAACGAAAGTATTCGCGTGTGCCATTAAAAATGAGCAATTTGCAATTGTCTGATATTCAAAACATTTCTGGGTCACTCTATTAAGTCAATCCTCAAAGGTCATTTCCATACAAATAAAATCAACACTAACATAAGTTCATTATGTGCATGCAGAATTCTTAAAGATAACTAGGTCTGGAGGAAAATTCTAGCGTCTGGATGCTGAAATCAGTAGTTTTCAGTTGTTTCTGTGATCAATACCAGGTGAACGCTGGAGCAGTATTTTAACAGGCCAGGGACCGCGTGCGATCTTTCCTTCCTCTTCTTCGTGCTATCCTCTCCCCTTATACACACACATTCACTCTTACATGCAGTACACTACCATAGATGTCGCAAGTCTAGTTGATTGATAAGAGCCTTCCCCGCTGGAGGAGATACCAGGAGGTACCTCAAAAATGCAAACATTTAATTGTCTTATTTTGTCTATTCTTATACTGCGCGTACCGACCGAATTCTCATTATTCTCATTATATTAAAATGTATGATAATTAAAGTCGGAATTAGTTGGCGATCTGAATACACCTAACAAACCTTACAACTTATTTATGTTTTTAAAGATTAATAACTTAAGGTTTTAATGTTTTAGTATAAAAATAATTATTTCAGAAAATGCTCAAAAATGTAAAAAATAAATATCAATGTTACGTAATAATAAACTAATACCCCCACCCCATATAACGCAGCGTAACGCTGTCTCAAACCCCCTCCCCCTCTTTGGTGTTACGTGATGGTGTACGACCCCCAACAAGGGACCTCCCACCAGCGTGGCGCCGCCCCAGACGGGACAAGCTCTGAGCTCCCGATTGGTCTGCCGGCATGTATGGAAGTGTAGTGCATGTTAATGTGTGTGAAATGCCTGTATCAATCTATGAATTGAAAAAGGTCTTTAATAAGCATTTTTAATTTTAATTTAAACTGTGACTCAAGATCTTGTGAAATTAGCTGAACCCACTTTTAATTTTTTAATTTGAGCTACCAAGCACTGCCACATGGTACATGGTAAACAAACAGGTAAACTTTGGAATGGCTCCACGTTCTTTGTTTCTACATTGCTGGTGAAGACTCATTTGACTTTCACCTTTTTCATCCATATGAAGTAACATTTTTGCGTTAATTTTACTCTAGAAAATAGAGAATTAATGACATTATGCTATTATATCGTTAAGTGCCAGGCATCAGCATTTCAGTAGTAGGTGCATGATGGAGCAGGTCATGTGAATGAGTTCTTTGAGACATGCAAATGAGTCATGCGTAACTCGCCTTTGAGGGGAGCCGAAGGTTGAACTACTTTCAAATATTACTTTTGGGGAAAGTATGTACACAATCAGATACTCTTATGTATACTTTTTCTGTTGGAGATTTCACACTGAATGTGTTCAAAAAATCAAGGAGAGTCCATGTGTATTCAAGATCAAATGTGCGCGGTAAGAATACATTCCAGAAATCCTGATTGGCAATATGAGAGAATGTATCGATAGAATAATCAAATGCCAAGAGTGCATAATCGATTGGAACAGCAGCATCAATGCAGTTCCATGAGTGGGTTGATCGTAATGATTATAACGTCTGTAGTGCAATGAGATGTATGGGACACGAAGGGCGAATGCTGAGAAAAATGACGCAAACCTGCTTAAACACACACAAACCCCATTTTATTGGGAGGGTAAGAGCAACAGCACAAATAAATATATTTTTTGGGTTAACCCATACGTACCAATTAAATCGCAACGGATATCTATCTGTTGTAATTTTTCTTGATCAACGGATGATAGTGATTATCTCAGCGCCCTAGCATGAGTTTATTTGCTTATCCGTTTCTTTAATACTTCTTTATTTAACATTAAAAACAGTTACAAAACGGCATCTGAAGTATGGGAAAGAACATTCTATGGATAGTTTCTTCTGCTCCGGAATTCTTATCTCACCTCTGAGAACAGGTGTCTCCGAATAAAGAAAAATGATCTCTTTGTGCTAATGACCATCTAGCGGGAATTTTAATACAATGAAGTTGTATACTTGTGGCATTTGCCCCTGATTTTAGGCAACCCCCACACGCGGATGTTCGGCAGGTTACGTTCTAACGCAGACAAGGTAATTCCAAGTACCTCCAGAACAAACGTGCATATAAAAGAGTAATACGCAATTTCGAGCTTTATATTTATTGGCAAAAAGAAATCATTTTCGACCCCTCTACACATCTGAGACGTTTGTAAGAATTATACTGAGACATCTGTATACTGTGTTGAATAATAAATAAAAATAACAAGTGTTTTCGGCGTGAGAAATATTTGCCCTCATGTAATAAACACGATTTTAGAAAACAAATAAAATGTAGAAAACAAAGAACGAATATATAAACATTTAGCTTCATAAATAGGGTCATTTGTGACTGTATCGATTTACCTGCAGCCCTACTAGAGACTCTTCCCAGGATCTCGAAATGAAAGCATCTATTCTAATCGAAAACAGAAATTAATACTCTGAGGGATAATGAATGCTAGACTTTTCTCTTTTAAGTAATCTGACAGTGCTTTTCCGCTGAGATTGATAGATTGTTAGTGATTCCAGGCGCGTCAACTACTATGGGCATTAGTCCCGTGCGTGCAGTGCGTGGTTTTTTGCTCGTGAGGTGTCGGTGGTCTTCCTCCGCTAGATGGCCAGATACGGCGCCGACCTATCGTCGGCTAACGGGGTTTCCCCAACCAGGTATCTCCCATCTACGGGGCATCGCCTCAGCCGGTATAATTTCTAAGACCCAAGTTCTCCCGGCATGTGTGGTAGTGTAGTGCATGTTAGTGTAGGCGTGTGTGTAAGCGGTGAGAATAGGGCAAGGAAGAGAAAGGAAAGATCGCGCGCTGTCCGTGGCCCGTTTGGTAGGGTACTTCTCCGGCATTCTCCTGGTGTTAATCGGAGAAACCACGGAAAACTACCGATCAGAGCAGTCAGCAGCTAGAATTCTCCTCTATACAGCGACTGAATTCGACCTAGCTTAAAAGGTAGTGTCGAAAATCCAGCCGCTGTCAGGACTTGAACTTAGGACCTCCCGGTCAGAGGCGCTGCAGCGACATGAGTCGATGCACTGAGCCACAGCTCCCGGTTTCTCCAGTGAGGAAGTGACTGAACAGAGTAATGTCTGCTATTGTTCAGTTTCCTGCAGTGTTGTGTTTTAAACTCGCAATTTCGTGAGGATGATGGGATCATCTCACAGAGGTGATCCCATCATCCCATCATACGGAATGTGCTTGGCCATTGGCAGCGAGGACAGGTGAACGCTTAAAAAAGGGAATATTTGCACGGCTCTTACCGAAAAATCAAGCCATTCTAAGAAAGAACAGCCGACAGTGAAGGTGACGGCTGAATCGACCTGAGCGTTTCAGCAGGTTTGACTACCTCAAAAGTGATGCGTAGTGAGTTGTTTACCTTGCAGGGGATTAATTTACTTAGGATAACAAATGATTATTATCATTCGTGTTTTGAAGTTCCCCAATGTGTTAATTGCAGCTTCAAGAGTAGCTGGGAATTAAATTTACGAATTAGAACACCCATACAAAAATAATGATATAAGAATAGAATATTAAATGATTTTGTATAGAAGTTGTTTAAGTTGTTCGTGTATAAAAGGTAAAGGAATTTTGTAGTTTAAGCGTCTAATTAAGGTGTGAATAATTAAATCATTCATACCTTCACTTCAAAACGCAAAGTTATACCGGATGTCCGCTTCCTTTATTCCCCAAACCTCCGTTAAACGACACGTTTATAAACGGTCACTTCCTTCCGGGATGATACCGACAGCTTAGGACAGATTTCAGTATACTCTTATGAAATATGAATAAAAATGTGAAATATACGGAATGGAGGGAATGGAATATGGGTGGAGGATATAGGAATGGGAATGGAATGGAGGATGTAATGAATGGAAAGAAATAGAAAAAATATGAATAAAACTGTGGATGACACTTTGAAGTGCGTGAAATGGGTCTCTCCAGTGGCCGGGAGCAGAGGGCGAGGCTCAGGCGCCTGGTGGCTGAGGGCAGTGCTCACCGGACCCACTCCGCCCACCCGAGGCGCAGGGCGGTGGACTCCGGAGTTCGCCCCACGTCGGAAATTGGTGACCCCGTTCACACACTCCCAGGGTCACCCAACCTCGTGACGTATACGTCTGAGACAAGTGCGACAACCACGACTCGATACTTTCACACCAGCCTCGTAGAAGCGGTGTCAGCGCTCTCAGGTGTCAGCGCAGATATAACACATCCAAATGCGAACTGAGGTAAATAAGATGAACAACCGGACAACTTGAATTAAAGGTCACGAGGTTCTTTGTGTCTGTGACATGCTACTTTGGGTTGGCAAGCTTTCACCGAGGATATACCCGTAGTCCCTACGGTTTTGACACACGATGCGAAGCGGACAAATAGATTCCGAAGCCTCTTGCTCCCTTTGGAGGGCTCTCATTCGTCGAGGAAATGAGTTGCCAATGTGCATCAGCAATCATCTAGGAATCGATGAAATGACTAGTTTAAAAACACAGACAGAAGGAATAACTTTGTGACACGGTCAGAAGGTGTATTGCCAGCGAACGGTCGTGGTACTGCTCTGATCGCGCCGTGTGGGGCCTGGTTCCGGCCGCGGGGAAACCTTGCAGCAGAATTCCGTTGGGGACGTCCGATTTGCTTAGGACAGGTGGCGTGCGTACCACACAAAGGAATGTGTGACGCAACGTAATTGCGCGAGCGGGCGATGGGCGGGCGGGTGGTCGGGGGGCGCGGCCCCGCCCAGCGGGAGCGGCCTCCGGCGCTTTGCGGTCGCGCACGCCCGCGCGCGCGCGCGCGCGTGTGAGTGTGTGTGTGTGTATGCGCTGCGCGCTGCGGTCGCCGCGCACCTTGACCGCTTCCCCGCTCCGCCCCGTTCCGCCCCGCTCCGCCCCGCTCCGCCCCGCTCCGCCCCGCCCCGCCCCGTGGCGAGACACAGACCCGTCACTTGGTGCGACGCGTGGGACGGGGGGGAGTGGTTCGTGGGAAAGCCCCTTTGGGCGGCGGCGCAGCGTCTGTCGGGCGCTGGAGCCGCTCCAGGGGAATTCCCCGCGCGGCGCCCAGGCGGAAGGCGCAGCCTCCCGGCGGCGCCACCGCTCAATCTCAACAAAATAGCCATCTTTCCAGTTATCCATGTGAATGGTACATCTTTCCAGTTATCCATGTGAATGGTGCGTCTTTCCAGTTATCCATGTGAATGGTACATCTTTCCAGTTATCCATGTGAATGGTACATCTTTCCAGTTATCCATGTGAATGGTACATCTTTCCAGTTATCCATGTGAATGGTACATCTTTCCAGTTATCCATGTGAATGGTACATCTTTCCAGTTATCCATGTGAATGGTACATCTTTCCAGTTATCCATGTGAATGGTACATCTTTCCAGTTATCCATGTGAATGGTGCATCTTTCCAGTTATCCATGTGAATGGTACATCTTTCCAGTTATCCATGTGAATGGTACATCTTTCCAGTTATCCATGTGAATGGTACATCTTTCCAGTTATCAATGTGAATGGTACATCTTTCCAGTTATCAATGTGAATGGTACATTGACCAGAAACCATCGATGTTTTTTTAGCAGCGCGCCACAACAAACTTTAATTTGACAGAACTAAGACGTGAGTGGAAACAAGGTAAAAATCTCCTCCACGTGCGAAATTCGTGGAAAGACGTAGGAAATACCGAAGCGTTGGGCTTCGCCTTCTCCATGAAAGCGGCACAAGCAGCGCTCGTTTGTACCGAGCACGTGCACTGACAGTGGACCTTCAGTTGTTATTTCATATTTTAACTTTTACAAAATGTTGATAGCGGGAACTGTTCATTCTAAAACATCGAGCACAAATGATCGGTGTTAATCGGCTTTAATTCAACTTTAAAATATCGTTGTTTCTACAAAAGGCATCGTTGTTTTGCAAACATCCCTAGTCGCCCCCGCAGCGCAGTCAGATAGACAATTGTACACCCACGCATTTCTCTATGTGCAATGACGCTATTCACATGAGGCAATCTAGTATAAGTAGACCTTTCAATATATAACATCAAAACTCCAAAAGGGTTAGAATGAGGTGGAAATGGACTAGCACTTTTATTTTTGATACTTTGTTTTCGATTCAACAAGCCTAACATCAGTCAGATTTGCAACCACTTTAAGTGCTAAAAAAGATGGCAAAGCGATATAACTAACATTGTATAAAAAAATGAAATGAAAAGACAAAAACGATGAAATGTATGTGTTGTAAAAAAACACTAAAGTATATAGAATCAACAATCTAACGATGTAAACATACTACGTGAAACACAACAAACAGCATATGTAATTGAAAATATATTCACCATTTTTATAAATAGATAAAAAATTTCAGAAAAAACATCAATTCATAAGAATGGTAAAAAAATAATTAAAAAATCCGGTAATAATTAAGTATATGTATCATTAACTTCATAATGTTTAATTTACTAATAAATGTGTTGTTCATTTTTGCCTTTTACACTATACTAGTGATTTTTGTTTTTGTGCAATTATTTTTGCTCTTTTTGTGTTTTGAAAATCTCCATGTACACAGACATTTTCTGCAGATCTCTGACCACAAGTTCACAATTCGTCAACGTCTGCTCCTCCGCAAAATATATAACCGTAATTATCTTTCTCTGCATAAATTGTGCATGGTACGTTGTCTATATAAAATTTTTGTAACCACATAAGTCTCAGGAACTTAAGGCAAAGACGCACATCATCAATTTAGACCCTCGATTTGAGGTTGGATACCTCAGTCTTTTGAAAGCAATTGCTCCAAAACCGTGGTTGGACTCTTGGATTTTTATAGCCAATTAAACAGTTTTGGATATGTGAGGGATCGTGATTTCCAATCGGTCCTCATTCAAACTTTTAATGGATCCAGGCCAGGGCGACTCAACGTGTGTGTTGTTCCACAGAAGATGAAAAATGTTTAGGGGTTAACGTCATTTCAATTAAATTGAGTTACCACTTTGAAAGGATAAAAGAGGTCCTGAAGAACAAAATTGTATCTCTTATAAGTGAATGAAAATATGACGCTAGTTTCATTATTTTCCTTTTATTGTTTCTTGTAAATAGATGAGCTTTTTTTCTGGATGATATGAACTATTGAGATATTTGTTATCCTTATTCTATTCGACAAGAAACACACAGAAGGTACTGAAGTATACGTTGACTTATTATTCACAGACCTCATTATTTGTTTCCTCTGAATTCGTTGGAATTTAACACTAGTTATTTTTCTATTGCAACATCGACTGAAATCGTATAAATTAAAGACACCGGTCCTGATTATATAAACCACTTAAAATTGGGCGAAAACTCTGAAGTTCACGGGAAGGTCTCACGGTTCCGGTGCTGAACAGACTCACGGCAAGCTGCCGTTAAGAGATGTTCTTCCAAGAGGAAATCTCTTTCACGGTGCAAGGTCGTGGGAACTCCACTGACGTATCACAGAACGAGCAGATCGCAATACGCTATACAACTGATTGAATAACCGGTGACCAAATCGCAGTATGTATTGAGAGCCTCGAACAAGATGAACTCACATTTAGCATGGTTCAACAATATCGTCGTAGGCAGAATCCCTATCCGATGAGTGTGACGGAACGCTTGTTATGCTGCTAATTGGCTTTTTCGCCAGTCCTGTCCGAACCATTGTATTCTGATAGTGTTCTACCAGAAAGGGTTTCGAGAAAGCAATTAGCAGCATAATTTCCGTCCTCTCGGACTCATCAGAGAGTCATTGTGCCTATGTCGCGGTTCCAGTCTCGACGTTTGTGGATTTTCAAATCTGCTGTATAACTGGGTCTATTTAAACTACCGTTGAGAATTTTAGGGACAGGCTGTTCTCCATAACATTTTCTATGATTAATCCGATCAATACTAGGCAAATTATGGTACCAGTGCCTTATTAAAGGAGACACGATCTTTCATTCACCATTGTTTCCTTCTCTTTCCTTACACACACATATACACACATACACTCACACACACATACACTACACTACTACATATGTCGGGCGAACACATGGGGAGTTTAGAGCTTGTCCCGGCGGAGGCAGTGCGCCGCAAGCAGTCGTGTAGGTCGACACCGGATCTCATGAGCCAACGAGGCAGGACTACCACCACTTCCCGGCTATAACATGAATTACATTTACGGGAATAACGACCAGAGTGGTTGTGTCACACAGAAACAGTAAATAATAAATCAACTTATAGCACAAAGAATAAAAAAGTCGCCCCGTAGGTTATATTCGTTGAAGAAAAGTAGCTTAATTTTGATTCCACACCGTTTGGACGATCAGTAGATTAGCGCACGTAAACGCATGTTTCGGGTCCCCTAGCGAAGAGAGAAAGAAGGCGCAAGCAAAGAATTTGGTTAAAAAATCAATACGTAACCAAATTGTCAATACATTGTTGTAAGTGCCGTGGAGTGAAAATGTGTCGCTTTTCAAAATATCTTAGAATTTATTTTCGACTCTAAATGCATAACCATTACATTAAATGAATTTTCAGTTTTCCAAGTCTCTCTACAAAGATTCTGGTTTGGTTAATTTCCTGGTGGACCTGGTTTGAATTGTCCCTTGGCGGTGATTCTGTCGGGAGGCCCTCTCGCGCTTCCGCTTCGCTCCGGAGCTGAACCGAAGCACTTGCTCGCGCAGGACAATTCAAAGGCAGCGCACAACATGTTTGCGCTCCTCATGGCTTCGTTCCCTTTCTCCTCGCAAAGTTCAAGAGATCAAACGCATCCATTGCGGCCAATAAAAAAGGGCGTGGAACGAGATGCAGCTGTGTTTCGTAGCATCCATGCTTCAAGTCCGTTTTGCTTTCTTTCCACAAACTCAACATTTAAAATAGAACTAAAATTCATACCTAATATTGTAATGGGTATAAGAAATATTAATATTAAAATTATAACAATTGAAAACAGTCGAATAATGCAACATACAAACAAAAATAGACATGGTATCACAAAAAAAACATCGACATGTGATTACGAAAAAGGCTACTATCTTTTAAACGAGATATCACGGTGACACGTTTTCTTTCTTGTCAATCTCGACTGATCAAAGCAAGATAATAAGCACTGGAATTATTATGAATGAATATTCAAAGGTGCGCGCAAAACTGAGTCGCAATGCTACCTCCGCGAGAGGAAGTTCGTTTCCCGCTCGGCGCGTTGGGTTGACGTCGCGCGGCTCCGCGTGGAGGGTCCTCGAAGCAGCACCCGCGCGGCGGCGCTCCACCTACCTTGTGCGTCTGCCATGCCGCGTGCTATGGGGCGTCGGCGGCCGCGCGCGCGCGCACGAGGCAGGCAGGCTCTTCCCACTTTCACTGCCACCGCCGGAGTGCCCACCACGCGCCCGTGCCGCGCCGCGCCCGCGTGCGCGTGAGGTGCGCGAGGTGGGGGCGACGTGCCTCTGATACTGGTTAGACCACTCCACCCCGCCCCGCCCTCCCCGCACCGGATCGCCTTGCCTTCGGAGAGGCAAGATCAAGGGAAGAGTTTAGCACGTTTCTTTGTTACATAAAGCAGGATGGAGCTATTACCGCGACTTTCAGTTTCCGCCTCCAAGGACTCGGCTTATCGAGATCCAGATCTCGTTCGTGCTTATTGATACTGCCGCTACGGGCAGTGAGGGGCTTATCGACAGGAGAACGCTGGGGCGCACGCATTCGTTCCCTGGGAGTCGGACGAAAGGAGACCCATGCTGCCTGGGTCCAGTCTCCTTGAGGCATTCCATTCCGTGTACACAGAATTCGTGTTGAGGTTATAATTACGAAAACGCCATTTATATGCTCCTTTCGGCAGATGGCCCCCTCTCTCTTAATTGGGACTATGAGAAATGGAACGTTCTCCACGTAACGCATGGTCTACCTTGCCCTAGTATTAATGACGCAAGCCACAGCTTTATGAAATTTTATCATGCAAAGTTGTTTTTTTTTTTGTTTTGTTTTTCAATCCTTTGTCTTGTTCACCGCAGCCACTTGTGAGTAACTGCGAAATGTGGTGAATCACGTGTGGACGACGGTAAAATGGTCGTGCACAAGGTTACAGCCAAGGATTTTTCAATAAACGCGCTTGTTCGCTTTGGCTCTCCAAAATGGAACCAGAGCCCTGCCTTGTAAAGGTTTCAGCGACTGGAATGGTGTCTTGCGTGTGCTACAAGACGATTGTCTTTAAAGTGGGCGTGTGCCAACCGGGGGGCAACGCGCTCTCTGTTTGCTCTTTCTGGGTCACTGACATCTACCCAAGCGGAATTCTGCGATATTGCGTAATGCCGCGGGTCGCAAGGAGAAGAAGCTTTGCATTGTTTCCGAACAACCGGAATCCTAAGCATCACGTTGACGGCGCTTCTTCAGTCGATGCGGCGTTAGGATCAAGACGGCAGTCGCGCTGTCCTCTCTCAGAGTCAATTGAATGTTATATCTTCTCCGAATCGAGATCTGCACTTTTAGGATTTGAATTATTCCAACTCAAATCTTCTAATGTCAGAAGTTGTAAATGTTGGGTGTATTATCAAATGCATAGTACTACGTAAGGTGATGCCGTGCCCTGTTCTGAAACTTTGAAGACCAAGAGTCCTGCGATCGAGTCCCGCCACTGGCGAATTCCCTTCGAGCTAAAGGGAGCTCACTCGTCACCGACAATTGTCTGGGAGATATTTTTAGAGATCACTACTGTGTTCGGTCGTTTCTTCGTTGCTAGTGCTAAATTAATGGTAGCGTGGAGGATGCGTGTGTAGTATTTTATTACAAACTACGCACCGCCTGTTATCTTTCTCTCCCCTTCCTCTCCCCAATTCTCACCGTGAGACCTAGCGATACGACGCAATGGTTCTTTCATTACGTGCGTTATTAAAGAGAAGCATAGCAATTCGCCTCCGGCGGGTAATTTCGTGTTACAACTAGTGACGCTACAAATGGCACAGACTTTCTCGCACAAGATCTCTTTAGTCTAGGTTAGATTTTCGGTATTGACACACCCTCTTCCCAGCTGAAACTATTGGAGCCTTTTCTCCGCATTTTCTCAAACGTTCGGTTCTCTAATAGAATTGAAGTATGTCTTTAAGAATATAAAAGAAGAGATAAACATAATCCTCTAAGCAAGTTTTCATTGAATAATTGGATCTGTTGATCATAAAAAGTCGTTTGAGTGTTTCTGAATGTACGCAATTTTCAGTTAATTTTCATAGGAAACGTTTGAGATTTTCAGAACCTTCATCAGAAATAATTTGAAGCACTTGTGCTTACAGGCACAATAATGTATAAGGAACACCAATTATATATATAAGCAGGAACATACATTCTCCCACTATTTTTAAATTTTGCAATTTCCGAGCTGAGATATTTCAACGACAATGGGAGCAGCCATGGCATTCTTTTAAGCATCCCTTGCTCTTTCTGTGGGAACGAAATTAAAGAAAAAACGTAGAGCTGTTTTTGGGAATTTCTATTATTCGGATTAACTTCAAGCAGGAATTATACGAAAATTACTTTTTTCAAAGAGGTATAGGTGACGTTTTTTAAAGATTTGATTTTTTAGAACATCTTTTCTATGAGAAAAAATCTCTATAATCAATATTGCAGTTTAGCAATGTTAACATTAAGCAATTTTTGAAAATTCATAGAGACCGCTGTCAAAGGGACCGACACGACAATGTTATCGTTCTTTGAAACATATGAGAAGAAAATTTAAAGAAAAGTATTTCAAGAAAATGATTATTGTTTAAAGATTACTTATATTTAACGCAAAAGTACACGAAAACTACTCATATTTTGAAGAACTGCATATGACCTTATATTAAAGCCTGTCTTTAAAAAAGAATTTCATTCGGCAAAATATATATCTTTAATAGTAATTGTAGGAAGACGCACAGAAAAAATGTTGAACTTTTGTAATTTTCTAAAAATCAGGGATTTTAACAATGAGACCTGCGCCATTTTTCAAGGGTCCCTTGCTATATCCAAGAACAAAATTTAATTAAAAAGTTGTGAGACATTTTTGTGAAACTATTGAACATGTAAATGAGGTTTCAAGTGAAGTAGCCCCCAAAATTAAAATATTTGTTTCAAACTTGCGTGGCCTTGATTTTGTTAAAATCGATCGGTGAATATCAATTTTGGAGAAAATGTTTTGAATGGTTTAGGAGCTATTGTTGACCACTCACTGACAGACAAGCAGACAGACAGACACACAGACATAGAGACAGGCAGGCAGACAGACAGAGAGAGAGAGAGAGAGAGAGAGAGAGAGAGAGAGAGGGAGAGAGAGATTACACAGCGTGTTAGAGATTGCAATTTTCTACATAGTAACAGGATTTATCCACTTTTTAGTTACCATGGCTCGGCAATAAGAGTTTTTCTGGCGAAAAATGGACGTTTTCCGGCGCACCATTACAATATTTTCTCTTCTTACGAAGTAAGAAAAGAAAGTGAAACTTACAAATATGTATTTTTTTAAAAATCAAAAGAATTCATTAAAATTGTGTTCATATGATGTTATTCAAATAATTTAGCACTATTCGTACAAAAAGTTTAAATAAAAAATTGGAAGGAGTTTTGGAGAAATCCTTTATTATAAAAATTGCTTTATTTTACTCAAAATTATTAAAAAATTACTTAAAGATGAAAATTTATTAAACATTAATTTTGAAGTACAGATTTAATTCAGAAGAAAAATCTCTATCTTAAATATTGTAGTTGCAGGATGTGGCCGAGAAAATTAACTTTTACGAATTTTGAAGATTCAAAAAATTTAACGGAAATTGGGTCTGCGACATATTTTTAAGTATACTTTGCACTATTTAATAAAAACAATTAATTCAAGAATTTGGAGCTGATTTTGAGAAAAAATTAAAAATTTATTTAGGCTTCGTGTGAGGCATTTCTATCGGAGAATATTTTGGTGAAAATCCTACTTACAGTTTAGTTGCTAGCGATGTCGCAAAGATGAACGAGCGGACAGACGTTTTGTCGTAAACCAGTATTTCGGTATCAAGGACCCACAAAACATAAATTTTAACTACACAACGTGTTAAGTGAAGTGATTTACTAAATATAAGAAGAAGAATTATCCACTCTTTCGGTGTCGCATTTGAATTGATCTGCGGAGATAGTGGAAGAAACCAGCGCACTCCCTGAAAATTTGGAAAGGGGTCCCTTGTCTTACCTGATAAAAGATTTTATTTCCATTAATATGTTCCTCTTTCTGAAGCTGATAGTTTGGTGAACTCATCATTTGTCGATGGAGCTCTACAAGCCTCTACCGACCTGTAAGTCATTCAAAACGTAATGAATTTTATTTTTATCTGTAAAAAAGTTTAATTTGATTCCCTTTATAGTATTCATTTACAAGTAGAATGCACGTGAATTGTAAATAAAGAATAATAGAAAATGAGGTACAGAATTGAAGTTCCCTCCCTCTTGATATTGGGTGCGCACAGCCTTTGTAATTAGGAAAAAGGGCAAGGAGGAATAATTGCGAATGAACTGTCAGAGCTTGAGAATATTTTTATAATTGTTAAATCAGATAAAACATCATGCATGTTCTTCTAATACAAAATTTAAGGTTTCTGGTATTTTATCTCATGCGTACAGAAGTAAGAGAAGGCTTGAATATATATCAGAGACATACATGTTTTAAAGGGACAGGATTCGATATGTCTCCAAGGATTCGATTGATATAGAATAAAGAAGTTTTGAGTTCGTTGATACTACAATATTTTTCAGGATTCTATCACCGATTTTTAAATTCCCAGCTTTATACATTACTTTCCGTGAAATGTCTTTCTTAAAAATATTAGTTTGGTGCAGTGAGGATAATTGACCTATTTATTTAAGATTTAATTGTCTCCGTGTGTGAATTTCATTCCTGTATAACTGCATTTTTCCAGGTTCGTTGCGCCTCCCAATATTTTCGACGCAGATTTTCCTAAGCGTGTTTTCATTATGAAACGAAAATTTAATACTTGTTTCACCAACATCGAGCTAACATCTTAGTTGGGAAGTTTTCTTCTTGAATGTATGTGACATATAATAAACTAAGAATGTATTACGTAAAACTTGGCTGGCAGTTCTCTTATGTTTGATTCTCATAATCAGTCGTATCAGGGGTGAGAGGGCTGACAAGGTAGATTCTGCCTACCTACTGGAGAACAGTACGTGGAAACGTTTAATTATATGTGGTCTCTGTAGCACGTATCCCTTCAGATCTGAGGGCGGAAATCGTGGGGCGGCGTCAGCGACGAGAGGCAGAGCCCGACCTCCTCTCGGCTCGTCACTGGCGCCGCTCGAGCTGCCTCTCCCTGGCCCGCGGCGTTCGCTAGGCTGCGATCGGACCGCGCTTCGCCACTGCCATCGGCTCGAGTGGCTCAGGGCTGCAGCGGATGCCACTGCAGGGCCTCTGAGTAGAGCTCTCAATACCAGCAGACCCGCCAACCCGCCCGCCCGTCTCAGAAAAGTGTGGGTCTAACCCACCCGCATTTATACGGGTACCCGTATCGTACGGATAACCGGATCCCACGGGTACCCGCATCAAACGGGTCGCCCGTAGAATACGGGTCGACCGTATAATACTGGTCGCGGGTATAATTGTTTTTCTTTTTATTTGTAGAGATCAGTAAGGATTCTGTTTAAGATTGTAAAAATGCTTATTTATGCTCACGTCCACATTGTCCTTTTGTCCCATTTCGTCCATCCCCCTCCCCATGTTTCATGTGCTCCCTTGTCCCTGGACATGGAACCTCCTTGGCAGTGCCTGGACCTGACCTGCGCTTGCGGCGTCGCCTGTTATTTGCTGTTTCCCAGCCGCCTCGGTGGGTGAGGGGTTACCGTACTGGCCTCTGAACCCCCCGTGCGGATTTTTGAAGGGCGGAAAATCTACAGGAGCCATGTCACTCTTGTGGCATGTAAAAGAACCCTGGCGGATGCCCGGCAAAATTAAATCCCACCGACATCCCGCTCTAGTTCTCGCTTTCTCCCAAACAGACAGTCCGGATAGAGTTAGCTGAGCCCGACATCTGGCGGAGAAAGTGAGAGTCAAATCCCAGGTGCATTTAGGCGACCGCCCGCGAGGCGCGCCTGCCCGATGAAGTCCCCAGACCCGCTTTGGAGGTGGGCTTCCAAGGAAGTCTAGGACGAAATCACGGTTGCGGAACAACTGCGTAAGGACAGTCTCCCCGCTGACAATACAATATGATAAATAAATGCTATTTTCCACTACATATTCAGTGGCAAAAGGGATCGTTTTGATTCCGCTACATTCCCTACAAGTTTGTATTATTTAATCTGAGCAGCCTGTAATTGTTGTTGTGTTTGCTTCAAATCATACATATTTTAATCAGGTTACCTGCGAATATTCGTGCGTCTGACGTCACTCGTGGTTGCACATCTTGCGGTTCACCACTTGGGAAAAGTGAAACATTCTATACGTTTCCGATTACGGGGGTGACTGACAATTATTTTTCGGGATCGCTCCGGAACATTCTCAGACAATTCTCAAAATAACAAGATTTGGAAGGCTAAGGCAGAAAAAGGGGTGATCCAAAATCTCATTTGATTCCTCTCTACAGTGATCCACGAGAATGGACAAGTTAGGCATCTGTGTATTGTTTAACATTTCTTTCAATTATGAACGCAAAAAGTAAATGATTTTTTTAGCATGAGCTATCAGAACCCGGCAGACATTGTTCTGCTCTTTCTCTCCCTGTCTTTTTCCCTTTTTCTCTCTTACTCCTCTCCCTGGTTCCCCCTCTCTCAGTTCTCTCTCTACCCCTTCTCTCTTTTTCCTATCTTTATAGTTTTCTCTCACTCTCTTTTTCTTCTCTTTTCCCCTCACATTTCTTTCTTTTCCACCCTCTCTCTTTCTCCTCTCCCTCTCTCATTTCCCCCTTCTCTCTCTTTTTCCCCTTTCCCTTTTTGCATCTTTTTCTCTTTCTCTCTTTAGCTATCCTCTCTCCCTCTTTTTCCTCTCACTTTTCCGTTTCTGTTTTTCCTCTTTTTTCCCTTCTTTCCCCTCTCTTTTTTGCTCTCGTTTTCACTTCCCCCTTTCCCTCCCATGTCTGTCTTTTCGCTTCTCTCTTTCCTCTCTTTTTTCTCTCTCCATTTCTCTCTTTCCCCCACTCCTTTTCCCCTTCTCTCTCTTTCCATTTCTCCCTTTTCCCTCTCTCCTCGCTTCACCCTGTGCTGCTCGCTCCTCATGACCTCCTCGGCCTCGCCCCGCGTCACACGGCAACGCCCAGCAGCAATGAAGCTGGGTTCCCTGGTGGATTGCGAATTGCATTTAACTGAAGCGCCGTTTTGTGCTGCAGCGCCATCTAGTGGAGTTACAATAATATTAACAACATTAAAGCCTTCTCCGTGAAAAAAACAACAACACATAGATGTACCAACTTTCTTGGGGATCGGTCAGACGGTACCGGAGTTTACTGCTCTGGTGCATACCAACATCCGTTTTTATAAATAGAAGATACACCCGGCGGAGTCGCTTCACTATGCTGTAAATTATATGGTATTGAATATCTAGCTATGGGATAACTTCGGGCCATCATTTTGAAATATTCCGGAGTTGGATTTTGTGACTCAGGCCCACTGTTCATGACGCACAACCGTTAGGTACAAGTCTCTTCTCACTTTCATGAGGAGTTCTTTAGACTAGAGAAAATTATGCCCTTTTCACACCTCCTCAAACCCCTTTCAATTGGAATTGCCTATGCATAGCTAATTCTGCGATATTTGGAGGTACAAAGCCTTTGCTTACTTTTGGAAGAACCGTATCTCTTAGAAATAAATAACAATGTCGATATGGTCAATACTTTATTCATTTGCAGAAATTTTCACTCCAGAAAATGTTCAATGATTATTCTTACATAGAAACAATGTATGAAGATTCTTAAGCCCCCTTCTGTATTGACACCGCACGAATTAGTGTTTGGGGAAGGTAGCAAGGGAGCAGCGATCTCGAGATAATCATGCTCCAAACAAACCAACTGCTCTCATTTCCTTCATTCTTCATGTTCCAAACAAACTGCACTCATTTTGCAAATAGAAGGAACAATCTTTGAAATTCTAACTTTTGAGAAAATGCAGAAGCAAAAAGTGTGTCTGTTAAGTAAGTTTTTGCACGATAAATTATTCGAAAAGAAGAGATCTGAAACCACGACTCGCCGCCTCAGAGGACACCGTTTTTTCAGTGACACACACATCTCGAAAGTAGCTGCACTCATCGCAAATGCCTTCGCAACAGTATTGAAGATAAATAGCTTATTTGCATAAGCGTAAAGAGAGTCTTTGTAAGGTTTTTTCAAAGATGAGAAGGACCACACCTTCCTTCTTGCTGCCTTCCCTCTTCGTGAATCTTAGGTGCTCTGCGTGGTGACAAATATTCATCTTTTATTTTCTAAAGACTCTTGTTTCAGATGATCCATTTCCTCATTTTTATCATCTTCACTGTAGTTCCAAGGCTGCGTTTCTGCTGTTCCTATGAAAAGATGCACAAGGCCTGGAATGACCGTCATGGCCGCTGCTATCAAAAATACTATTTGCCACTGACTGGCTGTTTGCTGAAAACAAAATAGAATCCTTGATAAATGTTTCTTTAACAACATTTGTGAAGTTTTGTATCCAAAATTAAAAATTACTGTATCTAGAATTACATAAAGTGTTATGCTTACTTACATTTTCAAACGTCAAATAACCAACAACGAAAGGAGATAAAAAGCCAGGAGCCACCGTCACCATATTGGAAATTCCAAATACAATACCTATTTAGAAAGTTTTAGAAAATCATAAAATTGAAATTATTGATAAATACGTAAATAATAATCAGAAACATCAATAGCAATGACATAAATAAAAGGTGCACTCGTATAGGATTCTTCCTTACTAGCGTGATTAGGACTCAGGTCCACATACGCTGCTAATGGACCTGGCGACTCAGCTCCTGTGGTGGCCAACGCGACAGTTAGACAGATTATCGCTAAAATAGAATTGCAGCCTGAGAAAGCTAAACCTATTAAAAATATTCCTTGGGCCAAAGAGCCTGAAAAAGAAAAAAGAAATTCAGTAAATAATTTAAGACCATCAAAAAAACTATTAAATCTTTCAGTTTAGTACATATTTAATAAATATTGGTTCACTTACACACACACGAAGAAAGTTTTCGCACAGTTGTCCGGGACCATACCCCTCTTTCTAGCATCACATCACAGATATAGGACAAACCGATTCCCAATGCTGTCCTACAAATATGTGGAATTCCTGACAGGAGACCATTCTGCAACAAAAATAATATTAAATTAGTCACAATTTCTATAGTACTTCCATAAATTAGTATTATCAGAAAACGTATATTTGCTAATCTCAATATTACAATTATCTTCAATGCTTTACCGTCCGAATGCCCCATCCATGAACAAACTGGAAATACGTGGGAGCTTGTGTCAGTAAGGTGAACATGCCCCACAAACATGCCCAACTGACAGCAATAGTCAACCACATTGGGCCAGATGTTAGAATCTTAAGCCATGGTGTTGATACCTGAAAAAGTCATCTTATTATTTCTGGGTATTTAAAAAATATCACTTGAAAATATAGTGTTCATTTATATGAAAAGTTTTTTTAACAAATTAGTATATAAATCAAGATGTATTGAAGCAAACCCTTAAATTTTAATGATTTGGAAACATATTAGTACTTTTGGCAATGGCTTTATATCAATAGTAATAAATCTAGGTAGTAAAACGTAATGTTAATACTTGGGGTTCAGAGTAGTACTTCCGGCAGCCAAGAGGGGGGGGGCTAATGATACGAAAGATTTAAATAATCTTTGTAGTACATTCACATCTAAAGTTATATTTTAGAAACATAAAACAGAAATTCCGAGACCTAGGCCTCTAAAAACTCAAGCACCAACTTTAGAAAAACAAAGGAAGGGAAAGAAAAATGAAGTGATTTCTTTGTCTTCCTCTTTCTGAAACTTTTCTTAAAGTTATTATATATTTCTATTTTGATATTGAAATTATATAAAATATATAAAATAATTTGATATTGATGTATTGAAATTCGACCAGTTGAACAAACAATATTTATGTTTATAAAGAACATTGCACAACTGGTCAAATTCCAACAATCAATTATAACAGACAAATAATAATACTTATATCTTCTTTGTCATTCCTGCTCCTCCTATTCGTCGTTATCCTACGAAGCCTTATTTTTATTTTTATTTTTACATCACAAACAGTTAAAAACTGTGTGTGACGTGCTACGGGGGTCTTTGCACGTTTTCATAATTCTGTGATCCCTAACCTGAGCAATATACGACTTGAATTTTGATAACAGAAAGAAATGAGCGTTTTTGCAAGGATTGTTAACAAAAGTATTCGCTCCCATGTAATAAAATCTATTTTCAAGGATAAATAAGCAATAAATTTTGGGCTCGTATCCATCATGTCCTTCGTCAAGGAAGAATACTTCCTGCCGCAACAACAGGGAAACGATAATTTGAATAGCTATATTTCCCAATGAATTATAGAAGACGTGCACAGATAATGAAGTTACATTTATGTCTAGAAGCTGTTAAAATTAATGACCTTTTGATTGTCAGTATGGTCTCTAATTGTATAGAAACAGTTATGCAGCAGAAACGATTTTACTTAGGATTTATACTTTTCTATCGAATTTAATCGTTCAATGTCATCTGGCAAAGTGTTGTAAAATAATGTACATGTATTGTATGTGAATTTTGTAATGAGCTGTTGATGCTGTCACCTGATGAATATGATTTCTACGTCGAGGGATATAGTAATAGATATCGGCATTTTCTGAAAATATATTCCCGCCCTTAAGCAAGTCACTTTTGACAAAAACCACTGATTCGTAAATCAACGGACAAGGTAATGGTAGAATTCCTAGATTAATGAAGAGAGGCTTACAAGAATCACGTGGGTGGGATTTGGTTATTATTCGTACAATTCGTTTTTGTAATCTAAATGTCTGGGAGCTATAAGATGTATTTCCCCAGAATATTATGCCATATCTCAGGTGGGAATGAACATTCGCGAAATATACACAACGAACAGAATGAAGGCTGATTGAATTTGAAAGAATTCTAAACGCGTAGCATAATGAACTTAATTTTATTTTCAATTCATTTAAATGGACGTTCCATTTGAGGTTCAACTGAAGCGAGTGGCCTAAAATTGTTGTTGCCTTAATATCAGTCAATTGTACACCGTTCATTTTCAATGGAGTACAGAATTGTTTATTTGAAATGAAAAACTGCATTACAACTGTTTTTTTCATTTACTACAAATTGCTTATTACGAAATTAATTTGAAACGTCTGATATCTATTTACTGTTTCTTTATTGCAAAGAATATTCGTATCATCCGCAAAGAGAACTGTTCTTCCGTTTCGAATCGTCGGGGGCATATCGTTTACGTATGCGGAATACGTAAGAGTCGGAAAGGTGTGTACATGATGTTCCATCATTCCAGTAAGGTATTTCAACTCTCTGAGATCATTGTTTAAGGTACGAACGCAATACCTTACTGAAAATACCTTACTGGAATACCTTGAAATACCTTACTGGAATGCTGGAACATTACGTACGCACCTTTCCGACTCTTTGCCCATTGCATGTGGAGTTCCTCAAGGATCGATTTTAGGCCCTATTCTGTTCCTACTTTACGTAAACGATATGCCCTCGACGATTCGAAACGGAAGAACGGTTCTCTTTGCGGATGATACGAACATTCTTTGCAATAAAGAAACCGTAAATAGTACAATATCAGATGTTTCAAATTGGTTCCGAAATAACAAATTAATAGTAAACGAAAAGAAAACGGTTTTAATGCAGTTTTCCATATCAAATAAACAATTCTGTGCTCCATTGAAAATGACTGATGTTAAGGCAACAAAATTTTTAGGTCTCTCAATTCAGTCAAACCTTAAATGGAACGCCCATTTAAATGAATTGAACACAAAATTAAGTTCATTATGCTACGCGTTCAGAATTCTTGCAAATTCAGTCAGCCTTCATACTGCTCGTTGTGTATACTTCGCGAATGTTCATTCCCGCCTGAGATATGGCATAATATTCTGGGGAAATACATCTTATAGCTCCCAGACTTTTAGATTACAAAAACGAATTGTACGAATAATAACCAAATCCCACCCACGTGACTCATGTAAGCCTCTCTTCATTAATCTACGAATTCTACCATTACCGTGTCTTTTTATTTACGAATCAGTGGTTTTTGTAAAAAATGACTTGCTTAAGGGCGGGAATATATTTTCAGAAAATGCCGAAGTCTATTACTATAACACTCGACGTAGAAATCATATTCATCAGGTGACAGTATCAACAGCTCATTACAAAAAATTCACATACAATACATGTACATTATTTTACAACACTTTGCCAGATGACATTGAACGATTAAATTCGATAGAAAAGTATAAATCCTAAGTAAAATCGTTTCTGCTGCATAACTGTTTCTATACAATTAGAGACTATACTGAGCATCACAAGAAAAGTAACATTAATCTTAACAATGATACATAATGCATTATTTACCATTTAGACTGTATAAATAAGTATAAACAACCTGTAACAACTATTGTACTACAGCTTCCGGGTCAATGACCCCCATCTCGATCAGGTTTTTCGTCCAGTTTCCCTGATCCATTGAGCAAATGCTGAGATGACCCCTTGTTTTGCTTCTGGACATAAATGTAACTTCATTTTCTGTGCACGTCTTCTAGAACTCAGTGGGAAATACAATTATTCAAATTATCGTTTCCATGTTGTCGCGGCAGGAAGTAATAAGAGCCAAAATTTATTGCTTATTTATCTTTGAAAATAGATTTTATTACATGGGAGATTTTTTTGTTGTTTTTTTCTCCCTTTCAAAATTCAAAATTTATTGCTTATTTACCCTTGAAAATAGATTTTTTCACATGGGAGATTTTTTTGTTTTTTTTCTCCCTTTCAAAATTCAAAATTTATTGCTTGTTTATCCTTGAAAACAGATTTTATTACATGGGAGTTTTTTGTTTTTTTTCTCCCTTTCAAAAATTCAAAATTTAAGTAGTATATGACTTAGTGTAGGGATCACAGAATTTTGAAAATGTGCACACAATTCACTTTTCCCCATAGCACGTCATACGCAGTTTTTAACTGTTTTTTGACGTAAAATAAATAAAAAAATAAAATAAATAAACCAGTTTAGAGCAATACCACGGATTCCATATGAAGGTAATTTTGAAAGTAAAATGTGATCAGTGACGTCAAAAGCTTTCGAAAGGACTAAAGTAATCCAACACGGGATTCGTTTTGATCTAATGATGAGGCGACGGACGATGGAACGACAGGCAGACAGATGTTTTGCTGTAAACTTATTTTTACGGTATCAAGGACCAACAAAACATCTATTTTGATTACACAACGTGTTAGAGAACGCGAAGTAATTTACTACTTATAAGAAAAATAATTACCCACCTTTTCGGAATCAGGGGCATACAAAGCGAATTTTTCTTTCAAGAAATGACCGTTTTCGCTGCAGCATTAAGTAACATTATCTGTACTACGTATGTGTTATGTGAGAAAGTAAAAATCACCTTTCCGGTTTAAGGGACTGCAAAACGTGTATTTCAGTTAAAATAACGACACCAATTTTCTGCATCGTTACATAAGTTTCTTTGTACCACTACTACTCGAGTACGAGTACTTTGTATTCGAGAAATTAAAATCTTTAACATTCACTGAAAATATAGTGTTATTGTGAATACATTTTTTGGGACTACTGGATTAATTTCTCATAATAATTAAATTCAGAGTTTAATAATATTTGAAGGCTTTTCAATCATTGCATTTTTTACGACCTAGTAATTTATCTCCAACAGATTAAAGAAAAAAAGGTGTCCTTTTATTTTGCAACTAAATTTTTCCTCTTTACATTGCTCAATATGATACCGACGTTAAAAGGTACAAAACAATATCGTTTGTTTGTTTTTACAATGAAGATGTGAATATTACCTTTTTACGGGAGAGAGTGTCTCCAAGGCTCTGGTGGATGTAAGACATTTCCTGGTGGGTGATGCGCGGATGTGCAGCCGGAGTGTCGTACACGAGCAGCCACCACGCGCAAAACCACATCACTCCGAGAGATGCGGTTATATAAAACACAGCCTCCCATCCGAAGAAATGGATTACAAGGCCACATAAAGGATAAGTAACTGCTGCACCAATTGAGCTACCTGCAAAATTGAAAGAAAGGCATTTGTTACTCACAAGAGACTGGCAAAAAGTAATGAAATCTCAACTTCAATTTCTGACTTGTTTACTTAAAGAAATTAAATAATTTTTAAACTTTTATCTAACAATTACTTCAAAGAAGATAAAAATAAGTACTACATAAAATCGGATTTTATTATTTTGTGAAGCACTGTTTATTCTGGCAATTTGCGTAATGATTTTAATAAGGCACAATTAATGCGTTCTTGTTGCCGACCACACCGTTGGAAGTCATTTCTGCACTAACCACTGAATAGGATGTGAAGAGATGTTGAAGGAATACGATGTGAAAATGTGTCTAATAAATGTAACAAAAATTACGGATGTTATAAAGAAACCCAGCGTTAATTCTTCATCGATTTGTTACTGCTAAAGTCTGAATCTGGCTAATTATCGAATTAGACGGTAAATGATAACATTATCCAAAATGGATGGAAAAAGTCCAAAGTAGCAATAGGTTCAATGCAAACTAGGAGTTCTGTCGGATAAAGTGCACATTGGGGAACACAAGGTGGGTGCAGAATATGAAGTAGTATGTTTTGGGATCGAGGGATAGAAGATATTGTGTGATAGACAGGAATCGTACTGCTGAAGCGGAAGCTTTAAGGATAGTCAGAGACAAGCTGTGAATTTAAAAATTCCACTGTCAGTCTAAATTGCTGCATCACTTAATCTCACTATATTATGAGAGCGCAACACGGGACAACTACATTATTTCTGGACCATCTTTTCCAATGAACCTTTTTATATTTACATTTCACGTATTTCACGAGTTTAAGAAATAGAATACGATAGAAAGATAATTAAATTATAACTTTAATAATTGCTTTCACAAATGTTTTATGTTCAGCATCTACAGGTGCCACATGACCTGGAGAGCCTCGTCCAAATGTATAACAAATTTTCTAAATTATTGGGTGTGACAAATTAAATTATTGTGAAAAATTACTGTAATTAATTTGTCTATGTTTACTACAACTTTTAAAATGTAACTTACGCATAAAATAATATAGTGGTCGTTAACGAGCTCGTTTAAGCCTCCTACATTAAATACGATTTCTAAAGATAATTCTCTGTCAGGTTAAAAGGAGGAAAATCAGGAAATACAATTCTTTATCTTGTACCTTTTCCCAGTTTCTCCGATTAACACCAGGCGAATACCGGACCAGAACCCTAACAAACTTACACGTATTACAGTACCACACATGCCGGGAGATCGGTCGGAAGCTTAGCGCTTCTCCTTGCTGGTGCGGTCCCCCGCTGGTGGGAGATACTTGGTAAGGGAAAATGCAGCAATCTGACGTGTAGGTCAGCGCCGGATCTTACCATCAAGCGGGAGAAGATCCACCACAAAAACATGCACTACACTTACGTTACTAATGACTTGAAGCGCCCAGAAACAAATCAATCATCATTCAAGGAAAATCGTAGGAAATTATGCTTTTTCTGCTAAGATATTTTGATATGTTTTGATATTTTCTATGCTAATGAGGATGCCACTTGATAGAAAATTTAATACGTCCTATGTTGAGTATTGTATTTTGTTAGGTTAAATTTTATCATTAGTTGTTTGTATTTGCGCGTGAATCAATATATGTAGGCTCATGTGTATGAGTGTGGTGTGTTATATTTCCTTTCTATTTAAAAGTATATTACATTAATTAAGATCAGTGATCGTTTATTTTAAGAAACATTTTTATTCGGCATTCGTTTTATCAGTACATAGTAGTGTCCCCGCTCCTTTTCTTGAGCCCTCATTTCGCTAGATGCGAGAAGTGGGGGCTTAATTATTTTATCGACAAAACTATTATACAGAAGTTATGGATCATTTTCGATTCAAAATAGTTTCTATTACATGTGAGCGAACATTTTTGGTTACTTCATTTTGCCAACAAAGCTTGTTGCTTCCATTTGTTCTGAATTCAACGAATGCTGGAGAAAGAGTGGGGGTAGGCATTCCGGGGCTCAAGAAAACGTGCGCGTGTAATAACCATTGTTCTGGTTACGTCTGCATTCTATTGTCCGTTGTATAACAAAATGTATTACCTATTAATATTCATTGGGAAAATACTATAACATGTATACTTTTACAGTAATCGAGAAACCTGCGTCCGTCCATCTGACTGCCATTCATGTTGGACCCCTTCCAGTCAATTAATCTGGACCTGAGGTGTCATTCAATGCGTCTCGGTCTCCTGATGGGAAATGGATCCTTTTTTTGGCGTTTCCACTAAGAAGATTGAAAAGGATGGATTTTGATGTTCTTGAGTTTAAGCCATTGGTAGACAAAAAGGTCCCATGAATTGTGGGAATTCTGATTGGGTGTTGTTGACGTTCTTATAAGAAGAAATAAAAGAGGTCATCTTCGTCATGACGAAGATGACCTCTTTTATTTCTTCCTAAAAAGGTCCCATATTAAGGAGAGCACTATATTTTTGCAAATCGCAAACTAGTGGTGTTACAACAGTGCATACTTTCTCGCTTTATTAGAAACAGCTACTTAATATTGTGATATTGGATTTTTCTGCACTACTAACATCTCAGCTATTATTTGAAAACGTCCGATTAAACCAAGAAGCGAGCAAGCCCCTGTTGCCAGCGCAGCGTTGTCAAAACTATTCGCTTGGCTCATAATATCAATACTGTAATTATAAAGAAAGAAGAAATTAAGAAAAAAAACTACTACAAAAGAACGAAGCAAACTTAACTTTGTCAGTTTTAAGAGTACAATTAGCTCTACCCGTTGTAAAAAAAAATTGAAGAAACAATTTGGAACCATTTTTGAGAAAATGACGTTTGAGCGTTTCTGAAAATGAGGAATTTTCAGCTTATTTTAACACAAAACTATTGAGTTAACGAGAAACTTTTTATATCATTTAAAGCATATGTACTCATAAATACAATAATGTGAACAAATTGTCGCTAACGTAAATAATAACGTCATGAGAGACAAGTAAAAAATACATTTTTGTAATTTTTGTAAAAACAAAAGAATAGAGCCAAATCGACCGGGAAATATCCATTTTGGAAAAAATTCTACCAATGGCTTAGGCGTTAGTGATGTTCACAGACGGACAGGTAGACGATCAGACAAACAGACGGACGAACGCTTTGAAAGAAACCACTTTTTCGATATCAGGGGATCCCAAAACGTTTCCGTTAAAATCTCGAAATCGATTTTCCACAGCATTACGTAACTTTCTCTAACGTTAGCCAAGCGTAAGGAACATCTTGCGACGAAGTGATTTTCAACAAATGAGAGCGCCGAATGCACCGATCCAATGGAATGTATGTTTCATCTTACCACGCAATAACCTGAGAGAGTGGTTGGGGAAGCCGTGGTTTCTCAAAAGCTTGTGCTGCCATGTCGGAGGACTTCCGATATGATTCTTGAACCAGACGTACTCGTGTTATTGTACTCTCGACTGTGATACTTTGGAAACGTTCGGAACTTCTACCTTCGAAAACTTCGCTTCGGACATGTTCACTCCGCTTGCGTTGTTCACTGACTCGCACACATGACATGTAGACGTGCGCAGAATAATGGCAAGTGCACGTACTCGCGACACGCCATTTTTGACATTATCAGTTAATAATGTGGAGGTGTCTACTATGAGTTCTATAATTTTGTGCTCCCTTTTGGCCACTATGCACTACATTAGCGGTCGTCTGATGGGACACCACCTCAAGGAACTGAGTTCTTCGGATCTTCCAGATCCAGACATGACGTCGTAGCTCGTCAGCTGAGCCAACATTCATTTATTGACCGCGTGACCATCGACGCTTCTGCGGCCAGCCTAGGGTACCAGGCAAATTCCCGGAAGGGAGGTGTCTCTCTCTCTCTCTCTCTCTCTCTCTCTCTCTCTCTCTCTCTCTCTCTCTCTCTCTCTCTCTCTCTCTTTCTCGCTCTCTCGTCTCTCTCCCTCTCACCAGCCGCTGCTTTCCTGACCTGGGGTAATGACAATAATTGCAACTGTGAATGTGCATTAGTGATGACGCGAGTCTCATCGCAAATAAGTTCGCTATCATTGCGCATTGCGAAATTCAGCACCCTCCTGATTCAAAACTTACCTATTCTTCGATTTAAATCGAGTCACTTCTGACTTTTGATCAGCTGTGACGCGGTTATCCAATCGGAAGCTCCAATACCGAAAATTAAGTCGTGGCGATGCTCCCGATAGGATAAGATAATCAAAAGTCAGAAATCACTCTATTTAAATCGAAGTATAAGTTCATAAATTGTTAGTAAATGCATTTGAGAATTCTCAATCGTATTGCCTTAATTATCCTCCCTTCACATGTGGTGAGAAGTGTGTCGGCTAGATGGTAATACCTGGACCGAAATAAAATGAAATCTGTGTCCACCGGGGTCTGTGATTGTTTCATGTCCTCCGGTAATCCATTGAAACGGGTTAACCATAGACGCCCCGTGGGAGATCGTCGAAGTATAAACGGCCAATTTTCACAGCAAACTTTAGGTTAAGTAGCCCCTTAAAAGAGGATTAATTGTATGTCGCTTGTGAGTTAATCGTACCTGTGTAAGCACTCATAAATTTGCTCCGTTCATTTGGAGGGATCCAATGAGCAACTATATTATGCAGTGATGGCCAACAGAATCCCTGCAAGGAAATAAGTTTGCTTAAAATTTTTCATGTGATTGTGCCTTAAATAACATACACTACATAAAAAGTATTCGCACGTCTCAACTTTCGGAAAGAAAGCACAGTAATAATAAATTACAGAAATTTCAATAACAATGTATCCAATAAAACATTCTAGATTTTTTTAAATCTCAACGACTAATAATAACTTCACAAATGTAAATAACTAGCATTAGTATAAAACTGCACAGATTTTCTTGTACAATTTTTAACGGTTATGTAAAATGAGGGGTCAGATGGCTGACTTGGGCCTGGCGGGGGTTTACCTATGCCCACAAGTAAACACCAGTAATGCCCTCCTGTAATGGGAATACCCAATTTGGGTGAAGGGTCAGCAAGTCCTGCTCTCTCCTCCCCGTGGCGGCCCCTGGGTGCTCTCTAAGGTGAGAGCTTGGAGAGCAGCTAATGAGAGCAGGGCGAGGGCGAGTCTCCGGCGCCTGAAAACGGGAGCATTGGGATAAGGGAAGGAAACCCCGACAGAATACCAATCTGCTGCCTTGCAGGGAGGGGAGGGATCTCTCCAAAGGCTAAGGGAAGGAAACCCCGACAGAATACCAATCTGCTGCCTTGCAGGGAGGAGAGGAATCTCCAAAGGCTAAGGGAAGGAAACCCCGACAGAAAACCAACCTGCTGCCTTGCAGGGAAGAGAGGGATCTCCAAAGGCTAGGGGAGAAAACCCTGAACAAAATCACGCAGACCCAGAGGCGGAAAGGAGACAACCCCACTGGGCAGAGTGACGTAAAGCCAATCACCCATTCACTCTTATAGCAGGTTCAGAGAAACTTAAATAGCCTCGGACAAGAAAGACAACTTAGACGACCGCGCAAGGAATTGGACATGAATATTGGCATATGGAATATTACATCAATAACAGGAAAGGAAGTGGAAATAGTTGAAGAGATGGAAAAGTTCAATTTAAAGATTTTGGGTATTAGTGAACTTAAAATGAAGGGAGCAGGAGACGTGGAATTGCATGAAGGGTTAGTAATGAGATTTAGCGGAGTGGATATTAAAACAAAGGAAGTTGAGGGAGTAGGCATTATCGTGAACCAAGAAATTAATAAGAGAGTGATAAATTGGGAACCGGTAAGTGCAAGAATTATGAGAGTGGACATACAATTAAAGGAAAGAGTGGCACTGGTCAGTATATATGCACCACCCGAAGATAAAGATACAATAGAAAAGGAAATATTATATTCCGAGCTTCAGAGTGTAATAAAACAAACACAAGGGACGAGTAACCATTTGGTGACAATGGGAGACTGGAATGCCCGAATAGGATTGGATGCGCGGAAAGGAAAGGGTAGAATGGGGAAATATGGAGTGAAGAAAACAAGGAATGATAATGGGGAGCGGATGTTGCATAGATAATCAATTGCTGATAGGAAATACGTGGTTCCACATAAAAAAATACACAAATACACCTTTGAAACAAGAAGAAACCAGATTATAGTTAAAATTATGATTGATTACTTTACATATACGGAGTCATTTCGATATGCAGAAATGGATATTAGGGTGTATAGAAGTGCAGAATTAAGCACGGAACATAAATTGGTGGTGATGAAAGCCTGTATTAAAAATCCACCTAGAGAACGTTTTAAGAAATATTTTAAAATTAAAAGTGAAAAATTGAGAATGGAGGAAAATAAGAAAAGATATGAACAAGCAGTTGAAGAAAGACTGGAAACGAAACAGGGAGAGGTTAGGAAAGGAATCGAGGATGAATGGAAGAAACTGAAGGAAACGATGCTAGAAGCAGCGATAGAGGTATGTGGTAGGAAGGGAGTAAATACACGTTTAAAAGAACTAGATGGTGAAACGAGGTGGTCAAGGAATGGGTAAAGAAGAAAAAGGATGCGTACGCCGCATATATGGTTTCAAGGACGCAAGAAGATTGGGAAAAGTACGTAGAAAGTAGAAATAGAGCAAAACTAGAAGTGATGAAGGCAATGGCGGAGATATGGGAAATGTTTGTAACAGAATTGGAGTAAAAGTACCATAAGAACGAAGACTTTTGGCAGGTAGTAAATGGACTAAGAGGGAAACATAAGAAAACGGTCAGAAGCATAAGGGATCCAAATAACAACATAAAGACAGAACAGAAAGAAGTACTAGAAACCTGGAGGAAGTATTATGAAAACATCTTTAATAATAACAGGACAACCACTGGTGACAGGAGGGAGTTGAGTGAGAGTCAAGAACTCTATGAGCCACTGGGAAATGGGAAAGAGGGGGAAGGCGAATCGAACCTAGTGAGTGAGAGACACCAGGGGAGAGGAGCAGAGGTGGAGGAGGATTCCATAACGGAAAGAGATGTAGAAGAGGCAATAAGAAGAATTCATGTAGGGAAGGCAGCTGATCCAAACGGAACATCACCAGAAATGATAAAGTATATTGGGAAACCGGGAAAAACATGGACAACAGCATTATGTCAACAGATATGGAGAGAAGAAAGAATACCGCGAGAACAGGAAGAAAATATAATAGTACCTCTACATAAAAAGGGGAGCACTGTCAACTGTCAATTAAAGGGCGATTTGTTTGTCATCCTGCGTAAGTAAATTGTACTCCAGGATAGTGGAAGTAAAGTTGAGGACGGAGGTAGAAGAAGATTTGGAAGAGGAGCAAGGGGCCATACAGACAAACACAAGACTATATTTACACTCTAAGAAGCATAATTGAAAAAAAACATTGAGCAGGGAGAAAACAAAATGCACTGCTTTCATAGCTTTAAAGTCAGCATTTGATACAGTGCCCACGAAAGAACTATGGGATGCACTGGAGAAAGCAAAGGTTTCTATCAAAATGATGAGGGTAATTAAAAGCATTTATAAAAATGTGTATGGTTCTGTAAGGCTGGATGGACAACTCAGTGGGAAATTTAGAATGGAGAAGGGGGTTAAACAGGGAGATTCATTGAGCACTCTACTATTTATAATCTTTATGGATCAGGTTATTAAGGGCGTACTAAAAAACGTAAAATTTGAAATTGGAAGAGGAGACCAGTATGGATACAAGCATTGGTGCATGCGGAAGACATTTTATTGCTCGCCAAAAACCCAAGAGAGCTGCAAGAGATGATAACTGAGTGGGGGTATGCACTGGAGGATAGGGGTATGAAGATAAACATCAATAAGAGCAAGGGAATGTGTATAGGCAAAAAGAAGGAAGAAATGAACATCAAGCGGAAAGAGGAAAGCATGAAGCAAGTAACAAGCTATGAGTATCTAGGAACAATAATTTCGGAAAACGGAAAATATGAGGAAGAAATAATAGCGTGAAGAAAGCAAAACTGTTTTATCAAATAAATAAGAACTTACTAAGAATGAATGTAGGCACTAAAACAAAACTCCAAATTTATAAGTCCGTGTATATATATATATATATATATATATATATATATATATATATATATATATATATATATACATGGAACTGCAAGTACGCCACATAATACGAAAACAGAAAGTAGTCACAGCTGTGGAAATTAAATTCCTACTCAGGATAGTAGGGAAAACAAGAAGATATCGAATAAGGAATAATACAATCAAAGAGGAACTAAAAGTTACCCCTCTACTCAAAGATATTGAAAACAAGGCTCTGAAGTGGTACGGACATGTTACTAGAATCGGAGAGGATAGAATGCCGAAAGAAATTATCGAGGCCAGATCAGAAGGAAAGAGACCACCTGGAAGACAGACCAAGAGGAACATGGGACGCCTATATCCAGGATATATGCCAAAGGAGCGGAGCTACTCTAGGAGAAGTGAAGCGCAAGCCACAAGACAAGGAGTATGTCAAATGGCTAACCCGACGCTGAGAGGCATCACGGGAAGAAGATGTAAGATGATAAAGAAAGTATTGCAAATTATGTACCATACCTATAATATTTCAGCCAATTTCGGGTGCCAATCTTTCTTTCATTAGATTTAGAAAACTAAATATGATATGAAAGTCTGTGCCATTCTATTACACCATTACTTTATACATTATTGCATTTCTGATTTTAAGTGCTTCAAGTGATCTTCCCCCGCTGGATGGCGAGATCCGGCGCCGACCTACCGCTAGCGGGTTTTTCCTCAACTAGGTATCTCCCACCAGCGGGGCATCGCCCCAGCCGGGACAAGCTCTAAGCTACCGACCGATCTCCCAGCATGTCTGGTAGTTAAGTGCATGTGAGTGTAAGTGTGTGTAAGTAAGGGGTGCGGATAGGACAAAGATGAGGAAGGAATGATCGCGCGCGGTCCGTTTGTTAGGGTACTGCTCCGGCATTCGCCTGGTGTTGATTGGAGAAACCACGCAAAACTACCGATCAGAGCAGCCGGCCTCTAGAATTCTCCTCCTAACAGCGACTGAATTCGACCCAGTTGACAAGTTAGTGTCGAAAATCCTGCCACCGTCGGGACTCGAACCTACCACCTCCCGGTCAGAGGGACTGCAGTGACATCAGTTGCCCTGAGCCATCTCTCCCGGTGATGATTTGATGAGTCTTCCTTTGTGTTGTAAATCATTGGTAACCTTTTATTGTATGGGTGCAAGCTTATTACTGTATTAATGTGTGGAAAGTTAAAAGAAAATTTTAAAAAATGTTTATAAAGAATTTTTTCAATACTTTGTGAACAAAATGGGAACATGGGAGCGCCAAGAAAGTCTCTCCACAGTGGCACCTTGCTGGTGCAGCTGACAGTGCCAGCAACAGAAATTATGTTGGTAGCACGAGCTGCAGCTTATAACAAAAGAAAACGTAAATACCATACTCACCCAGTGAGCTCTAATGCAGACTGGAGACAACGCTCTGTGCTCAAAAATCGCGACTGTCCGCCATGATGGTGAACGTCTATTCTGTCCTATTTATCTCGGGACCAAATAGCAAGAATTAGCCTCTCATTTCAATTTTCAACATTTATTCTCTTTTATGTTCAATAAAACTTATTAAAAATTGAAAGTAACCAATGTTTAATACTTTGAAATTGCAGTTTACATAACATACTTTAACAAAATCCAGTCTTTCATTTCTAGAGACATTTTTAATATTTATGCAGGGGAGTAATCTTGGTTTGCGTATCTTTAATAATTTCGTTAGATCAATTTATAGGAAATAATAGTCGTCGGGAAACTAAAAAACCGTAGCCAACCTAATGAAAAAAGATCGTCACTATTTTCATCACTTGAAACCATTGCAGTTGTACATGCAGTTAAGATCACTGTACTCACTGCACATAATGTTAAGATCACTGTACTCATCACAATCAAAGTAGATGCTGGAAATTTTGTCCACTTCACATGTTTCCTAGTGATCTGGTTGCTACCAACATAAATGCAATTTTTTATAGGACGCCCTGATTTGGCTTACTGCGGAGAGACTTTCCTGGCGCTCTATACGTTATGGGAACATTATCATTTTACAACACAATTATTTAACAAACTTTTACATACAAGTGCAAATAAATTTGGTATCTGTGAATGAACTGCTGTAATTATTAAGCTAATTATATGTTGATTACCTGATAGTCAACTTAATCTTAAAATAACAAAATGTACACTCACCCCTATAAATCCTTGAGCCATGCGAAGACATACCAGTGCCCATAAGTTCCATTTGGCAAACAAAGGAATAAAGTACGTTGCGAGACATAAAAAGAGATTGCTGAGACCGAATACAGCCTTGGTTCCATAACGTAGTGCAAGACTTCCTCCCAAAATCTGGCTCGTCCAATAGGACCAGAAAAATGCACCTAGTACGTGACTTTGTTCATGCTCGTTCCAATTGAAGCGGGCCTGTATCAAAAAACAAATGAAACTCTAAAGAAAAAGGGGTGAAATTCTTACAATCTGAAGAACGCATAGTTTTCACAAAACTAAAAAGAACAATTATTATCAACAATGACACTTGTGATGAAATGCGATATGCTATAAAAACTGACGCCTAAAATATGTAGTGATCCTTATGGTTTACCGACGTTTATACTGAAAAGTTATGAATTGATGCAGTTACCTAACCTTTTCACATAATTGACAATCTTATTTTTAAGACTGAAAACTTTCTTAAGTAATGGAAACTTACTAGTATGTCTCCAGCCAGTACATAGAATTGATTTAATTCAAAAATTAAATGTTATAGACGAAGAGCTATAAATTCTTATCGTGCTAAGGTTTTTGAACAAATATTGTGCTTCAAAAATGATGAAATGTTGTCTATCTTATTTTCAACATAGATTCATCAAAGAAATATCTACTACCACAAATCTTGTAAATTTTGTTCAGTTTGTTTCAAAACAGTTCTGAGCATAGAGTTCAGATTAATACTACTTACACGTTTGCTAAAAAACATTTGACAAGATTAATCACAACATACTGTAATCTAAATTCTTTTTCTTTGGATTTTCCAAGCACATGCTAAAATTAATAAGTTCTTAAGTAACAAATTGCGAGCAATATGTTCAATTTCAGCTGCACAATTAGTATTTTTTAAGACTGATTCTAGAGTGTCGCAAGATTCGAACCTTGAGTCTCTAATTCATATTAATGATTTGCCTAGGTAATTCAAAATATTTTCTCTTTCTGAAGATTTAAATTTTTTAAAGTCTAAATTAAAAATTAAAATGATTTTAAAAACTTGCCACCAAATATAGTAAATGTCAACCGATAGAACTTGGAGAATGAGTTGAACTTAATATAAAACTACAACAGAACATATTTTCGCACATTATTTCCGCTTTTTGCGATTTTTAAACTAGTGGTGCTAAACAGCACGTACTTTCTCGCCTTTAGTCATGGTTATGTAATTCTATTTATACCACAATTTCTCTCTGAATTAACACATCTCAGTTACTTTTTTTGAAAAACTCATTACTAGACAGAGGAACTTCATGCAATTGCATATTTTTACTGATTGCGCATATCGAAAGGCAATGTATCCCATCACCAAAAATAAAACACAAGTAGCTCGTTTTTATTTTTCATATTCGCATATTTCTGGGATTTTTCATTAACTGCATATTTTTTATTTATGCAGCATGCTTAAGGGCATATATTCCAGGTTTTTGTGTAGAAGTTGGTCGAAGCGAGATATTTTCGGGTATTTCTCTTTCAAAAGAAAAGTGAATTAAGCCATGTTAATGCTATAATATCAACATAATATTTCCAATAGCCATCTGATAAAATTGTTTTTCCTTGAAACGATTTACTCCCTGTAACTTTGTTCGTACTTATGATCTTAGTAAACTGGCCTGAATATTACGGCATCTTGTAACAATGATATTGATTATCTTGCTTAATAAATTTTTTGTTTGTTATAATGTTTCAAAATATATTTTTATTATACGCGTTTTGTACTACTGTGTGAAATGAATATTTATATAAATAAATGTTATCTGTTGCTCACTATATTTTTGCTTAACTCATATTGTGAGTTTTAAGCGAGTATTTTAACTATTTTAAGTGCATATATTGCCAATTTGAATTTTAATTATATTGCCAATGGTTGCATGCATAATTTTATCTCTTTTAGTGCATGAAGTTCTGGGGTCCACTCATTACAAGTGGTAGAGCATGTAGTGCGAAAACCAAATATTTTCAATCAAATATCAACAAAAAATTGACAATTATTGCTCCTTTTCATACAGCGAAATCAGGTCACAGCAATGAGACGTAATTCACAGAAATTCGCGAGCGCGATGCTAAATTCCATTATTGCATTCCAATCTGATATTCTCTGAAAACTAGCAATTTATATTTCATATATTTCAAATAAGTTTTTAATAATTTCTGAGGGATTAACGTGTAAATGTATAAAAAAGGTCTAATGTAAGAAACGAACCAGGAAATATGAAATAATATACAAATTCTAACTTCCGAAGTATCCAACTGTCTGGAATTACGTTCATAAAGCACAGTAAATTCGGACCGGACGATTATTTTTGTCCCCAAATCACACAAAAAATACTCATATTTTCAAAAATTTCACCCTAACGTTATTTCAAAACCTCTTTTTGACAAACACATTTCATTAAGAAAAAAATTGTGTCTTTACAATTGTAATAGGAAGAGGCCGAACATTTTTCAATTCTTTTACATTTTCTCAAAATCAGGCATTTCAACGAACACGAGACCTCTTTCGTGCCATTCTCTTAAACGTTCTTTATACTAACCAACTTCCAAATTTAATAGAAAATGAGCGGTTTTTAAGGGAAAAAAATGGTTTAAAGGATGTCGGCTTGTTGCGCATTTCTCTTATTTGGATTTGGAGTTCTGAGAGCAAGAGAGGTTAGTATTGTCAACAGGATCGATAATATACTTGAGTTTTCGTAACGTGGAGCGTGTTTCTTCACGATGGAATATGGCACGCCTTTTTGCGTCTTGGTCGTGTCGGTACATGACGCTTGATCTGCAGCACTGCTTAATGCGTTCGCGATCATCAGATGTTTGGCGACACGACAGAGAAAGACGCAAAAAGCCGTGCCATATTCCATCGGGAAGACAAATCCCTCACACACCACGTTACGAAAACCCAAGTATAAGCTTGATGATTAATGTGGCGGGCTGCGTCTTCTTCAGGCGTCCTCCAAGTCCTCAAATTCAAATTGACTTCTACTGTCTTCTAGGTTTCCTGTCTTAAATGATAAATGAATGTTTTATACAAATTATACAAATTATAAATGGTTAATGAATCTCTTGTCTTAATGATGAATTGATTCTCTGTATAAAACTTAGCTATCACAATATTTTTCAAAGACCGCCCTTAAAAATGCACTTCTGTAAGAAATGCTCATGTGTTCATACATTGTAAATCAAATTCATATATTTTTACTTTCTCGTATACGTACGTATATACGGAGTAATATATGTAGTTTAGAGAAAGTTATGTAATGCTGCGCGAAAAAAACGGCGGATTTTCGGTGGGAAAAAATTCATTGCCGGACTCTGATGACGAAAAAGTGCTTAAAAGAAGTTGCTAAATTAAGAGAAAAACACCCTCTAAACCCGTGGTGTAGCAAAATCCATGTGGGTTCTTGATGCCGAAAAAAATTTGAAAGCAAAGCATTCGTCCATCTGTGAACACTGCTAGCGCCTAAATTACTCGTACGATCTTTTCTAAATCGAGGAAACCCCTGACGATCTGGCTTTAGTTGAATCTTTAAAATTTTCAAAAACATTCTTTAAAATTTGGGGGTACTTTACATGAAGCCCCCCGGACATTTACAGAATATTCTCAAAAACCCTCTACAATTTTTTTCTTTAAATTTCTTGTAAGAATAAAATAAAATACCCTTATAAAGGTGGCATAGGTCCGATTTTTAAGGTTAACTCTAAATTTACGAAAATTGCAAGAGTTTGAATTTTTTGGTGTCTTCCTACAACTATAAAATTGAAGAGACATATTTTTCCTTCAAATGAAATTTTGTGTCCATAAACAGTTTTTTCATTAAGGTCATGTACACTTTTTTGAAAATTTTAGTAGTTTTTGTGCAATAGAACGTGCAATATTTGCAATTTTAAAAATACTACAAAATCAAGATTTTCTCAAAAACAGCTCGAAATTTTTTCTTTAAATTTTTGGTAGTGTTAGTGCCCAACGAACCCTAACCGTTGACATAAACGCCATATTGCTCTATTCTTTTATTTTTTCGAAAATTACAAAAATGTATTTTTTTGACTTGTCTCTCTCGTCGGAAATATTTACATTAGAGGCAATTTCTTTACATTATTAAATTTATGAGTGCATGTGCTTTAAATAATGTTAAATAAAGTTTCTCGAGAACTCAACAGTTTTCTGTAAAAATGAGCTCAAATTCCGAATATTCAGAAACACTCAAACCAATTTTCTCAAAAATAGTTCCTAATTTTTTCTTCAAATTTTTCAACGGATAGTGCTAATTGCACTGTTTAATATGACGTTAAGTTCATTTTCATGTATTCTTTTGCTTTTTCAAAAATTACACAAATATATTTTTTTAGTCTCTCACGTCGTTAATATGCACATTTCCATCGAATTGTATTCATTACTACATTAATGAGTGTAAGTGCTTAAAGGACTTTGAATGAAGATTTTCGAAAACTCAATAGATTCCTGTGAAAAAGAGCTTCAAATTTCGTATTTACAGTAATGCTTAATCGCCATTTTCTTAAAAACTGCTCCAAAATTTTCAATGAAAATTTCTGGTTAGGACGAGGTTTTACAGTTCTTTAATATTCTTGAAGTAAAATTTCGGTTCTACAATTACGAAACAAAAAAGTCGAGAAAATGTCAAAAACAACAACAAAAACCAAAACAACTTTTGGCGACGGTAGATGGCAGCTGACCAAAAAATGGAGCAAGACCTCAAATCCAGTCTACACCAAGGAAATTAGAAAAAATTGCTACGAGAAAGTCTGTGCCATTCTGTAGCACCTCTAGTTTCTCATTTGCTTAATTGAGTACAATAAAAAGTAAAAACGGTATGTGACGTATGAGGGAGAAGATCATCCACGCACGTTTTCTTGAAATCCAGAATCCCTTCATTTTAACCAGAAATAATTGAAAGATGAATAAACAACGGTAAACGAACTCTATATTTTATTTTGCTGCATTGCGTAGTAACTCTACCCCTGCTCTACTCACACCACTACAAGAGAAAGGTAAGCAGAACAAAACGTGCGCATAATGAAGCTACATTGTCCAGAAGCAAAACTAGGGGCCATCTCAGCAATTGCTCAATGAATCAGGCAAACTGAACAAAACCTGATCGAGATGGAAGTCTTTGCCCCGGAAGCTCAAGAACATTTCTTGTTACAGGCATATTAAGTGTTTTTTTATTATGTAATACAATTGTAAAGTAATGTATTAAATATCATTGTTGTGTTAAAATAAACACTATTTTTCTTTTTGATGATTAGGATAGTCTCTAATTGTATAGAAACAGTTATGCATCAGAAAAGATTTTACTTTTGACTTAAATTTGTGTACCAATTTTAATTGTTTAATTTCATCTGGCAATGTGTTGTAAAGTAACATACATGTATTGCATGTGAATTTCTTGTAGTGAACTGTTACTGATACTGACACTTGATGAACATGATTTCTACGTGTGTTGTAATTATAAATATCAGTACTGCATGAAAATATCTTCCCACCGTTGAGTCAGTTTTGACAAAAATTACAGATTCGTAAATAAATAGGCAAGGCAATATAAAGATTCCAAGCTCAATAAGAGATGCTTGCAAAGATCACACAGGATTTTTCATTATTCTAAAGGTCTGGGTGCTACAGGATGAGCTTCCCCAGAATATTATGCCATATCTCAGGCGGGAATGTACAGTTGCAAAATACACGCAACAGGCTGCATGAAGACTGACAGAATTTGAAAGAATTCTGAATGCGTAACATAATGAACTTAATTTAGTTTTTATTTCTGTGATATGTACATTCCATTTGAGGTTTGTCTGAATTGCGAAACCTAGAAATTTTGTGACCTTAACATCAGATAAATACATTTGAATTCCACTTCACGTATTCACGCATTTAATTATATTTGTTACACTACAAAATTATGGTATATTTTATACTTTAATTTTGTTCTAATTTTATATTTATCTTATTTTATGTTAACTTCAAATACTTTTTATATGGCATCGACTTTCAACAGTATATAATAATGTCGTTATATATTTGCTTCATTTTATTTAGAATTAAATGTATGCAATATTTTTTATGATGATTCAAGAAATAAATTACTTTAAAAACATTGTACAAACAAATCTGTTCAGCGTTTCGCGAAATTTTGTGTGAGAATTTTCCTTTACAGCGTTGTTACATTTTCAGTATTGGGATCTGACATGGGGGACTTGATTTTCATAAAAACTGGTGTCTATAAGCGTACTATGAATTTTTGACTTAAATATACAACAAAACTATCCTATTAAAATATGAATATTTGGGAATTGTTTTACTTTTGTATGAATTTTTAAATAAAATTAATACTTTAATTTCAAATTGTACACGAATAATATTTCATCGAGATGGCGTAATGGTCTATGTCAGATCTCAAGAGCTAGATCCGATGACCACCTGGTTTATATGATCAGTAATGTAGTCATTGCGTCATATGGATTGAGTACTGTTGCATATGCCTGCTAAAATCTCATTTTCCCTTTCCTTTGACAAGATGTTGTGCAACATTCCAACAGTCTAATCGAATCTCAAGGTTTGCCTAAACGAATGTGCGACTTAGAAATGGACATCAATGTAGTATTTTGAAATGGCGTACTTAATAGAGTAAACGCCACAAATAAACATCAGAATTCCAAGCTCAATTTTAATACTGGCTTTGCAGCTCTTAAGTCACGAAGAGATTTCGTTGAGAAGAAGCGTGTCAATTTTTCGCACTATGAACAGTCAGGAATGGAAAAACTTCATACTTTAAACTATGCTATCCAATGAGACCTCACCAAAATTGTCACTGAATCCCTTTGGACTACGGAAATTCACCAGACGTTGCCTGTCACCATCGCGAAGATTTTATATTGAAAATTACTTCTCCGTCATTGATAAGTTCATAACATTGTTGGATCAGCGGGTATCGGCATAGAAATTGAAGGGTTTTTTACAAGAACCAAACCAGTTCGAATTTCAGATTTTTCACGAGGCACCAAAACCTTCATAGCGTAGACGTGCGTAGTGATGAATCCCCGCCTTATATGTTTCAATGTATTTGGCGCTTACCGAGAGGAAAGGTCCCAGCAGATAGCACCAGTTGTAAAGAATAACTTGGTGAAATATCTCAAAATATGAAATTTTGGGCTTGTCAGTTTCTTGTAAGAAACCCCTCAAACAGTCTCTACACTTTTTGGTTTTTTTACTAGACTCGAGCAGTCGGATTCCAAGGAATTAATTGAACAAGCCAAAGTGTTAACTCAAATTTACAAAAATGATGTCGACAAAAATCTTGGATTTGATTCACGGAATTCTACAAACAATTAGCAGCAGAAAAAGGATGTTCCTGCAGAGAATATTATATGTACAGTTTAGTAATGCAAAAGCAAGACCACCACCAAATGTTTGCCCAAAGGTCTCCACTACAGTAAATTCAGCCTTGCTCATGTGAATGAAGAATATTTTTTCCGAAATTCTGTTTTCCTTCAAACATCTTCAATTATGAAATAAATCACTGCCCATTAAGTGTTCGATTTGTTTTCTGCATTGAAATATTAAGGAAGTTTATTTCTTGTCTCTCCAGAAATGAGATGGTTAACAAGCTAATTGTACACAATACACATTTAAAACCAATTGGAGAAAACACAAGTAAATGAGATAACTTTTTCAACATGTTAGCATCCGAGTCTTATCTGAAAATGAAAATAAAATTTTACTAAAAACTTAAGCAAAAAGCAAATAATGGTAAATTCAATGCACCATAAGTTTTGAATAATAAAAAATTCAATAGAGGAGATAAGTTCACTGAAATGAAGTTACAGGCTAAGAACAGACCTAAAATAAATACATAAATAATGCAATAAAAATAAATATTTTAGTTACGGTCTGTTAATAAAAATTGTGAGTAAATTCACTTACCTCTTTATGCACATTTTTGGTCTCTTCCGTTCTATTTGTTGAAACATTAACTGACAATTCTCTGGTGAAACATTCACTTTGAGGAATACCAACTTCTTCTCTTTCATTAACCATTGCCACAATGGCAATATTAATATTTGCTCTGATCATATAATTTACTGCACATCCTAAAAATACCACACACCACAACACAGTTCGACAATTTATATCTGTAAAAGAAGAATCATTTCCATTTCTCATTCTTGTAGCTATTTGTTTATTAAATATGATAAATACATTTCATTTATGATGTAAATATTCTGGTAAAATAATCCATTCTGATATTCATTGTCACTCTTTACTTTCTTTCTCTTTCTTTTTTTTTTCATTTATTTATTTTTTAATGTGTCTTACCTTCTTCTCAACTCCCTGGTGCAAGAGAGACATCTTAATAAGAAAATGTTACACTCACTCAAATGTTAGAATTTTTAATTACTTTATTAATAATTTCATTTTGGAATTCTTACAACCCAATGGAAGAAAGGTCTTCTATTTATTCTCGGATACAAACAAGTTTATTTTCTAATTGTTTTTAATTTTTTTTTTTTTTTTGCTGGGAGTATTTTTCATTTTTCTTTTTATTTGTACTTTTAGTGATCATAAATTACTACAGATGATAGTAGAATATGCACTTATTAGTAAAAACTTAGTTTTCTCTTCCTTGGAAATAATTTTCCATATCCAACTTATAGACACATGCACCACACTATACGTTAATATAGTGTGGTGCATATTTGCATGCAATCCCACAAATGCATTCACACTATATGTAAATATTTCAAAATATCTCACCTCTGCATATCATTTTTAGTGTTGATCTTCGTTGTGCCTGACAGATTCACAGTTTACAAGGAAATCATTGGATCAATGAGTAATGTTTCAGGTTCTAAAAATGAATGAGGTTTTCCTGAGAGAAAATGTAGAAGGGTAGAGAATTACATCAGTTAACGTCATAGGAGTCATTCATAAATCAAAGTGCTTTCTTTGTATGAAAAGCAAAGCTCTGGATGGAAACTGATGTTCTTATCTATGACCTTGTCTTTCTACAGAAGAATATATTAGTAACCTGTCCATTAATTTATTAAGAGAGTTCATGAATGTATTCAATATTCTTCTGCACTGACAACATAAAAAGGGCCAAAGGATAAATGTTTCTGATGCCTCTGTGGGCAATTCTTTTAAGCAGCTTTTAGAAAATGATTGGTGTATTTTGTTTGGATGTTGGCTCTTATTAGAAGTAAAAACCAAAACTTAGTGGATGTTGTATTGAAGACTCTCAGATTTGCTATATGTATTGGATAATAACATGTTCTTTGTTCAATTTATTTTGTTCATTTGATGTAAAGTTTAACAGTTCTATTAAAAATACAGATATTTCAAGAAAAGTATCACTTACTGGCAACTAATCCTTCTGCTTTTATTTCCAAATTCGTCAATCACTGGAGTATAAAATTCTTCCTCAGTTTCAGTTTGCGTCAGTTTCATCAACTTTTAGAGAGAGAGAGAAAGAGCTGTAAAAGCCTTTCCTACACTTGTGTGTTTCGGCAGTTGGCGTGTATTCGCAGAGAAACCCTTTCGCGTTCGGCGGCAGCGCTAACAATTGGAATTGTGGCAATCAATCTACAAAGCCGTGATAACTCTTTAAATGCTGACAATGGCAAACCAGTTCTATTCTGATAAATAAGTAATACAGAAACGCCCATACCTAAATATTCGTTTTTTAAAACGCAACACAAAGTTCACTTCTGAGCCGGGAGTCCGGAGCCGGGAGTCCGACGTCTTCGGGATTTATCGTCTGCCTCGTGCAGTTTAAATGCCAATGCTGCTGCTGCTACTACTACTACAAAGCTACTACTAGCAGAGCAAAATCAAAATGCTGACCATTATTTTGTTTTAGAGAAGAAAATGCTTATTTTGGAAACTTTTTTTTATATTTTTAATCTACAAGTTGTAGAATGTTAAAGAATCCAGACTGTTGAATCTAATTTAAATCTGATTTGATGCATTGTCATATATTTTGCGATAATGTATATCACTGATATCTACACAGCGCTTTTTTCCTGGATTGGCCCATATCCTCTACACATTTTCGCCATACCACAAATTGATTTCTCTTGTTTTTGAGAGACTCTCCTGTTTCTTTTAGCTTTCCAATGCAATACTTTACATTAACGACCAATGCACGACTTACATAACGAACAATACCATACTTTGAGACGTGCTTGAAGGATGTCATACAGCGAATCCGTCACATAAAATAATTCACTCAAATCTAATATCAAGAAATTAAATTAAAAAGTTAGAACGCGCAGGTTCAAAACCCCGAGCCTCGTGATCGGTTCTCTTCAAAGCCCCGAGCCTCGTGTCTTTATCCCACAGGTTGTCGAGAATAGGGGAAAACAAATATACTAAATCATCTCTATGCTCCCGGATTATCTCAACAAGTTGTGAATTATAATTCCACCTTATAAGGCATCCTTTGGGAAATCTTTTCGCTTCTGAATCAGTGCGTTTTGTGGAATTAGAAAAAAATGAGGAAAAGCTTCCTAGAGCCATGAAAATGTTACTCTGTGATACCTGACACTGACTGGGAGAGCACTAAACTAGTCTATTTGCCAGACAGTGCACAAGCACTGCATCCTGGTATTTGTCTAACTCGTTTCTGACGCCCCTTTATTTCACCACACATTACTGCAGAACTATCGTATCACTGAGCAACTCCTATTTATTGAATGTGTGAAAAACATGTTCTGCTAAAGTACTGGCTGTGCGATTTGAGCTGACGTCAGTAAACCCTAGAAAACATTCAACGATTTGTCCATTGGGAAGTAAATATCGTACAAAAGTCGATAATTTTAGAATATTTACAAAAGTTATTATTCACAGTAATTCTACAAAACCTTCCAATAAAGTTTATTTCTTAACCATGAATTGTTAGTCTGAGCATGAGATTCCTGCATTTCCATTGTCAACGACAGGCCCGGCGGATAATGTGGGTGTGGTGGGTGGTTAAACCCACATGAAAAATTCCGAGTGGGTAAAGTACCCATTTGGGATGAGAGAAATATTCCATAAACGTGAAATTCCATAAATGCAAAAGTCCTTAAAGGCGGCGTTTACGACCTAAACGTTCGCTTCACTTTTTATATACGGGAACTTGACGACATACAAAAAAGACAAACTGGGGTAATTGTGATAATGATCTATTTAAATACTTAGATATTAAAAAACAACTTTCTTTTGCGTGGTAAATCATTTGAAAATTATTAAACAAAATAAAAGAAAGTTTCTGTTGTATTCTGTAGCAACCCGATATAGCACATTCGTCTCATCGCACAATACGAAAATCTTGACGTTATTTCACTTATCGTAATAATTCTGATTTTTTGGTCTGCGACGGTCATATGAAATCCTGTTGAAGCCCGGCGCCAAGCCCGCGCTTTTGTCTTTCTTCGGTTCATCGCGAGCATTGTATAAGAAAATCCGTATTATTGCGTCACATTACTTCAGTAGACTCTTCGTAGGCCTATTTATTAATTATTAATTATCGAATTTCTACTTTTGAATTTATGAAAAAATCCACGCTTTCTGCATGCGTATTGTAGACGTGCATAATACACAACGTTTATAGCTGCAAATCTGTGTGCACGTCTGTAAATAAGTAAAGAGGAGTCGTACAGATGGACCGATTCGTGGTACGGCGGAAAAGAAAAAAATGAGAGCAGAGACAATGCCGTTAGGCAACAGAGGAGGAGAAACCTCCATCAACTCTGGAAAAACAGCGCAGGGATCTTGACAGATGAGCGTGTTGAGCCAGCTGACCATGCTGACAGTCAAAATCAAAAACGAACTAAAGATTATTTCGTTTGGAAATTCATCAGTTAATTTTTTCGTTTTTTTTAAATTTTTATTTTAGAATGAATGTAAAAACTATCTAACAAAATCAAACCTATAAAGTAATCACTTAATATAACACAAAATAAAATCCTTGAATGTGTGCAAATCCGGATTTGAAATATAAGTAAAATATAATAATATTTAACGAACAATTTATCAGACAAAGTAGTTTTTATTTAAAAAGTTGACATTTCAACCATATTCTTAGCCCTCATAAGAACAATAATCTACAATAAAAAAACAAACAACATGTAATGTTATTTACTTAGTGAAAGTATTCTGTTTGGAGAATAAATGAAACCTTGTAGCAACATGGACCTTGATTTGATTATTATTAATAATAATAATAATAATAATAATAATAATAATAATAATAATAATAATAATAATAATAATAATAATAAATCTCCAAAACTGAAATTCCCCGTTCGATCTGGCCGAACTCGAGGCCCTGCTAATATGAAAAGGATAATTTGATTTTGGGGGGTACTTCACATGAAGCCTCAATGATGTTTTCAAAATTTTCTAAAAGGCTTCAAATATTTTCTTTACATCTCTTCTTTACATCATCAATTGAGCAAAGTACGCTTATAAAAATAGGGCAGGCCGTCTTTCCTCTATGCCGTTACTGCTGCGAACAGCCAAAAATGAGCGGTTCCGACAGTTGCGATCCTTGACAGACCTGCAATAGGATATACAGAATAGTCGACCTATAATAGAGCGTTCACAAGAAGCGCGCGCGCACCCCGAAACCGCGAAAGCAACTCTGCGAGAACGATCGAAAAAGCGTTTTGTCCGGCTGTGGAAATGTCCGGTTCTAGTCCATCGATTCATTCCGATATCTCTCCGCCACTTGCACCCATCTTATAACAATCTTTGGAACGACAATAACATTCCTACATTAATTCTGACGTGTGCGTGAAGTGACTGGCGAAAGGAACCTTAAACACGGATTTTACGACCGAAAATTCGAAATCTTTTTTCTGTTGTGGTGATGCCAATTGTTTTCCTAATATTATGCATTTTTTTAAAATTTTCGGTTGTCTCTTGATTATAATATTTACTTTTGCAGCCAATTTGAATTTTGTACAACCATAATTAATAGTGTGAAGATTCTATCATAACACATTATTATATTTTATTCAACTGAAAAAATGAAATAAAATTACAAAACTCCACAAAGTTACAAAAAAATGTTAAAAGTTTACAATACTCTACAAAATTAAAACTTGTAACTTTGCACTTTTGTTGTAACTTTATAGAGTTTTTTTCCCTCTTTCTTTTCTTTTCTTTTTATTATTGAATAAAATGAAATGACGTGATATGATAAAATCTTGACACTATTAATTATGATTGTTTAAAACTACATGTGAATGCAGAAATAAATAATACTTTTCCTCTCGATACATATATTATTATTATTATTATTATTATTATTATTATTATTATTATTATTATTATTATTATTATTATTATTATTATTATTATTATTATTATTATTATTATTATTATTGGATAAAAAATGCAAAATCATGGAAATCCACTCCCTAATAATGATCAATTATGTTTTATTGCAATGAGCATACTTGTTTTCAACGCAAGTCTGGAATAGTTAGACTTGAAAGTTGGTACTTGAAAGTTATTTATGTTCATTATTATAATAAGATTTATTACTTACACAATATTTGTTATCGTTTGTGATATAATAATTTTAAATTCCATTTGTTACCTGAAAATTATGGATAAATTCCAATACTCTTATGGTGTTACTTGTTAGGAGTGCATAATAACGTCCCAAGCCCTTTTGGTGTTTGATACAAGGAGCAATTAGCCTTCAACATACTAAGACACTCTTACTTCAAGTCAAGTTAGTCATTTCCTTTTAATCTTATCAGCCAGGGGCTCAGCACTGTTACTATCCAGGGTTCCCAGACAGTCACCCATTTGAGAAACTATGGTGACTCCAACTACATAACTTTAAGGATCTTGGATAAGAAGTTTGGCTACCAGCACAGATCAATGATAATCATATTAAAAACATACAATGTTAATTCTATAATAAAAGATACATCTTTTCTATGGAAGTATGATATTATTTCCAATTAATTTTTGTCATCCAAGTCTGTTGCCATTAAGATGCAGAGCTCACAAAACCCTTGAGCATTTAAAACAGCTTACAGCAGAATTGTCTGAAAAGTATTAGTGTTTGTCTTTTCTTATTGAGGATAACTTGAAATCTTGTTGAGAAATGTTGTGCACAATAGATATAAGAGCTTGTCCAAATTTCATTGTTTGAAGATTTCTTGATGTTATTTGTGATTTCTGCCTCGTAAAATGGATTAAGCCCTAGGGAAGGCTTCACCCTCTTCTTGATAGTTCTTAAATGACTGATATTTTTATACTATTTAATAGAACATAATATAGGTCAGTTAGTTGTTAACATTACAATGCTCGAGGATAATCAATAGAACAGGCTTTTGAGTTGGTTAGATAATCTAATAAAAATTGACTATCCTTATTGAGCATTTTTTCATTGCAAGGCTTTCCCAGCTAACATGTACAAAGTATGAATTTTTGTGAAGAGATACTGCAAGAATATCTTTCAAACTTACTTATTTAATTAAGAATTTTTAAACATAATATTTTTATATTAGTTCATTTTAAACAATTTTGTGCTTTCTTGGCCTTTGTACAACTTTTGAACTACACAGTAATTGTTTAACATGTTTTTAAAACTTGACTATCTAAACTAAAAAAACTATCTAAATCAATCCTCATGTGCGATTCGTAATTCTGGATACTGAAAAGTAGTGCGCAACAAAGACTAGAGGCAATGCAAATGAGAATCCTACTTCATCTTGCAGGAGTGACACTAAAGGATAGACAAAGGAGTAAAGACATCAGAAACAGTCTAAAGACAAAATAGATAGAAGAAGAATGGACAGAGACAATGGCTCTCTCACATTAACAGAATGAAACAAGAAAGATGACCAAAAGCAGCTTTGAAGTACAACCAATATGGCGAAGGGATGTGGGAATACCACAAAAGAAATGGCTAGATCAGGAACACCTGGAGGTGTTACCCTCTTGGACAACTGGGAAACAGGTTCAGGCGACAGGCCGAGCAATCTGCAGTTTATGATGATGATGATTTAAAATTTGAATGGAAAATTTCCCTTTTATGAAAATTATCTGAGCTACTAATGATAAATGAAAATTTAACAAAATAGATTGAGATTGCTAAAAAGACAGGGAAACTTGGGACATTGGAAGTTTTCTTCTCATGTTGCTGTAACAGCTCACTTTCATCTTAAAATAACTTTTGTAGTGACATTTTGCCAGAAAATTCCTTGTAAGAGCAGCATTTGAGTTTTTATTTACCCTTCAGAAGTCACATGCTGTTTAGTCTCTTTAGCATTCGCATGGGGATGTCTTACATCCCCATGCGAATGCTAAAGGGAAGCCTGCGACATGTCAGGCGAAACGTGGGCCTCTCAGCTCACTAAGCAGCATCACTCGGACAACCAAGAAGTCTTCGATTCGAGCCGTGGATGCTTACATGTACACTAACAATTATTGTTGCTTTGCAATTTATTCTTCATGATATTTAATTTCCCTAAATAAATGTTAATTTTTAAAATTTAACATTTATAAATGAATTTTAATTTTTTTATGGAATATAATCTAAAAGACGATCATTTGTTACCTTGCTTACGATTACTACTACAATGTTATTTTTTAGTTATGTATGAAAAACCTGAACAGTAATACTAATTTTTAAAAAATATTCTTGTCAATAACATCTTATTGTTCATTAGCGTCACAAAAAATTCAATTTTATGTTACATCATGGATGAATCTGGATGTATATAAGGCTTTAAGGAATTTCCCATCACAAAGGATGCATTCTTTTTAAGCACATTTACATGTACAACAGATTTTCTTTTCTCAGAGGGAAGGTAAATAACTTGTTGAAACGTACTGTAATTTCCAGAAGAGTAGGACAATACTGTTTTATTTTATCACAAACTAGCAGAACCCGGCAGATGTCCTGCCCTCACTCTCTTTTTCCTCTTTCTCTCTCCCTCTCTCTTTTCACTCTAACTTTTTCCCTCTCTCTTACTCCTTTCCCTCTTTTCCCCCCTTCATTTCTCACTTCTCTCTTTTTCCTGTTCTCTTTTCCATCTCTTTTTTATCTCACTTTTACCTATCTCTTATTCTCTTTTTTTGCTTTTGTCTTTACTTCCTATATTTTCCCTTCTTTTTTCCCCTCCTTCTTCTTTGCCTCTCTCTCCTTCCCTCCCTTTTTTACACTTTTTTCCCCTCTCCCCCTTTCTCCTCTAACTTCCCCGTCTCTCTCTTCCTTTCTCCTTTTCCTCTCCCTCTTCCTCTCCTTCTCTCTCTTTCATTCTCTCTCATTCTTTCATTCTCTCTCAAATTCCTTTTTCTCACTTTCCCTCTCACTCCCCTCACTTTCCCCTAACATTTCTCTCTTTTTTCACTTTTACCATCTTTACCTCTTTCTCTTTTTTCTGTCTTTCCACTTCTCTCTCTTCCCCCCTCTCTCTCTTTCCCATTCTCTCTCTTTTTCTGTCTCTCTCTTTTTCTCCTTTCTCACTTTTCTCCTCTTTCCTTTTTCCCCTCCCTCTTTTCTTCTCTTTCTTATCTCTTTCCTCCTCTCTCTTTTCTCCTCTCCCTTTTCTTCTCTCCCTTTTCCTCTTTTAATAATTTGTTAATATATTGAAGATCTCTTACAGTCTTCTGTGTGATTCACTCACTCACTTTTCATATTATGAAATTTTTAAAAATTGTCTGTTCAATTATTTAAAAATTTTCTCTTATACAAACCTTGTCCTGACAATAACAAACACACACACACACACCAAAAAAAAAAGAATTGTATGATAAAAAAATAATAAAATGAAACTATCATGTACAAAGAAAAAAATGAACAATTTGGAAAAAACGTTATATCAGAATATGAGAAAAATAATAAAATTCTATAGTGGTTAAGGTGCCCCATTTTCACCAAGTTTGCTGGTGCAACATTGCCTAGTAACAATATTATGTCTAAATGCAACATAAAATTAACTACAAAAAGTGGATCTAAAAGGGAATTATATGCTGCATTAAACAAAGTAGTTTTTATTTTAAGTTTGACTGAATATGCAGGGCAAGACACTTTTGTAGACTACTAAAAACTGGTAAAATTGTGTAAAAGTAATAAGGCTATAAATCCATAAAAAGCCTGTCCTTCAAAGTCTTGTCTGTGCAATAAAGTCATTGTCGCCTCTATTTGTTGGATCAGGAACATGGCAAGGCAAGAAATAAAATAATTTTAAAAACTGGCAAAGTTGCCAACCAGGGAGCTAAGGTTCTGACAGATTAAACTTAGACACAATTGCAGGGTCACATGATACCCAACCTAGACAACTCACAAATTTTCGTTTTTTATCATATGTATCAGAAGTAGGTAATTTTTTCTTTACTAATACTTAGAAATATCTCAGTTTCTTGTCTCAATATAAGCACAACCCTCTGGATGAAAAAGTGAAATCAAGAAACTACTGTGCGGAAAGAAAGCATTTCTCAGCAAAATAAAATTATAAATATTTGTTTTGAAGAGAATAAGATGATATTTTTCTTTTTCTATCTGTATTCACTCACCTGTATACTACACAAAGGAAATAATTATTTGTTTCAATTATGAGGGACATTGGTAGATGAAGTAACAAGTGTACATATTTTTTAAAATAAAAAAACTGTAACAATAATAAAGCACAAGCCTTCCAAGTGAAACAAAGATGATTGATGATCTCATAAACACAATATCAGTGACAGATACATTATGAAGGTGCCACAAAATATGGTACTTTTAAAGGCTTGCATGTTTTATTAAGAATTTTAAAATATAGATTTTTATTCCATTCAACATTGTTTTTTAATGGTCAGTGTCAGTGTCTTTTATTCCCTACATTATTTTTATACATTTTAAGCTCAAAGACTGAAAATGCTCATTGAGTGAAAAATTAAACTACAATAGATGTCGACTACACAGAAATAGCCCAGTGGAAATGAATGTTGTGGGGCTTTTTAAAGGCACTAGCATTTTGTTGTGATAAATCAGTAAAGAAATGACAGAAAAAATGTATTGCATATTATCTTTGACTTAGTACTGCAGAATGTGTAATGGCTATGGAAAAATTCCCAGTGCATTAAAAATAAGGCAATGATCAAGTTGCAACACTACACAAGGAACCACAGAATAGTTGGAGAAACTTGCATTGAATTTCAGTTAATTGGGCCACTTTCAACAAACAACACATAATACATAATCAATAACCATAAACCAGCTTTGGTATTTCTACATATTTGAAAGTAATTTACTTCACCCCCGCTGCAACAGAGTTTTCTTTAAGAAACTTGCATTTGAATTATCATAAGTAAAAATAATTTTTTAAAGGCAATTATAGATCTTGCAAAAATAAAATAAAATCTTGCAACCATTTGTGTCTTACTTGATCTTATACTTTATTATTATTATTATAATTTATTGTTATTATTATTATTATTATTATTATTATTATTATTATTATTATTATTATTATTATTATTATTGTTGTTGTTGTTGTTGTTGTTGTTGTTGTTGTTTTATTGTTGTTGTTGTTAATAATGAGCGATGGAATATTAGAACACTTGTATCATAATAACTCTTATTATGACACCAATCTCAGTTTTGTAATGTTGATAAAAGAGATTTCCATTTCTTAGAGTAAATTATAAATGCATATTGATTATTTAAACTTTGAAAATTAAAGATTGTATAAAAATTAATGGGAGTTTGTAATAATAATAATAATAAAAGCAGTTTCTTGACTATTTCTGTTAATAAGTAAATCAAACTGTATTGATCTAGTTACTATGGTTGATTCTATAGTGCATCATTCCTATATAATTACATCCGTGATTATGTGTAATTATAATTATTCATTGTTTGAGCACATTCTGGGGATTTGCAATAAAATTTCAGAAACATTTAAATCTTTTCAAATTAATTGAAAATTACTATGACCATTTCTAGCAATTCTATTTTTTCATAAAATTTCAGTTATTGTTCTCTCTAAGTAGTCGAATGCAATTTTGCTTAGATAATTTAGTTATTTTGAACATCTGCAGTCTACAAGTATTTTTGTTGAGAGATATCCCTTGAGCATGCCATACTCTTTTGCCTAGAAATCGTCTAACTCTTTGGTTACCTTTATCCTTCCCTAAAATTGTCAATGGCTGTAGGATATGACTAAAATTTTCTCAATACTAAGAAACGTTGATTTGTGATCTGGTACCTAGATTTTGAGGCATCATAATATGGGCTGAGTGGTGTTGAAAGTCGTTCTTAACTAATGCTGACCAAAAAAATATTTATATACTTCCTATCTTATTAATTAAAATCTGTCATTTACTGTAAAATTTGTGTGAGCCTCACTGATTTCAGTTGAGCTTTAATTAACATGCACAAATTTGCCTCTTCTCCAATTCTCCGGTTGTTGTTGGTTGTTTCTTTTCAGTTACAGAGGTCTTTGATATTTTTATAAATTGAGACAAGTGAAACACTTTTTAGTTTGGTAGTTATTACACATTTGATTTTAACCTCCTTTTTATTATTTACACTATTGAAACAAATCAATTCTTGTTCAATAAATGTGCTTCTTTCTCTTTATTCTGATCATTAACTGATTCTTCTCCATATTCATTATGAAGCCTTATTTGTTCTTCTCCTATTCCTGCATCGTCTATAGACCTATCTGCTGGTACAACTTTCATTTTATAATCTTGTGTGACAGGCTCGGGAGAATTCCAAGGCTGAACCTCAGAAGAAGCTAACAGTAAGTAGAGTATTCCAGGCACAATCATCATTAGAGCAGAAATAATGAACACCATCTGCCATTGCGTTGTGGTTTGCTGCAATCAGAAAGAGATCACTTTTTTATATCTTACTTGCATACTTGCACTATATTTGGTACAAAAAGAAAATTTTTAACAAATGCACTAATTTCTTAGTACCTACAAACATTATATTTTTGCTAGTCATGTATGCAGCAACTTGTATGTTCCCTTGCTTTTTCAATATTAAAGGTATGAAACTCATTTTGACACAACTTTTTACATATTTTATGCATTTCAAAGAATAAAATTCAACTTACATTTTGAAAGGTGAGATATCCAACAATAATAGGTGAAATAAATCCTGGCACAACAGTGATCATATTAGAGATTCCTAAAATTATACCTGAAAATTGGGTCAAATTAATTTTTTTTTTTTAATGAAGATATTTTGAATTTTACTTTTAATTATGTGAACAACTTCACTTTGAGAGTTCTGAAACTTACTAGCAAAGTTGGGTCCAACATCAACAAGGCTGGCTAATGGACCTGTGGACACAGCTCCACTAGCTCCAACTGCCAGCATTAAACATACAACAGCTGCGAAGGAATTGCATCCAGAAAATGCCAGGCCCATGATGAATAAACCATGTACTATTGTACCTGTTTCAAACAGAGGGTGTTCTAAATGATTTAGCATTTACATTTCAAATTGCTGTTTTTATCCATTTTTCTATGACAAAGATAGATTGAAGCAGTCTTTCATGTTCTGACAAGGATAACTTTTTTATGACAATGGCTATGCAAATTTCAGTGTAAGAGATTTGTTTCAATATGGATGACTTACATACAGAAGTTGCAAACTTTCGAACCCAAGTTCTTGACATAATTTTCTTCCTCAGTAAGGTATCTCCAAAAACAGAGAACAGAACAGCAAACAACACTCTGCATACATGAGGAGCACCAGACAAAATTCCTGTCTACAAAGTCATCATAAAAATAAGTATTGTAATCATTACAATATATCTGATTCCAACAGCAGAAGAGACAGTTTGATGCAAATATAAAATTTATGGACACTGAATTTTACTCTAAATACTACATACCTTGCGAACACTCATTCCATGTATGTTATTGAAATATGTTGGAGCTTGAGTCAGAAGAGTAAATAATCCCCAAATTCCTCCCCATTGAGCTAAAATGTTCATCCATACTGGTCTTGACAACAAAATTTGCAACCATGGTGTTTTAAGCTGAAAAATGTTGAATAGAAGCAAGGAAATTTGAAGCAATGGTGTTCTTGATTTCCAAGATAAGTTCATTTACCTTCTTCTCTGTAACATTGTTACCAATACAATTTTCAATATACACTCTTTCTTTTTCAGATATGTGTGGATGTTTCGCTGGAGTATCGTAAACCAAAAACCACCAACACAAAAACCAGATTGTTCCAATTACTCCAGTGGCATAAAATACTGAGGGCCAGTCAAACCACTCTATTAGATAGCCACACATTGGAAAAGTAAGTGCAGCTCCCACGGAACTACCTATCTAACACATAGGATTGTTTAAAGAGAAATATTTTAGAAAAACAACCATATATTCATTTTGTTCACTTGTATTTACGAACTAACCAAGGTATGCTGACACGAATCTGCTTCTTTCATTTGGAGGAATCCAATTAGCTGCCATATTATGCATTGAAGGCCAGGATAATCCCTTAAAATAATTAAATCATACAATTTTCATATTTACATGTGTTGGTATGGAGCTCCTACTAGAGGTGTCTTTCAAGGTGAGTGGAGAAAACAATAGACATTAGAAATCAAAAAGGGTGATCATCTTAACACATGCTTTACATATTAATGAAAAATTGGAGGAAGTAATTAGATGATCATGATCTTTAATGATTTATTTTTATTTTTGGTTGAAAAGCCCTCAACTGTGAAATTCATTACAAATTCACAGAATAATTATACTCACTGCTACTAATCCTTGAATAATTCTGAGAAAGACAATAGCTTGATAACCCAGATCTGCACAGAATGGTATCAGCATTGCTAATAAACAGGAAAGAAAATTGCTGAGTCCAAATATTAATTTTGTGCCATATTGTTTTGCAAGGATGCCTCCAGGTACTTGCGTGACCCAGTGAAGCCAAAAAAATCCTCCTAATATATGTGCTTGTTGAGTTTCATCCCACGTATATCTGGGCTTCAAAGTGAAATTGTTATTAATTAATTATCAAAAATATGAAGCCTTTATTTTTTATATGAATGCGTATTGGATAACTGACCTTGTCACTTGATGTAACTTGTGCAGACACATTGACATTATTGAATAAGTATGTTTCTTCAAAACATTCACTTGTTAATGAAACATTTTTATGTGTTCGTTTCACCATTGAGACTATAGCAATATTTAGATTAACACGTATCATGTAATTGACTGCAAAGCCAAAGAATACAAGAAACCACAAAATATTTCGTTTAGAGAGCCATTCTGAAAGTAAATGATGTGGGCAATTAATTTGTTGGTACATTCAGTAATTGAATACAATCAGTTTTGCTCTCAAAATAAATTATATAAACCCACAAATATATTGAGAATTGATATTAATATTGTTTTGATGTCTAATATGTTATCATTATTTTATTTTTATAATAGAAAAATATTTTATTTAAAATAATGACTTACCCTCTTTAGCCATGATGCTGGAGTTAAATAAGCCCCTTTTCTTTGTTACGAACTAGAGTGTTCTGTGCAAGAAGATACCATACTGTTTGCTTAGGGCCTGCTGTTATCACCTCCCAGAGCAACTGTAAATCACACACGCATTATTTTTGTAAACTTTGCTCATTTGCTCCATTTATTCATGCCTCTGTTTCACATGACCTATTCTCTGTCATCTGCTGTTGTTCACTAATTGTTACAGAGTACTTTGAGCATTCCACATTATAGCTTCTGAGCAAGTGATTAAACGTGTTTGAACTTGATTTATCAACATTTAACAAGCATTTTATGCTTCATTGAATTATTACTACCCAATAACATATTCATAATTTTTGCTCAGTTTTTCAGTTTTTAAAATTTGTTGAGAAGTAGGCACTAAAATAATCATGTAAGAAAATTAGGGTTTGACATTCTAAATTTCTAGTGCATTTGTAATTTGCAGCATCATTTTAAATTCCTATACTAACATGGAAATATTGACTAACTATCTGTTATTTTATTTTCTGCCAAAAGATGAGCTAAATTTACTTGATTTTTCTCAAAAATGTTCTTAAGGCCAGTGTTAGACCAGTTCTTTTAAATTACCTTTCCTCCTATTATTTTTTCATATCATAGTTCTTCTGTTTTCTTTTCTATGCCCTGAAGATTATTTTCCGTTCTTCTCTCCCCTTACACCTGTTCTCTGCTGTTATTTTAAAACACACCTACATCCACTTTTGATCCATTTCTTTCCAGTCTCCCTTTGAACATCTGATTTAATTTTACTTATATCTGTCTGTTCATCAACCCTCGTTTTTATAGTAGAATGGAGAAAATTTGGCTTATATATTATTATATATTTTTTTGAGAGTATATATTCATATATACTATATATTCATAATTATATATTCTTTTGAGATAATGAAGATATAAAAATGGCTTGTGTCGGTCCGTCGTGTGTCTTAGCAGGCTTGATCTTCTCCGGGGGCGCAACTCCGCAGTCTTGGGCGGGCGAGAACAGAACATGAATTCGCCGTGGGCGTGAACAGGTGTCCGCCCCCGCGCGCCCTTTGGCCTCTGGTGCGGGCGCCTTGTTTGCCCCTGTCCGCATCCCCCGTCGCCCTCTCGTAACACCAGTCACGCACGGCCCCGCCTTCATTGCTGTCAGTTGCCTCTCGCACCACTCAACACACAATTGTCCGCCTCTTAGAGTTGGTATTGTGGGAAATTTTTCAGGAATGTGGGAACGTCAGTTCAGGGAGCGAAGTGGTGAGAACTAAAAAGACAGCGCAGGGGGGAAAAAAGATTTTTAGAATTTGTAAGCAAGATTCATTCAAAGTTTAAAAATATAGATTTCATCGCGATTTGGAAACGTTCAAAATTTGTTTTATTCCATTTTTTGTAACTTGCTTTTTTTTAAGAATTAAAAAATGTAGGCCTGCAATGTAGGAAACCAAAACTCATAATGCTTACTTTCAGTGACGTTGGAAATTCCATGTAAATTAACTTCTGTAAGTTTATTGCCAATAAGCGACTTAATAACATTTCTCACTGTTGATACAACGTAAGTATAGTGAATAGACTATTTGTTTGTTCATCGATTGGACAAATGTACCAGATGAACTTCGAAGAAATGAAAGCAAATTGATGTTGGGCGGTGGAAGTACAAGGCATATCGATTAGGAGTGCAGAACAACTTTTCTCCAATGTTATCCATCTAGTGAAGAATCAACAACCTTAAAACTATTTCATTATGACCTCGTATTATTTTATTGTAATAATAATAATAATAATAATAATAATAATAATAATAATAATAATAATAATAATAATAATAATAATAATAATAATAATAATAATAATAATAATACTGATTATTAGGGCAGAACTTAGGGTCTGCTCTTCCGCCCAACCATTTTTATACATCTTTGACCCCGGTGGATAAGCTGATAAGTCATGAAAACTTAATTTTACAGGAGAGCATAAACAACTTTTAACTGATGTTGTAAATAAGATATTAATGATATTAAAACGAAACCTACACACAACTACTTTGTTTTTACAGCTCTTTCATTTATTATATATTTAAATGTAGAATTAAACATTTTTTACCTTTTAATTAGAGTTATTCGGTTATTCACGCAAAAATTCGAAAATACAATTTAGCTATCCCATAATTAACATTGAACAGAACATGAAGTATGACACATATTTCCTTTAACTTGAATGTGTTTTCAATATTCCGTTAAAAATAATTAATAATTAAGGCACAACTGGTTTCATAAATAAGAAAAAACTGAATATCAAAATCTTTTAATGAGTTTTTAACAAGAATCATATTTTTGACTGATAGATCATAAACAACACTCAAATGAACATCAAAGAAATTCTGTTACATAGGAATGCAATCACTTGGAAGTTTGGTATTGTTCATTAGGATCAATTTCGTCTAAATCTGGATCTATATATTGAATGTTTGCTATAGAGAACTTTTTGTAAAAGTCATGGAAAACGATCTATTAATGGCAAAACTTGGCTCTATTTCTGCATTTACTCTTTGATTGCTGGGCTTTTTGCATTTAATATTTGATCCTACGTTACAACATACGGCTTTCGGCGCGGCAACCAGTCCGCTTTCATGGGTGGGGGTGTAGGCATTGGGTTTCTTAGGGGAATACCAATTTTCTGCCTTCGTCTGACACTTATTTATTTATTTTTACGTCAAAAACAGTTGAAACTGCGTATGACGTGCTATGGGGAGAAGTGAATTCTGTGCACATTTTCAAAAGTCAGGGATCCCTACACTGAGTCATATACTACATAAATTTTGAAAATTAAAAAAAGCTCTCATGTAATAAAATCTATTTTCAAGAATAAATAAGCAATAAATTTTGGGCTCTTATCCATGATGTCCTTCGTCAAGGAATAATACTTCCTGGCGCAACAACATGGAAACGATAATTTGAATAACTATATTTCCCAATGAATTCTAGAAGACGTGCACAGATAATGAAGTTACATTTAGGTCCAGAAGCAAAACAAGGGGCCATCTCAGCATTTGCTCAATGGATCAGGGAAACTGGTCGAAAAACTTGATCGAGATGGGGGTCATTGACCCGGAAGGGAGGGACTACCAGGAACTTAATTTTAGGAGTTTCGCGTGTTATTGAAAGAAAATAAGGTCAGTCAATTATGGATGGTATTGAATACATATTTGATGGTATTGAATGAATTATTTGTTTGGATAATTTATTTTTATTTCATGTGAAGTTCGTTGATTCAAAATGTACATACAATGGGTCCTTTCTGGAAAAAAGTTGGCCGTCCTGGATGGAAGACTTTCTGTCTCTAACAGTGTGTGCATCTTGTGAATACGAGTATGCGTGAAAAATCTTTTATCATTGCGATATACATATATCAGAGTTGTGAAATTTTCGAAATAAAAAAATATCTGTGAATAATGTATCCAAACAACAGCACTTGTTGCATAGAGCTGGAGTGCAATCACGAAACCAAGTTCTTTTATGTTTTGTATGAATTCCCTCAATGCATAACTAATACAAAAACTCGAATGCTCATTGGAAAACAAAGCCAAAACCACGTGGTGAATAAGAGAGAATCGCGAGGTGAATATAACTGATACGGATATTACGCAAACAATTGTGAAAGTAATGTTTCAATATAGACTTTTATTCAATGTAGTTTTAATTAATTTTCATTAATTGCGTACGTTTATTATAGTGTTCTGAATTTTGGAAATTACATTCGAGGAACAAATATTCAAATCGTGACACATCCACTTCACGCTTTTCTAAGAAAAATGAAAAATATAGCACACATTTTACCCTTTTCAACACTGTCTTTAACTCAATAAATAAAGTACTATTTAATGTATTCTAAGATATATCAAGTTTTTTTTTCCTGGAAATAAAATTCTAGGTAAAAACAGCAGAAGAACCCGAGTTTTGCCAAATGGATATGTCACCTTTTGAATGTTTGCTCCTCATTTCCGTCATTCGATGAATCTGCAAAATCCAGTTTGTTGAGGCACCAGCCACTACTGGTTCACGGAAGCTTCAGCAACCAAAGCATTTTCGCGCCAACACTACAATCATGCGAGTCCAAATGGATTCGCAGCGAAAGTTAATTTCTTTTTAATGATATTGGCGGCTGCCTACAGCCCAACGTTTGAAAGGGCCACACACTTCGATGACGTATTTTCTGAGGTGCATCATCTCCAAGTGTCCTCATCTGCAGTGTCATACGAGAGGTTATCTTCGTTTTTCGGTGTCATGAACTGCATTTTCATCCTTGTCTAATCAATTCGCTGAATTGGATCTCTCGGGAATATTCTTTCTCTTTGTCGAAATATACACCCACCTTCTCACTTACTGCGTTTCTCTTCTCACTGTTGGACCCTTTGTGTCAAAAGGTTAAAAAAAACACTCAGGTAAACACAAGTCCGCTTGTAATCAAGCAAGATTTGGTCATGTTAAGCATATTCTGGGTTAGTCATTCAACGAAAATATTTACGTGAATAAGCCGATAATTATACTAACATATTTCCCTCCTGTGATTATTTCAACTAATCTTCTAGCGTGAAAAAGAGACAACCCGAACTATTTGATTTTGATCAGTGATGTCAAATCATTGATACAACGTGAATAACGAAACAACTTGAGTTATCTTGTTAGGGTTTCTAATGTTAAGAAATTTAAGAGATGTTCGTAAATACACATGTCTATTACTCTTCAACCAGATGGAATTGAACGTATCTGGTTATTCACAAATGTAGAGAATTTTTCAAAGAAATCAGGAGTATAATTATCTCATTTTAAGCAAAATGTTAACGTATCAGCTTATTCACCGGGGTCAAAGCCATATTACGAGTCGTAGTGGTTTTTGATTTCTAAATGTTACTTGTAAATAATTTGGCAAGAAGAATGAGAAAATATAAGAAAAATAATTGCTGATATAACGTTACGGATTTATAATAAAATAACGACGAGACACGTTAACACATTGAGGCAGTGGCGGCTGGTGCCCCAAGAGACTGGAGGTTGCACCTTCATCGAATGACGGAAATGTAATTTTCAAAATTCAAAATATGAATACGTAATAAAAATGTAAGCAATTTAAACTAAGTGAAATAAAAGTCTTTATTGAAACATTACTTACATAATTTTATGCGTCAGGTCCGCGTAAGGCGTACACCTCCCGCGCACGTGGTTCTGGCTTTGATTTCCACTGGGTACTTAAGTTCGATTCCAGTACAATGCAACAAGCACTATTGCTTCGACAGGTTTCACACAAATAAAATTATTTTATTTCGAAAACTTCACTACCCTGGTATATTTGGCAATAATGGAAGATCTTCCACACATTCATGTTCACGAGTACGTTCGCAAACCTCTGGCCGGCCAGCTGCAGCCACGGGAGACTTCCATTCAGAACGGCAACCTTTACACAAAGAACTCATCAAATGTATGTATTGAAGCACCAAACCTAATATCAAAATAAAACAAATTCTCCAGATAACATAAACAATACATTGAATATCGTCAATAATTGACCGAACTTTTGTACTTTCAATAACAAGCGAAATTCATAAAACTACGTTGGAGCGAGCGGACGAACTCAGAATATGGGTATTCCCCTGAGACTCACTCCGTTGCCGCGCAGCACGACAGCGCCTCTAGACTGGTTGCGCCACCAAAAGGCCGTATGTTCCCCATGTTAAATCGAAGTGCCAAAGAAAAAATGCTGTAAATCCAGTAATACAGCCAAAAGCGTGGTGCAATTCCTGGCAAGGCACCAGACACTTGAGAGAGCGGCAGATGGACGCTCTTTGGTTTCAGAATGATTTCATATACATCGATATTACTGCAATATCTTGAAAAGTGAATGTAATTTAAAGAAAATTGTATATCCCTAAGATATTATAAGATCTTTTTCATTTCCTGGGGGTTGTGCAACCGTGCAATCTAAGCACGAGCCACCACTGCATTGAGATAATATATCGTTAAATTTATATTACAAAGTAGCTTGTGCATAGCGAAGCGTTGTAACAGTCAAGATCAATGTCGATTTTCTGCACTTGTCCAGTTTAAATTTCGCCTCACTCTTATGTATCTGCGAGATCGAGATCGCAGTCGATTGCTGCACGCTCCGCCGTGTATTGCGTATTTTAGTTCAGTGTATTGTCCGACTTCCGCATCTTTTCTTCATATGTAGATACTAGGAAAGAATCATTCCAAATTTAAGTGCCCCGTTTTTTTTTTTTTTTTTTTTTTTTTTTTTTTTTTGGTTAGGAAGTTTGGTGCAATCTGTTTCTCTCTGGAAATTTTCGTTTTCGAGAAAACTCGACTTCTTTGCAATTTCCGAGCGCGCAATTCAAATCTCCACGCTGCGACGGCAGATTGAGAAGGGGTGGGGTGGGGGTCGGCAGCGCAGAGCGCGTTCGGGGGAGGGGCCGTAGCCCCCGCCACTATAAAAAAGTTTCTTTGACTTTTCTTTCGCTTCTCCTCTCTCCGCTCTCCACTCAGGGGGGACATGTCCCCCACAAAAGATCTAGAGTTTTTGTTTGTTACCTTCCTTTTTTGACAAAATTGATTTAAATATTCATTTATGTTGGAATTATGTAAATATTTAAACAATAATAATGTATAGTACCATATATACGCTACAAAAACAATATGCAATATACCAAATGTGTTTATCATTTAACAAAAATCTATTATGCCCCCCCCCCCCGCGCAATGATCGCCTGGATCCGCCCCTGCCCTCACTCAACCAAGCAGCTGCTGCGCTCCCAACAGCCGCAAAGAAGCAGTTTTCTCCAAAACACACAATTTCGATAGAAAACCTAACGCATCAAACTTCCACAATTAACGACAAGAGTTTTACTTTGTGGCACTGAGATCGTAAGAAACAGTTCTGTTATCGTGTATCGAAAAACAAAATTATTAAAAACCGATGGAGCCATTTTTTTGAAAATTTGGAATATGTCCCGGGGGCTTCAAGTAAAGTACCCTCTAAATTAAAATATCGGTTTCAAATTCTAGGAGCCGCGACATCAGCTCGATCGATTGGGGAATATCAATTTTGGAGACAATCGGCTGAACGCTTTAGCCGCTAGCGTTGTTCACAGACGGACGGACAGACAGACGTTTTGCCGTCATTAGAATTTTCGGTATCAGGGACCCAGAAAACAAGGATTCTGGCTACACCACGTGATATAGTGTGTTTTTCTAAATTTAGCAACTGGATTTATCCACTTTCTCGTTACCAGGGCCCAATAATAAAAGTGTTTATGCCGAAAAATCGCCGTTTTTTCGCGCAGCGCTACATAACTTAGTCTCTACTCCGTAGCGAGAAAGTGAAAAGTCGCTTGAAGTGACCGCTTCATACAGACCAATCTACGAAATGTGTCTCGCCGTTTACTCAGATGACCGCAGAAAAGAGGGAATATTTGCACTTTCTTATGGGAAAAATCAGTTCGACGATTGGCCGTTGCCGTGGTATTGTATTGGCCGTTGAATTCTGAGGAAATGCTCTTATAGCTCCCAGACGTCTAGACTACAAAAAACTATTGGGCGAATAATAAGCAAATCCGTCGCATTGGCAGATTACTTCAAATATCTACATCTACTCCAAACCTTACCAAAATAAAATTTCGTCACAATACTAATATATTTAATAAAATATAATTGACTTTCCTGTGCATATTATCATACCACCCATAATTGAGTGACAAATTTTGTAGTATGAAAATTATTTCCTTATTATTGCCAACTCTGTGCTGTGTATGTATCTATTATAAAGTAAAATATCGAACCTTAATGTAAAATGCTGAACAGTTGCCATGACCCTTGAGTTGGTGCGACTAAAATAAATTAACAAAAAACCCCGTGTTGCTTATTTCTCTCAAGGGAATTACTTTCAGTATCAGGTAAGACGAGATGATTTTAATAAATATCTCTTAATGATTTAACATGTTCGTTTCTATCGTTTCACAGCATTTCATTGGTTGGTTAACTCGTTCTTTCCGTCTATAGGAATCTCTTGAGGACTCACAGAACACTCCACGGACGCAAATCCCGTATAAATGTCTAATTCCATCATCAGTTGGGCCTGCTGTAACGTTTATACAGGTTATGAATTGCGTCTTCACGTCTCGTTTGCTTGTCTGATTCGGCAAGGGCGGAAAGTGAGTTTCTCGACTAAGAGAATGAGTGACAAGTTAAGTGTGTGGTTTGATATTGGTCGACATGATCCTAAATATCTTGTATAAATTGAATATCGTCTTTTATGCTAATTAAAATGTTATAGAGAACGTACGTTCTCTAATAATATTAATTTATATAAATTAGCACAATTAGATTTGGTTTACTATTTTTGTAACATTGCCACCTTTATTAAGAGAACCTCTCTTTTAACGGTCAATTTTGACGGAATCATAAGCGGCCAATTTTTGCGAAGCCACTTAAGTCAATTTTCACTTAATATCATTCTGAAAACACAATTTACACGATTCTAGAATGAAAACTTGAGGTTTCTCTTCATACTCCATACTACAAAACCATTAAAAACCCGTTTTTTCTAGAATTCTTCCAGAATATCCTAGAGGGTATCGGCTAAGAATTGTGCCAATCGATTTGTGTTGTCGAGAGAAATCGATTGAACTTTTGATCACCTCAGAAGGTGCCGTAAGTCACCGAAAACGGATTTTAGTTGGCTAAAAGTGCAAAAACACACTATAGTAATTAACGAAACGAATATATAAAGAGGGGGATAATTGCGCAAGTGATATGTTCAAGAAAACGATGATAAGAGCGAGTTTTCTTATGTATCACGAGTGCAATTCACATGTTACGTTCAATATTTTTTTTCGTTTCCATTTAAGAATAATTTAAATGTTGAGAAATTCAAACACAGTTTTACAATTTGAGGCATGTGTTAGATGACGACAATTAGAGGCTTCTGAAAAATATCTATTTTAGTGGGCGTTGCATTGTGTTTCTTTGTAAGAAATATTTGCATATGGAAGGTACTGAAGATATTGCCGATAAAATATAAGAAGAAGCGGACAAAGTCATAAAAACTTCCCACGAAAAGTAATGTCAGGTATGAGAGAGAATCAACATGTATTATTATTGACAAAAATTAGTCATTAGGCCAGTTTTTCTACAGCTTACTTTTAAAACTGGTAAACACAATTTACGTTCACATTTTTTACATTCGTAATCCTAAGACCAAATGTTCTACACATAAAACATTGAATTAACTTTAAATATTTTATGCTGTTCCATAAGCAGCTAGTTTAACGTTCATTTCCCCAATTTAGTTTTATTCATTCGTTATTTATTTGTAATTGTAGGTATGTAATATGTAATGTATATTTTTGCTCATGCTTCATGGCCAACTGCAAATTCCTTGGCTACGTCTGTATTATAGTTTCTTAATTAAACGATCTGGCTCCTTTTCTGAATTCTGATCGGCAGGTGTGCATATTTAATTGCACGGTGGAATTTTAATTGCACGTGTGCTATTAACATAGAGATAATCAACGATTTTCCATGGAATTAATGAGCATATTTAGTTAACTAAACGAAACACGTAAAAAGGCACCGTGTGTAGAGAAGTTTTTGCCAATATTTTTGGATGGCTCCGGGAAAAGAATCAGTTTCCCACCAGGAGACGGAGACGCGTCGGAGCGCACCTCTTTGGCTTCGGTTGTGATTGATTGATTTTTTCGTGTTTCCGGGCGCGTCAACTACTTCGGTCATTAGTCCCGTTAGTGTAGTGCATGCTATTTTTCTCGGGAGATGGCAGTGATCTTCCCCCGCTGGATGGCGAGATCCGGCGCCGACCTACCGTCGGCTAGTGGGGTTTCCCCCTAACCAAGACTCTCCCACCACGGGGCACCGCCCCAGTCGGGACAAGCTCTAAGCTCCCGACCGGTCTCCCGGAATATGTGGTAGTGTAGTGCATGTTAGTGTAAGTGTGTGTGTGATAAGGAAGGACAGATCGCGCGCGGTCCGTGGCCCGTTTGGTAGGGTACTGCTCCGGCATTCGCCTGGTGTTGATCGGAGAAACCACGGAAAACTACCGATCAGAGCAGCCGGCCGCTAGAGTTCTCCTCCAGACAGCAGCTGAATTCGACCTAGCTGAAAAGCTAGTGTCGAAAATCCTGCCGCCGTCAGGACTCGAATCTAGGACCTCCCGGTTAGAGGCGCTGCAGTGACATCAGTTGATGCACTGAGCTACCGCTACCGGTGGATTCGGTTGTGAGTCAGAAATGGTGTAACCGTGAGTTACCGGACGCAAAGTTACTCGATTACTCTAAAGAAAGAGAACGAATCTTTTAGAGTAAAAAGAGTAGAAATAAAGAGTCTTTTAAAATACGGGGAAAATAATGCGATGTTTTCCATTCTGTTCAACGGAATGGAAAAAACTGAAAATGTATAGGGGCTAGTGTTGTTCAATGTTGTTAATTTGAAGACCATAGGGTGTATCTATATTACGGACTTTCAGAAAATCGGAGTTACGAATTAATGCACGTAAACTTCATAGCGAGGAAATTACCTATGCTTTTAAAGAATTCGAGGATATCAGTTTATTTTTGCTTAAGTTTACGAGAAGTTTGTCTTTAATATTATTAATTCATGATTTTGATAACGTTAAGTGAATTAACTATAATGAAGCTTTAATTAGGTAATTTTAAATGTTGAGTTCTTTATTGTCGAAGCAAAGGAAATTCTGTAACTTGAATTGTGCCTGTTGATTGACGTTCTTTATTAATTAGTGGGAGCTTTTAGTAGTGCTTACATCTTTGCGAAGTGTTGTTTTAGCTCCTCTAAATTACACAGCAAATTTTAATTACCCTCCTCATTTATCATATTTCTGGTAGATATTCACCTTGATTACGGGACCTCAGTATAAATTAGCACTTTGCGGTACATACAGTGGGGACTTTGTGGTGATGAAAGAAGATAATATCATTACAGGAATATTTTCATATATTTAACCAAGCAAACGAAAGAGAATAACATTTTCATGCATATTCAAACGCCGTGGAAGCATTTTCAAAATGAGTTTATCGCAAAGTTCCAACCGATGAATTGTTCATTCATCCGAATATGGTGGAAAGAGCACGTAAGTGGGCAGATTGGATAAGGGTTAATTTGGGAGGGACGATGTTAGACGAGGGCAAGGCATGCATGCATTGAACTGCGATCTGGATTTGGTCTTTCTAATAGAAAGAAACTAGTGATGTTACAGAATGGTACAGATTTTCTCGAACTAGTTAGTTTCCTTATCTCATTACTCTCGGTTATTTTTTCGATTTTGTCCCACCCTCTTCTCGGCTGCCTTCTCTGTGACATTTTCTCATAGAGACATTTTTTCGATGACTCCCTAGCCTCCTAAATGACATTTTTTCACGTTTTCCTAATTTTTCGGATCCCTAAGTAATTTGATAGAATTCAAATACGAGACTAAAAATATTATGGAAGGGTAAATATAAGGTCTTATAGGCACGTTTTCACTGAAAATTTTGGAACAGTTTTAAGAAAATGTCGTTTCTGAAAATACTAATTTTAAAGCTCATTTTCGTCCAAAACTTTCTAGTTTTCAAGAATCTTCACGATAATTTATTTGAAGCAATTTCACCCAAATATGTGATCATGTATAAGAAATGCCTGTAATGTAAATTTTTGACGACGTGAAAAATATCTCAAGAAAATTGCAATTATGCGATTTTTGAAAAAAAAACAACAAAAGAATGTAAGTAGCATTGATGGCATGTTATTTAGCGTATTTAGTGCATTTAGTACTATCTATAGAAAAAATTGGAACCATTTTCGAGAAAACGGTGTTTGAGCATTTCTGAAAATGCGAAGTTTTGAGCTCATTTTCACAGAAAAGGTTTTGGGTTTTAGAGAAACTTGATAAGGAACCATTTAAAATTCTTCTACTCACTATCGTAATAAAGTATTAAAAAAACTCCTCTATTGTTAATATTAACGACGTGAGAGATATTTTAAAAAATGTGTAATGTTTGGAAAATCAAATAAATACATCAAAATTACGTGTAGGTCATGTTATTCGGTGCATTTAACACTACGCAAAGAAAAAAATTGGAGCCATTATTGAAAAATATCTGGTTTTTAATATTGCCTCTATTTCACTAAAATTTGCAAGAAAAATACTAACACTACTTTCAAAACGATGAACTTGACATTCATTAAAGAACAAATTGTGGAGAACAAATTTTCTGTGATTTCTACAATGGTTAAGAACAGATTTCGTATGAAAAAATTTCTACCTTCAATATTGCAATTTTATGAAGGCACCGAGAAAAATCAAACTTTAGTAATTTTCGAAAATTGATAGTTAGCAGTGTAAATCAGATATATGTAATTTTTAGATGTGTATTTCACTTTATTTTGACAAGAAATTTAGAGCAAAAAATTGTAGCTATTTTTTTTAAATGTTGAAAATTCCCTGGCGCTTTATGTTTGGTATCCCCCAAAATTTAAAGAATGTTTTTCAATATCACAGGACTTACAGGACTTCAAAGTCGGGCCAAATCGACCGGGGAATATTCATTCTGGAAAACTCTTACGAATAATAGTTTAGGCGCTAGTGTTCACACATGGACAGCCGAAAGGACGCTTTGGGAGAGAAAAATAAATAAAGAAAGAAAGAAAAAAAAAAAAAGAAAGAAAAAAAAACTTTTTCAGTATCAGGGGACCCGAAATCGTGTATTTCCGTTGAAATCTCGAAGTCGATTTTATGCAGCATTACATAACTTTTTCTCTTTACTACGTAATTACCTCGTGTATCGGTATGTAAACGAGAAAGTAAAAAGAAATGAGCCACCACCTCCAATTATTAACTATTGGTTCTACAACAGCACATACTTTCTTGTCCTTAATAACTTTACAGATCGTAGAACATTAGGTGCAATATATAATTCTTGTAAAGATAATCACAATCCATCAACACAATTTGGACAATTATAATTGTCTCAATTATAATTGACATCCATATTGCCTTTAATACAGTCATAACGTCACTCAACAATCAGAAGGAATTCTCCGAATTTCAAACTACGGTCTCGCGGCATTCCATTGTTGCATGTGATTGTGAAAACTACTGAGAGATTCTAGCCATAGAAAATAGAAATGCCGGAAATTCGAATTTGCAAAATTACGCTACTCATTTTTTTTAATTGCACATGGCCTTTTCTTAAGGAACTGATTTTTAAAATATAGGCAATAAAAAAAGTTCTCTCGTTAATATTGTACTCTTGCAATGGTAATTTTTAGTTGTTGTTTGCAATTTTCGAAAATATAGAGTCCGCGTAATTGAGACCAGCACCACTTTCCTTGCAGTTCTTTTCTACTTGGACAAAATTGAAGAAACAATTTTGGGCAGTTTTTGAGGAAATAATTGTTTAAGTTGTATAAAAATTACGTATGTTTACGTAATGTAAAATTACGCGAAATATACTCACATTTTTGAAAAATTTAACTGAATCTTATTTCAAGATATATCATTTGAAGAACATGTTTCATTAAGAAAAAAATATCTTTATTATTGTAGTTGTAGGAAGACGCCGTAAAAATTGAACATTTGCGATTTTCAAAGAAATATTCAATTTTAGGGAGAGTAACAAAAATGTCACTTATATGCTCTATCAGAGGAAAGTTTATATAAAAAGTGGAGTCATTTTTGAGAACATTTTGAAAAGGTTAGAGCTTCGTGAAAAGACCTCCCAAAATTAAAATATCCGTTTCAAATTCAAAGGGCTGCAATATCAGTCAGATTAATCAAGGAATATCAATTTTTATGAAAACCCTGCTTTCGGTTTAGCAACTCGCGTATTACAGAGAGGAAGTAATTTAAAATAAATAGAAAATTGTAACAAATGTTTTCAAGAACATTTACTTCAAACATTATTTTGAATGCTCTAGCGTACCCGCGCGAGAACTCTCGCATATTAAACCCCACCCTCAGTTTTCCTAAAGGTATCATGAAACTGAAACTTGAGAACATGTGGTCCGTTTCCATCAGTTTCCTCCGCAATTAGGTACACAGTTCTTGTAGACCACGGCAAACCGTTAAATGAATAGTTGCACTACACGAATAAAAAGCAATCTTCATCGGTTTCAAGCAATTATTAACAGTACTTCTAGTTGTTACTGAGAGAGCGAATTTTGAATTAATAATTATGCAAATAAACCTCGACAATCTACGCAAACCACGGTGTACACAGAAAACGTAAATATAAGATGGGGGAATCTAAGCTTTCTAAGGGTGACGTCACAAAGAAGACCAGCAGCACCAAGGGCTCATGGAGGAATATTTGCTGTATTCTTCCATGTATAGGTCGTATCTATAAGCGATGAAACGGCAAAACTTTAAATAGAATGTCCAAGAATATCTTATCCTGTAGATTACTGCGTGAAAAACGTTTCCTTGAGGCTTCAGGCCTCAAAAATTTAATTTTTAAGGGCCGTAGTACGCTTTGCTTAGGAGTTATTTAACAATACATTTGACTAAATGTTGCGGGTTGCATTAAACATTAATATTTAGATTCGTTTTAAAACAAATCCGTCGTAGTTTTACAATCAAAGTGCAATTCATCACGTCTCCGTAAAATCCTCTTTGTTTAGAGATCTCATTTATAAAGATCGGTTGTGTGTGAGGGCCACAAAAGGTATGTATACTACTGAAATAATACAAGAGACACCGGTAGAGGTAGCTCAGTGCATCAACAGATGTCACTGCAGTGCCTCTGACCGGGAGGTCCTAGGTTCGAGTCCTGACGCAGGATGCCTGCGGCACACTAACATGCACTACACTGCCATATATTCCGGGAGACCAGTCGGGAGCGTAGAGCTTGTCCTGGCTGGGGCGGTGCCCCGCTGGTGGGAGAGTCCTCGTTAGGGGGAAACCCCACTAGCCGACGGTAGGTCGGCGCCGGATCTCGCCATCCAGCTGGGGAGGATCACCGCCATCTCCCGAGAAAAAAACATGCACTACTCTAACGGGACTAATGACCGAAGCAGTTGACACGCCCGGAAACACGAAAAAATCAATCAATCAATACAAGAGACGATTAGACAAAAATTATTCAGAATGATGAGCTTCAGTGCATTGGAAAACATGACAATTCTTTTTGAATACCTATTACAAATATGCTTATTACACTGCAAATAATACTGTTTCGGTTTGATGCGATGTTTGTTGTTGTTGTTGTTGTTGTTGTTGTTGACGTTGTTGTTGACGTTGTTGTTGTTGTTGGTGGTTTTTGTTTTGCTTCGGAGGTGCAAATGTAGAAGATCTGCGTTTGTCAGATGCAAGCTGATCTTGTTGGACTCATATATTCTTGATATTCCTTCCTAGAATACTACCCATGGAATGAACAGTTTCCTGTGATAGACACTTTACGTATACATTTCGTAATAAGTATTTGGTACCGTGGACTCCGAAGTGCGGGATTTGGTGAACCCTAAGGAATATTTTAACTTTCATGGTGCTATGAAATAACTTACGATTGCTGCAAAATGTCAAACCAAGCCCTGTTGACAATACCTTAGAAGGAATAAACTACAAAAATAATTTGAGAGATTAATGAGCGAAATAAATACATGACATACACGACCCCCCTCCTTGGAAGTGAAATCATTATAGGCCTGTCATGACGAGCGTCGAATTATTTTACATAGATGTTGAGGTTCTACTAAGCTCTGACCATCCATACATGCTCCGGTGTAGGGATACCCAAAAGAACTACATCTCCAAAAATGAGAAAGAAGGTTCAAAACGGCCCTTATTCCGTACAAAATCGCTTAAAGAAACACAACGGGCGGGCTCCACTAGCCCCTCGCATTTGGCCGCGCATGCACCCTTCCTCGTTCTCCCACGAGCACAATCGCACGTTTTCCCCAGAAAATTCCCGACGATGCGAAGCGCTTGCTCCGCTGCATTTTCCCCAAATGCCCTCCACGTGTTTTACACTTTCTCTCCACATGCTCCTCCTCATACACTCCATGTGTTCTCACATGTTCATCGTGTTCCCGCACATGTTAATCTGGAAATTGAGCTGCAAATTCAAAAGTTTAAGTTAATTGTTTTTATTACAAAATACTTTTATTAAAGTCTCGGCGGCGGAGAGTGCAGAGGCTCCTATGGCCAAGGAAACGGAAGTTCTGATTAGCTTAGAGTTCTAACAAAAGCAGAAACCTCAAAAAATTTAATACGTGGGAACTCCTTCGCAAAACATTGCCGCGTCCAAAAACAGAACTTTTTCAATCAGTGTTTTAAAAGTGAAAAATAGTTTTGCACTGGACCCGCTTAGGTGGCTCAGGGCATCATTTGATGTCATTGCAGTGCATCTGACCGGCAGGGCGTAGGGTTCGAATCCCAACGGTGGCTGGATTTTCGACACTAGCTACATACGGTGAATTCACTCGCTGTATGGAGGAGAATTCTAGCGGCCGTGGTTTCTCCGAGTAACACCAGGCGAATGCCCTAACAAACGGGCCACTGACCACGCGCGATCTTTCCTTCTCTTTTCTTGTCGTATCCTCACCCCTTTCTTACACTTACACTTGCATGGACTACACTACCACCCATGTCAGAAGACCAAATGGGAGCTTAGAGCTTATCCCTACTGGAGCAATGCCCAGCTGGAGGAAGATACCTGGTTGGGAAAATCCCCGCTAGCTGACATGTAGGTCAGCGCCGGATCTCGCCATTCAGAGTGATATGATCACCGCCACCTCACGCGATAAAACATGCACTATACTTACGATTAATGACCTTAGCAGTTGACACGTCTGAAAACACTAAGGAATCAATCAATAAAATCACACTGGAATCCAACTTTCAACGTTTCTTGATCTTCGTGGTATGGAGTGACAGAACCATCAAAAAAATGTAAAAGAACATAAAAAAGGTCTCATTGTGTAGATTGCATAGTAGTTAACATGATTTGTGCCCTTTACAGGGACATGGAAAGGCGGTACGGTTTCAAGGCCCTTGGACGCATCCGATGGTCCGATGGTGAAGTTGGTTGCAGCGTTATAAGTATCGCGGGTTGCATGATCGCCTGATTTCCAAAACATTCCATAATCTATGAACTTCAACAAGGTATCAGATTATTCCAGCTATCAGAGGTTATTTTGATCCCAATTATCTGAAACATTTACGTTATACTATGTCAAGAAAATTTACTCTTTTGAAAACTACGTGCCTCTCCTCACTTAATTCAGTTGTAATTTAGAAGTTCAATTTTTCTCTTACGCATCTCTCTTTCTCCTATCTCTATTCTTGTGTGGCGTGCGCAGCCTAAAACAAATATTGATTGACTGATTAATGATTCGGGGCGCGTCAACTACCAAGGTCAGTCTCGTAAATGCAGTGCATGCTTTTTTCCGCGGGAGGTGGCGGTGATCTTCTTCCTCTAGATGATGAGATTCGTGCCGACCTACCTGCCGGCTTGCGGGGTTTTCCTCAACCAGGTATCTCCCACCAGCGGGGCACCGCCGTAGCCGGGAAAAGCTGTAAGCTCTCGACTGGTCTACTCACATGTATGTTAGGATTGTGTATGTAAATGTGTGCAAGTACGGGGTGAGGATAGGACAAGGAAGAGGAAGGAAAGATCGCGCTATTTGCCTAAAAAAGGTGCAGGAATGACGAGTAATTACTGAAAAAATTATAAGTTTTGATGAATGTAACTCCGTACATTATATTTAATCATTCTATTTTTATATCCATTTGCATTTTGTTGCTAGCAGTATCAAGAATGCTGATTTGCAAAATGTGTATGCCATACGAAGCCAGCGGCATTGTTGCTTTGGCAACGCCGCACTGATAATAGAAGGCGGTAGTGACTGCTGCCGTTGATTCGCGTTTTTTTTTCTTTTTTTTTTCCCCTAGGGCTTTTATCCAGCCGACAGCCGGTTGTCCTTTACGTCCCGAAGGGACGCATACTCGACCATACACTAGACAAACACTTGCGGGCTCCTCTGATCTGGGGTCAGCAGAACGCGAGGCCCTCCGCGACAACACACACATAAAGTCAAGGCACAAACAGCCATGCCCAAGGCGGGACTCGAACACGCGACCCTTCGGACCGAAGTACTGAGTCGGTACTCGCTCTTAGCCACCTCGGCCATCCAGGTCGGCGATTCGCGTTTTTACAAACTAATAATTTTATTTATGGCTAATTTGTTGGATGTCGTTGGATCATTTATGTAGAACGTGAATACACTGAATTCAATGGCAGACAGTTGTTTTAGTTTAAACATTTGCATTAAAAAATAGATGTATTTTTTGCTCTTAGTTTGACCAAGAATTTTTCAAATGGAAGCTGAAGTGTAAGGCAGAAATTGTCACATTATAATATTATATATCCATTATCAGTACTGCGAGAAAGTAAGTGCTGTTGTAACACCAGTAGTTTTCTTTTCATTTCTTGTAATAGAATTCACTTATAAAGATGGATAATATACTTTCACTGTAACTCTGCATTTTCGAAAATTACGCCAGTTTGAATTGTTTCCGTAGTGTCTTCCGACAGCTACAATATTGTAAACAGCGATTTTTTCAAATGAAATTTGTTCTTCATAATTATTACTACTTTTATTTACATGGACATTTTTGAAAATGTTAGTAGTTTCCCTGCAATTTTGAGTGAAATGTGGATAATATTAAAAAAAATATTTTTTTCCAATACTGCTTAAAACTTTTTCTTCATTTTGTAGGGACATTGATAGTTGTACTGTAAAAGAATTTGTAAAAGCTGTATTCTTGTAATTACAGGTGTACTTTGCTGCTTTCTTTTATTGTTCCAAAAATTACACGAATTTCATTTTTATGTTATATCTCTCATGTTCATAATTATATTACCGTCGGTCTGAATACTTTATTCTTTTTTTAGTACAAGTTCTTCAGATGATGTCTTTCAAAGTTTCTCCAAAATTCAAAAAGTTTTCTGTGAAAATGAGCTATAAATTCCACATTTTCAGAAACGCTCGAATAACATTTTTTTCAAAAACGGCTTCAAACGTTTTCTTTAAATTTTGTTATGGGTAGTGATAAATAGACTGAATAATATGTATAAATGCCACTTTGACACATGAGTTCGTCACATTGAGCTCTTTTCACAATTGACACAAATAATGTCTTTTCACTTCCCTTTTGAAGATAACAGCAAGCTTGGTCATCGTAACTGCTGATATAATTCCATTTCCATATTACCTTCTAACGATATCCTGCGTTTCGCTCGTCCAATTCCTAGTCCCGAAATTAGTCAGAATTCTGCAAAATTCACTCAACTACTGCCCTCTCCTTTTCCAATATTTAACGGTTAACTTCTGATTAATAATTTACTGAAACTTTAAAAATTCATCTCGAGACAACACGCGCTTTTCCACGCGATCATCTACTTTTTTCTCTTTCCCACGGCTACCTTCGTTCTCCTGCCAGTCAATCATAATACCCGCCTTTCTAGTATCTTCTTCTTGGTCATAAAAAGTCCTTAAATCGTCTCTTCCTGATGCCTCTTGCGCCCACTATTTTTTTTTCTACTCTGCTCTTCCTTCCATTGGCTTACCTGACGCCGCATTTCCTACATTGTTTTCCGTAACTATCCCTATTAAATTTCATGTTACCAATTCAATACTAATGGAAATTACTGAATGTATCCTGAAAATACCAATACACTTTATTTTTAAATTTCTAGCATTCGTCGCCTCCAACTTTAGGTTCTTTTATTTGTTGTTCTTGATAATTGCTGTGATTTCGTCCCCTTCGAAATTGGATTGTTTTCAACATTTAATGTTCCAAACTTTCCTATTTAATATTGTCTTTCCTACCATTTTTGGCCCCCAAAATGATATACAACACAAGCTCATCACAATATACGTACGCGATTATAGGTCATCCCATTCTGGGACTTGAACATAGGTTCGTGCAGCATGACTTTCTTTGAGTTGGGTCCTTTCCCAAATGACTGAATAAATTTTAACCTGAGGAGTGGTCTAAATACAGAACCCCCATTAAACCCGCATTCTTGACTTGTTCGTTGTTTTTTTCAGTGCAATGATTGTAGGGGGAAGAGGGGTGGTGATTTCTTGCGCTGAAGAGTGCAGCGGTCCCTATCGAGGGAAAGAGGATGGCTTAATGAGGTGGCTGCGGCCTCGCCTCCCACCCCGGGGCAGGCTCACCTCTCTCCCCTGGCCCTTCGCGCCCTTCATCACCTCTGCACCTCTACTTTCTCGTATACGGGCGTGTAGCTGGAGCATAGGGAAGGTTGTGTAATGCTGTGGAAAATCGATTTCGAGATTTCAACCGAAATACATGAAGTCGTAGGCTACAGCGGCCAGAAAAATCGCTCCATTTTTTTTTCCACGGGTGGAACAAGGGGCTCTTAAAACACACAGGTCTAACTTTCCTTGAACTCTATGTATTTCGAAAATTGCAAATTTAGAAATATTACTAGAAAGCATGTGCTGTTGGAGTAGCACTAGTTTCCTTTAAGCTGTCCGTACTGATAATGTTAAACGCACTGAATAATATAACATAAAATCTATTTTGAAGTATACTTTTCATTTTTCAAAAATTCCAAAATGCATTTCTAAAATTTATCTCATGTATTTATTTACATTTCTGACTTTGCTTATACGTAATAGAATTTGTGAGTTCTAGTGCCCAAATGATTTTTGATCTTTTTTGAATTTGAAAATTATGAAAAAATCAATATATTTCTGTGAAAATGAGCTCAAAATTGTGCATTTCCAGAAACGCTCAAATGACATTTTCTAAAAAATTGCTCCATTTTTTCAATGAAAATTTGAATGTAATATTTTGTGTATTTTTTATATTGAAAATTGACCTTTAACATCAGATTAGACGTTCCCAAATGGATAGTGGTTGCTTGAGTCCACTTTTATCTGAGGTTGGTAGACTACTTATTGAAGTTAACTAAACAGACTACATTCACGTGAGACGTGACTTCGCCGCCGGTTTGAGCAAAAGAACTTAAATAATCTCACTGAAGGTGATATTATTGAGAGAACTTGTTAAATATAAGGTATTTAGGCATTTATTTAATAGTTATGTGTTCTATACCTATATCTATATCTTCTGGAATATCTATACTCAATACTAATTTATAAAGAGACAAGTGCGTTGAGTTACAGCGCGATAATTAAATATTCATACAATTAAGAATTAATCTAACAGTTTTCTTCACTCTATTTATAAAAGTAACTTGGATCTTGATTTTAATTACGTATAAGCTTGAACGTATTGTGCAGAAGAGGTATGAAATTATTGGAAAGAAGTAATTCTGCTGGTGGATATTCCTGATATTGTGGTAAAAGGTATGAATGCACACATGTGTTCTGCATTAAATAGCTAATGTAGTTGCCGTAAGTTTGGCAAGAGACAGTATAATTGGGGTAAAAGTGTAATGGGAAATGGTTATTTGGAGAAATTGACCGTGTGTAAAAGCTCTTTCTCAGGTTTGTTGCAAATAGAACCAATGAGGTTGCTTTAGATAACAGAAAAACTTTTATCAATCCGGGATCCACTGTGATCTCGGATTTTTGGAGATATTATAAATGTCTTAGTAGTTAATGGCACCTTTCCGTCAGCCTCTATCTATCGAGGATCCTAAAACGCGCGTATTCAATTAAAAGCATTTTAATTATATTTAAAAGTCAATTGCCTTGGCGTGGCGATAAAGATCAATTTCGTGACTCAGAACATTATTTTCGTTCCTTTGAATGTTCATTCTTGATTCACACTCATGAATTCACATTCTTGAAATTCACGAATTTCTTTATGTTTATCAATGGTTTTGGGAGTGATTTCGTACACTTTTCCTTTCAAATAACCCCAGAGATAAAAGTCGTATGATGTCAAGTCCGGGTAACGAGGTGGCCACAAACCTTTGCTCACTGTCCGCTCTTCAGTAAAAGCTTCGTGTACATAGAAGAAAGATTGATGCTGTGTGTGGCATGTACCCGCGTCTTGCTGAAAGAAGCACCATGATTTTTCGTAAATAAATTTTAGAGTCCACTGAACTTCTTCTTCTTCTTTTTCTTCTTCTTTTTAAGGTCCGATGATTCTTTGAACAGACACTGCACACACCCAATTTTCTCTTCGTGCAGTGGAACTTCATGCAAAATATGAGGGTTCTCGGTTGTCCAGTATCTAGTGTTCTGGGAATTAACATGCCCAGAGAGATGGAACCATGCTTCATCGCCCCTAAAATACATTATCAGGTCTAGTTCCCGTCAACTATCTTTTTTCAAAAACCAGTCGCAGTAAATATCATTTCTCGTGGTCTGCAGGAAGAAGCCCCTGTACATTATGCCACCGGTAAGTTTTCATGTTCAAATAATGAAGCACACGATTGCAAGAAGTTCAAATAATGAAGCAACTAGCAAAGTTCATTCCGGGCTGTTGTGAGAACTTCCTAATAGACTTCTTTGAACTCGCCGCAATTCTCTGCTAAGTGTCCTAAATAGCCTTCGGAGTGCGAAGAGGAGTACGGTAGCGTTTAACATTCAATTGTGCTCTTCGTCGGGACACTAGTTTCTGGAAATCACTATGAATCACCTTCACGAGTTTCCTTGAACGAACCAGTTCGCATATGCGCCTCAACACTAAACACTTTCTGGCACAGAATACGGCATTATTAAATATTAGGGATAAACTAAAGGCGAAACTCAAAGCCCACAACTATCTGTAAATGTTTATATCTCAAATACTTCTATTGAAGATAAGATTAAAACTTAAATTCTCTACTTGAAGCACCTTGCTTCGAACAATTTAAATATTTCCCTGCAATCGGTTAAAACTGCGCCGCACGCCATCACTATTAACGTCCCACATTAGTCACACTGCTGTCTGATTTCTTTATTCACTGACAGGTAGCATTGAAAATATTTATGGAGAAATGAAACGTGTTTGGAAGTTACTAGACTTTAAAGATGAGGCTCTGAGACTTGATGAGGCTCGAGCACCAACGATGGAGCCATGCTGCAACAGTATGGGACCCGCGAGTGGGTTGGAGACAAGGCCGGCAGGAAACCAGATGGTCGGACCACTTCAAGAAGACAGTGAGTGTAGAGTGGACTAGAGTGGCGTAGGACCGTGAACAGTGGAAAAGAACAATCAACTTTTGAAACCTCCCTACCCTAATCAGGAGACTTATGCCCGAAAAAGGGATGTATAGACTTAATAATAATAATAATAATAATAATAATAATAATAATAATAATAATAATAATATTAATAATAATAAATGTGTATGTTTTAGTTTGCTTTTGTAGTATATTTAGTGTGAAAATCGGTCCGAAGTAAAGAACAAATGAAAGACTGAGATTAGTGGAAGATTGACGGAAGAGTTTAAGGCAAATAGAAAAAAAAATTCATTTGTGTAAGATTGTGTAATTAAGTATAATCTCATATTGTGTAATCCACTTTTGTGTGGTTTCAATTTCTTTTGTGTAACTTTATGCAATTTCATTTTACATAATTTTGTGTGTAAACATGTAAGCCAACTTTCACCCTGCTGAAGCAGGAGGCCTTTGCCCTTAAAGGGATTTTGCAGGCTCAATAATAATAATAATAATAATAATAATAATAATAATAATAATAATAATAATAAAAAGACTTTAAAGAACACTACGTGCCTTTTCGAATGCCATATCTCGCACTTATTTCTCTTTGTTCCGGTGCATCGCGCCCGCCGACCTACCCCGAGCGCCACCCGGACGGGCCCGCGCCGCTGAAGGAGTAGTTGCTTCGGTAATTTATTTCTTAATGAAATTTATTTCTTAAATATTAAAAATCCTGAATATTAAAACTAAAATTTTTAAGAATTAAAATTTAGTAAAATAGCAAGATGTTGCCAGTCGTCAGTTTGGCAAAGATTTTTCTCTATAAAGTTAATAAATTACGCTTAAGCGTTAAGTACTAGTTTCTCTATCTGTATTACCGGCTGAACGACACCCTAGAAGTAAATCGATAGATGAAAGATGAAATTAATGTTACTTCCATGGTTCAAGATACAGAGTCTTCGCGCTAGAGATGGGCTTAATAGCTTTTCTTCAATAGCTGATATCACAAAACAGCTGACTCGTAATAGCTGTTATTAAGAACAGTTGAAAAATAACACGTCCATGACCAGCAACCTAACATGGCCGACTGCTAAGAGTTAAAGCAGTTGTAGCGACTGCTAAGAGTTAAACCACGCAAAACGAATAACGTTGGTAGCACCGTAAAGCTTGTGCAGCTACCTTTCGGCGCTTCCTTGCACTACTTTCCCTAACATGTTTGGACAGAGAAGCTGCTGATAAGAACGAGACTGGATGAACTGCCAAGGATGAATAGTAATTCATATGAGTAGCGAATATGTATAGAATATAGAATACTACTAAAATGAAAGTGATTCGGGTTCAGATTGCAAATATTGTTTCAAATATGCAACTTGTGCATAGTGAAGTGACGAGTGCCAAAAATAATGAGGAGAAACAGTGTCTTGGCTTACCTATAGCTAAAGTGTTAATGACTATCGAATATCAAGTATTATAATGTGAGTTATTTGACCTAACTCATTTTATTTTATTGGACCTAGGGAAATATTAGTTGATCTCACAAGCAGCAATGGGACAGAAATAAGTTAACATATTGGACGGACTTAATTTAAAGGACAAACATCTTGTTGTGGTGTATACAATAAAATATACACATGGCGTGTAATAATGACGAATTATGTATCAATGAATTTATAATTTGAAAACTGGTAAATCATGATTGATTAGCTGCTATATATTTTTCCAGGAGGGAATTAATTTGTAGGACGTTGCATTTCTTATGTTCATTATAGCCGAGGTTCAGAGTTCACTATAAACGAATCCTCTTGTGCTTATTTGTAATGTGAGTGAAACGGGGCCTGTGACTTAAGTTCACTATAACCGAGGATTCAATTTATCCGAGTTCACTATAAACGGAGACGACATATGGTTTCAGGTTGTTGGTACACATTCAACTAGAGGGCACGAAACAAAATTTTTAAGCAATTTAAAAAAATGAAGCTATTTAATTAATAATAGAAGAAGGTCATTACGAATTAAAGTCGTAATTAATTCACCGACGACATCGGAATGAAATTAGGGCAGGACAAGTGTGCCATCATAAACATCCACGGGATAATAATAACTGTAAAATAACTCATAAGCAGGGCCCGGATTTTAATGACCTAAAAATCAGCGAAATATGTAAGCATTTATGACCTAAAATCTATATAAATATGACCTTAAAAAATAAAATACAAAATTCACTCAAAAACAGATTATGAGTACGGTACATACGGTTTGCAGTCTTTGGAACTAACTAGCATTTGAAAAAAAATGCTTGTATCTGTAAAACAAATCAAGTACAGAACAATAAAACCCACCAAACAAAATATCTTGATTTACTACTACATACTTCTTGTTTAATGTTTTCTCTGCAGGGCAGCTTTGGTTCATTGTCTTCAAATGTTGCGGCATTTCCAGAAATTATATCGCTAATTTTGCACATTGTAGAATATCCAGGATTTCGCTGAAGAACACTCAGCAATTTGTTGTACACTTTTTCGGCGACGTGACCAAAAGCTCGACCCAACTCACTTCGTTTATTTACGTTTCAAATAATCCTTTGTGGTATAATTTTTGAGTTTATTTGTGGCAATATCACTTGATACATTGTCATACGAGACACATTTTCAAGCCTTTTATTCTTAAAAATATGACATATGTATGCATTTGGGGCAAAATTTGGGGAAAATATGACCTTTTACTTAGAAACGGTCCTTACAAATAAGACAAATACATGCATTTATGGCAAATTTGGCCAAAATATGACCTTTTACGAAAAACGGTGTAAATATGACTTTATATGCACAATAAAAATACGTTTTTCTAATCGGCAAAACCTGGATTTGTGCATTAATTGTTTTAAAATTCACCCGAAGGTTCAGAAAAAATATATGACTTGTCATTAAAATGCGGACCCTACTGATAAAGCTACAGAAAGGCACAGAATTTGTCGCACTAGTTCATTTTCTAATCTCTTTAGTTTAGGCTATCCTTTTCGGTATGGCCCACCCTCATCCCAGCTGCTGCCTTAATCGTTCTTTTTAAAGATGGAGCCATTTTTTGGAAAATTTTGAAAATTTCCCAGGAACTTGATGAAATCTACTCCCCTGAATTAAAATATCGGTTTGAAGATCAAAGAGCCGTGACATCAGCGTGATCGATTGGGGAATATCAATTGTGGATAAAATCGGCTGAACGGTTCAGCCGCTAGCGTTGCTCACAGACGGACGGACAGACAGACGCTTTACCGTCATTAAATTTTTCGGTATTAAGGACCCAGAAAACATGAATTCTGGCTACATCACGTGTTAGAGGATTCTTTCTGAATTTAGCAACTGGATTTATCCACTTTTCGCTACTAGGGCCCTGATAATAAGTTTTTTTTGCGAAAAATTCGCCGTTTTCGCAAAGCATTACATAACTTTCTCTCTACTGCATAAGCGGTAACGAGAAAGTAAAATTAAAAGTTAATAAATGATACGCTCCACTGGCGACTGGCGGAAGTCAGCCGCCGACTGGGGCACTGCCCCCGAGACCCTGGCGCCCTTGAGGAAGTCCGCAGTAGTCGTGGACGAAACGTTAGGCCCTTCAACGCCAATAGCACCACGGCCTGCCAGCCTGAAAACTTTCTCTGATATTGACTCCGGCCGTGAAAGTCTACGTTGCCTGATAATGGCGATTCGTTTGGCATATATATTTTGCAACGCAGTAACACTGATAGTGCTGACAAGAAAATGCAGATGGTTCTATAAATTTATAATAGTAATTATTAAATACTATAGTACTGTAATATTCTCCAAATCTGCTCGTTTTAACGAGAATTACGCGCTACTTCTTGTGTGAAAATGAGACGATAAAAAATGTTCCATATGTTTTCACACCTCCCAAATTCTCATTACTAATCGAAGAATACAATGATCGTTTCCATCTGTATTCAGAATTCAACATATCGGTTAGGGTAGGATCCCAGAATTTAACAAAACGTTCACATAATACATTTCCCCTCATAGTACGTCACACAGTTTTCAACAGTTTTTGACGTTGGGTTTGTATTGTGGTAACTTTTTCAACTAATTTTGACCAGCACTTATTTCAAGGCCAAAATCAACAAATACCACATCATATATATATATATATATATATATATATATATATATATATATATATATATATATATATATATCCATACATACATAATGATGTGGTATTTGTTGATACTCTTGTATATATCATAGATACATCTTGTGTTTTGCTCTGTACTCAAAATTAATCACTTAGCGTTTTTCATTTATTTATAGTCGCATCGACAACTGAAGTCATTAGAGACTCAATAATTGTAAATTGAATTGACAATAGTTAATACCTTGTTAATCCTGTTAGAGAGTACAGTCATGGATATAATACTTAGTCAGTTGGCTTTTTTCTATGATCTTAAACTTACAATTTGTTATTTATTTTTTAAATATAATAATAATAATAATAATAATAATAATAATAATAATAATAAATAATGTTTACAACTTTTGTGAATCTATAATATAGTATAGGTAGTTTTCTACTAGCTTTAATATTTGATTTTGCGTTCTGATATTATAAAGTTAGCAGAACTCTGAATTTTGAGAGAACTACACGAGCACAAAATTTCGAGATTGACCATTTAATACGTGTAAAATTTTGAGCTAGATTCCTTTATGATCTGCTATTGTGTCACCCATCTTTAGGATTATCCCTTCGTATGTGGATTCTGACTACACAACTTGTTAGACGAAGTAATTTACTATATATATATATATATATATATATATATATATATATATATATATATATATATGTGTGTGTGTGTGTGTGTGTGTGTGTGTGTGTGTGTGTGTGTGTGTGAACAAAATTTGTCCACTTTTACGTTGCCGGGGCCCGCCAATGAGAGTTTTTCCTCGAAAATTCGCCGTTGTGTGGGCGAGAGAGGGGACTATGACGGGGGCGGGGAGTGGGCGAGGACGGCGGCGAGATCGAGGGTGGGGGCCGTGGCGAGGGCTGGGCGGGGTTGGGGGAGATGGCGGGGGCGGGGAGGGGGAGGCGCGGCGGTTCGGTTACTCGACGGCGAAAGAAGAAAAACGGAGACCCTGCGGTGACTCACGGGGAGGACGTGACAATGAATCAGAAACTATCCACAGAAATTGGAACCATTTACATTTGACAGTGGATACAAACTTAAGAAGTCTTTTCTCACCATAATACAACAATCCATTCAAAAACGAATGGATTTTTCATTGAAAATTATTGAGCATCTGGGCATTTCCACATGCGGCGGTGACAGTGAGATAAGTATTAGAGGAACTGGTGAAATATGAGAGGAAAGGAAGTTATAAAATCGTGAAAACGAGACCATATGACCGACACCTTCAATAGCAGGCATGTACACTCGTTGCCTGTCTGCACGTACTTTGTGTGGTTTTCACAAAAATATAAAGATTCCGAACGTCATGAATTATTATTTGTTTCTAAAAAAAGGAGGAAGCAGGGGAGGGGTCAAAAGGTGCCAAGGGAGGGCGAGGACGAAGGACGGGAAGAGTGAAAGAGGAAGGCAATCACATAAAGCAATCACATGGGATGGACTCTCCAATGACACTTCTCCGCTGCCACCAGTCATTTGTTAGGGTGTGTGAGTTGACGATGTTGCGGGGAAACTCAGTGCCAAGTGGCCCTCCCCCTCCCGGAGATGCGGTCTTGGGGCTCATCCACTCCCCGCAAGGAGAGCATCCCTTCCGAAGGGCCAACGGCGACTTGGACATCGGTTCCGCCACTTTTCCGAGAATCAACGTCTCCCATTCCAGCTCAGCTGCAGGTTTTCGTGTGAGGGACCGAGTGCAGCGAATATCGAACCGCGATCCGCCGAGTGGATCTTCGCCCTGCGCGCGGGCGATGGCGCCACTGTGCTTGCGGGCCCCTCCGCGCCGCCCCCGCCGCCCCCGCCGCCCCCGCCGCCCCCGCCGCCCCCGCCGCCCCCGCCGCCCCCCCGCCGCCCCCGCCGCCCCGCCGCCCCCGCCGCCCCCGCCGCCCCCGCCGCCCCCGCCGCCCCCGCCGCCCCCGCCCCCATCGTCACGTCATCCATGCCCCCATCGCCGCTACTGCTGCTGCATAGACCTAGAAAAATAGAGATACTGTTAGGAATGAAGATTGAGTCATTGATAATAAGCAACTATTAAAATGTGTCTTAAAATTTAACTGCAAAAATGTTTTAGCGTATTGAATTATGTTATTAGGTGAGGATAAAACCGCAAATGAAAAAAAATTAAATACTTATCAATTGTAGTGGGTTTCTTCTTAATGCGAGAAAAAAATTACAATGACTTCGTAATTTCCAATGCGCGCAGAAATTGAAAGAATTCTACGTAACCTGTGTCGTTGTTAGAGGTGTCAGTGTTGTTGGTGTTTTCTTTCATATCCAGAGACTCGGAAACATCCCGAGACAATGAAACGTTTTCGATATCGATTGAAAATGTGAATTTTTTATTGTTTTATTTCGCCTATTCTCATAATACTCGTACCGACTATCTCGTCCTCGTTGCGCCAATACGAGCCAACGTCATGCGACTCCAAGGCCCAAGGTAGAGGCCGCCTGCTATTGAATACTTGCTACTCCGTGTTGAGTCATGGATTTTTTTACTTTCTCGACGAACTTCGTAAGAAGAGATAGTATTGTAATCGTGCGCCGGACAACAGCGATCGTTTCGAAAGAAAAACTCATGGCCCTTGTAACGAAAAAGAAGAAAAATATTGTTCCTATGTGTGGTAACTTACTTCCGCCAACGCGTTGTTTAGTCAGAATCCATATTTTGTGGGTCCTTGATACCGAAAATCGATAGACGGCAAAACATGCCTGTCTGTCCGTCTGTGGACAATGCTAGTGCCTGTATCGTTCGATTTTCTCCAAAATTGATAGTTTCCGATCGATTTAATAGAACTCGCGACCCTCCGTGTTTGAAACGGGTAATTTAATTTTGGGGTGTACTTTGCACGAAGCCTCAATTACATTTTCAAAATTTTCTCAAAAATGACTTCAAATTCTTTTATTAAATTTTGTTCTTGTGTACGGCAACGGACGCTTAAAAGAATGTCACAGATCTCATTTTCGTTAGAATTCCTGATTTTTCGAAAATTCAAAAAGTTAAAAAATATTCAGCAACTACAATATTGAAGATAGAGACTTTTTATTTTATGTTCTTTAAAGACATATATTGAAATGCCTTCGTGTATAATGTTTCGGAAAGAGAAGTTTTCACTTAATTTTAGGTAATTTTTAAAGTAAAACATGTTTAGGTAATTTTTAAACAATTGTTTTCTCAAAAAACAGCTTCAAATCTTTTGTTTCATTTTCTCCTCGGATGTATCAAAGAACCGTAAAAAATTGTACTAGTTCCGTTTCAGGCAATCTCTCTGAATTCTGCAAAAAGTTAAAATCGCAAAAGTACAATATTTAAAATAGATATTTTTATCTTAAATTATGTTGTAAAAAGTCATTTACAAATAAATTTAAAAAGGTTCTTGTTAGTTTTTGTCAAGATAGATTAGTTTTCATCTAATGTATGCTTGAAGTTAATGTAAACATAAAAATACAAACATTTTCTCAATAACCGCTCGAAATTTTTCCTTTAAAAATTTTCATGGATAGAACAAGAGACGTTTAAAAGAATGGCACAGGTCCCATTTTATTCATACTCGCTGAATTTTCGAAAATGTAGAAGTTCGAAATAATGCGAGAAAGTACGTGCTGCGCATCACTTGCTTGATAATCGTGACATGTAAAGAACTGGCGTACTATAAACTGTTGTCGCGGTATTCGGTAATTCTGTTTTTGTTAAAATATTTAATTTAATGAAGTTGTACGAGAGTACTTTATTTGTTGTTGTTGAACAGTGTGCGTGCTACTTTCAGAGAAACCATTTGTGTTGTTTTCTTCAGCAGCATTTTTGCTTCTGCAAGTCTTTACTACCTACCATTTATTAAAAATAATTAAAACAGTTTTATAGGACAATTCGCCTCTTTTCATTTTGAGAAGAAACATTTTTCCCAGGGAGTAGCGTTTACGAGATGCAACGGCTTAAAACTAATGGCTTGAAACACAAAATTAGGTGCATCGTTGCGAAAAACGTTTATGTATTCAAAATGAAAGTTGAAAAAGTGGTGTATACGTTTTTTAATATTCGCTGTTTCTAGTCCCAACTGCTGTTAAGTTGTTTGTTGATGAAAATCGAAAGTTTTCGAAAAATGCTTTATTGCTCCTCGTTTATAGACAAGGTTAACCTTCTCTCGTCACAGCCCTTAGTTTTTAGCATAGTCCAAAGGGCAAACATTGCAGAGAATTTAATTTTCTTGAAAGAGAGTTACAATTTGTTATTTAATCTTACGCAGATGAGCAGTTATAGAATTTTTAAAAAATCCACTTCAATGTGTTATTTTTGCGTGTCCTAACCAGGAAAGGAAAGTTTGGAGTCTCACATTTTTCTTTCAATATCGCAACCGAACAATATCCAAGGACAAGATGCATCCAGTGGAATAATCGAAAAAACAAACAAACAAAACAAATAGTAGTGTTAAAATAGCACGTACTTTCTCGCCCGTATTGTCAAGTAAAATTACGTGAAAATACTCAAATTTCGAAGAATTGTACACGACCTTATTTCATAATCTATATTTAATTGCAATTTTGCAATTTTCGAAAAATCAGGGTTTTCAACGAACGAGAGACCTGCACCAATCTTTTAAACATCCTGTACACTGTCCAACAATAAAATTTAATCAGAAACGATGGATTCATTTTTTTGAAAATTTAAAAGATGTCCCGGGGGCTTCTTGTTAAGTACCCTCCAAAATAAAAATATCAGTTTCAAGAGCGTGAAGCCGTGACATTAACCAGATCGATTGGGAAATAACAGTTTTGGAGAAAATCGGCTGAACGGTTTAGCCGCCAACCTTGTTCGCAGACGGACAGACGTTTTGCTGTCATTCGATTTTTCGGCATCAAGGACCCAAAAAAACATGGATTTTGGCTACACCACGTGATAGAGATTTTTTTCTAAATTTAGTGACTGGATTTATCGACTTTCTCGTTACCAGGATCCTGTAATAAGAGTTTTCCGCTGAAAATCCGTTTTTTAGGCAGCATTACATAACTTTGTACTCCGTAGCGGGGAAGTGAAACGATGGAAGCGGTAGGTCGTGCTCGGGCGAGTGGGGCCGGTCGCACTGTGCGGCGCCGCCGCCGGCGCCGGCGCCGCGTCGCGGGTCGCGTGCTCGCGCAGCGCGCATCGATCGCTGGCGCGTGACGTCAGAGGGCGGCGGCGGCGGCGCGAGGAGTCGCGCGGGGAGGCGTCGACGGCGCGGTGCGACCCGCATCGGCCGTGCGCTTGGGCGGCAGCAGCAGCACCACCACCACCAGCACCACTAGCACCAGCGGCAGCGGCAGGCGGCGGCGCGGCGCGGCAAAGGCACGGCCGAGGCACGGCACGGCGCGGCGCACGGGGCGGTCTGACGGGTGCCTCCGCCATGGACCACACCTAGCGCAGGAGCTCCATCTGTAAGTGCACACACCTCCTCGCCCCCGCCTCGCTCCGCCCGGGGAGGGGGGCGGGGCGAGCGCGCGCGCAACCAGCTGCGGCGACGTCATTGCGTAAGGTCACCCGCGTAGGTCGTGGCAGTATTAAGGCCTCCTTCCGAATCGCACCTTCTCCCCCCCCTCCCTGTTCAAACGCGCCCCGCGTGACAGCCTGCTGCGTGCTCCGGGAGCTCTGCGAACGTAACCGATGTTATTTTTATTTACTCAATTATGGAGTTAGGAGCTCTTCAGCTGCTGAAGTCGTCGAGGCCCGGGTGTGATGTTATAACGAACGCCTGATAGCGATAACCTTGAGGTGAGCGATGGGAAAATGGTGGAATGAGGCCTCCGCATGGCGTGGCCGGGGCTGGGGCCGATCCCGGGCCCCGGCGGCGGAGGAGCGGTCGAGGCGAGTGGCCTGAGGTCGCGTGCGAGCGCGGATCAGAGCGACTTGTCTTGTTTTTGTTTCGTCATTGCGCCTCGTGACGTCGCCCGCGTGCCTCCCCTCTCGCGCCTTGTGCAATGGGCGCTCTGCTCCACTTCCAAGTGAGCGAGCGGCAAGAGCGCCAGCGAAACGAGATCGCCGATACCTCCTCCATTGCGCTCGCTAGCATGCACTACCTCGTCTGTCGTCGGGAAAGCGGTGTCTTATTACCACGTTAACACGAGGAAAACTAAGAAATTTCTCATCCTCTCGTCTGACATAAAGAGATTTTTTCACATTTTATGCCCTTTTTCCCACCAGTGATATCTTTATTAATCATATCATGGATATTAAAGAGTGACCACAAGTTCTGTGAGCCGACAGACCGTGTCCGAGGCATTTGTCGCATTTCGTCCTTCAGCTGAACTTCGTAAACCTCGGACCCCTTCGCCTCCGTCCTTCATATTCCCTTGTGCTCCTCGCAGTGATGATCCAGATCGTAGATTAACTTGTATTGTAATTTGGTGAAAGAAGTTTTACTATTCTACTAGGACAACAAAGTGACACAGAATTATGTCACATTGAAACCAAAGTGTTTTTTATTTGTCAATTCATAGTGTGTAATGTCTTCCCATGCAATGGTGGAAATTGCTAGATTTTCTGGTGAAACGTACAGTGTTCAGTATCTACGAAATTAAACATAAGGTTTTTTGTCCATCAGAGATGACGACGGATTATTGTTTCCATATACTAAGAAGCAAAGACTTCTACAATTACAAGTAAAGGCGTAAAATACAAACCAGTTTCAAACAAAAATATTTTTTAGGCGACTCATTCAGTCAATCTGTCAGCTGGTCATGAAAGTTAGTTTTTGAAGTAAACTTGATTTAAACGCATTATTTTTACTTATGTCTCTTATTATATTGTCTCATATACTCAAGTGCACAAGAAAAGTGCTACATCTCAAAAATTGTCTTTTGTGAGTGAACTGAGAGACTATTTTCTGGTTATTTAAGTGTGAAATATTTTATCATAAAGGAAGCGTTTCATAATGATATTCCACGAAACGCTTTGCCTTTGGAGGCTTCTAAATCGCTTTGCCTTTGGCGGCAAAGTAAAAACTCCGCTCAGAATGAACCGTTGGGTAAAATGAAGTTTGAAATGTCACTTCTCCTAGACACCGTCATTATTTATATTGATTTATTTGTACGTAGTTATTCTGAGACGTGTTATCGGTGCGAATGTCGGCCATTCCAATCTTAGTTCTTGAATTCTTATCCGATCAAAAAGCCAACAGGAACCTTTCTGTCAGCTAATCTACAGTGAAAAAAGTAATTGGACACTTACGTATTCTCTCAGTTTTGGATCTCTGGAAGCTGTGCATTGAGATTTGACATCAATAAGATACAACAAACTTCACCACAAAAAGTCTTTATTTCACCAAAATAGATTCAAATTAGTAAATCAATACCTTAGCTCTAATGTAAACAAGAAACACTGACTGGCTTAGGTGCCTCAGTGTCTTTGACTGGGAGATCCTAGGGTTAGAGTCCCGACGGTGGTAGTATATTGGACTCTAGCTAGGTCGACATCAGCCGATGCCTGGTGGAGAATTCTCGCGGCCAGCTGCTCTGATCGGTAGTTTTCCGTGGTTTCTCCGAACACCAGGCAAATGCCGGAGCAGTACCCCAACAAACTCCGCGCTACGGACCGCGCGCAATCTTTCTTACCTCTTCCCTGTCCTATCCTCACCTGTTACTTACACACACTTACACTAACATGCACTACTCCGCCAGGACAATCTCTGATCTCCCGACGATGTCGCCTGAGGCGGTGCTTCCCTGGTCGGAGATATCTGGTTGTGGAAAACCCCACAAGCCGACGTGTAAGTCGGAACCAGATCTTTCCATCCAACGAGGGAAGATCCCAGCCATCTCCCGAAGGGGAGAAAACACTCTATAATACTACACTAACAGGTCCAATCCTTAACAGTTTATGAATCCAGATACACGAAATAATCAGGTAATCAATCAAGAAACACTGTGTTGAATAGGTTTTTGGGCATATGCAAGTAAATGTTTAATGACGTGCATTACGTTCTAGAAAAAGGGGGTGCAAGCCGCTTGCTTCGTTCTTCAGCATTCCTCCGCTGTCTCTCAGCCCCTTCGCTGCCGATTGTCTTCTGAACTCTGAGCAGAGATACGATCATTGTGATGAAATGATTTCGAGGAGGCAGTTACTGTTGAAGGCAAAGGGGTAATCCATTGAAACAATGAGGGAGCATCTATACGGGAGATGTCTCGACGACCGGCTCTACTGAAATCAACGGCACATGTCGTTAAAGACAGTTTTGGTGAGGTAAAACCTTTGACAACCAATCGCCACTCTCAAGCCTCAAGAATACAAGAAGAGTGGATCATTGTTCGTGAAGCGGTGAAGATTAATCTGGGGTCACGTGACCCGACCGACCTTGAGTGCGGTTTGCGGGAAAAGTTTCCCTTGGCAATACGGGCAATGTATTACAAGGCATTGTCTACCATGCCCGAAAATAGTTTTGGATCAGTGAAATGAACCGGCATAAATGCCTAGTATTTGCAGCAATTCATGTAAATGTGGGGAATGACTTTTGGAGGAAGGTCGTAATTTCAGACAGCAAATTCTCCTTTTTGGGGTTAGATGGTAGGCACATGGTATGGAAGAAGAAAAATACAGAGTCGGAGCCCGAATGCAATTCCCACTGTCAAGGTTCGGTGCCCGTGTGGGTACATAGTGCCAGTGATGGGAGTGGGGCAATTACAGTTTATTGACAGACAATGAATCAATTCATTAACGTAGACATTTTTAAGCCACATTTGTGAGCTAGTGCTGTTAAAATGAATTTGGGATACGATTACATATTGAACACGGTAATGACCTTGTTATCACATTGCTTTCCATTTTATTTGAGTTCGGCGCCTAACGTGTAATGAACAGTTACGATCTCTCCTTGACACAAATTCAGTCTAAGCTCGTGCAATTCCAAGTATCGTGTGTTGGAGATAAGCTTCTTTTTCCCTAAAAATATTCGCGACTTTTTGCAGGGACAATCCTGGACACAAACTTTCGAGAAAGGCAAATTGTAAACAAACAGAAAGTCAAGAGAGAACTACGGAACAAGCTGTTCACTCCAAATTTGGCACAAACTTTTTAAATCCATTTAATTCAATTAAGCATTATTATTTGTGGCGAGACTCAGGCATGACTGGCCTTGCAGATTTCGCCATCTAGCAACGAAAGAAGGTATCACTTGGGCGTCGAAACAGGCGATTTCAATGTATCTCTAGAGCTGCTTTTGGGCTATTCTACAACATGGAACAACTGGTTTTACCGAAGGAAGACGTAACAAGGATATTGTGCCTTTAAAATCCACAGAGTTTATAGGATATGCGCGATACCCGCGAATTTAAGTATACCACTCTGATACGCTTACCGTTTCACCTCCGTCAAAGCCCAATGAACCAACCGTATCCACGTCAGTCAGTCTGTTGTCCATGCAAAGGACAATCCGACAAATAAATAGAAGAATATTGTTTTGTGTGAGACACTTGAATATAAAGTGCTGTCTGTATATTTCGCGCGACTTTTTACGTCACATTTCGATACAGTGTTTCTAGTTTTCATTAGTACTGAGAAATTTGTTTAGTTTTGCGAAACTATTGTTTGAGAAAATTAAAGGAAACAGTTTTGTTAAGAAAATTGTTGTATTGTATTGCCGTTAACTCCCATTGCTCAGTTTCCACAGACCCAAAACAGAGAATACCTAGGTGCCCACTCACTTTTACCCTGATTTATCTTGCAAAGTGCTTTCGATCTTGTATTCCGACGTTTGATCTATATTTTCGAGACATTCCGTGCTTGAATCTTTTACGAGAGAGTGACATGTTTCGTGCGACAAAAAGAACCAGTTAAGAACGGTGACGGACGAGTGACTGCGGGGAGCAGGCGAACAAATCCCGACGCCAGAGTTGTCACTCGCTTGGACCCTCCAAGGGCACTGCCCTCATTGGCGGAGAGTGCGATTCTCACTTCTTTTTTTTTTTTTTTTTTTTTAATAGTTTTTATTTCCTTGTTCGACATTATTATGCCTTTCAAGGGTTTTTATGATACATAGTATACAATGTTGTGTAATTACATTTCCTCATGCATGAACAATGGTAGAAGACTAATATTTACATTATAAACAATAACAACTAAGGATACCCAGGAAGGGTCCTTCAGGAAAATAATACAATATTTGAATTAGAAACATAAATATTTAATTTAGAAATGTTGTAACCTGCTTTACAGCTAATTAAGGAGGATGTAGTAGGTCTTTAGAATATCTTGATTTTATTCGTGGAAAAAGATTGGCTGATTTACCTAGAGTGTACAAAGGAGTGGCTGGGCAAGATGAAAGAGAAGAGTAGAAATTAGAAGAAAGTTTTAGAATCCAAGTTTTCAGAGGTTCTATAGATAGTTCTTTTAAAATTTGATCATTTCTGATATACCATGGAGCTTTTAAAATATTTCTTAAAAATTTATTTTGCAATACTTCCAGTTTTTGAAGGTTGTTTTTAGCGGCACCTCCCCAAATTGGGCAGGCGTAGGTCAGTGAAGGTCGTATAATGTATTTAAATATTATTAATGCTGATTCTATTGATAATTTTGATTTTCTATTTATGAATGGATACAATTTTAGAATTTTTATATGTGTGTTATTAGCTATTGATGTTATGTGGTTTTTCCAGGTTAATTTGGTATCTATTTGAAGTCCAAGATATTTAACAGGGGTGTCATTTGGAAGCCATTTAACTGCATGGTTATTAATTATTAAGGGATATGTGAGATGAATCCGTTTTAAGGAGAAAATTTTTGCTTGAGATTTTTGGTGATTTATTTTTATTTGCCAATCATTGAACCAAGACATGAGGAGATTTAGGTCATCTTGGAGATTGTCTCTACCTAGAAGAAGATCACTATGAGTGGTAAATATTGCAGTGTCGTCCGCAAATAAGGCAATTTCTGAGTGTAAGAGGTAAGGCATATCAGAAATAAAAACATTAAAGAGCATAGGTGATAAAGGAGATCCTTGGGGAAGTCCAGCTTGTATATTGTGATCAGTTGAGAGAGTGTTATTTATTTGAACTTTGAATCTTCGATTAACTAAAAAGGATTTTATTATGTTTTGTAAGTAATTTGGGAAACCAATATTTCTCAATTTAAAAAGTAGTCCATCATGCCAGATTTTATCAAATGCTTTTTTTACATCTAGAAATATAGCAAGAGTATGACGTAATTTTTGAAAATTGGTGGCAATATAGTCTGTTAAACGTAACAATTGATGCGTAGTAGAATGGTTATGTCTGAAACCAAATTGACTACTAGGAAGAATATTATTTTGATTTAAAAATTTATTAATCCTCGTTAAGATTGCCCTTTCAAAGATTTTTGAAAAATTTGGCAGCAAACTAATTGGTCTGAAATTTTCAGGTTCAGTTTGATTTGTGTTGGGTTTAGGAATTGGCAGGATAAGTGCAGTTTTCCAGGAGTTTGGAAAGTAGTCGAGTCTAAAACATGCATTATATATAGCTGTTAGTGAACTGAGGATGGGATATGGTAAATGTTTAATTACAATATTAGGAATTAAATCTAAGCCTGGTGATTTCTTGTTTTTAAGTTTGGAAATTATGTATTTGACTTCAGATGGGGAAATAAATTTAATTCTTTCAGGAACTGTATGAAGTGGATTCTCACTTCTGCCTTTATTTTCTCGCCTACTGCAGTATAGATGAAATATTGAAGTGTTGTGAGGAAAAACGGCTTATTTTAACAGAAAACTCTTGTTGCTGGTCCCTGGTAACGAAAAAGTGGACATATCTTGTTCCTGAATACAGTAAATTACTTCCTCTAACACTTTGTATAGTTAGAATCCATTTTTGGTGGGTCCTTGTCATTAAAATATCGATTGACGACAAAACGACTGTGCGGGCGTCGGTGTGAATAACCTAGAGGCTAAACTGTAGAGAGGGATTGTTACCAAAAATTATATTCCCCGATCGACCTTATTCATGTCTCATGAATTTGAAACGGATACTATTTTAATTTTTGGGGATAGTTTACATGAAGCCTCAACATTTTCTCAAAAATTGCTCCAATTCTTTTTCTCTGATAGAGCACAAGACGCATAAAAAATGGCGTAGTTCGCGTTTTCGTTGCCCTCCCTGAATTTTCGAAAATTGCATAAGTTCAGATTTTTTCGGCATCTTCCTACAACTACAAAAATGAAGATATAGTTTTTCTTAATGCAATCTGCTTAACAAAACAGATATTCAAATAAGATCATCTTTAATTTTTAGAAAAGATTAGTCGTTTTTGCGTAATTTTGAGTGAAAGATAGGCAATTTTTAAAAGTTTAAGAAATTATTTTTTCAAGAACAGCTCCAAATTTTTCTTTTATATTTTTTTCTGGTATGTAGTAAAGAACAGTAAAAAAAGAGGTGTTTCTGCCATTTTTGGGAAACTCTGTATTTTCTAAAATTGCAAAACAAATAGAAATTGTAAATTCGAATTTCCCGCGCTTCGTTTGGCGCGCTGTTGAATCGCAAAATAGCAACACGACGGTTGGAGAGGCTGAACATTCTCCTCATTGTTAGCGGTAGTGATGATCGTATGATGTAGGTAGTATTCTTATGAAAGAAAATAGATTGAAGAAAGGTATTTCTTGTCACTTGCCAATCTTTTACTTACAGAAGTTTTTATCGCTGATTATGGTATTCAAAAATGGAAGCTTACTTGAATGTTATCAAGGCAAACTTGTCTGAAATTATCATTACTTAAATTTACTCATTTTCGGGTAAAATTAAGAAATGACCACTGTTCTATTGGAAGAAATGCAGAAATGCAGTTGTTGTAGATGATGGGGGAAATGATACATTTAGTTTTCTTGTTTATAACATTTGTTATTTTGGTGATGTAGACACAACTTTGACTTTTTAAATGGATGTTTATAATATATTATTTCCAACCGCGTTCTAAAGTTTTCGAAGAGAGGAGTGGTCTTAAAACTTGGGGACAAAAACAAGAAAAAATATGCTTTACATTTCCTGGAAGCCGCGTGTTCCATTCTTTAACAGTTTTCCGGGTGTGTGACCTCGCCGCCGCTATAGCGCACCATTCCGAAATCAACTTTGTGACAATGTTAAATTTCGTACGAAACTCATATGGCGTATACAGCCAAGTGTTTAATTACTTATGTAGAAGTAGAACGTTCGTTCAGCCACTGCAAATTCATTTTAAGGTCCGTCTTTTTTTATTTTCATATATTTCATTCGCTACCCATTAGTTTTTATCTTCCTGTTAATAATTAAAATGCAACCACACAAGTAGACTCTATTATACTCTTATATTTTCTTGACATTTTGTATTATCGGAGAATTTTTTCTGATAGTTTAAATTATGGGAATATTGCATAAAATTAGGTTGAAATTGTTTGTGGGATTGCAACCCAAGTAGCCCGTGACTCACGTGTTTTCAGCATACTGATAATATCCCACCGACTGCTCAGTGTGGTAATTCTTCAGGAAATATCCTTTATTCTTTATTCATGTGTGGAGTAAGAAACGAATTTGGGTGCAGCAGGGTATTCTCTTTTCATTAAGTTTTCATTTTGTGTGTGCCTCTTTTGCGTCAACTCTTCTCGATTAAGGTAAATTCATTTTCACTTCATATTATGATACATGACGATGGGATGGTTCTTTAATATTTGTGTGTGTTTCGTTTGTGTGTTTCCCACACAACCTGAAGATATTAAAGAATAATTCCATCTTCATAACTTCTTGACAAGTCACAGAATTTCTACAAATCATAAAATCAATTTTAACGATGTAAACATTTTTGCTGAAGAACACAAACACTACTAAAAATAAGCTTCAGAAACGCACCATATAAAAAACCATTGCCTCAACACCCATGTGGAATCCAATACTTTTACTCACCTTTATGACAGTATTCTATCAGAAATGAATAATTTTTATGTTTTTTAATCTTGTTGAGCTTGATAAGTGTTGTTGAATAATAATAACTCATGCGATCATGGTTGATAAACGCGGTTCCTTCTCTTTCCTTATCTCCTGGCACATTGTTGTCTCCTTCCCTCTCCCCTCCCGCCTACGCGTCTTGGAGTCCAGTGGTAGTTCCTAAATATATTTTCGCAGTCTCTGAAGCCATATTTTTCCTGCGGTATTGAGAATCATAAGTTTGGCAAGTTGGCAAGTACAATGTCCAGTTCAGCAACAGTTTTATTATGATATTTTGATGTGAATGGCAATTTGCAACGACGAAGCTGCTTTTTAAACTTTTTCCTTCATTTTGCATGGTTAAGGTTTTGGTCGCTCTAACGAGTGCTTGCGACTTGATAGTTTTATTGAATCCGAATGAAATGAAATTGAATGAGTCAGAATTCTGAGAAAATAATTTTTTAACATAACCATATGTTCTATTTATTTATTTTAGCCTGATGGACGGGCCCAATAATTGTAATTCCCTGAAACCTTGCCTTAATGAAGAGCAAAGCGGCTCCCCACGCCGAGTGGCGAGCGACTGTTCGCCCAATCCCGAGCAGCTGATGTGCTCGGCGAATGTGCGCTTCCTTTGATGTGTGAAAAGACCGACACGCGGTGGGTAGGGCGAACCCGAATGTTCATTGCTTCGCAACCCATCCACACCATTCGGGTTTCCCGAGAAGGCTCTCGCTATTCGCCGAATAACGAATTGGTGTAACACTGTCTTGATGTTGCCTTCAAGTAGACATTGGGAATTCTTCATCCTGTATTGAAGCAATTTTTGTAATAAAAATATAGTCTACTCTTAAAGTGTTAGTAGTATTGTGTCTGTTGTTAATTTGATGGCCAGGTTGAATTATTAAAGAAATTATTATGACACCCATGACAGAAAGTTGAATGTCTGCAAATTCTTGACTTCAGTAATTAATTGTTTTCAGTTATGTGATTGGCAATTGTTGAATCATTTTCACGAGTGTTGAAGTAAAACGTAACATTTAGAATGTGATTATTTTTACATTTTCACCTTACTAAGAACGTAGTGAAGATAAAGTTTTGTAATCGTGCGTCGGAAATTGGCGATTTTTTGACAGAAAAACTCTTTTGTCGGGCCCTGGTAACAAAAAAGCGGATAAATCGTGTTCCCATGTGTAAGTTTCTTTAAATATAAAGTACTATAGTTGTTAATTACTATCTATCTATATCTATAATTCTATCTACCTATCTGTCTGTCTTTCTGTCTACCTGCTTGCCTGCTTGCCTGGCAGCCCGCCTCTTGTCTTTCCGATTGTCTCTGTCAGACTGCTCAACACAAGTGCCTAAACCGTTCAGACGATTTTTCCAAAATTGATATTCTTATATTGATGTGAACGAACGTGGGGGCCCTACGAGCTTGAAACGGATCCTCCTATTTGGATTTTGGGGGTTCTTTACATAAATCATCAATATTTTCAAAATTTTCTTAAAAACTGCTCAAAAATGTTTTGATTGGACTTTCCCCTCAGATCACGCTTAAAAATAGAACAAGTCTCATTTCCGATGAAATCTCCGAATTTTCGAAAATTGCAAAAGTTAGAAATAATGCGAGAAGTACGTGTTGTTGTAGCTTCTTTTGTCAAATAACGACGAATATGTTTTCCACTGGTGCACGAGTTGTAATGCATCTTTACAATACTTTCAATGGATTCTTTGGCTTTAATCATGGTGTTCCTTAAAATTAAGAAAAGTTTTAGAGGACATTCTCGTATTTCCCGTCATTAAATGTATATTCAAAATTAAAACTCATAATGGAAAATATTTATAATGTTACGGTCCAACAATATTTCATTTTGAATTTGAAGTTTTTTCAAACATGTTAAAGCAGCGAAGATCCTATAAATAGGGTAGCTTTGATTGATGGATAAAGTGACCAATTTAAGGAAGAATTCAGTAATGTTTCCTTTATCTTGCGGTTCCAGGAATGAGAACGAAATAAAGGGATGTAGAAGTTGAAGGGTTCGAGCTATTAGTCGTGTCGTGACTGTTTCGTATTGGGAAAGCCCCAGGGATTTGGAAGGTATTTTTTGACAGGAAGGATTATTTGATGCCAAGACTTCCTTTTAACAAATCGCCCCTACCCTCACTGGTTAGGAATGATATGCACTTACTAGAATGTAATAATTATTACATTCTAGGGGGGATGGTTAAATAATAAACTTATTTTTTATTATATTGTGTATTATTTTTGCAGTGTATATAGGATACTACACAAAGTTATGTTTTAAATAATTACATAATTCATAACTAGACATCGGATGTTTAGGCACTAAAAAATCGGCTTTTAGGCGCCTAAAAAGGCACTGAAAATGTCAAGAATAAGGAGAAAAAAGGCAATATTATAAGTTACATATACAAATGAAAAATTGTTTATAATTTCGGTCTATGTTATTTTGTAAACTTAAATGCGCAAAACAAGTTCGTACAAAACTAGATTTACATATTTACAACTTTTCTACATTTTATTCTTAACACTTTCTATTAACAAGTAATATTTGCATATTACCAGTAACTTTTTAAGGATCACAATTTCAAATTTGCGACGACTGGGAGACAAAATCAGTTTGAATGCGGAGAAGGATATCTGAACGATGTGACTGGTATAGATTTTAAAGTCCCAAACTAGCAACACTGAAACCTTCTGGGAATGTATGTTTATTTCCACTTAAAATTTCGGTGCCCTCGGTGTATTGTCAATCATCCATGTTGTCAGATCATGGCTGGTATTTATGAAATAGAGAAATGGAGAAAAATCGGTTGGTATACTTTCAGGAATTCTCTCGTAATTTAAAATACCAGACGTGAATTGAAGATTTCGTAACGAATGGTCACGTTGGACCATCACCGATTTTTATGATTTTATCCGATATCTTAGCATTGTGTGCAAAAATAATGAATAAAAAGGCAAAAAAGTCCTAAAAAAGGTATTTATGCAAAAAAGGCATTTATGATCAAATAAGCAAAAATAATCATTAATAAAACTTCGTCATATGTCATCATTTGTCATGATTCGTGCACATATATTATCAGCCTTTAAATAAGTTCGCTAGAATAAAATAGGCATTTCCCTAAACATCCCATGTCTATTCATAACATAAATATTTAAATCAATTTGCCAAATAAAAGAAGGTAACAAAAGAAAACTCCAGACCTTTTGGTTGGATGGCATGATCCCCATGTCCCCCCCCCTGGATCCACCACTGACTGTTGACATGCTTCTCCACTCTTCTACTTCCTTTCAACTTTCGCTAGTCAGTCACTCACAGAACTATATGAGACGGGCTAAGGTAATCTCATCTTTTAAGTATTTAATCCATGATGCTTGGGAAATCATCCATTTTAATCAGATTTCAATCACTAATTCCATTTATGCGTTACATCTATTTTTATTTAGGTATTTGATTACTCGTTATTTTAATTATGAATGATTTTTTGTGAAAAAGCTAGGGAACGAGGGTTTGTTTGTAGTCACCATGGTATTGGGTAGCGAAGAGTATTTAGAGCGTAATTTTCATAAATGTGTCGTCACGTACAGACTTTGGAGGTGGAAGGCGTGGGCCACGTTCCTGGCGGGACCTTCCGAAGACGCGCGGACTCGCCAACCTGACCCCCTTGCCCCCAGGAATTTAATTGAGGCCTCGAGCCGTGTCGGCTCTCGTGTCGAGGCGCCACCCCACCCCTCCGCCCCAACGCTTAAAGCGCCCTCGACCCCCAACGGCCGCCCAACGACTACGCCTTCCCGTCCGTCTCACCGCCTACGCGCCCACCAGACCCCCACCCCCACAACGCCTACGCCAACCGGCCGCCCAACGACTACGCCTTCCCGGCCGCCTCAACGCCTACGCGCCCACCAGACCCCACCCCACAACGCCTACGCCAACCGGCCGCCCCGAGGCACACGCCACTTGTCTCCTACGTCGGTCCCTCGCTTGAGGCAATCGTGACATCCCCACATTGCGCCCTCGCCAGCCCCCTGCAGTTCTTCCTTGACGTCACCGCCGCCCCCGCTGCTCCTAATCCCCCTCTTGTGCGCCGCTCGGCGCGCTTTCCAATCTCGGTGGGCGATTCCTTCAGTCTTCGCAGCATTATCGAAATCGAAGTCCGTTGCTGCACACTTTCCTGGCTAATAGCGGGAGTTTTCAAGTCGGAACTCGTACTTCTGAATCAGAATTACAATTCATTGCGTTGACAGTCAGTGGGATCTGCATGTGGATATACACAAAATAACGACAGCAATTACAAAAAACAGCATTCTCTATCATCCAATAAAGCAGGGAATGTATTGATATTGATTCGAAAAAAGTCAAAATACGTTTCAGAAACAAGTAATAAATCGTTTTCAAAATGAGAGATATTTCCCAATATGATTTCAGAATTTGTAAAGTTAAAATGTCGATTTGAAGTAAATGGTCCAAAGTGAAGTCTGCTTCTCTAAGGTTCTGAACACCTTTTATCGTTGCGCCTCCAGCTCTGATCGGAATCGACTGGAACAGGCAGCACCCGGGCCTTGCAGCGCGTGTGCATGTGTCGCGCCCGTGTCGCGTTACTTGCGTGAGCTGTGCGGCGGTGAAGCTCAGTCGGTGCTGTCATGTCCGATTCTTCTTTGATGTCTCCTCGGGTTTCTTACGCAATTTCATTATCATTAAGCGATTGCCTGCGAACCGTATGGTGTGGTTGTAAGGTACATAGCGTTGCGTCATTTTTGGAATGGCCAAGAGTTTGTTTCGTTCGGTTGTAAGATGCAGAACGAAAAAGCGTGACCGCCATTAGCCAACCTGAGATCAATCACTGTCTAGGCCTGAACTGTTTCTTTACCATCAGAAATTCGCGAAGGAATGTTGCTTCTCGTAATGTACAAATTTCCCCAGAATTCTAAGAGGGGAATTGTAATGGGGTCCCCCTATTATAAATTAAAAAGGTTTGGGTTTCCCTTGCGTTGATGAGGGCCTGAGCGCCTAAGGAGATGGTTCGGGCGCTGCCTTCGCCTTGGCCTGGGGCGCCCGCGCGGCCCCGACCTCGTCCCCGATTGCCCCCTTCGCCGCTCGGCTGCCTTCCACCTGCAGGGGCTCGGCGCCCACGCCCCGGCCCGGCCCGACCCGGACCCCTCCCCCACACCCGCGCCGCTCGGCTGCGCAGGCAGGGGGCGTTGCGCTCCGCCCGCTCCGCCCCGCTCCGCCCCGCTCCGCCCCGCTCCGCCCCGCTCCGCCCCGCTCCGCCCCGCTCCGCCCGCCCCGCTCCGCCCCGCTCCGCTCCCGCCCCGCTCCGCTCCGCCCCCGCTCCGCCCGCTCCGCCCCGCTCCGCCCCGCTCCGCCCCGCTCCGCCCCGCTCCGCCCCGCTCCGCCCTGCCCCCCCGCCCCTGCCCCGTCCGCCCCGCCACGCCACGTCCCACCACGCCACGCCCCGCCCCGCCACGCCCCGCCCCGCCTCGCCCCGCCCCGCCCCGCCCCGCCCCGCCACGCCCCGCCACGTCCGCCCCGTCCGCCCCGCCTGCCGCGCTCCGCCACGCCCCGCTCTCCCCCACCCACCCACCCACCCACCCGCCCTGCCCTGCCCTGCAGCGCCCTGCCCCGCCCCCTCGCCCCGAGGACAGATGCAGCCCCCCCCTCCGCTCTGTACTCGCTCCGTCCCCGCTCCGCCCTCGCTCGGCTCTCCTCCACCCCGCCCCTGCTCCGCACCCAACCATCCTCGCTGCGCATCCGCTGCACCTCGTCACGTCACCCCAGCCCCCTCGGTTCATCCCGTCCCGCACCCGCGTCGCCGGTCAGCTGCGTAAGGGCCGCCTCCCCCGGGCAAGGGCACGGGCGGGGGGGGCGCCTGGATCGATGGATTAATTAGCCCCCGCCCTCAGGCGAGGGGGCTCGACCGCTCCACTCGGCGTCACAGCGCTGCGCTGGCAGCACCGCGCAGCCACGGCAGCCCACGCGCAACTGACAACTCGCGCCCGGGGGTTCTTGTCACTTGTGTTCCCATGGAACCAAAAGAAAATTAATACTAATACTTACTAATAATACTTTGGAACTAGTTCTCTTCTTTTAAATGAAACGCTTACGTGATGACCTAATTCGTCAGAAACCTGAAGCAGATTTAGGCAAGTGCCTTGCCATTATTTATTACCAATTTGCTGATTCGGCCGCTGTTTCACATCGTTGATTCACACAATTCATGTCACTGGAAAAAATCTGGTAAGCAAATAAGAGGTACGAGAGAGAGGCACAAGAAATCATTTTGAGGGAGAACTACAGCTCGTCAATGGGCTGTTGGTATTAGAGGAGCAAAAACTAATATGTGTAACATGCCGTGTACCACCCCGACGGTGCGGTGAAGTAGACTGAATGTTTACAAAAAATACCTCTATAAAGATCATGTAAGCAATAGGCTTTAACGAATTCTCTTTCTGAGCGAATTTTCCTTTGGAGCAGGCAGCCAAGTTCCCATAACTGTCCGTTCGCAAAGCCCTCTGGAAATGCTTCAGCCGACCTGTCGCCCTCGCTCCTTCTCTCCCTCCCCAACCTCCCTCTCCCCCTGCCTTCTCGCCCCCCTCTTCCACACCCCCTCGCCCCTGGGTCCGACGCGCCCCCTTCACTCCACGCCGTTGCTAAGGGAACAACCTACCGGTTATAACTGCTTATGACCCAATTCAATTTGTTTTGATTCGCCGTTTTTCGTTTACTTTTTACCCGGTTTTAGCCGTTTTTTAAAACCCAAACTCCAGGCAAAGCTTTGCAATGAGCGAGTGTTTCCGGCCGCGTCGGCTCCATTGGTCGAGTCCCGTGAGTGCTGAGCGTTAAGAGCCCGGATGTGGGGATGTACTTGCCTGCTGCAACGAGAGATCCAGTATGTCGACTTGCGGGTGATTTCCCTCCAAGGTCGACTACCCTCCCGACACTATGTGGTAGTTAAGTGAATGTGAGTGTGTTTGTGAATAAGTGGGGGGGAAGGAGAAAAAGTGGGAATGGCAGATCGCGCGCATTCTAGGCCCTTTTGTTAGGGTACGTTCTGACATTCATCTGGTATTGATCGGTAATCACGGAAAACCACCGAACAGTGTAGTTAGTCTCTAGAATTATCCTCCGGATAATGGCCGAATTCGAAATATTGCTCTACGGCGTGTCCGAAATCCACCACTTGGCGGCTCGCATCTACCACTTCCGAATACTGAAGTGGATGGATGTTGTCATAGAGACAACTCAGTCGGTCTGGCATTGGAAAATAGATACATTTAAAGAAAAGAAAAAGAAGAATTAGAAAACCAGTGGGAGGCGTTTTTCCTTGAAATGTTTAAATTTCAAACACTAGTTAAGTAACAAAGGTTATGCTATTAAGACATTTCCTTTTTAGTTTCCTTTGCATTTCACTGTTTAGTCGTAACACTGAAATATATAGCATGCAATGTTTACAATCGTACGATTTTTTTTGTTTTGGGTGACACTAGTGCGTAAAAATACATTTTTTTTTCAAAAAATAAAAAAAAGTATTCGCAGAGTTTAAAGTAGTCAAGTAAAAGACAAAATAAACCGTAATAAAGTCATACCCCTTATTATTGTCGCAGCCATTATTCCTACTATTGCAATCACACCTCATATTCATACACGAAACCGGTTTAGGTCGCACAGGGCCACATGATGTCACTAAAATGCCTCTGACCGGAAGCCTGTAGACCCCAAGACACTACAGTGGCAGGATCTTCGACACTAGCTAGGTAGCTAGGTCGAATGCAGCTGCTGTCTGGAGGAGAATTCTTGAGACCGGCTGTTCTGATTGGTAGTTTTCCAGTTTCTGGGATCAACACCAGGCGAATGCAGGACCGGTACTGTAACAAATGGGCCACGAACCGCGCACGATCGTTCCTTCCCATTCTTTGACCTATCATCACCCCTTACTTACACCTTACACTCACATACTTACATGCTCGATAATACCACACATAGAGGTATACTTTCGCGAGCTTTTTTTTTCATTCATTCAAAATTCAAGTAGTATATCACTTAGTGTAGGGATCACAGAATTTTGAAAATGTGCACACAATTCACTTTTCCCCATAGCACGTCATACGCAGTTTTAACTGTTTTTTTGACGTTAAATAAATTTTAAAAAAATTAAAAAAGCTTAGAGCTTGCCCAGGCTGGGGCGGGGCCTCTGTGTCGGTGTGTCCGTTTCGTCTACCCAAATCATTCGCAAACAAAATTAATAATGGAAATGAAAGAGGACAACACATACCTGTGGAGTCATACATGTACCTGTTACCGCATCCGTGCGCTATTTTATATTCTGAATATTGCACCACCATTTCCAATCTTGACGCAAGACTTGGCTTCTTTGAGGATGCTCTGAAACACATTTAACCTTTTTATTTTCACTTTTTTGCCTGTCAAGTATTCTTAGAGATAATCACAAACATATGGCCATCAGATTTTGACACAAGGTAGAATGAAAGAAAGAAAATAAACCTTTCAGGTCACCGTGCTTTTTTTTAAACATCACTGTGTTCTGAAAGTGTTCTTTTTTTACATTCAAGTTTGTATTGAAACCTGATAGCTATGTGTTAGTGATTAACATACAATACTACCTGAAACGTCAAATAAATTCGCTTTGTTTCGGCTGTCAAGATTCCCTATAAAGGGGAGCCTATACCATGTGTTCGTCCAATGTTGACTTTCCTATTTTCGATGAACCATTTCTAAAAAACTGATAATAAAAAATGTTGATATTTTGAATACTGCATTTGTATTATCACTTTGACATTTTTGTGTCATAAGATCTTTTTCTAAATTTATCTTTTGATCGACTTTTTCAGCACTATTGCGTGATCGTTCGTGACATTTTTTCTTATTAAATATATTCGTGCAAAAGTGGCGGATCATTGCCAGTACTGTAAAGAATGTATCCTGTAAATTGTATTGAATTGTGATTAAGACTTTCTGAGAAAATATTCATTAAGAACAAAATAATTAAATTTTTTAATTGACAATTGAAAGACTGTACTTGTCACTGTTCCGCTAAAACATTCCTGAACATTATTTCTATCAATAGTGCCAGATAATAAATAAAATCCGAGAAAAATGCCTACCTAAATCCGACCTACGCGTTTAAATCATTCAAAATAAACCGTGACGTGCCAATGTACGAATAAGAAATATTTAAATGAAAATTAATGAGGCTTACTGTCTCCAAATAAAAAGTAAATATGTGTATATATTTGCAAAGACTATAGGCTGATCTTCATTTCGTCAACAGAAACCAATAATTTGACTATTTCATTGTACATTCTCGCCCTAAATAGCCAAAACCCTTTTCGAAATAAAGAATACAACCAATCCCATATTCGTGAAAGTGCCTTTTTACTCGGGAATCTAACGGTATTTCCAGAATTTTTATTTGGGGATATTTAATAGTAGATTAGAATAGCAGTTTGGAAGTTACATTCTTAGCACAGTTGTTTTGTGGAATGGGAATCTTTTCTTTCCTCCCTCTCCGGCATCGGTGCTCGAGAGTTAGCAATCCTTGTGCGGCCACGTCGGGAGCTGTCGTCAGCAGTGGAAATCGAATCATGTTACATTGCTTACAGTCGGTGCTTATCAAATGTAAACACTCTTCTGTTAGTACAGATAGCGATAATCGCCCACAACATTGTTCATAGGGGAAAGAACTGTTACAACGAAAGATTAATCATGTTATTTTTTCACAAGTGGACCTCCTAAAACAACACAAGAAAGCTCAATTCATCAGGTCCCTCCATCTAATATGTTAAAATCAACGTTTGTTTTTATTTTATGCACTGCCGTACCGTTAATCCGATTGCAATTAAACTTTAACAACTTAGTGCTTGCAGTTGCGCGAAGAATATAGGCATAGTACAATGGGAATGAGTGTATGTCTTTCGCACACACACGCGTATTGATACTTTTATGCGTTTGTCGACTTAAGCGACCCTGAATAAAAGCTCTACGCAACCCGCCGCACTCTGAAGTATTAAGCGCACCTTAGTGGCATATTCTGCCCCTGCGATTATGAAATATCGGCCGGAATTATGGCTTGAACATTATCTCGGGCAAGTAAATCAAATTTCTCCTAGACAGTGTCATAGCGAATGATGCATACGCTTGAGGAAGAACATGTTAACGATAGGATACTTGACAATCATGTCCAAACCAGGACATAGAACAAACCTATACTCGCGAGAAAGACTTTCATCTTTTAAAGTTTTGCAAACATGTAACCAATATCGTGTGAAGTGTAATACATTGCAAGTGCGATGCATTGCTGGGTCCACTAGTAAAAAATAAAAATCAATCTTCGGAAGTTCCCAACGTTTATCTGGACCACTCTTTTGTAGAATAAAAATTCAAACACCTCCTAGTCTATATCAGTTAATTTTATGAAAATTTAAAATTATTTTGCATATTATCTGTACCGATTTTATCTGTATATTTATCTATTAAAAATCTAAATTATAAATTAATTAAATGACAACTAAATGTCCTACAATAAAATTATTTAAATTAATTTTTAAAAGTAAAGATAATATGAATAAGAAAGAGGAGCGTATGAGGCATGCAAATCGCGCTGACAATAATGTATCGACGCACAAGGGACGTACTTTGAAGCATTTTAAGTTTCTGAACCAATCTGATTAATAAATTTGTTTTTAAACAAGTGATGCTAAAACAGCACGTACTTTCTCGCTCGTACTTTCACGCAAAATTATGCGAAATTTCGAAAAATTGTACATAATCTTATTTCAAACTCTATCTATAAGAAACAGATTTCATTAAGGGAAAAATCTCTATCTTCATTGTTTTAGTTTTAGGAAGAGCTCGAAATAATGTTGAATTATTGCAATTTTGGAAAGATCAGAGTTTTCAACGGAAATGAGACCTGCGCTATTCTCTTAAACGTCCTTTACACTATCTAAAAACAGTTTTTAATAAAAAACGATGGGGCCATTTTTTTGAAAATTCGGAAAATGTCTTAGGGGCTTCATGTAAAGTACCCTGCAAAATTAAAATATCGGTTTCAAATTCAAGGCGCTGCGATATCAGCCAGATCGATTGTGGAATATCAGTTTTGGAGAAAATCGTCTGAAGAGTTTAGCCGCTAGCGTTGTTCACAGACGGACGGACATACGTTTTGCCATCATTCGATTTTTTGGTATCAAGAACCCACAAAACATGGATTCTGGCTAAATCACGTGTTAGATGATTTTTTTCTAAATTTAACAACTGAATTTATCCTTTTTCTCGGTACCAGGGCCCTGTAATAAGAGTTTTCCTGCCAGAAACTCGCCGTTTTTTCGCGCAGAATTACATAACTCTCTCTCTCTCTCTCTCTCTCTCTCTCTCTCTCTCTCTCTCTCTCTCTCTCTCTTCTGTGTAAGTGGTAGCGAGAAAGTAAAAATGCAACACATTTTTGCACACGAATTGCTTGAGATTTTCTTCCACTCAGACGTGGTAATTGCTAGTATTGTCCTCTCATGATGGATCACTCGTCCCCAAGTAAAACAGTGGGTGTTCATAGCTATCTTTATGCAACTTATTATGCGAATTACTTATGCAACTTATGCAACTTTATGCGAATTATTTTTGCCTTGGGATAATCCTCTAGGCTGAAGTGATGCACTTTCTCTTTCCTCTAGAAATGCGTTTCGAAATAGTTGGTTTTGCTAAACACGTCACATGATGCTCTATGGAACCTCGAATTCGCAACAAATGGCCTCGAGTACCCTTTCTCCAAGTTGAATGTGCAGTTCGGCCTTCGCTTGTGTCTTCCTTAAACGAAGTGGCAGCATGCCTCTCTGCTGGAATCTTGGGACAATTCGTGAAACCTTTTCATAATGAAGTTGGCTGACGTTCGGGGAACTTTGTTTCCCTGGTCGATTATCTTGCGTTTCAGGTACCAGGTACACACTGTAGAGGTGTGTCTGCTTTTTTAATTGACTAGGGTGCGGCGGTGCGATAGATTCAAATGTCTGTGTACGTCACCAGACAAGCCGCGACGCGACCGAGTAACATGCAGTGGCACCAACAGAGAATCGGTTGAATATTTTTTTAAATAGTCAGTAAATTGTATTTTACAGAAATAATACAAACGAAGTTATATGTGTGAAATACAATGCACTGATATTTTTTAAAATATTCAACTGATTGTCTTAAAATTTAAGATACTAAAAATCAACAGAAGACATTTTAACATATGAACATTTTTTGAGCAGTGTACGAGCGTCAGCGATGATCCATATACAGGTAGTACATATGTATTCAAACAATATTATAGAATTTAAGACGTATAAATAGAAGGAATTAAATCAGCTGAGAAAGGAAAAGCTGACGGGGAGTGGGAGTTGCAATTTCCTCGTAATATTTTATTACCCACTTGCCCCCTCATCCCTGAATCAAAAGATATTAAGAATAAATAGCCGATCAAATTGTCAACTGATGTCCTGTGCAACGTCCATTATCAACTCTTGATATGTCTTGAGTGAAACTACTAGTTACCTCTTTGTTTGACTGAATGAGTGGCTGTGGCCCCTTCGTATCGAGTTCGAGTGAGCGAGCGACTCGTACAGCTTTGGGTACATTTTATTGTTATAATCAGAGGTGATTTTTCTTCGCATCCACGTAAGTAATTTTGTAACAGTTTGCCTTTAATAAAAGGCGCCAAGGACAACTCGAAAGAGGAACGTCTCAAAAAAGGAGATTAGTGGTAACGAGTTCTTGCACTGTGCTTTCCTGCTTGAACTCCATCGCCATTCCGCGGGGGACAGGTTCCATATAAATAGCAATTATTCTGTGCTGGCTGGGACTGGCACCAGGAAAGTGCTGAGCACGCGAGGACACGTTTCCTCCTCTCAGGGCGTTCGGAGAACTTCCGAGTAAATTCGACGTAGTTTTCCTTTGCGATTAAAATATATTGACTGTTATATAAATTTGTAAACATGTCTTCATGTTGTTCCATTCCTCTAACGAGGAAAAATCTCTTGGTCACATGCTTGGAACGATGCTCTTGACCTGGGCATCCGAGACACATTTACCTACCATGTACACGATTCTAAATTGTATAACCTTACTCTTTCTGTTTAATTGTATAACATTAAACATTCCGTATTTTAATTTAACGTAAAAATCCGTCATTGAATTTCCGTATCCCCCAGAACTTCTTACTGTTAAGAGAAAAGTTCTCTAGAAATGGAATTAAGGCGTTGTTTTGTCGTACTGGTTTATTATTTAAAAATCAGAAAGCTTTCTCGGCCGCATTGCGGCCATCTTCAGTGCTACAAATAATAATAATAATAATAATAATAATAATAATAATATAATAACATTAATATACTAAATTATATTTTAGAGTCAAATATATGATATTATTATGAAGAAGGAATTTAAGTGAAATAGAAAAATTGGATATAAACATAATTGTGAATAGAGAGTACTAATAACATATGTACTATTCTAAAATGAAGAAAAATAAATGAAATACAAATAATATAGGCAAATAGACAAGTGAATAAATCTCCACACTACCAGAAAAGTTTTCTACTTCAACATGTCAGTATATAAAGACCCCCTGACGTTTTGGACAATCTACTAATTTTCTGATTTGGATAAAATTTCAGTTAACATATATTCGCATCAGCTCCAGATTCATTTAGTCCAAAAACATGCTAGGACGTCTGGACCGTTCACGTAATAAGATTGTTGCGTAATATTGATTTTTAATCTGAAATTCGTAGTGTATAATAAGTGGCCTGCAGCAGCTGCTGAACAAAACGACATAAAAAGGTTTTCCAAAACGTAACACGCATACCTCGTCAAGAACAACAAAAAATACTCTCTTTAACACTGGAAGAAATTTAATCTTTTATAAAAACGGTCTCTACGAATACTGCAATGACTATACGATCTGTATACCGATACACAATACAATAGATCCCAAGAATATCGTACATACATACATTCATACATGCACACCAAGAATATAAAAAAGGTTGCTGTTTCATAAGGAGAGACGTGAATAGCAAATATTTAATGGCGCCTTCCTTAGTCTTGCTGTGGCATTACGTCATCTGTGTCTTGAGCAGTGGCCACAGAGTGTGAGAATTTAGTTGGTAGGCACAGTATAAGAAAAGGAGGAATAGCTCATCAAATATTTGCATTTTGCAGTCAAAATCTAAACTTTAATTGCTTTTAGATTTTCCCCGAGTTCCTGGATATATAACACCTCTCACAAGACCGGAGGCTGCATTTTTTTTTAAATTTCTGCAAGCATGTGTTTACGCTACAACCAAAAAATTTCACATAAATATCTTCACTTTTACCGGGTGATCAGTATAAAACGCAACTCACAGCAGGCAGAGCGAAATGCACAGGCAACCATGTTTGAGCGAGTCGGATAGCGGCTAGTGGTTTCAAGCAGGTAAACTGTCGGGACGTACGCTTAATCCCCTCTCCCACAGGAAGAGGGGAAGCGTACTACACGATAACACCACCCTGAGGGAGAGAGCAGGTGACCACAGAGTTCAATGAGAATGGCACGCGCCTGCTTGTTTGGCGTCGAAAGAAAATTGAATTGTCAAAAACGACGATTCCTTCGTATTTTATTTAAAAGTGAAATAAACTTGCCATGCAAAATATATATTGAGGTAAATTTAAGAGTAAACTTTGCTTGTTTTAGTTTCATAACAAGATACATATGCTCCAGAAATGTATATTTTAGACTTTCCAGTTTTAAATAAATATTAATAAATTATAAATTCAGATTCGCAGAACAAATGTTTGTTATTATGAATATGGTTACTTTAAAAATAATTAACTACTTCAAATATAATAAAAAATTGCTCGATTTATTTTGATACGTATCTGCCGTTACTGTTTCTTTGAAAAACAGCAGACCAATTAATCTACGACGATAAATGGCACACCATACTCCAATCTCTGTTTAATGCAATGGATCAAACATACCTCCTGTGTCATGATAGCACTTCACCAACCAAAATATGTTACTCTTGTTTGGAGTAGACTCAGATGAATTTTTTTTCTCTGAAAGCTGCCCGGCACTCTTTGAAAGATTGCGTTCGGAAATACTCCTTCACCACAAAACTGCGGTGCTCTACGCTGAGGCGCATCGTAAGTTAACTGTGAAAGAAGGAAACTATGAATGAAGACGCGGGCTGTTTTTTCTTGAGCAGGTGTGGTCCACATCACAGGAAGGGGGTGGTGGAGAATGGAGTATCGCTGAAACGCAGTCGAAGGAGCTGACCCAGAAGCGATGTTGCAAAACTTTCACTTTTCTCTCAGTGCCTTGAACAGCAGGGTTGCGTTTAATCCTGATCACCCGGTATGTGCCATGCATATTCGTCATTCGTGTAGTAAATCTTGCCTGTCATCATCGCATCACAAATTTATTACAATAACGGATACGAGAGAAAAATATGCGCGTGTACTGGAATCTGTTTTACATCAGGTTGCTGTGAGGGTGACAATGCTAAACCACAGGCGATGACAAATCACTGGTTGCGAACCTAGAGCAGCGTATCGTTAAGGAGCATTTAGCCAAGTTACTTAACATCTCCAAGATCTGATCACAGCCGTTTACACGAAAGATGTCGCGAATAACCTGCAGATTGCTTTCGCACGCGGAGTGTTAAGAGGCCGATGACAAGATCTCGGAGAGCAGGTTGAGCAATGTTTAGGTTACGATAACAATTTGATTATTGATTGATTTTTTCGTGTTTCTGGGCGCGTCAATTACTGTGGTCATTAGTCCCGTTAGTGTAGTGCATGTTTTCTATCTCGGGAGATGGCGGTGATCTTCCCCCGTTGGATGGCGAGATCCGGCGCCGACCTACCGTCGGCTAGTGGGGTTTCCCCCTAACCAAGCCTCTCCCACCAGCACCGCCCCAGCCGGGACAAGCTCTAAGCTCCCGACCGGTCTCCCGGAATATGTGGTAGTGTAGTGCATGTTAGTGTAAGTGTGTGTGTGTGTGTGTGTGTGTGTGTGTGTGTGTAAGGGGACAGGATAGGACAAGGAAGAGGAAGGACAGATCGCGCGCGGTCCGTGGCCCGTTTGGTAAGGTACTGCTCCGGCATTCGCCTGGTGTTGATCGGAGAAACCACGGAAAACTACCGATCAGAGCAGCCGGCCGCTAGAATTCTCCTCCAGACAGCGACTGAATTCGACCTAGCTGGAAAGGTAGTGTCGGAAACCCTGCCGCCGTGGGGAGTGGGAACCTAGGACCTCCCGGTCAGAGGCACTGCAGTGACATCAGTTGATGCACTGAGCTACCGTTCCCGGTTCTCCTGAAAGAGGTACATCGAGTTCCACATTTTAACTGAGTTCGCCTCTTCCTCAGATTGAGGAGCCGCCAAGAAGTAGCAGCCGCGGGGGAGGCGCTTTCCATAGCTATTAGAGCACCAAGTCAATCTGGAACAACCACCACATCCTTCAGAAATTTCATATTCAACCGTTCGTGTTAGTCAGCCATTAGGTAATTGAGTCAAAAATTGACTGCCATCAACAATTGAACGTTATCGAACACGAGCTCTAGTTTCTGAAGTGGGAGAGTCAGTTTCTGGAATTGTCAAACAGGCCTTTTTAGGAGCTCATGGAGGTCTTACTAAAAAAGAAACCCTTAGTTTTCGACTATTTGAAATATAAGCGAATACTCTGAAATATTCCGAATCTCATCATAACTGAAGTGTGACGTATTGGTGGATCATGTTGGAAGACTAACGAGTGTGGCAGCAGATGTGAAGGTTCCGAGTAGCTGCTAGTGCGAGTCAATTACTCCTTCTAGACCAGCTTCCGAATGATTGGTCTCCTCGTGTGGAATCGAGACCGCTCCTACTGGGGGGAAAGTGGGTGTGCACTAAAGGACTTCCTAGGCCCTTCGTCGATTGGATCGTTGTGCTTCCCTTATACCTTTTTTTCTTTTCTTCAATTTATTGTTTTCCTGATATTTACATAGCTCAGTTACATTAACTCTACATATGTTTGTTGACTTACTAACTAAACTGAAATTAATCTTACAACTAGCATTGTGGTCGAGGAAACCCACTGGTCACCTCTTATCAGGGTCCATTTCCGAAAATTGTTGTAGGAATATATGGAAAGGGTACGTATTTTTGATTCTTGTGGAATAGAGTTTCTGGCTAGGTTGAATCCGGTTAAATTTGGTATGTGCATTAGGTTGGAGTAGAATTGGGTGGATAGGTATAGAATGTGCTGGGTTATGGGTTGGAGATTGAATTCTTTACGGAGCTGTGCAATAGATATGAACCATGGTGCGTTGGTAATTGTCCTTTGACCAGTGGCGGCTCGTGGTCATGCCATTAGGGTGTGCAACGTTTTTCTTCTTTTTCCCCACACTCTCTCTCCCTCTCTCCCTCTGTCTCTCTCTCTCTCACACACACATACAAATACATTATATGCATGCATTGACACACATTAACATTAATAATGACAATTAAACACAAATCATCTTATGACGTCTGATAGCATGCCGAACAATTGAACTGATAGCATGCCGAACATTCTATTGTTTCTTTTCAGCAATTTTTTTCTGTGGCTTTTTCATTGAAATCATTGATTTCTTACGTTTTATATTTTCAACGCTATTCATTGTTAGTTGCACAAACACCCTTGACAGAAAAAGGACTCTCTGATTTCGGTTTCTCAAAACACATTGAAACGTAGCCTAATACTTACGTTACAAAATACACTAGGGGTTTGAATACTTCGCAATGGTTTTGTAATTGCAACTCACTTTAAAACACAAGAGAATACACATATTATATACAATTAACATTTTTATGAATGCAACACTGCACAGCAATGCGTTCGCGTTTAATGCGCTAGTGTGAAAACTCATTTAAGTGGAGAGATATCTCACACTTTCTTTGTTCAATGTCATACTTACTTCTGTTAAAAACTTGTGCTACTCGAGTGTTATATCTTGGAGACACGTCAAGGCTTTTCCCGAGATTGCCACTGCGCCTGCGCCGTAGAAGGAGCACCGCGCGGGGATTGCTCCAGTCCTCCATAAGACACCGTTGTTCGCCCTCCATCCCCTGCAGCCCCGCGGCAGCCTAGGGCGCCGTTTCCTCGGTCGCATTTTCCCGAGTGTGCTCCCGCAGGCTTTCACGAAAGAAAGGCGGACGGACAGGCAATCGCAGCTTCCGAATGGCGCGTGTTTTGAATAACATGTTTCGTAAATGCTCTGAGAGGACTTGTATTCCCTCTTGTTAAGAGATGTTTAAGAGAAATGGCACCGAATTAATTTGGGTGTGCACATGCGAACGTGCGAATACCCACGAGCCGCCACTGCCTTTGACCCTTATACCTAGCGATCACGTGTCCCGAGAGCAGATTTCTCCTCCGCGCCGCTCGCCCCGCCCCCCACGCACGTTCCTCCCGTGCCAGCCCCCTGCACGCGCCCTTCGGCTGTGCGCCCCCCGTGTGTCTGTCGTCAGCCGAGCGCGAGTCTCCGAACACCCGTCCGCATCGTGCAAGGGGAGGCTTTTCCGCCCCGTGCTCCTTCCCATTTCCCCCTCCAGTATCCCTGGGCAGGCGGACATTTATTTTATTTTTGGGGTCAGTATAATCTGCGCGCCCCCGCAGTCCTACTTGCCTTAGGCGGCAGAAGGAGGGGGCTTAGGAAGTACTGATAACCTAGCTACAGCTAATCTTCCTAGCTACACTAGATAGCACGCATTAACTAACCCATTTACAGACTGGCGCTTGGCCCGTATCTCTAGATCTAAAAATGTTTAAGTTGTGATTGTGGTGTTTTTGTTCGAACTTCTTTTTTAAATTATACTTATTCACTCCCCGATTTGCACTAATTTACACTGATCGCGCACTGCATGTATTTATTCGCTTATATTTCACTGTATTTACATGGTGTGCGTGGCACATTGACGCCACGGCGGCGGCGGCTGAATTGCAAGTGTGCGCGGCGCCTTCGCCCTGCGGAGGGGCTGCGGGGGGGGGGGCGCCGACTCCACTCGTCCACGGCGCTCCCTCCCCCCGCCGCCATAGCCCAGCCCTCCTACACTGCCAAGACGTTACTTGGGAAGTTAGGGTTAGCTCCATATATTGTCGTCACTGATAGGAAGTAGTTCCATTATCGGCATGTCGCGATTTCTTCAGGACTGCCTTAATTTTTTTTAGGTTGCGTCTCGAATGGTTTACAAGGTCATCCGCTACGGGAGACTGATCTGATTTTTGGATTTGGCTGGAAATCTTTCACAGATTTCAGTATTTCTTCGCAATAGCCCTGTATGTAACCACAACAACTGCACTTGATGTGAATATGAAATACAATGAAATAATCACGAATAAATCCACGAAAATAACAATATTTCGAAATAAATAGACACTTCCTTTCTATCTTATTATCCAGTGTTGAAAATGTTAATTAACCTTTAACAGTTAACAAACATCATTGTTTTTATGTTTTAATCAATAAATCATATGCTTAATTTGTTCCAAACATCAAACGTATTCACATTGTTGTGATCAATAACACCTGTTTTCAACCATCCATTCAAACCGATTTCACCTCACTCCGAACAGATGATTCAGGAGCGTTCCGGCCAGAATAATACTGTCATCAAATTCCTAATTCCTACCCCCGGCGAGGAGCCTCAGGATGATGCAACGCGCTCAGCTCTCTGAGCAGCGCCCAGGCGGAAGGGGCGGGGGTGGGGGAAGGGGCGTCCCGTGGGTTGCGTCACCCGCTCTCCACCGCCACGCCTTCGCCCCCTCCCCCGCCTCCGCAGAACGCGAGGCGCCCAAAAGCGGCCGCGCGGCGCTCGGGGCGATGGGCGATGGACAACGAGTTGCGCCACTCATTCACCACACTAGGGAGGCGACGTCCTTGTCGCTGTTTGCAGAACATTTATTTATTCATTTAGTCAAAAACAGTCAAAAACTGTATGTGACGTGTGGGGGAGAAAATCATCTGCGCACGCTTTCTTGAGTTTCAGAATCCTTTAACTATTAATAGTTGAAAGATGAAAAATAATAATAATAATAATAATAATAATAATAATAATAATAATAATAATAATAATAATAATTATAATAATAATAATAATAATAATAATAATAATAATAATAATAATAATAATAATAAATTTAAAAAAGCGAGAGATTAACATTTCAAAAACTAGATATTTTCGTCGCCAACTTATAGAAAATTTATTTTTAACGGTAAAGGAACGAAGAGATTTGATTTTTCTGTATTTTTTAACAAAATAGAAACTCACCCTAAGCTCTACTACCATTACAAGCAAAAGGAAAGTTCAACAAAACGTGCATATAGTGAAGCTACATTTACGTCCAGAAGCAAATCATCTATAACATCGATGCTGTTATAGAAACATCGATTTTTTTAAAGATCGATCAATTAAAGCATATGTTTTCTAGCATCGATGTTTTGTGAATGAAAAATTCCCATAATCAAAATGTTGTAAAAGTTAAACTATGAAATAATAACTTAAGGTACCACCGTCAGTTATATGCTCGATCCAAACGAATGATGTTTTTACAACAACCTCATCGAGCAGATGCTATTTCGTACGCCTTTCCACGTATTTGGAAAAACGTTTCTAAAAGTTGATTTTTACTTAAATCTTAATTATAAATTAATAAACTGGACGACTGTCAAATTAAATTTTGTTGCGCATGAATTTATTGTTGAAGGTTACTATGATTGATTGATTTTTTCGTGTTTCCGGGCGCGTCAACTGATTTGGTCATTAGTCCTGTAAGTGTCCTAGTATTAGTCCTGTAAAATACTACATTTTTTTCTCGGGAGATGGCGGTGATCTTTTCCCGCTGGATGGCGAGATCCGGCGCCGACTAACCGTCGGCTAGTGGGGTTTCCCCCTAACCAGGACTCTCCCACCAGCGGGGCACCGCCCCAGCCGGGACAAGCTCTAAGCTCCCGACCGGTCTCCCGGAGTATGTGGTAGTGTAGTGCATGTTAGTCTAAGTGTGTGTTTAAGGGGAGAGGATAGGACAAGGAAGAGGAAGGACAGATCGCGCGCGGTCCGTAGCCCGTTTGGTAGGATACTGCTCAGGCATTAGCTTGGTGTTGATCGGAGAAACCACGGAAAACTACCGATCAGAGCAGCCGGCCGCTAGAATTCTCCTCCAGACAGCGACTGAATTCGACCTAGCTGAAAAGCTAGTGTCGAAAATCCTGCTGCCGTCAGGACTCGAACCTAGGACCCTCTGGTCAGAGGCACTGCAGTAACATCAGTTGATGCACTGAGCCACCGCTACCGGTTTGAAGGTTACTAAACCAGCGCACAAACACTAATTTTTTTTTTTCGATCGAAACACTGCGTTCGAAGAAGTTCTTGGAAATGAAATGTCGCTTATACTTTCAAAACCTTCTCTTTACGACAACGCAACACTTCAGTTCGTAGTAACATGCATCTACAATCCAATAAGAAGTTTAATTTATTTCACCACCTGCTCACAGTTGTAAGTAACATACATCGTTTGCAGTAATAAATGTAAACGAAATACTTTCGTACAGGGGGCGACCCGTGTCAGACCGAGCACCTTCCTCGTCTTCCCGGTGTTCAACCCCGCAGGGGCCACGCAGGCCAGGAATTGGTGAGGACGAAGCCCTTACGGTGGCAGCTTCGCCCGGCCCTCCCGTGTCTCTCTCCTCTTCCGCCCTCATTCAAATGATATCATTACTAGGGCCTGGCTTTTAATGACAAGTCATCTATTTTTTATGAACCTTCGGGTGAATTTTAAAACAATTTGTGCACAAACCATGTATTAACGAATAGAAAAATGTATTTTTATTGTGCATATGAAGTCATATTAACACCGCTTTTCGTAAAAGGTCATACTTTGGCCAAATTTTGCCCTAAATGCCTATACTTGTCTTTTTTCAAGGACACAAGAATAAAAAGCTTGAAAATGTGTCTCGAGTGTGCAGAGTGAGATGGGTCGATCTCGTGGTCACGTGGCTGAAAAAGTGTACGACAAATTGCTGACTGTTCTTCAGCGAAATAATATGCAAAATCTCTCTCTCTCTCTCTCTCTCTCTCTCTCTCTCTCTCTCTCTCTATATATATATATATATATATATATATATATATATATATATATATATATATATATATAAAAGAAAGTCGTGTTAGTTACACTATTTATAACTCAAGAACGGCTGTACCGATTTGGCTGAAAATTGATGAGCAGGAAGCTTAGAGCCAGGAGACGGACATAGGATACTGTTTGTCCCGTTCGACAGCGTTCCTGTGTGAGAACGCACGTTTTCGCGTGATTTCGCATGTTAGCGGTCATTGTTGCCTGTTGTAACCTGCGACTGATAATAAAACAAAAAATGTCGTGTATCACAAGGTACTTAACTGAAGAGTGCAACCTATGCACCAAAATACAAGAACAATAATGAATGATTAATCTACTTAATTTTTATTTGTATTTTCTAATAAACAATTTAACTTAATAAATTCCAAAATCTGCTTATTTATTGCCTTTAACAGCCGGTCCCTATGATTACAGCTTTGTATTTCTCTCTTAAACAAAAATCAATTAAAAAAACGCTCTGCTACGTAATAGATTTTTTAATTATCTATTTAATATCAGAGCGTTTTTTAAAATTCTTCTTTGTTTGAGAGAAAAACACAAATCTGCAATTGCTTTATTATCACGAGTGCAACAAGGATAGTACAGTTTCTCACAGTGAGTGCGACGCGAGAAAAAGATGTGACCGGCTGTTAAGGCGGAACAGAGTTCGCCGGGTCAGCTAGTATATATATAAAAGAAAGTCGTGTTAGTTACACTATTTATAACTCAAGAACGGCTGTACCGATTTGGCTGAAAATTGGTGAGCAGGAAGCTTAGAGCCAGGAGACGGACATAGGATACTGTTTATCCCGTTCGACAGCGTTCCTGTGTGAGAACGCACGTTTTTGCACGTTTTCGCACGTTTTCGCGTGATTTCGCATGTTAGCGGTCATTGTCGCCTGTTGTAACCCATTGTTGTAACGCCGCACTGATAACAGAAGGCGATAATGATAGCCGCCTTTCGTTCGCCGTTATATCTATATATAGTCGTGTTAGTTACACTATTTATAACTCAAGAACGGCTGTACCGATTTGGTGAGCAGGAAGCTTAGAGCCAGGAGACGGACATAGGATACTGTTTATCCCGTTCGGCAGCGTTCCTGTGTGAGAACGCACGTTTTTGCACGTACGCAGTGCAACAAGGATAGTACAGTTTCTCACAGTGAGTGCGACGCGAGAAAAAGATGGGACCGGCTGTTAAGGCGGAACAGAGTTCGCCGGGTCAGCTAGTATATATATAAAAGAAAGTCGTGTTAGTTACACTATTTATAACTCAAGAACGGCTGTACCGATTTGGCTGAAAATTGGTGCGCAGGAAGCTTAGAGCCAGGAGAGGGACATAGGATACTGTTCATCCCGTTCGACAGCGTTCCTGTGTGAGAACGCACGTTTTTGCACGTTTTCGCGTGATTTCGCATGTTAGCGGTCATTGTTGCCTGTTGTAACCTGCGCCTGATAATAAAACAAAAAATGTCGTGTATCACAAGGTACTTAACTGAAGAGTGCAACCTATGCACCAAAATACAGGAACAATAATGAATGATTAATCTACTTATTTTTTTTATTTGTATTTTCTAATAAACAATTTAACTTAATAAATTCCAAAATCTGCTTATTTATTGCCTTTAACAGCCGGTCCCTATGATTACAGCATTGTATTTCTCTCTTAAACAAAAATCATTTCCAAAAAAAAAAAAAACGCTCTGCTACGTAATAGACTTTTTAATTATCTATTTAATATCAGATCGTTTTTTTATTCTTCTTTGTTTGAGAGAAAAACACAAATCTGCAATTGCTTTATTATCACGAGTGCAACAAGGATAGTATAGTTTCTCACAGTGAATGCGACGCGAGAAAAAGATGGGACCGGCTGTTAAGGCGGAACAGAGTTCGCCGGGTCAGCTAGTATATATATAAAAGAAAGTCGTGTTAGTTACACTATTTATAATTCAAGAACGGCTGTACCGATTTGGTGAGCAGGAAGCTTAGAGCTAGGAGACGGATATAGGATACTGTTTATCCCGTTCGACAGCGTTCCTGTGTGAGAACGCACGTTTTTGCACGTACGCAGTGCAACAAGGATAGTACAGTTTCTCACAGTGAGTGCGACGCGAGAAAAAGATGGGATCGGCTGTCAAGGCGGAACAGAGTTCGCCGGGTCAGCTAGTTAGCGATATAATTTCTGGAAATGCCGCAACACGTAAAGACAATGAACCAAATTTGTCCTGCAGTGACATCACCGCCTTCAAGTACGCTCCCGTGACATCATGTGATGCGGAGAGGAGCTTTTCCATGTACAAAACTATCCTCAGCCAGAACCGTTAGTCTTTTAAGATGGAAAAACTGAAAATGTAGCATGTGATCCAATGCAACTCTCCAGAAACTGAAGACTGAGAGGAAATTGGAAAACGTTAAAAAAGAAGTAAGCAGTAGTAAAGCAAGATATTTTGTTTGGTGGGTTTTATTGTACTGTACTTGATTTGTTTTACAGATACAAGCATTTTTTTAAGAAGAGAAGACAGGCAAAACGAGAGAAAAAGATATAGAGAAAAGCGAGATAAAAAGAGGGGAAAAGAGAGAAGTGGGAAATGAGTGGGGAAAGTTAGAGTGAAAAGAGAGAGGGAGAGAGAAAGAGAGTAGGACAACGACTGCCGGGTTCTTCTAGTTAATTACTTAAATATGAAAGAAAGAAACACCTACACGCACAATAACAATTACCAGACATTTTCAGAGTATTATGTATGATCTGGTTACACAATAGAGAATATTCTGCACTTTTGAAACAAGTTTTTAAAGTGAGAATACTTGCCTATAGGACAGTGTCAGATTACCCAATAGGCTGAGTAGGCTGCAGCCTGGGGCGCGCAATTTTTTGGGACGGGCGAATTTCGGCGGATGCAAAATTTCATAAGGCGAACTTTTGAATGTTTTTTATAGAAACATTTATTTTTATATTTGTAATAAAAGGAAGTGTTAATTATCCATAGCTATATACAGAGAAAATGAATACAAAATTATCGTATATTTATTAAATCAATATCGAGGGGAGAATTATTTATACGTATACGTATAATCAAGTATTTTTATACGTACACAATATTTGCGTCAGTTACAAATATCGTACAACCTTTTTAATTCAAAATATTATAAATAGCTTTAATATTTTTAAAAAGAAACAAATTAAAAGAGCGCTAAAACATTTGACAGCCTAGGGCGCACAAAAGTCAGTCAGGTACTGCTACACGAACGTGACATCGCACGTTTTTGACAGCTCGTATCCAAGAGTACAGTCACTCTCAAAACACAGAATATAACGACCAAAAAGGGTTATTTTGCAGATTTACACAAAAGAAACAATTCGTGTCCTATTGGACACGCATCTGTGGGCATAAGACGCGGATGGTTTCTTTATATCCATCAGTAGCACACTTATGGGGGTTTGTGTTGGTTTCTTGTAAATGATACAAAACATATTTCCATATTGTGTTGTTTGAAGAATGGATAATTATTTGGAAACGATTAATGCATTGCTCTCCTTTGCTGCTATTCAGGGGAAGAAGGGGATTTATTTATTCCATGAAATAATAAGCGGAGCAATCCGTCCATTCTCCTTAAACTCGCACCTTCCACAAGACCCTGCAGACTTTACAGCAAAAATAATTGACGACCACTTCACAAAACTCCAACAATAGCCCAAAAGCTCAGAGCTCTGAGCAAGTCGGAGCTTGCGGTCCCTGGATTGAACAGCCGAAGGTCAGGCGCGTTACGTAAGCCAGGGCAAAACGAAGGGCAAAACAGGTCGGAGCGAACTAATGATAAGTGGGTGCTAATTGAGGCGGCAGCTGCGGCCCACGGCGCCGTCCGGAGCGCGTGACTCGGCACAAAGCGCGTCCGCAAAGCGCTGCAGCTATCGCGCCAGCGACGCCTTCGCCCCACACTGAGTCACCGCCGCGCGCCTGCACGCCCACCCGCGGGCGAAGTCCACCGCAGGGCCGAGGAATTGCTCCAGATGCGGCGGCGGCGGCACTCCATTCGATTAAGCGTGTTAGCACCGCACTCCATCACGCAATTCCTTCAGCACAAGTTCTTCGTGGAACTGACTCACAAACGATGTTACATGATGCTCCACAAGGGTAATGCGTACGCTAAATGTGAAAATGGAACTTTAGACATCCATTGTTTCGTTTACTTATTTATTATTTTACCTTCAAAGAAAAATTTAAGTGACGTATGGAGGAGTACAAACTACATAACAATGTTAATATTTTGTTTTCCTACTGTATAATCTCCTCACAAGATGGCTACAGCTCGTTCTACGAGCATAGTCATTAAGATCCAGCTTCACTACTTATTTACTTCGTTTACTTATTTATTTTTTATCGTCAAAGAAAAATGTAAGTGACGTATGGAGGAGTACAAACTGCATAACAATGTTAATATTATCTTTTTTATTCCTATTGTATAATCTCCTCACAAGATGGCTGCAGCTCTTTCTATGAGCATAGTCATTACGATCCAGCTTCATTACACGGCAGGTTTTCGACCAATCACAAAAAAAGTTGGTAAACCACGTATTAAGACGTAATCCGCTCGTCCTTCTAACTAACGACCGCTCCATTCGCGCGTGTTGGTCTCCGCAGCGCGAGGCAGGAGACAGGGCGCCGCGTGGCCTCCTCCAGGCTCCAAACATCAGGTGAACGGTTCATTTCATTTCATTTCATTTCATTTCATTTCATCGACGTTTCCAGGCGCGTCATCTGCCACCAAATAGGTGGTCGTCAGACCCATGAGTGTACTACATGCTTTAATCACGGCAGTTCTGGCAGTAATCAAATTCAGAAAGACTTCAGTGTAAAGTAATATTTGAAGAGCAGAGTATATATTCATAGGACACAGGAGAGTATTGTATAATCAATAATTGCAATAGCATGAAAAATAATATTACTCATAAAAATAATAATAATAATAATAATAATAATAATAATAATAATAATAATAATAATAATAATAATAATAAGAAGAAGAAGAAGAAGAAGAAGAAGAAAGAAAAAAAGAAGAAGAAGAAGAAGAAGAAAGAAAAAAAGAAGAAGAAGAAGAAGAAGAAAGAAAAAAAGAAGAAGAAGAAGAAGAAGAAAGAAAAAAAGAAGAAGAAGAAGAAGAAGAAAGAAAAAAAGAAGAAGAAAGAAAAAAAGAAAAAGAAAGAAAAAAAGAAAAAGAAAGAAAGAAAAAGAAAATCGAGCGAAGTCGCTCAGAGCGTAGCTCGCTGACTTCGCAGTCGGGAGGTCCGAGTTCGATCCCCGGGCCGGCCGTCCTGACCGAGATTTACGTGGCTTCCCACGGACATATAGGCGAATGATGGGATGGTTCAAGAAGGCCACCATCACCTCTCATCATCATCCTATCACCTCATAATTAATAATTCAAGCCTTAACAACCTTGTCTCACGAAGGGATACAGCCAAAAAGCTGATCCCCATAATGACACACGTTAATCTCTCTCCAGGAAAGAATACGACTGGGTCTCCGATGTGTAGCTCATACTCAGAAATGACCTATACGCTAATAATAATAATAATAATAATAATAATAATAATAATAATAATAATAAATAATGGTAAAGAAAGTTTTCATTTCTGAAGTTGGTACAGCGAATACTTCATTAATGTACGCCTAACACCGACAAAAGTATGAGAAACGGCAGAAATAGTATCTCGGTACAAGTGTTAGTTTTCATTTGCCGTAGAAAAAAAATTGTATGAATCTTGAAGTGATAAATACCATTATATCCAATTGAATTTTATGACACTCTCTCGTTCCCCACTCATATCGTAGAAGCGAGTCGATACGTCAAGAGTTGATGCTTCACAAAATTCAGCCAGAGGAGCTCACAAGAATGTGGCTGAAAGGCCAAGTTCTCGGTGAACGAGCTCATCCGTGCTTGAGTCACTACGAATCTGTGTTGAGTTTACTACTGAAAATGAAAACCTTCTCAGGTCCCATTCTGAGGCTGTAGATTATCAGTCCTAGACGCTTCTCGCTTGCACACTCTATAGTACCCGAAAAACTGCCGCTCTATTAATTTAGGCAAACTTTCGTTTCTCAGGCATGGGTATCTTGCACCAGCCAACACTTCAGAAACCTTCCTGGAACGGTTGAACTCCCAGACCAAGCTTTGCCTACAGATTTTTCCGGCAGCATCCCAGATCTGTCTCTGCATCCCTGAGTGCCACTCCGCAATCCTCTGACACCCGCAATGGCTCGCATTTACAGTAACTTTTAAATGCCATTTCTTTTAAAACTGCTCCAAAGTTTTCAAAAAAAGTTCCTTATAGGACGAGGTTTTACTCTTCTTCAATATTCATAAAGTAATATTTCGGTTCTACTATCAGGAAACAGAATAAATAAAATAAATTTTAAAAAAACTATTGAGCGCCGATAGATGGCAGCTAGCAAGAGTATGGGGCAAGAAGGGAATGTTTGCCCAGACCAAAGAAAATATAAAACGAATAAGTCTGTGGTATTCTGTAGCTCCACTAGTTTATCCTTCTCACGCACAAACAACTATAACCCGTCAATGCTTGTAGAATGCTTGTAAAAAGAGAGCATTGCCGGGTCAAGTCTTGCCGACGGCTACTTCATTTCTCGGAAACCATAACAGGTGTTATTTCTACTCTCGTCTCTCTTTTATCCTCAGCTACCGACGCGGAGTCCCTGGGTCTCCTCGGACTTCGCGAAATTTCTGAAACCTACATTTACACTTTATTTAAACCACGATTATTCTTGTACCTTCACCTTCTACAGTTTTATGAAACCGTTTGCGAGCTTACTGTTGTGCGATGCATTTCAGGAAAATTATAAGCCGTTTTTGCCGTGCAGGAGACCTAGGGACTCCACGTCAGTAGCTGTGTAACTGTCAGAGTGCGCGTCGCACTTTGCCACTTTGGCGACAGTCGCCAGTCAGCCGCCGTCCCGGACACTTCGCCTGAGACCTCGCCACTGAAGATGCCCACCGCTGTCGTGGGCGAAACGTTTGGCAGTTCAAAGCCAATTGGACCACGGCCCATCAGCCCGGAAGAAAACATGAATATCCTGATTAATATTTTCTTTAGTCATTATTTTTTCGTATGTTTCAATGCTCTTTACTTGAAATACAATTTAATACTATAATTTTTGTAACTAAATTTCAAGAGTCCAAGGGACTGAATCTGAATTCCCATGTCGTCAGCTAAGGGTTTAGTAGGTGTCCCGATGCCCTTTTCGTTGTTTTTTGTGTTTTCAGAAGCATCTCTGTTCTGTAGGTGCGGGAGGTGACCTTTCTGTTCTCTCGCCGACATATGAGCTCAATGTCCGTAAAAAGTCTCAAAATTCTTCTCAGGACACGAGTCGCAGCTTCGCACAGCCTTGCCTTCGATCGCTGGCGTACTCGACTTTGGTCATCTTGTCGCGCTTACTTCTTGGCTGTCCGGGTGACGCCGCGTAGTGGAGCCCACTACGCGGTGTCACCCGGACAGTCAAGAAGTAATCGACGCGAGCCGCGGAAGCGTACGTATACATTTTGTCCCGCTACCGAGCGACACCGCGGGCGCCGGGCGCCGCCCACCTCCGCACCGCCGCGCCCCGGCGAGGGCGTGGCACTCGTCTCGGAATGTCGGTTTCCTCTCAGTTTTTAAAAGAGCAATGTTTGCACATGCATTGCAAAGTGTAAGTTTTCAGTTTAAACAATGTATCGCTACATGGAGTTTAAACAATATAAAACGCTTATGGAATACCAACTCTGCTTCAAATTGTTATCACCGGGAGCGGTGTCTGTTCAAAGTCAAGTCCAAAGTTTGGCTGTTCGATAACGTTCAATTGTTGATGGCAGTCAATTTTTGACTCAATTACCTAATGGCTGACTAACACGAACGGTTGAATATGAAATTTCTGAAGGATGTGGTGGTTGTTCCAGATTGACTTGGTGCTCTAATAGCTATGGAAAGCGCCTCCCCCGCGGCCGCTACTTCTTGGCGGCTCCCCAATCTGAGGAAGAGGCGAACTCAGTTAAAATGTGGAACTCGATGTACCTCTTTCAGGAGAACCGGGAGCGGCAGCTCAGTGCATCAACTGATGTCACTGCAGTCCCTCTGGCGGGAGGTCCTAGGTTCCCACTCCCCACGGCGGCAGGGTTTCCGACACTACCTTTCCAGCTAGGTCGAATTCAGTCGCTGTCTGGAGGAGAATTCTAGCGGCCGGCTGCTCTGATCGGTAGTTTTCCGTGGTTTCTCCGATCAACACCAAGCTAATGCCGGAGCAGTACCCTACCAAACGGGCCACGGACCGCGAGCGAACTGTCCTTCCTCTTCCTTGTCCTATCCTCTCCCCTTACACACACACTTAGACTAACATGCACTACACTACCACATACTCCGGGAGACCGGTCGGGAGCTTAGAGCTTGTCCCGGCTGGGGCGGTGCCCCGCTGGCGGGAGAGTCCTGGTTAGGGGGAAACCCCACTAGCCGACAGTAGGTCGGCGCCGGATCTCGCCATCCAGCGGGGGAAGTTCACCGCCATCTTCCGAGAAAAAACATGCACTACACTAATGGGACTAATGACAAAAGCAGTTGACGGACACACGAGAAAATCAATCAATCATTCAGGAGACATGGTGATCAAGGTTACCTTAAAGAACTATAACAGAGCTCGTATGTTGGACAATTTTTGTGATAAATGTTGGTTTCACAATTTCCGATGCGAGAATAGAATAACAGAGATTCTAATAGTAAGTGAAAAGAAGGCAATGAAATACTACTAGAGAGTGGCGACGTGACTCAATCATTTCATTTACTGAAAATTGACCTCTCCACGTGTGGCTAACAGCATCAAAATTCCTTTGTTTTTAAGCAGCATTATCAATTGTTTTATATATTATTCATTTTAATGCAAAATGGATATGACAAGATACGTGAAACGTGATAGTTAAATGGTTTCAAATGTTCTTTCGATGTGTTTCATGCACATTAAGATTAGATAAAACATAGAGTCCTTTTCAAGATTGTACCGGTAAAAAAGGGTGATGTATTATTCGCATATAAATGTCTTTGGCCTAAAATTAGAGCGCGACAAAATGCATTCTCATATCGATCGTTCTCGCTGGCTTCCTTTCGTACCCACGCTCCAGGGCGTGCGCGCTCTGAAATCCAAAGGACGAAGGTCCCTGTCAAGGATCGGGGCCGGTCATTCTCGGAAGTATCGGAGGAGCGTGTTTGGTGCCTAGATTCCTGGCATAGAGGAATTACTGTAAGGGACCACTTTGACAGATCAGGAAACAAATGAACTTCATCCAGGACAATGACATTGCAAGATGATAATGATGGAGCATTTTACAAATGAGCTAACTGTAAACGAACGCACTGACAAAATACATGTGACACTGTGCATGAGCGTAACTTGCAGTAACTATTGCAAACAATGGCCTTTCAGTAGTTGTCAGAGCTGTCCCTTCTTATAATAATCACTGTATAGTTTCAGTGTGAAATGCGCCATGAGCTCTCTTATAAAGGAGAAAATAATATAATTTACAATTTTATTTAATTTTAATAATAAACTAGTGGTTTTACAACTGCACAAACTCTCTCGCATTATTGGCAAGGGCTACTCAAAATTAGGCAAAAACTGCTTGTATTTTCAAAAAATTGTATGTGTTCTTATTTAAAGATCTAATTTTTAAGAATAGATTTCATTGAGGAAAAAATCTCGTTATAATTGATGTAGTTGAAATTGAAAAATTTTTAAATTTTGCAATTTTCAAAAATACAGAGAGTTGAACGAAAATGGGACTTGTGCCGTTTTTATTAGCGTACTTCTCTCCATTCGAGAAAAAATGATTGAATGATTGAAAATTTCGTTGAGCCTTCATGTAAAGTTTCCCTGAAAATTAAAAAAAATATTCGCCGGACCTACAGTTCGGCCATATCAATGACGTAATGTCAGTTTTGGAAAAAATCATCCGAACTGTTTATTCGCTGTTGTTGTTCACAGACGAATGGACAAATAGACATTTTGCCGTAAAAACAATTTTTCGAAACAAGGATCCATAAAACTGATTCAAACTACACATCTTATAAGAGAAAGTAAGTTACTACAAATAGCAGCAAGAATTATAAAAAAGATCATCCGTTTCCAAGAATTATCCACTTTTCAGTAACAGTGATCAACAATATGAAATTTTCATCAGGAAAATCGGCACTTTTCACTGTAGCTTTTTCAGTACTTTCATTTTACTACGTAAGTAAGTAGTAGGCGATAGAGTAAAAATGAAGTTACGAGAAAAATGTGTTTAAAATTTTCGTTGGCAATGAAAATACAGAAAGAATCAGTTGTTTAATGATTGATGGGTTACGAAGTTAGCGTTACTGAAAGATATCTTAGGATTTCTGTTTGCAACAACTACTGCAATGTTATAAAATGGGATTGCAACATGCCCTGGGCAATCGAATTTTTATTGAGTTTTCGTCATAGACGTTCACCCGATACTCCATAGTTCAACTGAAAGTGCTATAAATAATGCGTTTAAAATGTTCGCATTCGTTACCCACTGTCACGTTTTCGTCCACCGAAGACACACCCCGGCAACGGAGATCGCTCGTTCACAATAATGATGGTGCCGGAATTAGCTCTTTAGCACTTTTGCCGAACTGGACTCGGCCCGGAGAACGATCGGTAACCGGAGTCTGCGAGAGAACGGAACTGTGTTTACATTGTACCTACAATGTTTCTAATATACCGTTTGAACACATTTGAACGATCCGCATAAAATTATGGTTAGGGGAAAAGAATACTATGGGAATAGTGCCTATGAAGTAGATCAAAGACCCAATGTCCTACGTACTGAAAGAAAGAATTAGTAGAAAGAAATCCAGGTAGGGAGGTCTTGAGTTTTCGTACAGGTACGCGAGGTTTTTTTCGAATGTTTGTCTGCTGTTGAAGATCCAATAGCGTCGTGGAACTCTCATCTCTCCCTACTTTAAAGAGTTTTACGTCAGAGGAAACGGCAGCTCGGGGCAACACTGAATGACACTGCTCTTCAGACGCTCTCTTGTTTCACAAAACCTCGCGAGCTGTCAGCACTCCTCTTGCGAGTACGCCAACGGACGTATTTTATAGGCGCTCAAAGCTGTCGCAGATTCAAATCATTACTGAAGGAAAGCGGTATGACTCAGCGTAATGCAGGTACCTGTATAACGGTTGTTATGGAGGATACCTAGTGGTACAATAATATACCTCGATCGAAAAGTTAACAGTGTATTGCTCAAGCTAGATCACGTAAATTGACGACGATGGCTTCAAGTAAAGCCTCTTTTTAAACGACGCTTCCTTCTCAAAGTCAGTAGAAAATGTTTTTGATATTGTGAGGTTAAGATATGCGTAAATTTAAAAAAATAGCACACATTTTACAAATATAAATTTGGTTTATTTTCAAATATAACAACTCTCTTCACTCATTTGAAAAAATGTCAGTACGTGAAACATTTTTTGAAATAGAAATTATGTGATTGCTTCTGTTGTGTGAAAATTGTCTAGGATACAAATGATCCAAATCCCTAGAAACTGTTTTTGAGATATTAAACATTAAGGTAGTATGCTTAGTAATTTCTACAGTATTTGAAATTTAAATACGTAATAAAATAAAAAATTTAATGCATTTTATTTATTTGCTACAAATCTGAAATTTTAGAATAAGACTTGGCCCAAACAATACACAAGTGAAAATGTCAAAGAATGTGGACTGGTACTTGAACAAAATATTGTAAATCATTTCAGAAAAAATGAAATCTTTACACAAGTACGTGATGTGTACCAACAATCAATCTATTTATTGGCCGTATTTGTTTTGGAGTATAGAACACTTTACTCCAATTATCAGATTCATCAATAATTTTGTTATTGGTAGGTGATACGTATAGGTAGGTGATAATCTTTTATTCTAAGTATTTGTTTATTTATTGTTGTCCTGTGTCGCCTCTCGATTTTTTCTCACATAAGAATTATTCCTGGTAGCGATGCCGCACGCGAAGCTAAATGCTTGTCGAGTGACGCCCAGCAACAGACGGATGTCACGTAATATCCACCGGGTCAGAGGATTCGTCTGTTCGGAAGGGAAAGCAATGAAATAGTCTAGTGCCGACCATTTGGTAAGAAATCAGATGTATTCTCCGTAAAGCGGAGTAAAGTAAAGTGGAGGAGATACAATTATTGACCCAAATTGACATGAATGTTCAAAACTTTCTCTACAAATTATTACACAAGAACAAGAAAAATACTGAAAGAATGATGTGTGATTTTGTGATTTTAACCTTAATTTGAATATATTCACGTACTAATCCAAATAACTTGTTGCAATTTAGTAAATCGTTTTGTTTGAAATATAAATTGCTTTCAATATGCAATGAAATGTTCAAAAATCCAGTAAAACTTCTAAATACAATCGTATCATCAACTTTTCACGTAGATGTATAAAAATGACATAAGTGTGCATTAACTACCTGTGAAAAAGACATGTTAAATGTCTTGTACAAATTTCATATAACTCTCAAGACTCACTTAAAGAAATTAACTTACGTAACGTCTGGCCTTATCTTAGCGTAAGAGTTCACTGTGTTTCTTTTTACAGGTAAATTGTCCTTGGTCGCAGGCTGTAATTTCACTTTTGAAATATCGACTCAGTGTTATAGTAACGCTCAAGTAATAAATCTGTAGCTACCCTTAGAGTTCACGATTTGATCGAATGGATCTGTACAAACAATAGGCAGTACAGCTGACTCTGTACCAGTGGCTGCTATGGCTGGGAGGTTCAAGGGACACTACCCTCCCAAATAATTTACATCCATGTTTCCTGATATCGTAGGCTTCCGCGGCCAGAGTCATGATCTGGGCTGTCCGGGTGAAGCCGCGTCGAAGGCTGGGGTGCCGACGTTTCGACCGACATATCGCGGTCCTCTTCAGGGCAGTACTGCCAACAGCCCTGTACAGCCTATGTCGCAGTACATTCCTGAAGAGAACCGCGATATGTCGGTCGAAACGTCGGCACCCCAGCCTTCGACGCGGCGTCACCCGGACAGCCCGGATCATCCATGTTTCCTTTCCTTTTGTGTAGTATTTGGCGTTAAAATAGTTGTTCGCCGCGATTTCTCCGATTTCTGATTTCAAAAATATCACGTCTCATGTTCCCTTCATTGGTTAGGGACGTTCGAGAACCGTGTCGTATTGTAGTGAAGCCATATTTGGTGCTGCCGTATGGGCTGAATGCTTTGGAGGTGTGAAAATTCATGGGACTTGGGACATGGGACTTGCAAGTGGCGGTTGTATGTGGATGCAGCCCGGGATCAATGACGTACTTAGGAAATGTATTCTTGCAGGATGACCACAGCTACCTATGGACGAGTTGTTGGTTTGCTATTTAAGGTCGCATGAACATCTAGGTCATTAGCAACTACTATTAGAGTTAATGTTATGGTAACTATGAAGATGAAACGAAATGGTGATGATAAGGGGTGAAAGGACAAACACAAGTACAACCGTGCCCAAGGCGGGACTCGAACCCGCGACCCTTCGGTCCGAGATCACTACGACACTACTTAGCGATCTCGGCCACCGGGCCGGCGACGAGTTTTTGAACTCCGTTTACAAATACTTTTCTCCTGATTCGCTCTACAGGAAACGTAGAATAAAACGAACGAAAATGGAAATAAGGAAAAGCTTTTTCCGAGTTTCTTGAAGTCCTTTTGTGGAGCAAATACAATCGTCCACTGATCAGAGCGTACGATACCCCTTCTTGCTTACGTCCGGTGGGAAAATGGACGATTCTTCCCTCTGTCCAATCAATTGCGTTAATACTCTCCAAAATTCGTGATTGGTTACATTAATTGAGACTACAATATTCATGCAGTAGACGGCCGCACTGTGCCCCTACATTCCTACGCCAAACTAAAGCCACTGATGTAGCGCGAATTCAAATTCTTACGACTCAATGTAACTGCAATTACGAGCGGTATATGGATTTTAATGGTCCTTTGGCTTTGAAGAAAACTATATTTTTACAATTGTTTACCAAGTGCACTCCGTATTAAGAATTTCTTCGAATTTTTGATTCCAATAACCGCGAGCCTAATTAGTAAATAAACTGGTGGATATCATCTCTGGACTGTAATTGTTCAAATACTCATGATGTTACACTGGAATCGATAATTTTATGTTTTTGAGTGCCGGGTGCATTGATATCTATAACATTCGGACTTCATTGAATACCATCTTTTACATTGGAAGCATGGTTAGACGAGCCAATGAACCGCGTTTACATACCGCCATCACTCTGCGTTCTGCTCCCCTCCGCATCTGTGATTTTCAGCACCTCCTCTTGGGTATATGCATATCTCCTTCCCCAGCCACCTACTACACGTTTCTGTACTCTCTGAATATTGATTTCTCTCTCGTTCCCTCCCTCTTTGTCTCTCTCTCTTTCTCTCTCTCTCTTTCTCTCTCTCTCTTTCTCTCTCTCTCTCTCTCTTTCTCTCTTTATTTCTTTCTCCACACTCCTTTATTGTTAGTCTTGTATTGAACTTCAATACTAACTTAGTATTGTACTTCAGCTTCTGAGTAATTGACCTATATCTCGATCTCTTTTTAAGTCCAGTTTCCTGATCCTCTGAGCAAATGAGGTGGCTCCTTGTTTTGCTTCTGGACAAAAAAGTAGCTTCACTATTTATTGGTAGTTGCTCGTTCTCCTCGTTTTCGCAGCAATAAGTCAATTATGTCACGTAGGGTACTACATAAGTGATAATAGTCCAAACCTATGGTGCTTTGCCTTTGCGAATAGTTTTTATTACACGGGAATATTTTCTTATCAATTCTTTCCAAAAACGCTCGTTCATACTTATATTTATAATTCAGCTTAATATGTGCATTAATTGTGCTTAACTTAATTTAATATGTGCATTAATTTGTTAGGGCAGAGAGGACTCAAAGCTAACGAAAACTTGCACAGATTGGACTTCCCATAGTGCGCCACATTCTGTTTGTAACTGATTATAAATAAATAATTTCAATGTAATTCAAATGGATTGAGTGCTCAGTTGCTTGCAGAAAGATGAAATCTGTTAGCTGGGGAGTTGATGTGAGAGACGCGGGCTTAAGGGGTGCCCGGAGCTGCGCTGGGGGCCTGCCATAGCTGCAACGACGATCAAAGCCTCAACCACGCCCATCAAGACAGCTTTCAGTATCAGAGAAAACAAATACAGAGGAAGGACAGGGAGAAAAATACGACGAACAGTAGAGGGAATTGCCCGGAAGCAAGGAACCCTTCACGGGATAACGAAAAAGACCTCTGGTTTAGAATCAAAGCTGATTTCTACAACTCTGGTATCTTGTAAATTTGGATATCCGACCGCAAGACAGAGTCAACCCGGAGAAGAGGTTCAGCTTGTCATCTGCAACCCAAATCTGCCACACTTCTGGAGGACCAGGAGGGGGGCTAAAGAGGGTGCAGCTTGAGCCCCTCTTATTGCCCTGACAAGGGGAGTGGAGAGAACCGCGCGCAGTCCCTTGCTCAGCATCCGCGTGGAATGCAAGGGCTGCATTCAAAGCGGTGTCAACTCCGCTGTTACATCAGAGGGGAAGGCCGCACCATCACAAGAGCTCGTTGCTAATAATTAATCGACTGCGAAGCGCGGAAATGTCGCGTGGTAATGGCTGTGTGTTACAGTCCAAAGCAGAAGTGCCGTCAAGCAGACGACGAGACGGAAAGCGCCTTGATAAGATGTTTAGGGAAGTCGCTGACACCATCAATTGAACACCAACAAACAAAACAATAAAATACTTGGGCTTAAACTTCGATACTCGACTCAACTGGAAGTAACATATAGAGGTAAAAACTCAGCAAGCCAAAACTAAACTAATTCAACTACGACACTTACTGAATCAACACAGTCACCTCTCCACATCTAATGCACTATTACTCTACAAATCAATAATCCGGCCGACTCTACTTTGTGCTTGTCCCATCTGGACCAACGCTGCCAATACAAACATAAGCAAAATGCAAGTGATCCAAAATAAAATATTAAGATTAATCACAAAAGCACCTTGGTTCATCAGTAACAACCATCTACATAATGATCTGAATATAAACACAATAAAAAAATCAAATAGCCTATCTTGCACACAATTTCTATACAAACCTTCCCTAAATGCAAGCATCATCTTTCTATAAACTGGGCAAAAACCCCAATTATACAACAAGAATTAAAAACAGATATCCACTTCACTCATTCTATAAAATGTTCGCAAACCTGGAGTAATACTTTTCTGAGGTGCTTCCTGCTTCCTCTCCCGCTATATATTTTTTTAAAAATAATTGTAATGTGTATAATTTTAAGTTTAAGTTAGTATAAGATAGATTAAGTCCCTCAAACATTTGCACAGTTAATATGTAAACTGAACAAAGTAATGCCAAAAAATAAAAAAATGGAAGTCGCCCAGCCTGTGACTAATCACATACTGCGCGACATTTCTAAGGTCCACAAAATTGCAGCCCTTTGGAAACCGCATCTTCTCATTGACGTGCAACAGTGGTATCGTTATTCGCGTGCGCAACAATGACTGAATAGCTTTGAGACGGATGGTATGGATTGGCTTGGAAGGATCGTTCCTGCGGACGAACACGGTTGGGGCGACAATTCAATCAATGGAAACACTCAGGTTCTCCTCGCTCAAAGGTCGTGCGCACTGCACAGGAATCCGTTCCCAGCCATGCGCGGTGGGAAGAGCCATTAGAGCGAAGTACTTTAATGAACTTGTAAGTGAAACAGTACTTGTTTTTGGGTGCGTCCAAACTCTTGAATGTTTTGAAATGTTTGAAAAAAACTATTTGGTTCACTTGTATTTGAAGAGAAGCTTTTAATTGATTGACAATTTTGACTAATTAAATAAATTTTCCATCAAATAAATTAACTGGCATGGTACTTGCTCCAGTACCATTTCTAGAGTTTTTCTGTTTTAAAAATAAGATATAATTTTAAAAGATAAGCACAAAGTGAAAAGCGAATATGCATCTTCTCTGTTATATTGAGAAAGAACTTTTGGAATCCTTAGAAAAGAAATAGGATTTCTAAACAGTTGCTCAAAAATTTGCCACTACAACAGGACAATTCGATTCAGTATATTTAGTAATGTAGGATAATTAACAGTATTGACGCATATTTATTTATCTAATGAATTCTGGAATGTCGATGCAACGGTAACACGACTGCTTACCAACGCCACGTAATATTTTAGATTAGGCTCCACCTCCGATGCGTCAGAGAACGTTCTCAACACTGATTAGCTGATGCGTTACCACAAATAATGATTGTGTAAACCCCGTTGCAGCACGGGCTTGAGATACGCAGCTTTGGATCGTGTGACTCTCAGCCTGTTTCCCACACAGCGAGTGGCAGCGCCTCGACTCAGGGGCAGCTACCGTTTGGCTCTTGTTTCGATACTGCGCTCGTCACGTCCTTTGGATGTGTGGGATTCTGAAATGGCAGTGACTGCTCAGTCATTTATCAGATCCATTTTGAATTTTTGCGTGGAAGGGGCGCGTTTTCTTGCACAGGAAGCAATGGCCATAATAAACGATAACAACACCACACGAATTTTAAAATAATTATTTCATTTCACATTTATTGGTCTCAATGAATTTTAGTTTTGCCGGCAAACCAAAGATTTCTAAAGCACATTGAGTTTCAGTAATGTCTTAATGCTTGAAAGTATGAAAATAAATCAGAAAAACGAACTTTTAAGAAAACTGCATTGAGCATTTAGAAAACAGTTCACACTACGATATTGCGACATTCTCCTCGTCACTTGAGAAAGCTGGACACGGACAAAAGGGAAGTCAAGCGATGCAGCTAGGCAAAAAGTGGATACCTCGCCATTGATTGTTAGCACGATGCATGTGGAAAAACGCCGGCTCTTTGAGTTTTGGTGGTTTGGGTAGTTCGTCTACCTTGGGCGTGCACGGCCTCACTTTTTCTCTATCAGAGGATTCATTTTAATTTTGCAAGCTTTTCGACATGATAGGTATTAATTTTATCAATTTTTTTATGTTATCGGAAAAACCAAATCACTCCAGAAAACTATCCCTAACCTCTATTACTCACTGAACTGACCCTGACGCGGGGTATTCAATTGGAATTTGGCTCATCTGGCTGGGGGAAGAATGTATTTTGTGAAGCGATGCGGTGTTTGTCCATGCTCACCTGTTGCTCTTTTTCAAGAGCTCGTAATACGTTTATTCACAATGGTAATTCCTCGATAAGCTTCTATTGTAATTGTCACTAATTCTGATTTCTCGTGACAAACATATTTTATGACGTTCGTATTTTGTTCAGCTTCTTCATGATGTCGGAAGATGTCGCGTGATGTAACTTTCCGAGTCCACGTGTTTTTCATACGTAACCTTCTACATTATCACACGATGTATCAACAGCACATTTCTTGTTACCTTAACTCACGAGATAAGCAGCATTCCAGAGAACAATTCAAGGACTGGCGGTTAAAAAAAGTCTGATATCAAGCGACATAAAACATTTTAGGCATTTGATATCGACATGAATGTAGAAATATTTCAATAACAAAAATGTATTTGTAAACAATGATCCGTACCTGCGACTCAGTAGCAAATACATCATTACTTGCTAGTTGCTGGTGAAAGTATTACGATACATTTTTTACTCTCCCAATTACAGAATTTGGTGTGTTTAGTTCTCCCCCTTCACATATTTGTTTCTTGGACAATAAATAAAATTAAATTTTCTTCTAAAAATTCTAATTGACTCATCATATATGAAAGCTGTTAGCCAATTTGTTAAAGTAGTATATCTGATGAGTATGTGTCCTCTTGTATTCCAACATATCTTGTTGAACTTGAACGGAAAACTCGTATTACTCCTTTGGAAGTCAGGAGTGTACAAATCACCATGGAAAATGAGGTCTTCCTTTTTGTAATTACAAATATAGAGTATTATTATATTTTATGAAATATGACGTTCACTTTTAAGCATAAGTGGTTACCCTCTTTTGTTTAGTTTTAAAATTGTCTACATGTTAATGCACATTTAACGGCGCGCGTGTTGACCATGTGGTTAAAGCACTTAGGCATCCAGCCTTTCAAGACGAAACTAACATAAGTAATCCAGCACTGGATTAAAATTTCCATGATGAATTTTTTGATAAATTCTTCCGAATCCATATATCTTCCAAGTAACTGAAAAAGATCATTGTAAGCAATATAGTTGTCAGCAGATACGCGAAAAGAAATTTGAAGCCTTTTTCTGAAAGGATAAACAATATCAAATGAATCGCATGTACAGGTGTCCTTATAGTTTTACATTGGAAAAATATTGTAATATGTTGCTCTGTCAAAAATTAAAAAACAATACATACAACATTGGCTGAAGTTCATGGTTTTCACAGAATGAAAGCTTGAATGTTAAACATTCATAATTGTTTACTATACGATTTTCCAAAATATTGTAAACAATTTTGAAAATATAATTAAGGCTTCTTGTAAAGTACCCCCCAAAATTTGAATAGGTATCCCTTTCACATTGACAGGGCGTCGCGTTTATTCGGGGAATATCAATTTTGGAGAAAATTGTCTTATCAGTTAATTAGGTGCCAACTTTGATCACAGATAGGCAGGCAGATGTTTTGCTGTCAATAAATTTTTCGATGTCAAGGACTCACAAACATGGATTCTGACTTCACAACGTGCTAGATGAAGTAATTTACTACTTACAAAAACAAAATTTATCCACATTTTCGTAACTAGTGCCCCACAAGTTTTTCTATGAAAAAAAAAACGCCGCTTTCCAGCGCACGATTAAAAACTTCCTTCTCTTACGAAATAAGGAGAGGAAGTAAAAATTAATAAAATATGATGTAGTAATAGGCTTGTTGTAAGGGTGGTAGATAAAATTTGCACACAAATGCAAATTAAAAATGGTTTTAAGTTTTTCAGAATGTATTGCAAAGTAACAAAATTGTTTAATGAAGCTTATCTTGTACGTATTAAAAATATGCATTTACAAGAGGACTCCGTTCTCTGCTGATGAAGAATAAGGAAAGACGTGCGTATATTCAATAGTACTTTCCCTGAGCTATTACCATTAAAGAAACGAAGATAAAAAGTCATGGTCAAAAAGTCAATTAGTCAGTTGAAACGTACCTATTCTTCGTATAGTACGTGTGGTAGCATGTAAACTCCAATACTTACTGTTCTATTCGAAGCGTGGAATGTGGTCTAGTGTGGTGGTGGTGGTGGTGGTGGTGGTGTGCTATCAAAAGCACCAGCTTTTGTGTGTCGACGTATTATTACCGTGCATAACTTCTCGTGACGAACCTTGCTTGTTGGGTCGCGGGGGAGGCGGTGGGGGCACAGAACCGCCCTTCGCCGGCCCTAACCTCGCCGCTCTGCGGTTCATTGGCCCGCGCCCACTCGTAATCGTTAAAGGCAGTCGCCGCTGCGCACTGCGCCGCCGCCCCCGGCCGCTGACCGGGTAGAGCAGTGAGCGAGGCCCCACGCGACGACGGGGCGAATTTTTCTCACTTGCTTCTTAGATAGCTGGAATTCAGTCGCGATGTGCTGTAGAATTCTAACGGGGGCCTGGTCTGATCGGTAGTTTTCCGTGATTTCTCCGATCAACACCAGGCGAAAGCAAGAGCAGTTCCCTAACAAACGGGTGACGAACCACGCGCAATCTTTACATCTTCCTTGTCATGTTCTCACCCGTTACTCACATTTACACTATCATGCACTACACTAATACGTACCGGGAGACCGATCAGGAACTTCAAGCTTGTCTCGTCTGGGGCGGTGCCCCGCTGGTGGGAGATACCTGCCCGGAATCACCAATCACTCCATCTTCTGTCGCCGCCGTCGCCCGCTGCCGCAGGGGCGAGACCAGTCCGAGACAAGGGGAGCCGAGGGCGAGAGCGAGGGCGAGAGCGAGGGCGAGAGCGAGGGCGAGAGCGAGGGCAAGAGCGAGGGCAAGAGCGAGGGCAAGAGCGAGGGCAAGAGCGAGGGCAAGAGCGAGGGCGAGAGCGAGGGCGAGAGCGAGGGCGAGAGCGAGGGCGAGAGCGAGGGCGAGAGCGAGGGCGAGAGCGAGGGCGAGAGCGAGGGCGAGAGCGAGAGCGAGAGCGAGGGCGAGAGCGAGAGCGAGAGCGAGGGCGAGAGCGAGGGCGAGAGCGAGGGCGAGAGCGAGGGCGAGAGCGAGGGCGAGAGCGAGGGCAAGAGCGAGGGCAAGAGCGAGGGCAAGAGCGAGGGCGAGAGCGAGGGCGAGAGCGAGGGCAAGAGCGAGGGCAAGAGCGAGGGCGAGAGCGAGGGCAAGAGCGAGGGCAAGAGCGAGGGCAAGAGCGAGGGCAAGAGCGCGGGCAAGAGCGCGGACAAGAGCGAGGGCAAGAGCGAGAGTGACGCCGTTCTAGTGAAGCATCACTGCGAGTACCACAGCGGGCGAAATTACATCACAAGTGCACAAAACATACTTCATCCTCAAAAGAATTACACAACGCATGCCGTATGTAAACTGTTTACAGGCTAGAAAAATGAGATGGATGGTAATTTTTTACCAATCTCATGTAGACAATAGTTTGCCTTTGTTTTGAAGGTCACGTGTTCAGAATTTCATTATGCTCGGAATAAAAGTAAAAATTTGTGTAAAAGAACTCGTATTCTTCTGTCCATAACGAAAAACAATAATTTAAAAAAGAAAGTAGCTTAAAATATACCTAACAAAATACTCTACCTAGAAACCCCATATCAATACGTTTAGCCTTTTTCAGTGAAAAGTGTGATAAACTGACAAAGTTCCTTCAAATAACTGAACTGAATATTAGAAAAGGCTAAATGAGCATACGAGATTATGGAAGGAAGGCATTTTGAAGTCAAAAGGGGCCTTCCAATTTTATTTATTTTTCATTTCCCCATTCATATATTATATAATTTCTTAGCCCTTTTGTCCTTCATGCGAAGGGGTATTGCTGGCGAATGGGGATACGTTTCAAGTACAGCCACCAAACTTTACACGCTAGAGAGGTCAATGGGAGGCCAAGTCTGGACATCAACTGAGGTCACTGCAGTGCCCTTGACCGGGAGGTCGTAGGATGCGAGTCTCGACGGTGGCAGGGTTTTCGACGCTAGCTCCACAGTTAGGCCGATCGATTGTTAGTGATTCCGGGTGCGTCAACTAACGAAGTAATTAGTCCCCTAAGTGTAGTAAATGTTTTTTCATCGGGAGCTGGCGGTGGTTGTCCCTCGCTGTATGGCGAGATCCGTCGCCGACCTACTGTCGACTAACGGGGTTTTCCCCAACCAGGTATCTCCCATCAGCGGGGCACAGCCTCAGCCGGGGCAATCTCTAAGCCCCGACTGGTTTCCCGGCATGTGTGGTAGTATAGTGCATGTTAGTGTGTGTGTGTGTGTGTGTGTGTGTGTGCGTGTGTGCGTGTGTGTGTGTGTAAGTGGTGAGGATAGGACAAGGAAAAGGAAGGACAGATCACGCGCTGTTCGTGGCCCGTTTGGTAGGGAACTGATTCAGCATTCTTCTGGTGCTGATCGGAGAAATCACGGACAACTACCGATCAGAACAGGAGGCCGCTAGAATTCTCTTCGAGACAGCGAGTGTATTCGACCTAGCTATTTAGATAGTGTCGAAAATCCTGCCGCCGCCGGGACTCGAAACTGGGATCTTCCGGCCAGAGGCACAACAGTGACATCAGTTGTTGCACGGAGCCACCTCTCCCGTTAGTTTGGCCGCTGTCTGGAGGGGAATTCTAGCGGTCGCTGCTTTCGTTCGACCATGAGCGATCTTTCCTTCCCCTCCTTGTAATATCCTCACCACTTCCTTACACACACTTACACTCACACGCACTACCCACCATACGCGCCGAGAAACCAGACGGGAGCTTAGAGCTTCTCCCGGCTGGGGCAGTGACCCTCTGGTGGTGGATACCTGGATGGGGAAAAGTCGCCGACAAGTGGACGAAGAACACCGCCACCGCCTGTGATAAAAAAAACACATGCAGTACACCGCGGGTGAAATAACCATAGCAGTTGTCGCACCCGGAGACACGAAATAATTAATCAATCGTCATAGCTTTCGGGTCAACAAATATTCGTGTTTTTTAAAGGAAAGGTAGTGGGGCCCTTAAAATATCACTTGCCTTCTTAACGGTTTTTGAGTATAAGCACTACATCGTAATATCTGAAAATGTACAGAAGCAATGCATACCTGCCGCTATTTGTGCATTACTTCGTGTTTCGGTGCAAGAGGCAATCACTTATTCGAAACCAATGGTCGTTGGGTCTGGTGGTGGTGGTGGTGGGGGGGAGAACCTGCAAGTGAGTGGCGCAAAGATCAGGATCTCTTAATTGTTTTTCCAATTCGTATGTAGAAACCTGTCACTTGTGTGGTGTTCTCCGTGAGTAGCCTTTGCGCTGGTTCGCCTTGCTCCAAGTGGAGGTGATTGGGCGGCGCGTGTGCGCCCGGGCGCGCGCGCGCACGCGCCGCGGACGCGGAGGCGACTCCTATCGAGCGGTCACGCGCCCCGCACTGTGTTCCCTGCAGCCCTTCACGTGGCAATACCCAGAAAACAAATATGCCACCGCGTAGAACGGTTTAATTACATAGGGGATATTTGGATTTGACTTACAAGAAAAACGGACTCAGACACTATAAATAATAAACGCATGTGTAGATAGTTCACTAAAAGTCAAACCGGGAAAGGTGACTCAGTGCGTCAACTGATGACACTGTCTGGAGGAGAATTCAAGCGGCTGGCTGCTCTGATCAGTAGTTTTCCGTGGTTTCTCCGATCAAAACCAGGTGAATGCTGGAGCAGTACCCTAACAAACGGGCCACGGACCGCGCGCGCGATCTTTCCTTCCTCTTTCTTGTCGTATCCAAACTCCTTACACTCACACTAACATGCACTGCACTACCACATATTCCGGGAGACCGTTCGGGGGGGGGGGCGCTGCCCCGTTGGTGGGAGATACCGGGTTGAGGAAAACCCCGCTAGTCGACCGTAGGTTAGCGCCGAATCTCAACTTCCAGGGGGGGGGGGGAGATCACCGTGACTTCCCAATTAAAACATGCACTACACTAACGGGACTAATGACTTCAGTAGCTCACGTGCCCGACATCACAATCAATTAATCAACTGAAAGTAAAATAAAGTATTCACATACTACTTGCTGGGGGAATTATGAGTAGCAGTTATCAATGCTGTTATGCACATTACAATTTTTTTACGCTTTCAGTACATTCATTTTTTTTACTCTTTCATACTCTGAAAAAAAGAAAACAAGGCATTTCACGGAAAAGCAATACTTGAATAACTTGAAGAATTACAAGACCATGTGGAACTAAACGAATTTTTTAATTTTATTTCATAACATCATAATGTAGCGAGGTAGCTAAGAGCGTGTACCTACTCAAAGCTTGGGTCCGAACGGTTGCAGGTTCGTGTCCCGCCTAGCGAATGGTTATTTGTTCCTTATCTCTCATGTATGTGTTGCCGCGGAAGGCCTTGCGTTCTGCTGATCCGATCTCAGAGGAGCCTGCAAGTGTGTTGGTGTCTAGTGTATGGTCGAATATACGCCACATCGGGACGCAAAGAGTCGGCTGGAACCTGTCGGCTGGAAAATGCCCTAGAAAAGAATGATCATCATAACGTATCTCTTTCTTTCAAAAATACAAATCATTGTTATTAAAAGTCAGAAGGGGGGCAAAAACCATGAAACATGATAATATTTTGAAATAAAATAACTAAACAAAAGCAATGGGGAATATGGTAACAAATAATATCAATTCAACTAGAAAGCTTGAAGAGAATGTAGTTTTAAAAGATCATACGTAAGAAGAACAGTGAACGACCTGGGAACAGTGGCCAGTCTCTTCAACCTAAACTTTTTCAGAAATGCGGCTGACCCCACAAAGGATCTAAAGGCACAAAATTCAGCAACAGACGTATCCCAAAAAATGTTCGGCGCGATGATAGTTTTCAAAACTTTTTCCTTTCAAATTTTCGTCATTTCGTCATAATCTAATTTCTTTGCTCTGGGCTAGCTTCTTGGAGTTGTTACATACTCTTGCCAGCCAGCTACATCTATCACCGTCCAAAGTATTTTTTTTAATTTTCTCAATTTTTCGGTTTCTTAACAGTAGAACCGAAATATTACTTTAAGAATGTTATAGGAGTAAAACCTCGTCCTATAAGGCAATTTTCAATGAAAACTTTAGAACCGTTTTTAAGAAAATATCGTTTATGCGTTTCTGTAAATACGAAATTTGATACTATTTCACAGAAATCGTTTGAGTATTCGAAAACCTTTGTATAAAAAATAATGGTGCTGGAACAATACGTACTTCATCGCCCGTATTTTCACGCAAAATTACTTGAAAAGTACTCAAAATTTCGAAAAATTGTACATGACCTTAAATCAAAATCTATTTTTAAGGAATAGATTTAATAAAATTAAAAATATCTATCTTTAATATTTTAATTGTAAACTCCGAAAAAAGTTTGAACTTTTGAAATTTTCGAAAAATCAAAGTTTTCAAACAAAATGAGACCTGCACCATTCTCATAATCGTCTTTCATACTATCGGACAAAAAAATCAAAAAAAGTTGGAGCCATCATTTTGAAAATTTGGAAAGTGTCCCTGGAGTTCGAATTAAAGAGGTCGCGTCATCAGCCAGATCGATGGAGGAGAATCAGTTTTGGAGAAATTCGTCTGAACGGTTTAGCCACAAACGGTGTTCACAGACGGAAGGACAGAAGGTCGGATACATGTTTTGCCTTCAATCGATTTTTCGGTATCAAGGACTAACAAAACATGGATTCTGGATCCACGTGTTATAGGATTTTTTATCTAAATTTAGGAACTGGATTTGTCTGCTTTTTCGTTACCAAGGTCCTGTGTTTTTCTGTCGAAAATACGCCTTTTTTCGCGCAGCATTACATAGCATTTTCTCTACTCCGTAGAGAGAAAATAAAAAACAAAAGAAAACAGCAATAGTATATTATACAATTAGTTTATAATGTCCTTTTTTGCACGAATAAGAAATTATTACCGAACTCACTCCTAACGTCGTTCGTTCGGTAATAATTTCATACGAGTGCAAAAAGCAACATTATAAACGAGTTGCATACCCTATATTTTTGAATGACAGTATTATAAAAATTTAAGGAAGCGAAGTCAATTAGAAAGTTGTAACCTCGGATTCATGTTATGACGTCATGAGTTCTACCGAACCAACTAATTTGTTTACAAATGGCAATAAGGTTGAAAGTTACGTTTCAACCATAATGTATTCTTTGCCAAAAGAAATTTTGGAAGAAGCTGCAAAAGCAGAGTATGAATGCTGGATGGATGAAAAATATGCAAATTTTGTATGCGAGGCTTTTGTTCTTTCCTATCTGTCAGAGTAGGTTGGTTAAGTTACTACAATGCACATGCTCGAAACAGGTATTTATGATGCATGATTCTTTAAACATTAAGTCCACAGCGTGTAAAGCGTCTACCTTATGGTGAACATATTCAAAATTAAAGGCAATGTATAAATGTGTTCAAGAGGACATCCGCGACGTTTTTCGCCGATAATGGTGGTATTACTGCACCTACATGTCACGGAGGGTGGCGATCTTCAAATGGAGCTGAATCTTACATTGAAGAATCAGTGAATAATAAGATTTACATTGCAACCAGATATTGCTTAGTGCAGAAAGCAAAGAAAAAATAAGCACTTTGGAATTAAATGCATCTTCTGGAGTGTCTTTGACAAATTTATCCAACTGTACTATTAATATTCATGGTCATAAAAACTAGTTAAATATTCTTTGTTATTATTGTTAACACAGAATCTATTTACATGGACCACTGCCTTCTTTATTCTTCATAACTGATGATAAATGGGGGCTTTGACTATTATGTCAGTGATGACTCATATTTCGTGCAGAAATAGCGATGACGTAATGATTTGTGCCATAATGCGCCATATTACGAACGATTTTGCTAAAGGAAAGGATTGTTTATAATGGTGGTATACAAAAAAATTTAAGCAATATAGCATTATAAACAATCATTACGTCATTGTTCCGTGTTCGAAGTAAAATCAAATATATTGTGAAAAAACTTGCACTTTTAAAATCTAATTTTTTAACTTATTACTACTTTAAAATTACATGTTGCTGTTATTCTGTAATGTTTAACAATAATTACAAAGAATATTTAATTAGTTTTTATGAATATGAATATTAATATATAATGACTGTTGGACCAATTACATCTTACATACTTATTGTGGCTTCGTTCGGTATCACAACGTCTGGTGGACGAAATCCTAGAGGACCACATAATTAGTTCTTTACCTCCGTACTTAATGTATGCACCACACACATGTGCATGTCGAAATATCATTTCCTGCTGATAAAATTATTTTTTTCAGTGATACAATACACATTCCTGCTTCATAATTTATAAGGGAGAATTTGTAATAAAATAATTGCAAATAAATAAAATGTATTCTGAAAGTAATTTTCAACTCAATTTAAAGTACCTTTTTTAGACGCTTAAGTGGGAGAGATTAAGATCCGATGTCTACATATCACTTACGTATTATGTTCTATTGTTTTGATACTGTTGTTCTATTATGATGAATCGACTCGTAGAAGAGTATTACATGCAAATAGTGTAATAGAACTCGTATGTGAGTTGTTTCAGGAAAAATACAGAGGATCATAATTTCTTGGAGCTGAAAAGGACTCAATACTCTTCAATATTTGATGATATTCTTCCCTTTTAAAACAATTATTTCTCAACGTCCTGAAATTACAAATATCAGACATTTTTACTGAATGGAAATTATCTATGATTTGATAATTTTCGTTAGTTGTATTTGAATCTACAAACCCAATCTACAAACCCCACATCAAACAGAAAGGTATAAACATTATTTTCGTTCGTGAAAACCAATATTTGAATTTGGTTTCATTTCCTCTTGAGGAGTCCGTTAGAGCAATGTCTGGTCAATACCTCTGGTGACAGCCGGGAAACTCCCGAGGTCTTCTACTAGGAAGCTAGAAAAAGAGCGTCACGGGGTTTCTCGCTGCAGATAAATTTAGTATAGTGAACAGTTTAAAGGGAAGTCTTTTGAGTCCAATTGCTTTAAAAATAAGTAATTAATGCATCGGTTTCATTGTAGTTTTCCCAATAGGAAAGCATTTCTACATACTCGGAATAGTCCCAGAAATTTTCAGAACATAACACTACGTAATTTCTATATCCATTATTTTCATGTCAAGAGCTAACTTCGCTTAATTTTCTATTGTTTTTAGAAAATTTGCATTTATTGTGGTGCAATCCATATCGTTTTGAAATTTGAGTCTAGACTTATGTTCTTAGATGATTGCCAACAATATTCTGATTGTACAACAAATCATTTACAGTCGAACATCAAACGGACGCCTTAATTAGGCGGTCACCTCCAAAAACGGCCATTTCTTCGTGGAACTTATTGCTGTTTTCTTAAGATAGTGTTAATAGACCCTCTTTTGGCCTCCACCTGGCTAAGTATCATAATGGCCTGGCACGTTTTGTAGTTTGACCTTTATTAAGAGGTCACCTCATCAATTTGGAAGTGTATTATAACAAGATGCGGGGAGTGATGGAGATTACGGTTGATTTAATATCTTTTACGACGGGATGCGTTGACAGATTACTTCGAATAACAATATCCAGAATCGCTTGTCTCGCAGGGAAATTTCCAGCTGTCTCTGCAGGGAGGTCTTAGGGTTCGAGTCCAACGGGGCGGATTTTCGACACTAGCTAGACAGTTTGGTCGAATTGTTTATGTCTAGAGGAGAATTTATTGGCCAGCTACTCAACGGTTTCTCGGATGAATACCAGGCGAATGCCGCAGCAGTACCCTAATAAACGGGACACGGACCGCGCGCGATCTTTCTTTCCTCGTCTCGTACTTACACGAACTTACATTTACTACTCACATGTCTGGAGCTCAGTCGGGGGCTTAAGAGATTGTCCCAGCGGTGGCGGTGCTCCGTTGGGGGGGGGGGTACCTGACGGGGGGATTCCCTCACAATCCCACCTGTAGGTTGGCACCGGATGTCAACGTCCAGCGAGAGTGGAATACCGCCTCGTGCAGGCTGGAAACATTCACAACACTAATGGAACCAATATCCACAGCAGTTGACGTGCCTGATAACATTAATCAATCGCAGTCGATTACTTTGTATAATATCTCTTAATGAAATGATGAATTAAGAGAAGAAATTAGTGATGAATATCTCTTAATGAAACAACTCTTCTCATCCCACATTTTGAAATATTATTTAACATTTTATTAATATTGAATAACTAAATGTAAATGAAGTTTGTGAAGTTGAAACATCGCGATGATATCCAATTGGATTTCAAGAAGTAAAATTTACGAGGGAAGTTTCGCGTGAATCAATTGCTAAAAACAGTCCGATATTGGAAGTTGAGTTGAAAACGTGAGCGAGATGGAAGGGTCGCTCCGGCAAACGTTCTCCCCCCCCCACCATGACTCCACCCAACAACGCCACCCCCTCCGCGGATATGTTATGTACGAAACAAATCACAATTCAGGAGAAAATGGTTTCATTTCAGTTGGTCTGAGCACCGAATTTTAAATTGCAATTGCTATCTCCCAAAGCACATTCTCTTGAATCCGTGCATAAAGAAAGGTTTCACTACCGAGCTGATGAATAGCGTTGACGTTTTCTGTTTTCTCTATTAAATGTATTTTTATTGAGTAGTATTAATGAAAGAAATTCTTATTAATATGTGGACATGATGCTTCATTCATCAATGCGTTCGGCTGACGACAACTGGGCATATACAGACGTTATATTTCTTGCGAATAATAATGCACTTGCCCTTTCAAACGCTTTTCAGAATTGGCAAAATACGTATTTTGATGCCGCATTGTCACTATGTTCTCTTTCACACAAACACTGAATTTTGGGTTCGTCCAAAGCAAGCATTGGTTTGAAGGTAACAATGCGACCAATTGAAACTGAGAGCAGAGTGTTATTAAACTTGAAAACAAAATCAGTTGTTTGAAAAGTAGGATGGAGCTGACTTCAAATATGAAAATCGTATTTTTACGTAAAATGTTATCTAAATAATGAAATCTCATCGATGTCTCTTTATAATACATTTCTCTTCTCTTCCTAATACTAGGGGTGTTCCCCGTCAACGCTGTGAAGTGCAGAATTTCATCTTTTATGAAATTGTTCTACATCAAACGTGCATCAATTATATTTCGTTTGCATACAATTTTTATGCAAGATTTGAATGTGAAGAGTGGCTTGTTTCTTCAATAAAAAAGGCAAAATTTATTAATCTTACCGTGTTTGAAAAAACAAAAGGTTTTTAATAAAAACAATTTATTTTAAAAAATGTAATTAAATTTAAAATTGTATTTAATAGAAACGTTATTTCGTAAAAATAAATCATTTCCTAAAATCAGTACATCATAAAAATAGTTACGTCATAAAATAGTACTTCCGATAATAGTTATTTCATAAAAATAAGGGTTATTTCGTAAAAATAACACAGTTCAACAAAAAGAGATTTTAAACAACTTTTTAAATCTTGATAGCTAATTTTATACGTTTTTGGGTGCTGAATCCGCATCTTTTGGGTTTTGGGGTGCTGAATCCACTCTTTTCTTCCAATACCCACAGTTTAGTCACAATTTGATCTAGTAAGATATACGAAAATATGCTAAATACGCAATAAAAATGAAAGGTAAACTACTTTTAAAATACTAATAGAACTATATTTAAACATTCTACAAAGGCTTTACGTGTCAATTGTATATTTTCTTTGTCTCTCTTCTTTGAAGCCCCTGATTTAGCTTTTTCTCTTATGCACCATGTGCTGACTCTCTCGGTGAACTGATGAACAGTAATCTCCCATCACGTTGTATTCCAGCGTTCCTGATGACGTTTTTCCATCACTTTCAGATGATGAAAACGCTCACCTTGTTCTTCACTTGCATCGCCTAAAGTGCCCGAAAAGAATTATAAATGTTTAAAAAGTGAACCTTGAGGATCATTAAGGCATCCAGCAAATTGGCAAGAATTGCTTGATAGTCTGGGTCTTTTTTGTTACCAAGGTAACTTATTTACGTGTTAAAATGCAATCCACTCTTTTTTTCATTTACTGTCATAAGTAGTTCAAATGGAGGATCAAACATTCCTCTAATATCAGCTCCAATGAAGATATCCTCTTTTAATTTTGCTTCAGACAATTGCGGAAACATTTCACAAATGTATTTGAAACATTGTCCATCTATAGATAAGGCCTTCACAATTTGTTTCAAGAGTCCTAATTTTATGTGCAATGGAGGCTGTCTGTTCAAATCTTGTGTTCATCTACCAGATATTCCCGTAGAATGTTCTTTCCTTCTGGTTTTAAAAATTTTCTTACAGATCAATTCTTTCTAGAACAATGCTGATCTCGTGCCCTATTACCCCAGTCACATAGTAAACATGAGAATGTAGTAAAACTACTTTGCTGGCCAAGAAGCACGCATGTTATTTTTAAGTCAACGTATATCGTCCATCCATGGGCGCAGTAGATAATTTCTCTAACACTGAGGCTTTCCTAACTTTCTTTCATGTGTACATAATAAGCAACAGGTAATGATGCGTAGGTCATTGTTTATTAGAACTGCTCGTAAACTAATGTTTGTAGAATAGATGCACAGTCTTCATTCTTCTTTTTTGTATTCAATTCTGAACTCATTCATCTGACAGGCAATATTCGAGCAATATATTAAATCCGGTTCTTGTTTGAAAAAATGAGCAAATCGCTGCTCTCTTCTCCTGTCCACATGAATTGAAGTTCCAACTGCTAACAAATTCTTTTCTGTGAGTCTGGAGTCAAACAGTTCAGCTTTCTCCTTTATTAAGCCCAAATCTCTGACCAAATAATTTAGCTCAGTTTGAGTTCGCACTGTTTACGAGGCAGAAAGTCATCGTCACTCGATTCGTCACTTGACATATTATCCAGATTAACAATAGCCACTGGTACTTCAGGATCAGGCACATCCGAATTAGATAAACATATCCAAAAAGTTTTTTGATCGTTAGCCTGTGTAATGGTTATTCCGTAAAAAAGGAGTTATTTCGTGAAAATAAAAATTATTTAGTAAAAATATATGTTATTTCCTAAAGACGTTGAGTTATTTCGAGAAAATACTTCGAGCAAATAGGAGTTGGTTCGAGCAAATAGACGTTGTTCGAGCAAATAGGAGTTGGTTCGAGCAAGTAGGAGTTGGTTCGAGCAAGTAGGAGTTGGTTCGAGCAAGTAGGAGTTGGTTCGAGCAAGTAGGAGTTGGTTCGAGCAAGTAGGAGTTGGTTCGAGCAAGTAGGAGTTGGTTCGAGCAAGTAGGAGTTGGTTCGAGCAAGTAGGAGTTGGTTCGAGCAAGTAGGAGTTGGTTCGAGCAAGTAGGAGTTGGTTCGAGCAAGTAGGAGTTGGTTTGAGCAAGTAGGAGTTGGTTCGAGCAAGTAGGTGTTGGTTCGAGAGACTCAAAAGTACCGCAGACTCACAGGAAGACATCATGTTGAGGTATCAGCGAACTATATTGTTCCTTTGAGTCTCGACATCGAAACAGCGAAAATCGATTTGGTAGTGTCCTACAAACCTAGAAGCATATGCTTATTGTAACAACTTCAGATATTCCTGATTAATCTACCACAGGAAATGAGAACAAATGTAATTTATTTCGAGATAATGACTATCACCATAAAGAATGCATATGAATGCTTTTTAAATAATGATACGGTAAGATTAACTAATAATTTTCAGTTCAAAAAATTCATTTGTAAGTACGTCAACCGCCTCGAAGAATAAACAGGAATATTGTAGAAAAGCGAATAGGAATTTCATGAATGTACACTACAAAACTTCATTATTTCGTTTGATACTCCTGAATGTGAATATGCATTGTCCAAAAGTGTCAATGCAGTTGTTTAATTTCATTTTTTTCGAGAGTCCATTTCGAGTTAATTTTTAAATTTAAGTTCATGAATTTTCAATTCAAGAAAAATTAATTAAGTTATAGTTTAATACTAAAAAATACACATTAAAATGGAGTCGATGCTTTCGTATTTAGTCACAGTCATTATTTATAACTCGAGTCTTTGGACCAACAATTTTATTTTCTCCCCTCGCCTAACTTCTCGTAAGTACTTACGTAGTAAAGAGAAAATTACAATAGAATTGTAATGCTATGGCAAAAATCGATTTTTTTGGCAGAAAAACTGTTATGGGGTTCTGGTGTAAAAGATAGTATATTATGTTCCGATACGTAGTACATTACTTTGTGAAACACGTTGTGGAGTCAAAATTCACGTTTTGTTAGCCCTTGATAGCGAAAAATTGGTCCGTCTGTGAGCAACGCTTGCACCTAAACCATTCACACGATTTTCTCCAAAACTGTCATTCCCCGATCAATCAAAGCGAACTAAAGACCTTGCGAGCTTTAAACGGGTATTTTGATATATGGATGCACTTTACATGAAGTCTCAACATTTTCAAATTTTTCTCAAAGATAACTTCAATTTTTTTTGTTTCAACTTTTCGGATAGCGAAATCACTCCTAGAAAATAGCACAGCTTTCATTTTTTTGAGAATTTTAAATTTTGGGAAATTGAAAAAGTTCACGATTTTTTGGCGTCGTCTGACTTCTATTTTAGATGAGCTATGGAGCTATTCGAGCTATTGTTTCGTTTTAATAGGGTACATTGTCAGGGCCAGATAATGAGTTTTTTGACAACTTCAGTATTTTTTTAATTTCCTTGAATGGAATAAGATACTTAATATTGATTTTTCTCGCATATACGAGTACCATTACTTATAATGCTTTTTCAGCTTCTTGTTCTTCCCTGAATTTCCTAAAAGTATAAGAGTAGCTCAATAATCTTGAATTTGAGGCGAATGTCTTTACCAATATGTTAGCTATTTCGTGTGGGTTAGAGGTAAATTTACTATTACCTTTTTCAATGAAGTGGACAACAGCTTCAATCTCCGTTAGGATGACAACTTCGTGCGCTAGTACGTTGTCTTTCACGTACGTCGCAACACCTCGATAGTAGGAGTTCGTTCCTTCAGTTTCTGCAAAAGCACTGGAATCCCTTAAAGTTTTCATTGTTATGGCTTTTGAAGATATGTTTCTTGAAGGCATATTTTGGAAGGGTCGTACATTTGATCAAGTTGCTGAATTCTTTCTTATCGCGTGTAAAAACTGTCAAAGTTCCATTGGAAGATGGCATACGTGTAATAATTTGTATGACTTCCTCTCACAACTCTGATTCAGAAGACTTTTGTTCTACAGTATTTTAAGTTAATTTTTAATTTTCGTGATCGTGGATTTAATCGACCTTCTATTAAGAAGGGAAGAGGTTTTAGTCATCGTTATAATAAGAAATGTAACGTTATTTGTTGTCTGTTGTAACTGAAACTGAGTCATTGGAGCCGGATGTGATTTCTAAGAAGGCTTTGCTTTGTTCATAATTTAGCGGATTTTTTCTGAATTTGTTTCAGTTAGTTCTTTAAAAGGTTTAATGTGTTCCACAGCTGATTTTGGAGAAACTAAAGAAATGTCATTATTTTCCTCGTTTCTTATTTTTTTCTAGGTATCTTAATGCTCTGTACTTTTTCTGGAGTTTTTGAATTTTTACTTGAGTTTTTTGAGATTTCGTATTTTTAAAAAAAATTTCTTTTAGTGTTTTGAGTGAACTAATAAAAGGCGAAGCGAAAGTGGAGGAAATGACGAAAAGCAGTTTTTCGTAGAGCCAGAACTAAACTTTATTTTTTTATTCATTAATTTTCTTTTGAATAGAACAATACAAAGATCAGTGTTAGTACACTCCACATTTGTTATAGTTGCTTATATCTACTTACAATTAACTTAAAATAATCTTAAAATACAACTTACATTACTACTAAGGTGGTAGATGTATTTTGTACAATATCTCTTCTTTGGATCTAGATCTGAGAATTTATTTAGGAATGTATGGAAATGAAATTTATTTTTAATGCGGGTTCTGTGAGTTAGTTGGGTTATGGCAGAGTCTTAGCGGGGTTAGTTTGGGTACATTTGGTATGTATTGGAAGAAGTCGTTGAAAAAAACCCAATGTGGTTGGTAGAGCTAAACGAAGTACAGTACGCGAGCGCAGTTAAGCCAGTGATCCAAGATGTCAATTGACGCGTGCGCTTCACTCGTTCCGCAGGGGGAGTATTGAGCGCGCGAGGGGGGGGGGCGGAGGCCTTGGAGGCGCGCGCCGAGGGGGCGCAATAAGCGGCGGAGATGAAGTCGCCCCCGCCCGGAGCGCCGCGCCCACCGCCGCATTCCTCAGAGGGCGGGAGGGGAGGGGAGAGTTGGGGTTGCGACCGCCCGCCAGGGGTGGCCACGCCGCTCCGCATTCTCCAGACAGCGGTTTCATCCCGGTTTAGTGATTTACCTGCAACACAATCTATGGTATTGGGCCTATAATAATAATAATAATAATAATAATAATAATAATAATAATAATAATAATAATAATATATCCTACTCCAAAATCAAAATCGGAAAGGGCCTTCACTTGGCAAAAGCCCGTAAGGTCACTTCAATCCTGGGACAACATCCAGAGACATGATTGTATAATAATAATAATATTAATAATAATAATAATAAAAGCAATAATAGTAACAGTAATAACATAATCATTCTCCATAATAAACAGAACACTATACTGTAAAGTAGTTTAAAGTTGGCGCGCGCGCAGCCGGGTAGCGCCCACGGTTTAGGCTGCTCGGCAGCGGATGCAGCCGCTGTGACTGGAGCTAAAGACGAGTCACTGGATTGATTGATTGATTGATTTTTCGTGTTTTCGGGCGCGTCAACTGATTTTGGTCTCGGGTAGTGCATGTTACCGGTAGTGTAGTGCATGTGTGTGTGTGTGTGTGTGTGTGTGTGTGTGTAAGGGGAGAGGATAGGACAGGACAAGAAAGAGGAAGGAAGGATCGCGCGCGGTCCGTGGCCCGTTTGGTAGGGTCCTGCTCCGGCATTCGCCTGGTGTGGATCAGAGAAACCACGGAAAACTACCGATCGGAGCAGCCGACCGCTAGAATTCTCCTCCAGACAGCGACTGAATTCGACCTAGCTGAAAAGCTAGTGTCGAAAATCCTGCCGCCATGGGGAGTGGGAACCTAGGACCTCCCGGTCAGAGGTGCTGCAATGACATCAGTTGCTGCACTGAGCTACCGCTCCCGGTACGAGTCACTGGTGATGACATTCCCAGGAGAATGTAAGGAGCATCGGGCGGTGGAGCAGGCAGTCTGACCTAGTACGATTTTGTGATAAGAGTTCAGAGAGTTGTGGGTTGTTATAGTGATATTGCCTACGCCGACCGTACCTCCATAAATTGTATTCTGTTTGGATCTTGAACTTGTAAATCTCCTGGATTTGAACTTATGAATCTCCTGGCGACGACGACCGAGCAAGTATTGTTAGACATCTTTCGGAGATACGGTAGTGGGCATTATTATTAGTACAATTGGGATGAATGGCTTGTATGAAGTGAACAATAAACTTTTGTTATTTTCTTGGTGTATTTTTTCTGTACATAACACTCCCGGTCAGAGGAAATGCAGTGACATCAGTTGTTGTCTTGAGCCACCTTTGCCGGTCATTATTGGACGTTTCTAGGTACTTTGGGTTAGTGATGGGAAAATCGACAAAAAAGCGTTTTACATTGCAGATACGTTCTAGATCCATGGACAATGTCGTATTCAAATATTCAAGTTCCAGGTCAGGAATTATGCCGACAGCGATAGACAATCGCAGAACCTGAATGTCGATTGTTTGACGCCATCACACGCAATGAGTATATTTGCGTCATTGCTGACTCTTGACTATTAAAAAGTGGATGGTCAATATACACTCGCCATGTTCAGGAAGTAAAGACTTTGTAGCAACTGAAGTTATCTTGGGAAGATATAATGTTGATTCATTGATTTTGTACGTACCTCTTCCATACTACTACTGTTATCTAAGACGGTAAGTTTCCTTTCTACCTTATCGCATCTCTTGATACTACTGGGAGAAGGGAAATAAAGAAACATGTCCATTAGCAGAATAGTCTTAACTAACCTACAACCGATGTCTCGTCGATCAATTTCATATCGTAGCTAACGTCTTAAAGTATTTGCGCTTAATGAGGTAGATGAACCTCGATTTCATGTGGTACCAAAAATCCTTGAGAATGCCTTGGTTCTAATAAAAACTATCAATTTTATTTTTGTGCAAGCAGAAAGTTTTTTCAAATGTATTAAAAAATATTTTTTCGAATACTCCTGTAATGTTTTGAATTAGTTTCATCCAGCCAAAATATAGACGAAATATTATAGTACTGAAACATGCGGAGGCACAATCAGTTCTTGTAGATCAAATTGCAAATAATTGTAATGAGGCAGTTTCCTGGGAGGCAAAAAAAACCAAACTCGTACGGTGGCTGTAACATGATTTGCGATTTGAATGTCCGTGCGTAGAGTTACATGTGCGAGGCGAATGAATTGACTAGTCATTCCGTACGACCACCTCAGACGAATCGCTCGAATCGGTCGCTCTCAACCGCGCATTCATTGATGCTAACTAAGGATGTGACATTGATGTCAGAGTTTTAAATACATCGATGTTTTATGGAAACATTACAAATTGAAGGATTAAACATTGAAATATTAAAATCGGTATTTTTTAAACATCAATATTTTTGTCAAAACAAAAAATTAAGATTGCAAAAGTATAAAATTGATTGTAGTGTTTTTGTTTAATGAAATAAGTTAAGTTAAAACATCATCCAACAATGACAAGTTAGTCTAATAATTTCTAACTGTTGGGTTGCAGTACAATAATTAAGGTCATGTTCATAATCTTTATAAAATAAAGGTCATGTACAATTTCTTTAAAAAAAATAGTAGTGTAGCGTAATTTTTCAAATCTTCGAATTTTCCTCACACCTTTTGCTAGAATTTTTCAGGAGTTATCACGTTCCATTGCACCAATGGGACACTGCAACCCAACAGTTTGAAATTATTAGACTAACTTGTCATTGTTGTGTGATGTTTTTGGGTGTATGGAAAGGAGTTTTGCTTTGTCGAATTTGTGTTGATGTTTTACGTTTAAATGAATTTATTTGGAGCGCCTAATGTGCTACGGTTGGAAATGTACTTTAATTAATGGATCTTAGTGATGGATGACATGTGTTAATACGAACAAAAATTGCTGCATTGTACTTTTACGTACCCGTTCCTGACGCGAGAAAGTGTTTGCTGTTGTAGCACTACTAATTTTGGTCGATGTATTATTAACATCAATGTTTAGTAACATCTAGGTTTTGTTATCAATGTCGTATCACTATTGCTGAGTTGCGTCCTTAATTATCTTGTTGTTCCTTTTCTTCACATTACGTCGAGTGTAATTATGCAATGGATGATTTTTTTAAATTTTTTGTCCGTGAACATGAAAACGAACGCAGCGTTTGTTTGGAACCTAGTTTTTGGCTTCGTTAAAAAGCATGTGTCCGACAATGTCCGTCTGGTGACTCTACTTTACATGGTACATTTCAACCGTGACGTGCATTACGTTTAGTTTTTCAATCCTGGCCAACGGCCTGAACGTGTAAGTCGTATTTTCACTTACACAAATTCCGACACGCTGGCAAAACTGTGATGGATGCAGAACGAAATGTGAAAATAATGAGACATATAAATACATTAAAAAGTAATCGTCGCAAGGTGAATAAATTTCGTGACACCAAAATAAGTAGTAATGGAATGAATTTAGGTTGTTGTTGCAGTAAATGATTAGGAACCTGCAAGGTCTTTCACCATTCAAATGATCACAAACACATTTTGAATAATTTTAAACATCTTCCTGTGCCAGAAGTTTACAAGTGTTTTACGTGGTGCACTACACTGGCACACGTGACGGAACCGATCAATCGAAAACGGGTGCCTCAGAAGGGCACGCAGCGTGGCTATTGATTGTTTGGCGTTTCCGAGCACGTCAACTGCTATAGTCATTATTCCCGTAAGTGTATTGCATGTTTTGTCGTGGGAAGTGGCGGTGACCTTCCCCCGCCGCGTGATGAGATCCGGCGCCCATCTAAACGTCGGCTTGCTCTATTTTACAAACAACTATCTCCCTCCAGCGCAGCATCGCCGCAACCTGGACAAGCTCTAAGTTCTCATCTGGTCTCTTGACTTGTGAGATAATGCGAGTATAACAATGAGAAAGTAAAGGGCGAGTGTAGGACATGGAAGAGGAAAGAAAGATCGCGCGCGGCCCGTGTATTGAGGTACTGCTCCGTCATTCGCCTGGTGTTAATCGAAAAAAAAAAAAACACGTAAAATGTGGTATGGATCGGAGAACCAGACAAGTAGCTCTCAAGAGAGAGCTAGTGTCGAAAATCCTGCCATCGTTGGGAGTGGAACTCAAGGACCATACGGTAAGAGGCATAGAAGTGACATACGTTGATGCCCTGAGCCACCTCAGCTGGTACAGAGGGTCGAAGATGATCATTACTGTGGACGTGCGCTGACGAATTTCATATAACAAACTTGTAAATGTGACTATTGTCCCTGATTTTAGGCAACCTATTATACATTGGTGTTCGGCGTGTACGCGAAATCTGACTTCGTCAGATTGTGACTGCGAAGTACCAAAGATATAATCATACCAATTAGGGACAAAAGTCGTGTGTGAAATTTCATTACATGATTGGACCGATATCTTAGACTCTGTGACTATTTAATACTCTCAGTAAAGTTGACTTTTTTGAATGATTTAGAAGAAGCAGTCGACATAAACCGCCCAAAATGAGAAACTGGTGGGTATGGATTTGTTGGCAGGGGTGCAACAAGGAGGTTCCCGATGAAAAATGTACAATTTTTAGATTGAAGCCGTAACAAAAACATGGCGGTTTTAGTATTTTGAACCGAGAAACGGTGTGAAACCGCCGCTGTTGGGACGGCGCGGGGCGGTATGGCGCGGGGCGGTATGGCGCGGGGCGGTATGGCGCGGGGCGGGGCGGGGCGGAGTGGGGCGCGGCAGGGCGGGGCGGGGAAGGGCGGGGCGGGGCAGGGCAGGGCAGGGCAGGGCAGGGCGGGGCGGGGCGGGGAGGGGAGGGGCAGTGGCGGGGCGGAGTGGGGCGGGGAACGCCGGGCCGGGGCGGGGAGGGGAGCGGCAGTGACGGGCGGGGCGGGGCGGGGAGGGACGGGGCGGGGCGGGGCGGGGCGGGGCGGGTGGCAGCGCCCTTGCGAGGGCCGCGCGCGCCGTGTTGTGCGGGCGCACGTGACGCGAGGCGAGGCGGCCGACGCTTGTTATCAGCGCCACCTCCGGTGGGCGGCGCCGCCAGCAGGTGGCCGCGCCGGAAGATCCAGCTTTGCGTCGTAGTCGATAATATTTGGCATGGTTTTTTAAATCGTGCGAGAAAAAATCGCTTGTTTAATCGCGTTATTGTAACATATTTCGTTTATTATCTATAGATTCGTTTACATATAATTTTCTTTACAAATTATTAAGTCGTATATTCTTAAAGAAGTTGTTCAGCACATTGTTGGTTTACCGTGTCATATTTTGTCTTCAAGTATTTTTATTGCGAAAATTCATTCGTTAAAAGTATTTGTAAACGCCAGCTTATTTGGAATATATTAATAGATTCTACCAAACCTAAATGGATTGATATCTGTGTATTTGAATTGAAAATTGACGTGAAAGTTGTGAAATTGAAGAGATCTCCTTGTCATGCACATGACTAACCATAATGGATTTTGTAAGAATCGATTCTCATGACCCATAATTCACCATTTATTTGGGCGCGACCCTGCGCCTTGGCTCCGCACTGTGCCCTGCGGTCGTGGGTGGGGGAGGGGGCGCCTGACAGGGCGGCCACGAGCGGGCGCGTTGCGGCAGGCCGGCAGGCAGGCAGGCAGGCAGGCCGCTGGCGGGCGGCCAGTTGGTAGGCCTTGCGCGGCGGTGGGCGGGGCGGGGCGGTGCGGGTTGGGGCGGGGGCGCTCGCCGCCAGCCGCCGCCGCCGCCGCAGTCGATCGGCGCGCGCGCGTGCGAGCGGACGGACGGACGGACGGACGCCGAGTGCGGAGCTGCGACGGCCCTGGCAGCGCACGCGCCCGGTGATGCCCGCGCCGCCCCGCCGCGCCCCGCCTCGCCCCGCCTCGCCCCGCCGCGCCCCACCTGCGCAAGTGAGTGCCCGCGCCCGCCACGCGCGCCTTACGTAAGGCGGCGGCCCGAAATACGGCGCCCTCCTCGCGAGTGAAGTATGCGCGTCTTCCGGGAAAGCACGTGCGAGCGACGGCGCGGCGCCGCGCGGTGCAGCTGTCAGCGCGCGACGCACTGGTCACGTGGTCGGCGGAGGCGCGCGCCGTCGCCCCGCGCGACGCAGGACACGCGTGCTTCGCGCCGAGTGAAATGTGCGACTTCCCACGCGTGACGTCAGTCGACTGTTCCGATTCGCGACGCGCGCCGGCTTCGTCTGTTAATTGCAATCTCCCATCGATTAAACATGCGCAGTAATTACGTAGTCACGTATTGTATAGATTCGTTAATTGTGATTACTTCAATGTATATTAATTTTAGTACATAGATAAATGTTGTTGATGTCGTAAATAAAGATGTTCAGAATTTTTCCACAAACCAGTCTTCGAGTGTCAAACTGATTTTACGACTTTATTTTCATGTCTGGGAATGTGAAGTGCGAAACCTGTCCTAGTGCGAGAGTCGTGTGCCCAGATTTGCCTTACGCCATCCTGAAGCTTGTGTATGGATGTATCTTAAATGTGATCGTATCGTAAATGTCAAAATAGGATAATACTGCATGCAAATGTAATGCATGAACTCGAAATCAAGTGAGAGCAATTTATTATTTTTCAAAATTTGGAACATTAGTGCTAAAATTAAATGAAATTTAATATTGCGTTTTCGCATGTGGATGTACTATGAATCATCACAACCTTTATGATATTGCATGCTTGTTAATTTTAAACGTGATACTTTCGTGATTTGTGTGAACCAGTACCAGAATAATAATGGATAGAATAGAAGATACGTAGCCAACATGCAGAGATGTCTAAATACTCTCGCTCTTCGCTCCCTACAGGATTCCTGCTTTTCTTTTTTATAGCAGAGAACCTATCAAGGTAGAAGCAAATTAATATCCTAAGGCCCTAAGCGTGATCAAACAAAGAGCCCCCTAATAATGTTGATACGTTCAACACGTGTATTCAAAATTAATATAAATTCAAAATGTAATCTCCGCATAAAATAAATATTTGTAAACTAACAAGTAAAAATGTTTAGAATCCTGCAGTAACTAGTGAAGTCCTCCGTGTTTATTTTGCCTTTGAATGAATTCCCCTTGCGTTTAGGCAACTTACAGAAACTTGCGTGGTTTCTAAAATATGTTCAATTATTTTATAAATTTAAACTCTTACTTTTAATAAATTCATGATCCTTCTCAAAACAATTTCGTATCAGCCCGGTGAAACTGAAACTAATCGACAGAGGTTATGCTTTCTGTTGTTTTTGTATTGGTAAAGTGTATTGTTAAGATTATAGGTTCAAACAGGTGTTAGTATTCTGCAACGGAAACAGAATTGGTCTATGAAGTACAGAGTGATTCACCTGATCTTCATGTTTGAGTTTGAATCTACACGAAGAAGGAATCCTCCGTTCTGGGTGCCTTTTCTAGATACTTCTTTCTCAAAATTTGTAATGCTTTATCACAGTGTTTCCAGAAAATTAAATTATTGCAGTATATTAATAATGCGCCTTCTAGTACATTTCACGATTGAAAAAGTAGGTTAAAAATTAACTTGTAATGTTTTGGAGAAAGTGTATGCATTTGAGAGTGTGCACTCACATCAGAACCTTTCTTACACAATTGAAAGTGTATTGTTGTAGATAGATATTTGACTCGTGTGCAGAACTTGTTTTCTACGCAAATCAACTTCTTTCTCGCAAATTAAAAAAATCTATGCAAGAAAACCCGGATTTTGATAACCTAAAAAACAACATGTTTGAAGGAGAAGATGATTTTCTCTTTACCCGTTGATGTGAATAAACAATTAAACCAAGGAAAGACGATGGAATTTCATGTATTCTGAATTTTTACAGAAATCTGATGAATGGGAAACAGTTTTTCTTGTTTATCACTTGCTGGCAGATCCTTGCATACTGTCAAGTGTTCTGGGCGAGTTGTGACATAACCAATCAGCACAAAACCTTGGACATTACTACGCCAGTATCGAAGTGCGCGGGCGAGGAGAGTCATCTGTCTTTTATCAGCACTGTGGGGCATATTCATGCTTTCAAACTGCAAGTTGTGTGTTGATTGTGTGAAATTGTGTGAAAAGTCGTGTAAACAAAACAACCAATCGCAGAGCTCTAGCTCCCTCGCTCATGCTTATTTACATGCGATGATTGGTGCTTTCCGTGGAATACGTCGTCGCCTAGAAAATGAACCATATTAATATGTTAATACATTGGCGCAGCAAATGTGGCATAATCTCTGGCGTTGCGTTCCAGTGAATATTCCAAGACTGAAACTGTTTCACGAAGAAGTTATACGCGCAGAAGTAACACAAATTTTAGCTCGGATTGCAACGCTCTTCCAGACTTTGATGCGACTCCGAAAGTAATTTGCGTTTTCCGCCGTGGACTTGGTTAACTTCCTTCCTCATAACTTTTGCATCTAAGTAATTTATTTTGGTAATCGAAAAACCAAGAGATACATTTTACTCATTACTCCATATATTCGTTCTTGTAAAAGAAAGTAACTAATGACGCTATAGAATGGCACAGACTTTCTCGTATTGGTTTTCTAATTTCGTTGATCTTAGCTATCTTTTTGCTTTTGCCTCACCCTCTTTCCAGCCACCGTCTATTGAACCCTTAGTACATTTTTTCACCTATTCTCAATTTCTAGATCCCTTAAATGTAGAACACAAATATGACTTTATTATAGAACAGTAAAACCTCGTCCTATAAGGAAATTTTCGTTGAAAAAATTGGAGACACTTTTGAAACTGACATTTTTAACTTTATTCAAAATACAGTCTTTTGTGGTCGTAGGTGGTCGCTACTGCCTTTAATCTTCAAATGTTGCTCTTGAAATAGAAAATTTCTCATAAAATCCCAACTTGGCATTGCGAGGCAAGAAACATATTCAGCGTATAATAAGTGAATTACTTACTTAGGCTATGTTGGGATTTATTTTTTTAAATTAAATGCTTTCTGGGGGTACTTTTAACTTTCATGTCTACTACGTGTACAGAATATCATTTCAGGGGAAAAATTACACAGTCACGTTCTCCTCAAATAGGTAACCAAATTTTTCCTACGACTTTTTGCTAGAAATCGGCAGAGGAGATGCTTGGCAATTTCTCTTCTTCTGTTCCATCAGAAGTTTGCACTTATAGAGGGGAAGCGCTGGGGATATTTCTAAGTAATGTTAGAGACATCTCTCTCTTTAGATAGAAGCTAAGATCTAGTGGTGCTAGAGAATAGCTCAGCCTTTCTCGTACTAGTTAGCTTCCTTATGTCTTCGATGTGCGCAGTCTTTTCGGTTTTGTACCACCGCCTTCTCTTCTCAGCTGCCATCAATTGGCTCCTAAAGCACCTCTCTTCATCTTTTCTCAAGGTCTCGGAATCCTTTTAGAAGAATTGAAATATGACTTTAAGAACAAAAAGAGTAAATTCTCGTTCGTTATGCACGCATTTTCTAATTGCAAAATTTGGAGAAGTACTTGAGAAAATATCGTTTGAACGTTTCTCAAAATGCGCATTTTGCACCTCATTTTCACCAAAAACTTTCGAGTTTTCGAGAACCTTTGTAAGAAATTATTTCAAGCAATTGTACTCACAAATATACACTGAAGAGCAAAAAAATTGGTACACCGGCCTAATATCATGTAGGGCACCCGCGAGCACGCAGAAGTGCCGCAGCACGACGTGGCATGGACTCGACTCACGTCTGAAGTAGTGCTGGAGGTAACTGACACCATAAATCCTGCAGGGCTGTCCATAAACTCGTAAGAGTATGAGTGGGTAGAGATCTCTTGTGAATAGCACGTTGCAAGACATCCCATATATGCTCAATAATGTTCATGTCTGGGGATTTTGATGGCCAGTGGAAGTGTTTAAATTCAGAAGAATGTTCCTGGAGCCACTCTGTAGCAATTCTGGACGTGTGGGATGTCGCAAGTCATGCTGGAATTGCCCAAGCCCGTCGGGACGCACAATGGACATGAACAGGTGTAGGTGACCAGACAGAATGCTTACGTACGTGTCACCTTATAGTCATATCTAGACCTATCAGGAGTCCCATATCACTCCAACTGCCCACGCCCTATACCATCACAGAGCCTTCACCAGCTTGAATAGTCCCCTGTTGACATGCAGGGTCCATGGATTCATGAGGTTGTCGCCATACTCGTACACGTCCATCCGCTCGAAACAATGTGAAACGAGGCTCGTCAGACCAGGCAACGTGTTTCCAGTCATAAACAGTTCAACGTCGGTGTTGACGGGCCCAGGCGAGGCGCAAAGCTTTGTGTCGTGCAGTTATCAAGGGCACACGAGTGGGCCTTCGACTCCGAAACCCCATATCGACAATGTCTCGTTGAATGGTTCGCACGCTGACACTTGTTGATGGCCCAGCATTGAAATATGCAGCAATTTGCAGAAGGGTTGTACTTCTGTCACATGTAAATGATACTTCTCAGTCGTCGTCGGTCCCGTTCTTGCACGATCATTTTGCGGCCGCAGCGATGCCGGAGGTTTGATGTTTTAGCGGATTCCCGATATTCACGATACACTCGTGAAATGTTGGTACGGGGAAATCCAAATTTCATCGCGACCTCGAAGATGCTATGCCCCATATCTCGCGCGCGGACTGTAACACCATGTTCGAACTCACTTAACTCGTGACAACCTGCCATTATGGCAGCAGTAATCGATCTAACAACTGTGCCAGACTGGTTGTCTGATATAGTCGTTGCCGAACGGATCGCCGTATTCTGATTGGTTCCAGATCTAGTTCAATATGTCTGGTTGTACCAGATTTTTGGCTCTTCAGTGTATATAAGAATTGCCGCCTACATGTAAGTACCACCAAAATTTAAAATATTATTTTCAAATTCAAACGGTTGTCGCATCAGAGAGATCAATAGAAGAATATCAATTTTGATAAACATACTGTTTATGATTTAGCTGTTAAGTGGTGTTCAAAGACAGACATAGACAGACGGATAAATAGGAGCAGATGTTTGGCCGTAAACCAATTTTTCGGTATCAAAAATTCAGAAAACGTAGATTCCGACTACAAAACGTGTTAGATGAAGTAATTTTATATTTATAAAAAACAAGAATCATCCACTTTTCGGTATTAGGAACCTACAATACGAATTTTCTGCCGAAGAGTAGAGTTTTTTCCTACAACCTTACATGAATTTCTTTATCCTACGTATGTAGAATGCCAGAAAAATAAAAAGTAAAAGTTCAAGAAGGTAAAAAGTTTACTTAATAATATCGCAAATGTCATGTCATTAAACCACTTAATTGTTGAAAATTAAACTAGTTATTTTTTTACTATCTCGTATATATTCGGAGTAATTTTCGTAGAATGAAGTTGTGTAATGCTGTGCCAAAAAACGGCAATTTTTCGACAGAAAAACTCGCATTTTCGGACCTTGGTACAGTAAAAGCGGATACATGTAATTCCAATATGTAGTAAATTAGTTGCTCAAAGACGTTGTGTAGTCAGAATCCACGATTTGTGAGTTCTTTATACCTAACAAATGTTTTTTTTTACTTTCTACTTCTACGGAGTAGAGAGAAAGTTATGTAATGCTGCGCGAAAAATGTGGCGAATTTTCTGTAGAAAAACTCTTATTACAGGGCCCTTGTAACGAAATAGTGGGGAAAGTCCTGTATCATGTGCTGTAGCCAGAATCCTTGTTTTGTGGGTCCTTGATACTGAAAAATCGATTGACGACTAAACCGTCCGTCCACCGTCTAAATCGTCTGTCCGTCCGTCCACCGTCCGTCTGAACAACGCTAGCGGCTAAACCGTTCAGCCGATTTTCTCCGAAATTGATATTCTCCGATCAATCTAGCTGATGTCGCGGCCCCTTGAATTTGAAACTAATATTTTAATTTTGGGGGGTACTTTTCAAAAAGCCTCTAGGACATTTTCCAAATTTAAAAAATGGCTCCATCGTTTGTTATTAAATTTTGTTGTTGGATAGTGTAAAGGACATTTAAGAGAAAGGTGCAAGTCTCATGTTCGTTGAAAACCCTGATTTTTCGAAAATTGCATATGTTCAACATTTTTTCAGCGTCTTTCTGCAACTGAAATATTAAAGATAGAGATTTTTTTCTCGTAATGAAGTCTGTTCCGTAAAGATAAATTTTGAAATAAGGTCATGTACAATTTTTTGAAAATTTGAGTACTTTTCACTTAATTCTGCGTGAAAATACGGGCGAGCAATTACGTGCTGTTTTTATAAAAAATGTATGAAGCAAACATTGAAAAAAATTATTTTTTTAAGGACAAATAAAGGTATTGAAATTTTCCGTTCGTGCTGTTAATGTATTTTGTTGTACTTCTATATTAATAAAATCAATAATTGTGGAGAAATTCTATTTAATTTTGACATCATCGGATTTAGTCAACCTCTGATATAGTGAACCAAAAATGTCCCGAGTTCACTGTAACCGGAATCGACTGTTCAAGAAAAAAAAAAAACTTGGCATCAAGGGCTCGCAAAACTGGTGATAAACATAGGTCTGCAAAGATTTTGCAGCACAAAATATTTTATGTTTATATCGAATATCCTAATTGAGAAAATATTACTTTTTTGCTGTGTATCACGAACATATTTAGCTGATATACATTTGACACAAACAATTTAGTTATCTTGCGTTAAAATGGTTTGAATGAGATATATGAAATATAACTATGGCTGTACTTCATACCAAGACGTAGCATTGGTATTCATACCGATACGGTGACCCAACAAAATGGGCTCTGTCCCTTACCCTCCGGTGTTTATAAACAATCCCACGCTGCGACTCTGCACGGCCATCCCTTCGACTCAGCAATTGGCAGGAGGCACCGATCGAATGACTGCGTTGCTTGGTGTCGGGTGTCCCGTGTTAGACGTGCATCTTGTGGGGACAATTTTTCTTTGTGGTAAATGGGAATGGTATTTGAAGAATTTGTTATTTGACGAATGGGCTGTGTGAACAATGTGAATAGTTTTTATTAATGTGTGGGTGTTGTGTGATTAGGAAGCACAAAAGAAATATTACTCCATTGATCAAAAGTTTGTATCTGGATCAGGGTCGGTTCTTGCAAGTTGTTTATTGGTACCGAGAACATCCTGTGACTTACAGCTTTAATGTGTTTGATAGTGGAAGTAAAGAAAACTTTTCGGTGGGACTCTACACTAGAGAACGAGATGAATTTGTTTCTGAGAGCGGGGCGCGGCGCAATGACGCATGGCCCCTGGGTGCACTGCTGTTTCAACAGCTTGCGTTCTGAGAGAGCCGTTGTGGGCGAGAGGTGCGGGGAGACCACATAGAGGTCTGTTTTAAATGCAGAGGCGGCGCACGGTGGTCTGAAGAGGGCCGAAACGTGCGCATAGGCACCAAATTTTATTTTTTGTGAAACGGTTATTTCTTGGTAAATGTGAATTCTACATACTTCAAATGACTAGAAACCAGGAAAAATTATATTTTTGATCAATGCATACAGTCATACGACGCCCTCAAAGCCAAGCGTTTCAGCCGAAGAAAAATTCAGATACCCAAGCTGTGAAAATATACCTATCTTTGATTGTTTATAACTTTTTTCCTTATCAACGTTTCAATTTCCAGAAATTATATGTACTTTCATATACTATCACTGTCACTAAAAATATTAAAGCAGTTTCAGTGTAATTTTTTTTATTTTTCATTAAATTAATCGTTACGTAATTAAGGTATGTAAAAACTGCTCATTCTTTTGAATAAGTAAATTTTCACAGGCGATTAAAAATAATAACCAAAAACACGTCTACAAAATTAATATATATTTTTAAATGAACATTATTAAACAATTTTCAGTTGAGATCAGCTGCCCCGATCCACCCGTTTCAAAATTATGACCGTTTAAAGTTTGCATTAAGGGTTTGGAAAGAGCACCATTACCTCCGGACATAATACCGAAATCGTTTACTTCTTGAAAATTTATTATCTTCTTAACTTTCAGATTTTCATTAATTTCATAACATTTTTTATATCATTTCAAAATTATTCCTTCTTTCAATTTGCCAAATTTCTGTGTTTTTCAATCAATTTAAACATAGGAAATTGAGATCTGTAGAACAGAAACATGTAATAAGAGAATTTTGACGGGCAATAACATTAAAACATCTGAACACCTCTCAGCCAAATTAATGCATGTTATTAAGTGAACAATTGTAAATATTTTTACATTGATAACAACCGCCTTGGTCAACGTCTTTCAAAATGGCGTCCATTTATAGTTTACATCACGAGGATGAAAAAAGCGCCATTCCCAAAACTACGTGATCTTTGACGGACAATTACACAAAAACGATTAAAAAACCTTCTTTGAAATTAATAACTATTATTAATTGGACATTTGTTGATGTTTTTACGTTAACAACAGCCGCCATGGCCTGCCTGCTTAAAAATAGTGACCGTTTGAAGACATGATGAGGATTGAAAGAAAGCGCCTTACCAAAAGTGATTTTTGACGGGCAATCACAATAAAACAACTAAAAAAACTCCCATGAAATTAATAAATATTATTAAGGGGACACTTGATACAATATTTTCGTTAATAACAGTCGCCTCGGCCTGCCTTTTTGAAAATGGCGAACGTTTATACTTGAAGTGCTTTGAAAGAAAGTGCCATTTCTATTAACTAAGTGGTCATTGACGGACCATTATAAAAAAACATCTCCGTGAAATAAATATATGACTTAAAATGAACAATTGTAAATATTTTTTCGTTGCCCTGAATTGCCTCCCTCGGTGGACGCGCAGTCAGCAGTCGAAGCGTCAGTGCTGGATGCCATGTCAGAGGTGGCGCGCAGGGTGAAATGATCCGGACAGGAAATGACCTCTGGCATATGCGTAACCGCGACTGCTAAAAAAAGACTCAAGTGACATGAAGATAACAGTCTTACAGGAAGCCATATCATGAAACACATCACTTTCCGGCTTTTGGTCCAAAGCATCCATGCGCCACCTCTTGACAGGTTAAGTAACATAATAGTGAAATAATATATAATGATTAATTATTATTATACATAATAAATGGCAAACGAGTAGTACAATTGTTACAGTGTAAGTCACTACTACTATTAGTATACTCCTTTTACTACTTAAGGAACATTTTTACGGTTTTTCTACTTTTGAAAACTATTGTTAAAAACTTTTTATACAATATCTTACCTAGTTTTTAACACATATTCCGTTGAGTCATGGAATAAATGCTTATAATAACCTTTTCTTTACAGCTGGACAAATAAATGAAGGTTTCTTCATTTATTTCAGATTTCATCTTATCATATTTATTCAGAATTCATCTTCAATAATGTCTGATAAAGAATAGTACTTTTTTGAGAAATAAATAAACAATATGAATTATGAGGAATAATATTATTTTACACTTATAACATGTTTCAATAGATTTATACTTAAAGAACCGTTTTAAATCCACTAAATAAATAGTTATTTAACTTAACATCGTATGCGCACGTTTCGGTCCCGTTCAGACCACCGTGCGGCGCAGGCGATCAGCTGCGCAAGTCGCATCGGCACCTCTTCGTCGTTCTCTGTCCCACATTCCCACTCCAATCATGAGAACCTTTTCTTAGAGGACACCCAGGTGGAATGGGAGAGAAAAACTCTAGAAACCGGGTCCCAAACACTACAAATACAATCATTGATTCACATTTTACCGAAGGTTCGGAGTTCACTGCCATTTGGTAGACACGCACACTACCTGAAAATGTCAATAAAGGTTGAATGAACGTAAATGAACCACTTACATAAGAATAAGAGTTTTATAGAAGTATAGGTACTTGTCTTAATACGAGTCAGGTTCATTTCTCTGGGAATATTTTTCAATGTATCGTACACTGAAACAGCTTTCTTTGTCCTCGACTCGCACGTCAGGAACCCGCCAGTCGCTTCCGATCGGCTTGCACCAACATAAACTGGTGAAGCCGCAACAGCACATACTTTCTCGCATTATTTCTAAATTTGCCATTTTCAATTATTCACAAATATCAACAAGAATGTGACCTGTGTCATTCTTTTAAGCTTCCCTTATTCTTCCTGTGAAACAATATGGAACGTTTTTTTTAAGGTATTTTTATATACTTTGCATTAACTTCAAGCAGAAACTGCGCAAAAACTACTAGTTTTTTTCCAATAATTCCTACATGCCCTTTAAAATCTAATTTTTTAGAGCAGATTTTATTTAATACAAAATATCTTCAATATTGTACCTTTGCAATGTTAACTTTTTGAAATTTTCGAAAATACAAAGTGTGTGTGCCGGAAATAGGACTAGCACTTGTAGCGTCGCCTGGTCCGGCGCCGGTGCGTCGGGCCGCTTCGGGGAAACCCGCGTTAAGACGGATGTGGATGGGGGTGGACGGGTGCGGCGCCACGCCGCGCCGGTTGTAAAAGCTCTCAGGAATCCCGGCTGGAATTTCCTTCAAAGGGACGCGCGCGGATGCGAGTCTAAGAGGTGTCGGTTGTAGCTCTGGAAAGGCTGGCCAGCGAGCCGTGTGTCGCCCGCTGCTTGTAGGGTGGGGGCGAGCCGGCGGATATTTAAGGCCGCGCCGACACGAGCCTCGCGGGATACGCTGGGTGTCGAAAGACGAGAGGTATCTCCAGTGCAATCCTTGCACGTGATCTTCGGGTCGAAGATCGGTTTGGCGATAAGCCATGTAACTGGTGTAGTTACGGGACTCTATGTCCGACAGCTTCGCACTTCGCGTTGCTTTTTGCTGCTTCCGAAGCAGTGGTTCTGGGCGAGGCCTAGGGGACGGTCGCGGGGTTTCGCGGCTAAGAGAATTGAAAGGTTGCCAAGGGGCTAGATTTTTGTATCATATCATTGTACATTAATTGTAAAAAATCTGTAAATATATTGTATTTATTCAATCAGAACAGTCGTCTGTGTTTTTCACTCTAGTACGTCACAGACTCGGAACCTTTCTTTTCTAAAACTGGTGGCAACGGTTATCGAAAACTCACGTCGGGTCTGCAGCAGCATCCGCGGGGACATCAGTGCGGCATCAGAGCCATCGGTGCGCGCTGATTTATCAGAACAGCACGCGTAAAGACAGTGTACGCAGTTAAACGTGAATACGCGTCGTAAATACGTGGCGCCGGCAGTGTCGCGCACGCCACGAGAAACCGAAAAGTGCGGTGTTTCGGTACGGTAGTTTCGGGGCGGTACAAGCCGACTCGGAACCTTTCTTTTCTAAAACTTGGTACTGGTACTGGAACGAGCTGATATTGGCACTGGAACTTGATCTGCTAATATTTGCATCACCGGAAGAACACATCACGGACCGACCTGAACGAGAGGAAGGAAGGAGGCCACAAACCGGATCCAGAAGGCGCTCACGCGACACCGAGGTCAACTGAACGTAAGTGTGTTTTTTGTTCTGGCCGGGGATCAATTCAGGCAAAATGGCTTTCTTAGCGGGTTATAGGAAAGAGGTGCTTGTTAGGGTCGCGATGGAGATGGGGGAAACATTAGAAGGGAACGAAACCGTTGTTAAACTTAAATCAATCATTACGGAAAGCGAGCAGTACGAGGAATCATTCGTGAAACAACTCGCTGACCAAGAAAAAGAACAGGTTGCAGAAATACGAGAGCAGGATAGATTACGCGAAGAGAGAGAACAGGAAAGAATACGCGAAGAACGCGAAGAGCAGGAAAGAATACGCGAACGGCAATTTGAACTTGAAAAGTTAAAACTAACGAATCAGGCTCCCACGCGTGTTTCCATAGGTAGTAGCGACACGGGAAATCGAACTAATATTCGTATCAGCCAAGTCATGGACAAATTCAAAGGCGAAGGCGACGATATTACGTTGTTTTTAAGTGTTTTCGAGGCGCATGCTCGCCAGCTTGGTATTGCGCCGGTCGAATGGGTAAGCCATTTAATGGGTTTACTTCCTAATGAGGTGAACCACTGGCTCGTAGTAGGATCCGATTCACCGGATCAAGATTATGACCTAATTAAAGAACAATTATTAGATATGTACAAGTTCACGGCAGAAAAGTGCCGGCAGATGTTTTGTAGTCACGTAAAAGGTGCAAAGACCACTTGGAACGTCTATGCACGTGAATTAGCTAGTTATTGTAAAAAATGGGTCTCAGGTTTAAAGATCGAAACATTTGAGCAATTGCTAGATCTCATTGTAACAGACCAGATGAAGCGAAAGGTGCCGGCGGTTATGCGTGACCATTTCATTGATGTGTGGGGTGAGGTTTCTGCGTCCCAAGATTTGGCACGAAGGCTGGACACCTACGAAAACAACCGGGCTAGCGGATATAAGAAGGATTTCTCGCGGTTCGGCAATAAAGAGCAGGCAGGCGAACGGAAATGGCCGAAGGCGACGGAAAGCGCGCCGACCACTTCCAAAACGGCAGTGCCGAAGGTAGCTAGTAACGCGGAGTTCGAGAAGCCGCAAGAACGGACGTGTTACTTATGTAGAAAACCAGGTCACATAAAAAGATATTGTCCTCAACATAGCAATAAACCTAGCGAGAAGATGTGTCACGTGGCCGACGCTAGTGCGCCAGAGTTATTGTCTCCACACACATTTCTTGCCAAAATTTGCGGCGAAACAGTCACCTGTCTCCGTGACACGGGGGCCACGATCGACGTCATCAACGCAAAGCACGTCACGCCGACACAATATACCGGCGAGTCCGTATGGGTTCAGCAGCCCCTGGACGAAGCGCCGAAAAACCTACCGGTAGCCAAGGTAGAGATTGTAGGGCCATTCGGTACTCTTGTTACAGAGGCCGCAGTCGCGAAGAATTGCGACTTGCCTTATTACATTTTTAGTAATCGTTCTGCTACGATTTTGAAAGAAATTAAGTAAGGTTTCTTAGAACCACAGCCTATCTGCGCGGTGCGGACTAGGGCGCAAGCAGTTGCTGAGCGCGTAAGGGCGGAAGGGCCCCAGACAATAGAGACGGTAGAGCCTGCCGAGAGTACAGGAAACGGCCGAGATCAGGACGCGTTCCAGGTAACCGCTTCGGAGGAAACCGAGGATGACAATAGAGTTGGTCAGGGCGAGGTCGACGCCCCGGGCAACTCGGAATCAAACGATCAGGAATCTGAATTAGATTTCGGTAGCATTGCTTTGGCTCGTTTGGACCCCACCGAATTTGCTACAGCTCAGAGACAAGACAAGGAGCTCGCGCCGTTGATTGAGCGTGCGGAAGGACCCGAGACGGATCGGCACGATTATGTTATGAAAACGGCCTATTGTTTCGTGTCCGGCATAGTAAGCGCGGAGAGCAGTTCACTATGTTAGTAATACCGCGGGTGTATCGTGGCACGATATTAAAACTCTGTCATGAAGTTGCTCACGGTCATTTAGGGGTCACAAAAAGCAAAGATGCCATGGCCAAATATTTCTTCTGGCCGAATTGCTATAAGGATATTGAAGACTATGTGCGTAGTTGCGACAGTTGCCAACGAGTAGGAAACGGCGGCGAAAAACTTCGCGCGCCTTTGAAAATTGTTCCTATAACGGGCGAGGCATTCGAGAAAGTGAATGTCGACGCGTGTGGCCCATTTCCAGAATCGGTCACCGGAAACAAGTTTATTTTAACGGCGATGTGTTTAGCCACGAAGTATCCCGAGGCTATTCCGATACGGGACCTAACTTCGGTCACTGTAATTGAGGCATTACTAGAATTATTCAGTAGAATAGGATTTCCACGCGAATTGCAAACCGACCAGGGCACTTGCTTCACGAGTGCTTTGACAGCGGAATTCGCCGAGCGGTTTGGCATTAAACTGGTGAGAAGTTCGCCGTATCATCCTCAATCAAACGCAGTCGAAAGAATGCATCGAACTATGAACCGGCTTATGAAGGTTCTGTGTTTGGAGGCAGGGACGGATTGGGAATGCCAGCTTCCCGCTATTATGTTCGCGTTGCGCACGAGTGTGCACGAATCATTAGGTTTCTCTCCTGCCGAATTGGTGTACGGGAAGAATCTCCGTACCCCCATGACACTTCTTTATGAAAGGCTTGCGGGAACTGCGGAAAGTGAAGAAAATTCTGTAGTTGAGCATGTATTCAAATTAATCAATCGTTTGAAACGCTCCCGTGACCTAGCTCACAATAGAATGGCTGAAGAACAGCAGAAACGTAAAGTGTGGTATGATCGGAAGGCGGTCTCACGTACTTTCGAGATAGGCGCGAAGGTGTTGGTTCTCGCACCTAACAGGACGCGGAAGCTCCCGGTTCAGTGGATAGGGCCGGGCGAGATTCGCGAGAAAATTTCGGAGCATAACTATGTGGTCCAGATGCCGGGGCGGAAGGAACCCCGCGTCTATCACATTAATATGCTTAAAAGATACCACCAGCGGACAGAGTACTTAAATGTGCTTAGTTCTACGACAGTGACAGACGCAGGTGACGAAGACGCGCTAGATCGCTATGCGCTTAAATTGGATTGTTGCGACTTTGACGCGGAAGAAATGCTGAGCGGGACTGAGGTCGAACCGGAGTTTCGCGACGCTCTGAAAACGGTCATTTGTAAGTACAGGTCTATATTTAGTGAGAAACCCGGATTGACAGATATCACAACTATGGATATCGAGTTAACTGATACTAGCAAAGTGGTTCGAAGCGTACCCTACCGTACATCGCCGAGGCAGGCTAAGATATTACGGGAAGAAATCGATAGAATGCTTCGCGACAATATCATTGTGGAGGCGGAGAGTGATTATACGTCTCCCATGATATTGGTTGAAGCACCGGGCAAAAAACCACGGCCCTGTATTGATTATAGGCGCCTCAACGAAATTATTAAGACCGAATACTTTCCGTTACCCAATCTCGAAGAACGGATAGAGCAGGTAGCTGCAGCTAAAATTATAAGTGTACTGGACCTTTGCAAATGTTTTTGGCAGATCGGTCTTACGGAAAGGGCACAAAGGTATTCGGCGTTCGTGACCAGTTTCGGCACGTACCGGCCGCTTAGATTACCTTTCGGAATAAAGAACGGTCCCTATCAATGTTGTCGTATTATGGGCACCTTGTTGAATAAATGCCAAAAATTCGCGGTACCATACCTTGATGACATCGCGGTTTTCAGTAACACTTGGCAAGAACACATTCGACACCTAGAGACGGTCTTTCGAATATTAAAATCCGCCAAATTGACAGTGCAACCGCGCAAGTGTTTGTTCGCGCGGGCTAACGTAAAATATCTTGGATACGTAGTCGGTAACGGGAAATTGCGGCCGGCCGAAGCCAAGATACAAGCAATCCAGAACTTTCCCAGACCAGAGTCAAAGAAACAAGTACGTTCTTTGCTCGGTTTGGTAGGATACTATCGACGTTTGATACCAGGGTTTGCGGAGAAGGCGGCGGCGCTGACCGATGTGCTGCGTGGGCGCGAACGCCAGGGTAAGATCGTCTGGACAGAGGCATGTGAAAGATCTTACAATGAGCTGCGACAAGCTCTCAGTGAAAAAACAGCGGTATATGCACCTGATTATAACAAGGAATTTCGAGTTCAGGCAGATGCTTCTCGGAGAGGTTTAGGCGTGGTTCTCTACCAAGTAAATGACGAGGGAGTAGAACAACCAGTCGTTTTTCTAAGCCGTAAATTAAATGATGCCGAAATGAATTATGGCACCACAGAACTAGAGTGTTTAGCGCTAATTTGGGGGTTGGATAAACTTAAAATTTATCTCGACGGGCAGGCCACAATTCAGGTCGAAACCGATCACAATCCGTTGGTCTGGTTGCGTAATACGGCCGGAAAAAACCCCAGATTATTACGCTGGTCTCTTTTAATCCAGCACCTCGATTTACGCATCAGGCACAAAAAGGGCTCAGAAAATGTTAATGCAGATGCACTTAGTCGCATGTTTGATGATGTGAATTGATCCACCGGCGAGAATAGGGAACACGCACGTTCATGACATGTATAAATGTCGGTGAAATTCTATGTAAATAATTTTGTAAATTCAAGGGTAAAATTGTTTTGTTGTTTTTTTTATATTTGTATATGTAGATACATACATGTGTCAATAAATTCAGTTAAGAACGGCACATGATGTATGTAACGAATTCCACAATTATGTAATATTTCAATGTAAAGTAAATGTTTGTATTTCAGGATCTTATGTAATTCAAGATGCGTCAAGAATTATTATGTAATATTTCAATGTAAAGTAAATGTTTGTATTTCAGGATAATATGTAATTCAAGATGCGTCAAGAATACTTATGTATATTTATGTATATAGGAGTAAGGTTTAAATGTACTGGCAACATAGCTTAGGTGAAAAGGGAGGGGGACAGCCCAGAGATTTATTTCACACATTTCGATTAAATAGGGTTTGATATTTTGGTATAATTATGTTCATGTTCATATAAAAATTAGGATGTAGAGGTCTCACGACCAGGTAACTTAGCAGAATTTTTTTCCTGGGCATATTTTGCTGCGAAAAAAAATTCTCACCCCCCGGCATGGGAGGGTCTGTAGCGTCGCCTGGTCCGGCGCCGGTGCGTCGGGCCGCTTCGGGGAAACCCGCGTTAAGACGGATGTGGATGGGGGTGGACGGGTGCGGCGCCACGCCGCGCCGGTTGTAAAAGCCCTCAGGAATCCCGGCTGGAATTTCCTTCAAAGGGACGCGCGCGGATGCGAGTCTAAGAGGTGTCGGTTGTAGCTCTGGAAAGGCTGGCCAGCGAGCCGTGTGTCGCCCGCTGCTTGTAGGGTGGGGGCGAGCCGGCGGATATTTAAGGCCGCGCCGACACGAGCCTCGCGGGATACGCTGGGTGTCGAAAGACGAGAGGTATCTCCAGTGCAATCCTTGCACGTGATCTTCGGGTCGAAGATCGGTTTGGCGATAAGCCATGTAATTGGTGTAGTTACGGGACTCTATGTCCGACAGCTTCGCACTTCGCGTTGCTTTTTGCTGCTTCCGAAGCAGTGGTTCTGGGCGAGGCCTAGGGGACGGTCGCGGGATTTCGCGGCTAAGAGAATTGAAAGGTTGCCAAGGGGCTAGATTTTTGTATCATATCATTGTACATTAATTGTAAAAAATCTGTAAATATATTGTATTTATTCAATCAGAACAGTCGTCTGTGTTTTTCACTCTAGTACGTCACACACTATTTTTTACCGTTTGATGCATACGAGGAGAACATTTAAGGAAAAAATGGAACAGTTTCTTTTTTGAAAAAGTGTAAAAAAATTGTCTATATTTCACGCAAAATTACGCGAAAATAACTAATTTTCAAAACATTGTAAATTATCTTATTTCTAGATTTGCCTTTAAAGAATAGATTTTATTCACAAGAAAAAATCTCTATATTCAACACTGTAGTTGTAGGAAGACGCCGAAAAAAATTTGAAGTTTTGCAATTTTCCAGAAATCAGGGATTTAACGGAAATGAGATCCGAGCCACTTTTTTAAGTTAATTGCACTATCCGAGGCCAAAGTTTAATAAAATAATTTTGGACCATTTTTGAGAATATTTTTAAAATGTTGAGGCTCTATGTAAAGTATCCCCCCCCCCCAAATCAAAACATGTATGGACGGACGATGGATGGATGGATGGATGGAGAGATATTCATGTACATTTTGTTATTAGGGCCCGGTAATAAGTGATATTTCTGTCGAAAATTCGCCGTTTTCCCGCGCACGACTACAATACTTTCGCTTCTTACGTAGTAAGGACGGTAAAGAAAAAACGGTGTTATTGTGGTTGTGTTTGTCTACAAGTGTAGTGCATTGTATGCGCAACAAGTTTAGTAGTGTTTTTGTTAAGAAATCATTTGCAAATTCAGAAATAAAAACGAGAAATTAAATAACTTCCCGACCTTAACCTTCACTGAAGTTAGAAACAAAAGTACACAGAAGAGGAAATTTGCCGAACAATATCAGTTAACATTAAGTTACATTATTAAATTATTATCAGTTACAGTGGAAGAGATTTAGGTAGTTAATTTTTGCCAATTTAACCTGCCATAAAGGATTTTGAAATAATTTGTTAACTTCAAATAAAAAAAATGTATGGCAATGGATGTGATGCGATTCTTATGTGTACTTGTTTCCAATAATTGAGTAAAAAAAAAACAATTGACTATGTGGGAGAGGACATTACTCGCATACGCCCCCTCCTCTTCCCGAACCGTCATTGGTGGCCCCCACTTCTTGCGAGCACGCGCGACCATTGATTCGGACCATTTAATGTTAAATTAGGGGATCAAGACAAAACATTCGCTCACATGCCGTTTGTAAACCTTCTGTAAAAATTTAAGTCAGTGGATCAGCGGAGATCGTTCATCTAAGCCGTTTGAACGGGAGAGGTGGCTCAGGGCCTCAACTGATATCCCTGCAGTGCCTTTGACCGGTAGGTTCTAGGTTTGTGTCCCGACGGTGGCAGAATTTTCGGTACCAGCTTGTCAACTAGGTCGAAATCAATCTGTCTGGAGGAGAATTCTGGCGGCCGGCTGCTCTAATCGGTAGTATTCCGTGGTTTCTACGATAACACCAGGCGAATGCCGGAGCAGTACCCTGACATGCGGGCCACTGACCTCGCGCGATCTTTCCTTCCTCTCCCTTGTCCTATCCTCTACCCTTACTTACACACACACTTACGCGTACTGCACTATCACACGTGCCGGGAGACCGGTCGGGAGATTAGAGCATGCCGCGGCTGGGGTGGTGCTGCGACCCACACGTCCAGTTACAAGCCGTAAGGCCAGCACCCGACCTGAGACGTCTTGGGGGTGGCGAACACAATTCGCCAGATGGACAGCTAGCTCAGTTAGACGTCCCAGTGTGGACACAAATAAAAAAATTGGGGGGGTCAGGGTCGTGAAGATCGTTTTGGATTGGATGCAAATTACTAAAAACTCGAGTTAGAATCACTTTTCACTTAATTCAGTATATTCTAGAAATATTTGCTGCTGTGACAGATACATAAAATGGCACACAGAAAAATCAAATACAGAATACTCTTGACTGTCTGTAAGAAAAACCCACACACACACTAATAACTCGATACACAATTTCTTACTCTTCTTTACAACCCAATTTTTTAACACACACACACACACTTTCAGAAATTCTGAGAATCGTTAAAATATTACTTTATACAAAAATGAAAGAAAAACACATTGAAAATCAAAACTAGTACTTCTGACTTAACATTGCTTTCACAAAAATGAAACTCTCTCTCTCTCTAAAATCCAGAGAATGATTACTATTATAATTAGTCTCTTACACAGACTCTTAATCACTAAATTACAATATCAGATCTTCGAATCCTTTTAAAAGAAAAGATTGATTCTGTTCTCACGTATTAAAATCGGAAACAAATGTACTTTTACTTTCTTTATCTTTTAAGCATGGCAAATATGTTACCCTCCCTTTCTTTCTACGTAACGGTTTCAGAATAAGCTTTCTGATTAAAATGAATTACTCCTATCCCTACAAAAACAGTTCATTTGGTATGACCTTACTTTATTCTCTTCTCGGCCGCGTCGGGAAGTCAGCTGTGCTTTCTTCTACCCCTTCCCTCGGGGCTGTTTCGGCCTTGAAGCGTCGGAGCCTCGGGTTGAGAACGCAGTTGCCCACCAGAAACGCGTTCTTCGTCTCGTTCAAGGTTTATATTCTTGCGTACTCTCATATGAATTTTACTTAATTTCCAATTATGATTAATGACCAACTGGATATTCAGAGTTGAAATGGATCCAGAGATCACCCTCTTTTATAGGAGCCCAAACTTTAAGAGAGCATATATATATATATATATATATATATATATATATATATATATATATATATATATATATAAACTGGAAAGAGAAATGAATGCAACTATTAATTACTGCCATCTATTCAAAACTCCTCTCCCTAATTCTCCTATTATAAATTCATAACGACTCTTATTATCTTTCTTCTCAGATTACGTTTAAATCAATTTATAATAGAATATTTACCTCTTCTTATCTTCCTGAAGAGTTTTTCTAAAAGTTGCAAATCTGAAGTCCGCTGCAATATCAATTTCTGGCGTGCCGTTTTCAATACGTCTGCCCAGTTCAGCTGCTAACCTCAGAAATAACTTGTTCTTTCATCTGACTACCGGTCTCGCCCTCGGTCTATTGTGGCGGTCTCTCTTGATCTAATTTCCAGTTAGCATTCCTAATATTCATCCGCGTTGGCGCGCGTTCAAAATACTCCTTTTCCTCGCTCTCTTAGGTCGCCTGTGACACGTTTTCGAAGACTAAGAAAACGGACGGTCACAGTGCACCGCTGCTGGAAGATAGCTGGTTGGGGAAGCTAGCTGACGGCAAGGGAAAGGCACTGGAATATTATAGCTTGACTGATAAGAATACACTTACTGACAGAGAAAATAATGGAGAAATTGCCCACTAATTGCTTGGCAGACATTTTTTCTACCTCTTTCCATGTCAAACTTAAAATAATGTAGCAAGTTGTTTAAAGACTTGGACAAAGCTGACCGCGCTTTTCAATATATTGATAAAGAATACCATAGCTGACAGAAACAAAATTAAATGCTTTGGCGGATCATACAAATATGATGCATAGGCCAGTCTCTGTCGACGCTCAGGCCATTGAAAACAATCCATCACGCCGGAGGAAGTAAAAAATAATCCTGATTGTTAGAGATTCTAAGAACAAGTGACTATAATATATGATCGGGAAAATGCAAACGCACCTTCGAAAGTTACGATCAAAAGTGAGGATGCGTATCTTGTAGTTTGACTACATATTACAATCACAATAAAGAAAAAAAAGTATTTTTTACTTGATTTCCTTTTTTTTAAATCTGCTTGGTCAAATTTATTTCCAGGTGTATTTTTTATTTATTATAACTTTTTTAAGAACTCAATTTGCTATGGCCGGCTAACAAATGTGAAAAATTCGCTAAATTTTATTGTACTGATTAATTAGTCGTATAATCCTGAGATTTTTCGTATTAATACGGAGCCCGCAGATGACTTCTGAAACCCGGAGACTCCGGATCAAACCCGAGGAGGTGGCTACTCGAAGACGATACCAAGCCATCAATACAGATAAACAAATCTGAAATGTTTGTCTGTTACCTTCGATTTTTCAACCATTAAATACTTTTTGAACTTGCTTGCTTGATTACTAAAACGAATTTCACGTCAACTCAATTGTTTCTTGTCTGTCTGTATGAACCGATTTAACTCTAAAACTACTTAAATTATCAACACGAAATTTAAACACATTATAGAAACTACCCGTGGGACGACTGGGTTTTGTTTTACCGTGATGTTCTAAACGGTTCCGGACGAAGCGATATGTGCGGGAGGGGCTGGATGGGGGGGGGGGACTTGTAATCAGGACTGCCATGTCAGGCCGGATAGGGCGGGCGGGCGAGGCTGCTTAAAGACGTTTGTGAGAAATAAGTATCCAGGCATCGCTTGGTAATCAGCTCGCGAGTTTAAAATAGACGTAAATACTTTGCGAAAACTAATAAAATCATTGAAGAAAGGGAAGTCGCGGAGACCAGATGGCATCTCAACTGATGGAGAGGCAATTTTATCGTATCGTATGAGATTATTTCACGTTTCAGTCAACTCGTTAAGCGTGCTCAAAGATTGCTAGCTACCGTTGTACCGATTTTTAAAAGGGCGACAGAATTGTTTTAGCAAATTATAGTCCGCCGATCCGGAGGCCGAGATCGCTATGGCAGTAGTATTGTAGCGATCTCGAACCGAAGGGTCGCGGGTTGGAGTCCCGCCTCGGGCATGGTTGTATTTGTGTTTGTCTTTCACCCCATATCATCACCATTTCGTTTCAGCTTTGTAGTTACCACAACGTTACCTCCAATAGTGGTCGCTAATGACCTAGAAGTTCATGCGACCTTAAATAAGAAAAAAAAATAGTCCGATAAGTCTTACGCAAGTTGTATGTAAGTGAATGTAGCATTTCAGCAATAGATATATTAGATATAGACAGATATAGATTAAATAATAGATATATGAGAACAAAAAGAAGGGCTATTGTGGGGACAGCGTGATTTTTGTAATGTTTTTTTTTTCTTGCGAGAATCTGTATCATTGTTTCAGGACATAGTAGGTGAAGTTGGTGTTGGTGCCATAATAATAGACTTTGGATCAGAAAGTGCTACATTTAGGTATTGACACAGAGTGGTGGCGTGGGTTGAGGAAATTCTCGGAGACAGGAAGCAGATAGTCTGTGTTGCAAGCGGATAGTGCGTGTTTCATTTTTAGCAAAGATTGCTTTAGAGTTCTTTCGTGAAAATGTCATTGGCTCTCTCCTATTCCTCGCGTTTGTGAATGACCTTCCCGATATTTTCAAAAGTATATATTGTAGACTGTGCAATATTTGCAGACTGCATAATATATCGTGCTATTCATTCAAAAGTAATCGAAGATATTTTGATGGATGATCTAGGTAGACTACATTTCTGGTCGGAAAAATTGCATGTCTTAAGTTGTTCGAGAAGCAAATCCATCACATGTGGAAGAGTCCGTAATTGCAGTGACGCATGACCCTTTAGGTAACGAGAATATTCCGAGAATCTTGTCTTAAAATTATCCAAGCGTACCAGTATTTTACAACAAATTGGTTTGGAAATAAACATGTTAACTTTGTCGTAGGGAAAGCCTGGTGGTTTTGCATTTTACTATGCCGATATTCAAAAAAAGTTCTGTGAAAGCGAGATAATTCACTTACTTATCTCCTGTTCATCCATTAAAGGAATACGGAGCGGTTTATTGGCACCCTCAAAAATATAAAAGGAAAAACTGAGTTGAGCACAGAGAAGATCATGTAAACTTACTTTCCTGGGAAATAGGAAGAAAGTGGGAGGTTTCCTGGGAAAGAGATGAGAGTCCCTAGATATCAGGAGGCGGTTAAGGCAAGGATCTGTGCCTTATTCAAAGCATATGCTACATGTTACCAGCTTGGAAAAACATCTACAGCCGACTCGGTCGATCTACGTACTTTAGTAAAGCAGATCACAAGTACAAACTTCAGCCTCATAAGAAAATGAGGAAATAAGAAACTGAAAAAGAAATAGCTGACCAAGCAGTTAAAAAATAATAAAATATTAATTAAAACATTGCTTAAGGTGCTTTCTATTTACATAATTGTGTTTATTAGAAATATACGAATATTAAGTCAATCGTGATTGGTAATAAAAATTATTCGGAGCTAGAGAATATGGAAAACAATTGCTTCCCTTGCACCACGTGATGAGGGAAAGTGTGGCAAAAATGATTCATTTACACCCAACTGCAGTATGTGGCTGAAACAACATAAAACAGATTACAACTGCATTTAAAAAAGAAATAGGAGTTTGCCAGGTTCTATTCCAGTCCAACGGTTTTTGATGCCTCTTAGCCCGGAAATAATGGTGAACTTCAAGACACTTTTAAGATAAATGTTTTGTAAGCCTTATTTCTTTATTTGCTTCTTGCGTCTGCATACCTTCATCGATGGTGAAGCTATTCACTATTGCAACGCGCACACAACTTCACAAACCGAAGTTGTTGCGCAATCTTACCTCAGTCCAGGCTTTTTTGCACATTCCCTTTTTTATTTTACAAAATTGTATCGGCAAAATCAAACCATTTAGCATTTATTCACCATACGGTACAAATATTATTGATAAGGTATTTACATTTTGCTACTGTGCGTCTCAAAAAGAATACCTTTCGTATAATTATGGTAATAAGTTTTATTATTTAGAAAAATAGACATCCACAGTTATATTCGACACCTTCATGACCTCAATCTAGCGAGTCTTTTCCGAATTTCAGATCCTTATTCCGAATACTTATTTTTTGCCCATTGTGTTCGGATGGTTAATTTTCGAAAATTACGCATTGCGCGTAGATTCTTATTTAAAAAGTCAAATTCGAAAGATTTGTCCCAACATATATTCATAAATTTCTTGGATTTCAACATCTTGCCGACTTTACACTATTGACCATTTATTGCACGAGTATCTCTAAAAATAATCAAATTTGAAAAAGACGAGACAAAAGAAAGTTGGAATGTAATGTCGATGCGTTGCGCACCATTAACTCGAAGCATTGTGTATTCACGAACAGATTCAGGGATAGCAGAGATAAGACTTACTGTCATCTTTCGGAGTGCTGACAGTGCTGTGAGCGCATGCCACCGTTGCAAAGGCAGTTGCTAGGGCAGACAAATATGAAGCGTGCAACAGATTGCAGATACCTGGAAAAAGCTGTCAACTGGTGCTCCCCACTACCTGAAGCTACAGTATGCGTTAGTCACACGGAAGCGACATATAGACACTTGTATTGTGATGCGAACCCTCGCCATCGAGTTCCTAGGTTGCGGAACACACGGACTCCGAGAAACTTTTTGTGAGTGTAATCCCAGGAGATAGTGCATTTACCTTCTACCCACTCCCCCCAAACACAAAAGTTGAGGCCAGGAAATAGGAGTAAAATTTTAAAAAATGTTTAGTTGGTAACGTGGTAAATTTAATTCTATTAGACATTTTCGTTCAAAATAGGGGCTGAAAATTGCAATGCGCATCGATATTACTTCACTGAGTATTCTTATTTCTATGAAATTTATTCTATTAATGTGTTATTTATGTAACTAATTTTACGTTACTTTTACAGTTCTCAAACAATAATAACTTTGTGCGCGTTAGCGATTTACTGCTTTCTCTCACCACTCAGCATCTGTCGTCAGCCAGCTGTAGATTAAGAGAGAGAGCACATAGAGGTAGAGTGAGAGAGAGAGAGAGAGGGAGAGACAGAGAGAGAGGGAGACGGAGAGAGGGAGGGAGGGAAGAGAGCCGGTTTGACTGAAAGTCAAAGTCTAAATCCGAGCAGAAGGGAGCGAAAAATGATCTCTGCGTCCTCACTAATTCTGGCTATGCCGAGGCCTCGGTTCTCCCTCGCCTGTACATCCCAGTGCAGCGTCGCCCCTTTCAATTTCTCCAATCATTTTCGAGGTTCCTTTTCTGCGCCATAGCCTTACGTTCAATTGGCTATAGGAAAATTAAGTCGCCATCTCTTCCAGCACGCAGGCCGTTAAGTCCATCCCGCGCACGAGTGCGGCCTTGTAGCATGCATAAGTTGCCCTACAAAAAACCCAACTCTCTAAACGTCAAATATGCTAATGTTGGTATATGATTATCTGGGGAGCACTTGTCTATCTCCGCCCCCCCCCCCCGCCTAGCTTTATGGGAGTTATCCTTAAACGCTTTCTTCCACAAAAGATTTCTCTACCCAGATCAGATACGCTTAGGGTGGAAATGGTTTTTTTCTGCTCGTTCTCGGCTTTTGTTGCGCGCTACGCATTAGAAACAACTGGTCTCCGTCTTTTTCGTCACTTTGTTTAAGTTTGTTTAAGTTTGCCGTGTGGTGAAGCTTTTTCTAGGGAAGCAATTACATTTCAAATGATAGATTTTTCATTATTCACATGGATAAGACAACAAATGGATAATTTAAACCCTGAACCGATAAGCACATGCGGAACCCACCACACGCGCGCTGTGAGTCACGCCGTATGCAACGGACCGATTGCTTCCAAAGGCGAGCTCGACTGAATGAGCCTGCGCGCGCCCACCACACGCGCCAGCGTATCTGCTGATCACAGCTGGATGCAATCAGCTCAGTGCTCCCAAAGAGCTTTACAGGCGAACTCTACCCTATCTGTTGGTGATAATAATAATTACATGCTCATTTTGTAAAGATAAGAATGGACGCGCCCAATTTAAACTGTTTTGTCTTGGATTACAAGTAAATGATTCTAAATTACTAGTCAAATGGTATTAAAATGTAAGATGTCCTTGGAAATTATAGGGGAATGAATGCTTCCCTGGCTTCAATGGAATAAACGCCTCTGAGTTTGATGAGTGTGTCATCACATCACAGAGTTCGTGATGTTTTCAATATTCCTTTCTATTCAGCTCGCTGGCAAGGAAATACTGCCTCTGACCTCTGGCAGTAACAGCACTGCTTGTAATCGAGTTTATAGCTCTGTAGTAGTGCTTCGGTTACAGTTCATGTAGCCATTGCTTTTCGTAGGTTAATTTCAAACACATTCAATTAAGTTGCTGTATTTCATGTTATTCTTACTATCTAACCAAGTAAATTTCAATCACTGAACATTGGGAAATAAAAATATTTTTTTCTGCCTCAAGAAAGAATAGTTAATACATACAAAGTGTAAAGGCTGTTTGTTTTCCGGGCTTGGCATTTGAAGCATCTCTTTTCAGAATCGAGCAATAACATTATAAATTGTATATTGCCGCGACCCCCATTACCACGACATTTTTGCCAAAACAGCTCCAAATTTGTCCTTTAAATATTTCCTCGTATGTAACAAAGTGGTGCTGCTCTCGTTTTCGACGAACACTTTGTACTTCCGAAATTTACACAAAAATCAAAGTTGCAAATACGAATTTCCCGTGCTGTGCGCCGTTCGCAAAATGGCAACACGGCGGAAAATTCGTAGGATTTTTATCATTATTGGTAGTTGTGATGATCGTATGATGTAGATAATATTCTTATGAAAGGAAATCTATTTAAGGGAGATAATATATTTAATTTAGAACTAACGAATACAAGTACACTTTTTAAAAGAAGTTTTGATCGCCGATCATGGTTTTGAAAATTTGGAAGCTCACTTCGGTACGATCTTGCATGTGTGAAATTATTTTTGCTTTTCTATATAATGTGCTGCAAATATGGTTAAACTTAAATATTTTCATGTTTGTTTCATTTGTTAAAGTAAGAAATTACTAATGATCCTGATAATGAAGAGTTCTTAACGACCATAAATGAAATGTTTGCAGGCAGGTATGGTCAGAAGAATTTTACAACTTGTTGTTTGCCAACAACTAGTTGTTTGTCATTTAATACTAAGATACGTGTTTTCAGTTTTACACAATATTAATGAATTCTGATTAATCTGTTATTTGTAAATTGGTTCATTTAAAAAAGGTTATATATACAATTAATTAATTATTGTTTTTTGTAAAATTAGTGTTAGCCTTTTCATATCTATATGCCTGTATTGTTTTAAGTTTTTTAAGGTTGTAAAATGTATGTATATTCACATCCGGTTCCTTGGTTTTGGTGTTGTCACAATATAAAGAAATAATAATAATAATAATAATAATAATAATAATAATAATAATAATATGATAATTATCTTACAAGTATAAGAAAGTAGAAATAAACAAATGTGTAATCTATATATCACTTCAATGTAAGAATTGTTTTGAAGTAACCAAAATAGCACATTTTCTATTTTTAATTAATTGTAAACTCGCACCGGAAGCTAGCGTGCACTCAGATATGACATATACTCTCGTCTCACCACCCAACATCTTGCTAGTATCAGTCATTCTGTGTGTTGGTGTGGTGAGGGTGATGTTGTGTCCCTCATTTCTTGTGAGATGCCGGTGACGGAGGATGGTGCAGTGAATGGTGTTGAGTTGTTCACGATGTTGCAAGGTATGTAATGTTTATTTAATATATATAAAGGAAAATGTAAATAATTTTTGAAACTTAGCTAGAAAATTGTGTCTCATACGTATGTTTTTTGGTAACATTATTCATGAACAGTGTTGTTTCCATTTTCTTTCATGTTAGCCCTGATGATGGGAATAAAAGTTTCCGAAACGTTGGCAAACAACTAGTTGTAAAATTCTTCTGACCAAGCCCCGTTAACCTGCCTGCAAATATGATCCTGATAATATAAATAAATGAAGATACGCACCATTGGCACCTCGTTTGAATTGGTTGCATTGAACTTATACAGTAGCGCAACGCGCCCCTGGTCAAGCGTCGAGCTCGTAGTAATCCCCCGTTAATATTTTGTTATTTTATCAGCACCTTTACAGCCGAGGGCGGAAATTGCACTATTTCAACATTTCCAATAATGCGAGAAAGTATGTTTCCAATAATGCGAGAAAGTATTGTACCACATCTAGTTTGGCGTTATAGTCCAAAAATGTTTTTTCTCTCGATTCTTTTTCTTGCAACATTACATAACTGCGTAATAAGAGAAAGCAAAAATAATTTTTGGGATCGGGAACACACAAAAAATGTTCCCTGTTAAAATATTCACACTTTTTCCTATGCGTGACATGATCTCTACGCTGCATAAACGAGAAAATAAAAATATCTACGGGTGGTGGCTCAAATGGACTTAACCCGGCCCTGACCAATTGGCTCAAGCAGTGCCGTTGGATTGGCAGCGGTGGATTAATTTCGTCTATTATCTTTTCCTGCTAACTGAGCAGCGCAGAGCAGAGGCAGCCAGCGGACATTCGGCCCTCTGTTACGAATAAACGCTGTGGCTCAACGCACGAGGCAGGCAGGGAGGTACCACTGCTATGGTAGTAATTCATTTTAAAAAGTACGAACACACTAATGTCCATAAAAAATATTTAATTTGATTTAATCGTTTGTTACGTCAAACTTGTATAATAATTCATACCGCAGTAGTAATAATTCTCGCATAAATACGACTTTTATCCTACGACGATTATAAAGCTATATTTTATTTGAATGTACATTTCTAGATCTACTACTCGTATCTTCAGGCATTATCTCTATTGGTCGAAAATCAACCATGTTTCTAAATCGTGAAATCAAGATATTTTAATTGGTTTTGTCATGGGATGGTATGTGTCGGTACGGATTGGTGGGAGTTTGTTAAAGGTGTTTCTTGATTTATGTGAGAAAAGAATTGCGTGGCACTTAAACAGATACAAGGTTGCACCATTGTCTTTGCTTCATGTGAGGTGTTTGTAAGCAGCTCTTTAGATTATACATATTACAAAACCGGTGCGACTTCCGTTAACTGTATATGTAAAGTGTCATCGTAGATAAATTCTCTGACCTAGTCAGTTGACGGAGAGTCGTTGACGAAAAAGGAAAAGAGAGGGGAGATAGTACCGCGCCTTGCTTGATCGCGGGAAGGATATGCTGAAGGATAGACCGGGAGCGGTAACTCAGTGCATCAACTGATGTCACTGCAGCGCCTCTGACCGGGAGGTCCTAGGTTCGAGTCCTGACCGTGGCAGGATTTTCGACTCTAACTTTTCAGCTAGGTCGAATTCAGTTGCTGTCTGGAGGAGAATTCTAGCGGCCGGCTGCTCTGATCGGTAGTTTTCCGTGGTTTCTCCGATCAACACCAGGCGAATGTCGGAGCAGTACCCTACCAAACGGGCCACGGACCGCGCGCGATCTATCCTTCCTCTTCCTTGTCCTATCCTCTCCCCTTACACACACACTTACACTAACATGCACCACACTATCACATATTCCGGGAGACCGGTCGGGAGCTTAGAGTTTGTCCCGACTGGGGCGGTGCCCCGTTGGTGGGAGAGTCCTAGTTAGGGGGAAACCCCACTAGCCGACGGTAGGTCGGCGCCGGATCTCGCTATCCAGCGGGAGAAGATCACCGCCATCTCTCGAGGAAAAAACATGCACTACACTCACGGGACTAATGACCAAAGCAGTTGACGCGCCCGGAAACACGAAAAAATCAATCAATCAATCAATCAATCAATCTGAAGGATAGAGAGGAAGGATTCATGTCGTACAGAGGAGAGGTCGGTGAAAGAGCTTTTGGGAAATAAGAAAATGAATGGGGGCGTGACTGTTTGGGGGATAGGGAGGTGAACGGCCTCAAAGGAGAAGTCGTCAAGCAAAGAGGGGCCCTGGCGGTTTCCTTAGGGTGGATGGGAGGAAAGTGCTCTTCACGTTTATTCTTCTTGTAAATGCCTACCAAATAAAAAAAATTTCTTTGGAGTTTAAGAGAAATGTGTATTTTTTAGTTGACAGCTATGTGGAATTTTCTTCGATCAATTTTTTTAACTACGCGCATTTTTAATCGAGTTGCACGCATTTCATCTAAACCACCGAAATCGTTCTCAAGCGGAACTTCCAGCTTTTGTTCCTGTCCTGCCTTAATATCCCGTATCTCATGGCGCTCTTGCAGTCACAAGGGGAAGCGTTTTTAATTGAGCCTTTCGGGGCGAGGGGAGGAATTCCTCCCTTGATTGAACTTGCGTCTAGCGCGGTCAGAGCGTCTGTAAAGAGGGGACAATACATCAACTGCCAGTCGGACTGCGTGGAAGGAGAATGTTTTGTTCCTTGGGAGGTCAAATTGGGTGTTTCAGATAATTTCATTGCCTGTGGAGTCCCTCTGAATCTGCTCAGATCAGGCGTAAGAATACTTTGCCCAGAGTTGGAAGAAGCAAATTGGTCTGTGGTTTTCCGACTGTTCGGTACTTTGGCAGTGTTTCGTAAGTGGGCGTAAGAATACTTTGCCCAGAGATGGAAGAAGCAAATTGGTCTGTGGTTTTCCGGCTGTTGGGTACTTTGTCAGTGTTTCAGCAGCTTGATAACTATTGCGAATTTCCATTTGGGGAAGTAACCAAGGGTGTAGATAGCGGCACATAGTACTTTTGCAGGGAAGATTTTCATTATGATTCCTGATATTTTGTCGGGTCTCCTACTTTCTTCGTGTTAACTTGTGTGATTATATCTTTATCTCACATTGATTGAGTAATAAAAGGTGTAGTTTGGTCATCAGTGGCAAGAGCAAGGCGCGCTGCTGTGATGTTTTGCAGTTTGATGGTTATCGCGAATGTATCGATAAATACACCAGCTTTTTCTGCCGCAGCGTAGTGCGTGGGCGGCAGTTCGCCTGGAGGATGGTGTGCCGCAATTGCTTTGTGGAGTTCTCTTATTTTGTTGTTGCCGGATGTCGAGTGCTTTGCCGATTTGGACATATTCAGCGTACTGTTCCCGTGTCTTGTTTTGATGTTCTCGTAGTTTCTTTGTGAGAAGACAACGGATATGTTAGTGGTTCGTCTTCGCTTTTGAATCTGTCTGGCAGAAGCGACGTCAGGCACGGCGGTTTTGTTTTATAAGTTTCAAGAGGACCTACGGTGAATGTGCAACCAGGGGTTTTTGTGGTGAAGTCATTGTAAGCAGCAAAAGTTAGGTTATTTAAATATCAAATGACGTGGAAATTCTATCTTGTGGAGTGATGTTTTTGATGTAACTTTGTGTCTTAGTTCGTCCTTAAAAGAGGGCCAATGAGACTCGGTTTCTGTTCTTTTAGGATAAATAATTGGAATAGAGTCATTTCCTAGGGAGAGTAGGATTGGGAAATGGTCAGATGGGAGTTGCAGAGGATAGATAGAGAGGTATATATGATCTTCTTAGAGTTTAACACCCCGTGGACGATTTCTAAATCGTAATACAATGTACATCGAACGAACATTATACATTAAAACCATCTAACATAAGAAAAAATACAACGCAAGGTGCGCAACTCAATTACATTCACATATTCATTTCAATATATTCACTGAAAACAGTCGTTCATACCTACATACAACATATAACTTACAGACACACCTAGTTGCAGCACTCTTAGCTCTACATACGAGTTCATACCACATACCCACGTACTCCCACGCCACATACACACACGCACGCACGCAAACACACTCTTATTACTGCAATGCCTTTTGTACACCCACATTTCTCAACAAGTAGAGCCAAGGTCTCCCCATGCAATCACAAATTTGCACTAACGTGCCTCAGAACACTTGTGTTCGCTCCCACGGCCCACGAACGGGTTCATCGCTCCACTTCATGCATACTTTCAGTTAACACATTATTACCGACTCGCACTATATAGATCCATACCAGTGTTCAAACAAAAATATTAAGAATGCGCGGATCACCAACACTTTCCTTCTTCTTAATGTTATTACTCAACAATTTCTCAATGTTTAAAAAAATGCTTTTAAATTTCATTTAAAGATCTACAATTGAATGAGTTTATACAGAAAATATCCAAGCCACAAGAATCAATATGGTTGAAAAAAGGCTGGGAAAATTGGAACATATCTTAAAATATCGAGCTGCAAGAATGCACGCCGAAAATAAGATATCTGGGATGTATGTGTAGAAATTATGGAAAAGTTAGTAGATGTATGATGAAATGATGGAAAAGTAAAGATGTATGTGTAGAAAAGATGGAACTAGTATATAGAAAATAGAAAACCCCTAAAAAATAATTTCGTGTCGTTCAATATAAAGTCTCTAATACTTAACATTAAACTTAAAATTAATACTAAATATTAAACATTCTGTAACAATACAATTGCTGTTCATTATCAACACAGAGGTCAACATCTTTCTGAAAATGCAATGGAAATATATTTTTCAAGATATGTGCATGCAAGCTGTAGGGAAATATGGCAAAGAAATCATGCTGTTCACCTTACCTTAAAAATGTAATACACCATATAATTATATCCTATTAATTTTTGTTATGAAAGGATATGTCAGTCGATTGCTAGACATTGCGTTTACAAACACTCACAAATCTTTTTATGTAAAAACACTCTTCGAACTTAAGAAAACTCGCTGTATTAGCCTATCTAAAAGCAACCTTGAACTCACATGTTTTCTCGAAGAGATGTCAAAAGATTTCTACAGATCGATTACAATTCAAAAAATGAAATAATGAACAAATGCCGGTACAATCGTGTTCATTTGATTAATTTTACGAATTTATTAAAATATAGACTTTATACTCGTACTATAAACGAGTGGTGCTACAGAATGGCACAGACTTTCTCGTAATAGTTTTCTATTTTCTTTGGTCTGAGGTAGGTATGCGGACTTGCCACATACTCTTGCCAGCTGCGATCTATCGCCGCCTAAAGTATATTTTTTTTAAATTAAAAAAAAAGTTTCCTAATAGAAGAACCGAAATATTGCTTTAAGAATATTAAAGAAGAGTAAAATCTCACCGTAAATGGCAATTTTCATTAAAAAAATTTGGAGTCGTTTTTAAGAAAATGGCGTTTAAGCGTTACTGTAAGTGCGAAAAGTGACACCCATTTTCACAGAAAACTTTTTAGTTTTTGAAAAATTTCGTTTAAAGTCATTTGAAGCACTTTAACTCACAAATGCAACAACGTTTACAAATCGCTAGAAATGTGCATATTAACGGCGTGACAAATATTTCAAGAAAATTACATTAGTGTAATTTTTAAAAAAAGCATGCAGCAAAATTAATTTAATGTCTATCTTAAGCAGTGCAAATAGCACTATCCGTTAGAAATGTTTGATAAAAAAAATTCGAGCCACTTTTGCGAGAATGGCGTTTGAGCGTTTTTGAAAATGTGGAATTTTGAACTCATTTTCATGGTGAACAATTGAGTTTTCGAGAAAATTTGTACATTATTTAAAGCACGTGTACTCGTAAATACAATAATGTGAACAAATTGCCGCTAATGTAAATATTACTGACGTAAAGGACAAATAAAAAAATACATTTTTGTAATTTTTGTAAAAATGAAAAGAATAGAGCAATATGGTGATTATGTCATCTTATAGAGTACATTTGGCACTATCCCTACCAAAAGTTCAAAGAAAAAATTTGGACCCATTTTCGAGAATATCTTGTTTTTGTTATTTTATAATATTCCACATGTTGATCGCAGTAGTCCGCGAAAACTACTAAAATTTTCAAAAAATGTACATGACTTTGAAGGAATCAGCTGTGGAGAACAAATTTCGTTTGAAAGAAAAACTCTATCTTCAATTTTATAGTTGTAGGAAGACGCCGGAAAAAATTCAAACTTTTGCAAGTTTCAAACATTCTGAGTTAACAGTGGAAATCCGACCTACGTCACCTTTGCATTTTACTCTACAAAATGTGCATATTCTTTCAAGTATTTTATTTTTAGTATATATAGTATTTTAAACGGCTCCAAATTTTTTAATGAAAATTGCCATTTACGGTGAGATTTTACTCTAATATTCTTAAAGCAATATTTCGGTTCTTCTATTAGGAAACGTAAATTTTTTTTAAATTTCAAAAAATAAAAAAAATATATTTTAGGCGGTGATAGATGGCGGCTGGCAAGAGTATGTAGCAAGTCCGCATACCTAGCTCAGCCAAAGAAAATAGGAAACTAATACGAGAAAGTCTGTGTCATTCTGTAGCACCACTAGTTTATAGTCAAGTATTTTATGTCCGTATTCTTTCAAGAAATTTAAAAGAAAACATTTGGAGCAGTTTTTGAGAAAAGTTTGAAAATATCCGTGGGGCTTCATGTAAAGTACCCCCAAATTTTAAAGCATGTTTTTTACAATCGCAAAACTTCTACTCGAGCCAGGTCGACTGAGGAATATCCATTATGGGAAAAATCCTACATATGATTAAGGCGCTAGTGGTGTTCACGGACGGACGGACGGACGGACGGACGGACGGACGGACTTTTGTCGTCAATCGATTTTCGGAATCAAGGACCCACAAAACATGGATTCTGGCTACACCACGTGTTACAGGTTTTCTTTTTTTAAATTTAGCAACAGGATTTATTTTATCCTCTTTTTGTTATCACGGCCCGACAATAAGAGCTTTTCTGCCGAAAATTCGCCGGTTTTTGCGCAGCATTACATAACTTTCTCTCTACTGCGGAAGCGAGAAAGTGAACGCTTTATATAGAATGAACTTTTAAATAATAGCAAGGGATAAAAATTTGGAGCCTACTGCCTTTCTTTTAAAGCAAAAATCACAAAATTTGTTTTAGTGGAATGCTTAAGCCTTTTTCTAAACGAAAACTGGTTTTAAATATAAACGATTTTTGCAATTTTCTAAGTGTCAGAGGTTCTAATGAAAATCGGAACCATACCGTGCTTATAAATGCACTATCTTCTATAAGAGCAAAACATTTGAAGAAAACATTTTCAGGAGTTTCAGGTAATGTATCCCGAAAATTAAAATATTTTAACGATCTCCGAAATGGCAGAACTAGATCTTACTTCTATATTTTCCAAGTTCCAGCAAAAAAGGTTCTAATCTATCAGTTATGCGTGACACACGCGTGATCGCGTCTGGTTGCGCGTTACCGCAAGCAGCACACCTTTGCAGGTGCTTTTCGGACGGTAGTGAATCACGTCCGCAAAATGGAATTAATTCCGAGTAAAGTTGGGACTTGATCGGTTAATTTAAGGAGGCAGATATGATTTAGCTGTGTACTGCCGAATGATGGTTGATCAATGCGAGATATTTTCAGGGGATAACCGAGTTTGCTCTCAGTGGAGTGAATTTTGAGAGGTGTCTCGGTGGGTAAGTGACGAAAAGTAAATGTCGGCTGGGAGATGAAAAGAATTCTGTTAGTGTTCTCGGACGCGCTGTTTGCTGGTCCTGTGTCCCCTCTTCCCCTTTCGGGTGCGTCGTTCGATCACGTGTGTGCAGACTGTCGTACTCTTGGCTATATTTGCATGTTCCAGGAAGTTCAATTGCTGGTGGTTCGTTTATTGGTCGTGTCATTTCCTACTCTGATGACCTTTTTCTTACGTCTGCTGCCTGTGAACGAGTCCTGAGGGATTAGGGGCTTGGAGCTATTGAGCTCTCCTAATCTGGTGCTTCGCGGTGCCGAAGACAGTCACAGAGGACAAGAGGTGTAGGATTGTAGGTGGCCTCCTTTGGCGTTGACGAGCAGCGCTCAGGGGAAGCCCCGGAGTTTCCTTTGTAGCAAGGAGAGTGGAATTGCTAGAGAAAGGGGGTGTCAGCTAGACACCGTAGCAACGCCCGCGTGTTTTCTGCCTTCTCAACCCTCGCTCAACCGGACACTTGCGTGTGGCGAATGGACAGGGGCCGGGGCGCCTGAGCGTGGGATAGGGCGTAACGGCGCGGTTATCGCGAGCGCACAGCGCAATGCACGTTTTCGGATCCAAAATCGCATATATCTCCTCTCCACCTGCAGCATTCTTAACCGTCTTTGGAACAGCACCAATAGACCTTAATTCTGATGTGTGTGCAAATTAAGCACGAATTTCACGACCGATATTCGAGATTCGTATTGTTGATGTGATTCCAATATTTTCCCTCCCTATACTATAGTACTAGGAGGAAAAGTAAAAAAATTCGACAAGAACCTAATTTACTAACATACCTATATTTTACATTACTATTTTTTTCCTAACTGTGTTTACACCTTCACGGTCAGTCCCAAACGCTTCTACCGGTAAATTCTTGATTTGATTTGATTCATTAGTGATTGCGGACACGACAACTAATAAGGTTATTAATCCCGTAAGTGTAGTACATGCTTTACTCGGGATGTGGAGGTGTTCTTCCCCCGCTGGATGACGAGATCCGACGGCGATCTAGCGTCGGGTAGCGGGGTTTATCCCAACGAGGTGTCTCACCAGCGGGGCACCGCCCCAGTCGGGACAAGCTCTAAGCTCCCGGCTTCTAGGTGTGGTAGTGTAGTGCGTGTAAGTGTATGTAAGTAAAGGTTAGAGTAGGACAAGGAAGGGGAAGGAAAGATCGCGCGGGCTCGTGGCCCGTTTGTTAGGGTACTTCTCCTGCATTCGCCTGGTATTGATCGGATAAAAAACGGAAAACTACCGATCAGAGCAGCCAGCCGCTGGAATTATCCTCCATACAGTGACTGAATTCCATCTAGCTATTTAGCTAGAGGATAAACTTTCCTACAACTTTTGTACAAAACTTTTTTTCGAAACCATTTACCAAGCGCAGCTATAGATTTAAACTAGAGGTTCTACATAATGGCACAGACATTCTCGTACCTAATTATTCTAATTTCCTTGTTGGGACCTGGCTTTAAGGTCTTGCAGAATTCTCTGGCCAGCTGCCATCTATCGTCGCCCAAAGTACATTTTTTGACAATTTCTCAACTTTTTGCTTTCCTAGTAGTACAACCGAATTATTACTTCGAGGATATTAAAGAAAAGTAAAAACTCGTCCTAAATAGAAGTTTTTATTGAGAAATTCATTGCCGTTTTTGAGAAAATAGCGATTAAGCAATACTGTAAATGCGAAATTTGAAGCTCTTTTTCTCGGAAATATATTGAGTTTTCGAAAAACTTAATTTACAGGCATTTTAAGCACATCTATTCACAAATGTAATAATGCATACAAATTGATGCAAACGCCAATATTAACGGCGTGAGAGGTATTTCAAAAAAACAACAAAAAAACATTTGTGTAATTTTTGGAAAAACAAAAGAATACCCCAAAATGAACTCTGCGTCATATCAAACAGTGCAATTATCACTATCCATTAGAAAAATTTGAAGAAAAAATTTGGAGCTATTTTTGAGAAAACGGAGTTTATGTGGTTCTGAAAATGCGGAATTTTGAGCTCATGTTATAGAAAACTGTTGTGTTTTCGAGAAACTTTATTTGACATTATTTAAAGCGAATATACTCATAAATACAATAACGTGCAGAAATCGCCACTAATGTAAATATTACCGACGTGAGAGAATGGTCAAGAAAATTACATTTTTATCAAAACAAATGAATAGAGCAATATGGCGTTTATGTCATCGGATAGGGTGCATTTGGTACTACCTCTTCCAAAAATTTAAATAAAAAATTTGGAGCGGTTTTTGAGAAAATTTTTGTATTTTTTATTATTATTGCAAATTGCAAATATTTCACGCTCTATTGCACGAAAACTGCTAAAATTTTTGAAAAAATGTACTTGACCTTTATGATACAACTATTTATGGACAACAAATTTCGATTGAAGGAAAAATCTCTATCTTCAATTTTATAGTTGGAGGAAGACGAGGGAACAGTGTTTTAAGTACCATCAGAATTTGCAAAAATGTGGGATTGTCTTGAAAAACAAGAGATTCCAGGTTTCAAAATTCGTTTAAAAAATTGCCTTTCAACAGTTACCATAAACATTACCACAAACATGAGTAAATACTACAGTATATCGCCAGAGTCTGATGATGTTACCATCATACACGAAGTTATGAATCTATTGATTTTTCTAACAGGATTAGTTTCTTATCAAAACATTATTTCTAGAACAAGGGCCAAGTGCCTCTCATCAAAATCATTCAAATACGACAGGGGACGAATGCTTTTTCCTTCATGCTTTTAGTTGAATGTGACTATTCCACTCACGAAATTTCAGCCAATAGCGTGCAAGAACTGGGACCCTACCAGTCAATTAGAGACGATTTTACCATACATATTTATCAGATATTGATTATCACCTCCTAGGAGGTGATAAATTTTGCGCCTTGTTTTGTCTGCAGATAGAGGTTATGTAATCGTCACTCAAAACATATCTCCAAATGAATGAGGAACACCATTCTTCAATTATTAATAAATTAAGACATAGTAGCTCTTCAAATTCAACATCTTCCTTAAAAATAAGCAAGCAAAACACGTTTCCTTCGAATTTAAACTTTAAAGATTGTGTATTCAATAACTGTGTTTTCAAGTAATTTCGCTCTTAGTTTGTCTTATCTTTATTTTGTTGTTTATAATTGCCCTTATGTATATATTGCTGTTCGATGTAAAATAATTTGAATAAAAGAATGTTAATTATTAATAGTACATTACATTTATGAAATTTCATTCGTGAAATAGTCTTAGTAAATTTCACCCGTGCTCTGGAAATTGTACATAAATCCCCTCCTCGCTTCGCGGGCCGGGGATTTATCGACGATTTCCAAACCACTCGTGGAATTACCTTTGATAAATTCACCCACAATAGAATGAAATATTCTGCAGTGGTTATCGGAAAGTGTGATTTGTTTGAAATGTTCTGTGTAATCAGACAGAAATTATAGGAGAACATATTGCTGAAGCAAACGAAATCTTTTTGCCGATTTGTTCGGTAAAGAGACAATGAACGGGAGCACTGGACGATTTCGGCTACCAGGTTCTTTCAAAGACGATGATAAAACTTCAGTTTTGTGTTGCCATAAATCCGCATGAGATGCAGCCCGCTAACGTGGATGTCGCTCCTACCATCAAGTCAAGTTTGGGAAGACAAAATATTTATTTATTTATTTTACGTCAAAAAACAGTTAAAAACTGCGTATGACGTGCTATGGGGAAAAGTGAATTGTGTGCACATTTTCAAAATTCTGTGATCCCCACACTAAGTCATATACTACTTAAATTTTGAATTTTGAAAGGGAGAAAAAAAAACAAAAAAACTCCCTTGTAATAAAATCTATTTTCAAGGATAAATAAGCAATAAATTTTGGCTCTTATTACTTCCTGCCGCAACAACATGGAAACGATAATTTGAATAATTGTATTTCCCACTGAATTCTAGAAGACGTGCACAGAAAATGAAGTTACATTTATGTCCAGAAGCAAAACAAGGGGCCATCTCAGCATTTGCTCAATGGATCAGGGAAACTGGACGAAAACCTGATCGAGATGGGGGTCATTGACCCGGAAGCTGTGTTACAATAGTTGTTACAGGTTGTTTATACTCATTTATGCGGTCCAAAATATTCGTTAGGATTGGAGCTGGTCGTCTGGCACACACGTGCCTAATGAAAGTGTTACGAAATGCACCGTGAGAACATCTTACTTCATATAATCAAATGGTGTCCTGAGGCATGTAGCTACAGAAAAGCTGGATTGAAGTGCTTTTCTCTAGGCAAACACGTTCTGAGCATGCATGTGGTAATTCCCTTGAAACTGACGAGGCTGGGTATAGCGTTTCATTTTGCGTTGAAAATTTCGCTCAAGAAGCCGTCGAAACGTTTTTCTTATTATGTTGAAGACAGTAATTAGTTTAATTGAAGGTATGTTTTTGATAAACCTATTTCATTGAGAAAAATGTATCTTCACAATTGTGGTTGAAAGAAGACGCCGAAATGATTTTATTTTTTTCAATTTTTGAAAAATTAGGCATTTCAACGTACATGACACCTACACCATTCTCTTAAGCGTCCTTTATGCTATCTAAGTTCCAAATGTAATCAAAAATGTTTGTGCAGTTTTTAAGAAAAAATGGTTTTAAGAAAATGAAACTTGGCCACGTTTGACACAAAATTCCGCATACTCATGTTTTCGGTAAATTGAACCTGACATTATTTTTAGATCTTTTTTTTTTTCAAGAACACATTTCATTAACAAAAAATATTCATCTTCATAATTGTAGTTGTAGGGGGACGCCAAAAAAAATTATTTTTTTCAATTTTCGAAAAAGAGTTTTCAACGAACCTGCGCCATTCTCTTAAATGTCCTTTAATTATCCAATAAAAGGGTTTTATAAAAACGGAGCGATTTTTTGAATATTTTGAAAATGTCCAGATGCTTCATGTAAAGTACCCCCCCAAAAATAAAATATCGGTTTCAAATTCAAAGGGCCGCGACATCAGCCTGATCGATTGGGGTACATCAATTTTAGAGAAAATCGGCTGAACGGTTTAGCCTCTAGCGTTGTTCACAGACGGACAGACGTTTCGCTGTCAATCGATTTTTCGGTATCAAGGACCCACCAAACATGGGTTCTGGCTACATCACGTATGAGAGAATTTTTTTCCTGAATTTAGTAACTGGGTTTATCCACTTTTTCATTACGAGGGCCCGGCAACAAGAGTTTTTCTGCCGAAAATTCGCCGCTTTTTCCCGCAGCATTACATAACACACAGGAGATAACAAGGGCATGGGCATAACACAACATAACAAGGGCATTACACACTATAAATATTAGTGGAGTTGCGCCTCCTCCCTCGGGCGGTGACTCTGATGAAATGAACTGTCGAGATATTGTGTATGGGACAATAATTATCAATAAACACATTAAGTATAGAAAACATTTCTTTTCATAAACATTTTGGGTAGGAGCCGCATCGCAGTGTAATGGGTAGCTACTCTATTGGTTTGTGTCCTCATACAACCGCTTAGGCACATGTACTGCAATATCGCATAATACATTTTAATATTTATCTGTAGTGAGGTTTGGATGTATTCATTCAACGATGCGGCTTTTGTCAACTAAACTCAATATATTATTTTTTTACCTTCCACTATATACGTACGTATGGAGTAATATTTTTAAATAGTACAGAGAAAGTAATGTAATGCTGCGGAAAATCTATTTCGAAATTTCGACGGAAATAAACTTTTTAGTTCAAAAACCGTTGGTTTTGGGGGCCCCTTACATCGAAAAACGTTTCAAAACATCCGTCAGTCAGCCGTCCGTCCGTCCGTCCGTCTGTCCATCTGGAGCGCGTAAAGTAGTTGTAGGGTATTTTCAAAAATTAATAATCTCCAATCGATGTGTCCCGATTCGAAGTTCTACGATTTTGGAAAAAAATTCTTTCAATTTTGGGGGTCCTTTACAAAATTTCAAATTTGAAATAAAGGGAGAAACAATTAGATTTTTAAGAGTCGGGCCAATACAAGCGAGTACGACAGAGCGACTGAATGGTGTACCGGTAAAGCGCTGCTCGGAGTCAACACGATGGACCTAAGTTCGTGTCTCGGCGCGGAAAAAAATTGTTGACACTTTAGCAGATTCATATAGTAGTAAAATATTGCGGAGCCGTTACAAATAATGCGAGAAAGTATAAGCTGTTGATCTCCCCTGGTTCCAGAATAGGTATTCTGCTAGCGGTTGTCGCAAGTACTAAACAGTTTGTATTATGTAAGTTATTATGTATTACATAAGTTATCATACTTTACTTCGAAAAAAAATTACATTTCTTCAAAATTCTCTTGAAAATGGCTTCAAGTTGTTTCTTTTTGTTTCACAAATAGAACTGCGGACTTAATAATGTGACGCAAGTCTAATTTGCATTATAACAATTATAAGACTTCCAGGCAGTGAAATGTGAATAGTGGAACCCAAGCTTGTCTTACTGGTCTGCTTCCATGGTTACTGTCTTTCCCGATGAGTGTTACTGTTCGTTGTGATAGAGCTCGCATTGGTATTGTAATGGCCCATTTGTTCCTTGTACGAAGCATTCAGGGTGAATGTGACCTGCTTCGTCTTGAGCCGCCGTGTCCTTGCCCTTGTTTTCGATTGTTGGAGAGTGCGCGTGATTGTCTGCGCAGCCACCAATGCAAAGGATTCGCGCATTTTACAACGCTTTGAAGTGGTTTTTCACTGTACTGTTCGCCCTGTGACTGTTGCGAGAAAATTCCAGACAAGATGCTGACAAGTTACGAGGAATCGTTTTTGTCGATTGCAAAACGAAAAATTATGTTTGTAGGTTTTCACGTCACATTGCCCTTGACAGGTCGTTCAAACTGGTTTCGGTCATTGAGCAAAAAGTAGCCTCTCAGTCGACAATTTCAAGAACGTTCTTTCTTGTCCTTTCTTCAATGATATTCCCATGTTTATACCTTGGGTCATGCCTTGGCATAACATCCCAAATTCGGTTTTTACATATGTATGTATTATTTGGTGTAATTATGAAATCCATTACTTGTTGCAGGGGATCTTCCCAGATTTTTTAAGACACTATGCCAATACCTTTATCTCCCAACATGGATGAGGCACAAAGGTAAATTGATACCAGACTACAGAATTAATTTAATTAATCAGATTTTTTCATTGAAATTATAAGTTTTATTTGACATTGAATACCTTTATTAATTCATGTATTCTATCTATATGAAGGTTGGATGATCCAGTTGCTTCAGTAAAATATTCATGCTCATTTCGCAAACTTCAAGGTAAGTCTCATTAATCTTTTTGAATCAATAAATATTTTTCCAAGTACCAAGTAAAATAATAACTAAAAACATCAATGATATAGGTTCATAAAGTACATTTAAACTGAGTTATTTTATTCACATTCATTTACTTTATTACTGAATAGCAAAGTATTTTCATTTGTGTTCGAATTATCGTTTTAGACCTTATCCCTGCTCGAGTAGTATTATACTTTCTATCTTTCACTGGATTCTTGGTGAGCTTCATGATGCGAATGGATATTAATCTTGCTATGGTTGCAATGGTGAAAACACCTCCTCCATCACAAAATAATTCAACAGATGAGATATTAAACTGCTACGATACTGGAAATTTATCAGCTCCGTTATCTGAAAATTCAACAAATGTAAGATATTTGTGGTAATCCTGTTATGTTAAATAAAAATGAATAAATATGTTATTCAAAGAATTTTGAATTACATAGTAACCTGTATTTTCTGTCATGAAAATTGACTGCATGTTCAATTTGCAGGAAGAAGGAGAGTTTGATTGGGACCCCACAATTCAGTCTACTATTCTTGGTTCCTTTTATTGGTGCTACATCCTTTCACAAGTTGCTGGTGGTATTTTAACCCAGACTTTTGGCACCAAGGCTGTGTTTGGTTTTTCACAACTTGCTACTGCAGTGTGTTCACTTCTAATACCTTACGGAGCTTCCATTCACTTCAGTGTCATAATTCTGCTAAGGTCCATTCAAGGATTTGCTTCAGTGAGTTTCCTTCAACTTCCAGAAAGTTTGATTTTTTATCTAAAGTTAAAACAGTTAATTTCTACATGTAAATGACTAATTCTTGTACCTAAAACTTTGCATTTGGTAAGTTTGAATATAAATGTTTTAAAATAATAAAAGTTAATTTATTTCATCATTAGATCCAATTCATCTGAGGTAAACTTGCTATTTTTAGGGCTTAACATGGCCAGCTATGTATGCTATTGTGGGTCACTGGATTCCTGTTCTGGAAAGAAGTCGTTTTATGTCATCATTTCAAGGTATTTGCTAATATACTGCAGCAATGTATTATAAAGCAAATGGCTTATGACCTGCCAATGAATTAGTAATTTATATATCTATATCTCCTTTTAAAGGTTTTAGCTTTGGCATTGGTTTGACATATCCACTCTGTGGTTTCTTGATTGCTCACTTTGGATGGCGAGTAGTCTTTTATGTAACTGGGTCTTTTGGAGTGTTGTGGTGTATTGTTTGGTGGTTTCTTGCATTTGATACTCCTGCAAAGCACCCTCGGATCACGGCATCTGAACGGCACTACATTGAGAGCAACGTTGGAAATACTGTTGTAGGTGAAAAGGTGGGTTTCAATTGTACAATGTGATTTTAATTTACAAGTAACTGCTAGTATGTTTCTATTATTTTAACTAACATGCTTGTTTATTTCCTTTTTCCTTGATTATTTTTTATTTTCAAACCTCTCCAGTTTTTTGTTCTATTATTTCAACAGAACTTTTGTTTTTATTTATTTTGTTCCATCCCAGAAGCCGTCCACATTTTTTGTGTGTTCTAGGGTTTACCAGTTCCATGGTGTGAAATATTCAAATCATTACCTGCCTGGTCAATAGGTATTACTACATTTGGTCGCATTTGGATACATTACACATTTATTATTCCAGGACCAATGTATATGAAAACAGTTCTGGGGTTCAGTATCCAGAAGGTGAGCACAGATTCTGTGGGTGCATTCTCTTAGATATTGAGAAGATTATTTAATGTTTCCTTTGTTTTGCAGAATGGTTTGATGTCTGGGTTGCCATTTTTGTGCAGTTATGTATCCTCAGTGTTCTTTTGTTGGTTGGCTGATATTTTAGTGAAACGCAAAATCATGAATCTCACTAATGTGAGGAAAGTGTTCACAGCATTAGGTGAGCTTTTTTGTACGTTATAAAATGAATCTTTCAGGCAATTGACATTGTAGACATTGTAATGGTCTTCATTTCTATCTTTGTTAAATTGAATTTTGTGGGAAAACAACCCAACCTGTAAATTTCAAACTTCAGAGTAATAGAGAGCTACAATTAGAACTGAATGAATTCTATTTTCTGTCCCTTTCACATTACATTTGTCAACCTTTCCATGCTATTTTGTGGCTTTCAATTTCAATATCTCAGGATGGAGTGTCAAAATAATTATCCTTCCTAAAGGATCCTACCTGCCTAAATCTAAACCAGAGTGTATTTAACAATTTATTATCAGAAGTACCAGTGTGTGATGTTTCCATTGAAAATAATAATTTGTGTGTGTGTGTGTGTGTGTGCGTTTGTGTGTGTGTTTGGTGTGTGTGCGTGTGCATACATGTCAAATATTTCCACTTCATGATAAACCATTTGCAGTAAATGATAATAATTTTTTCAATATCGGTGGAAAATCTAAAACTTTATTTTAGATAAAGTAAGAATTTAAAATTATATTTGTCGCGATTGTCACAAAGTGGAAATATTTAATTCCACTGGTATCTGGGACCTTTTGTTTCCTTGACAGATCCCTTCAATCATCTTCATCCTTCAAACCAACGGTAATGTATATAAGAATGATGATCATTATAAGATAATTAAATCAATTCAAGGTTTGTTGATTCCTTAGCTCAGTCAATAGAGCTTCTGTCTAGAAACCAGAAGGTCAAAGACTGGGTTTCTGGTGGAATCAAATATTTACACTTTGAGATAATCTATTTTCATTATTAATGTATGATGCATAAGTACTGTATAATCATCTTGGCAACATTTATTTCTCAAAACCTGTCTGATTCAGCCTACATTATGTGTGTCATTCCCTTTTGTTCTTCCCCCTTCATACTGATTGTATTATATATTATGGGGTGTGTTTTTTCTTTATTAATTTTGATGAATGATATTTCAAATATTGTGTTATTTAAAAATGGATTTGTATCTGTTAAATTGGGTGTTCAAGAAAAGAATAATATATCCAGATGAGTTAAAGCTTTGATATTGCTTCATTCTTTAGGTTTCTAAAAGTGTAAATATTCTGCTTTGTTTCAGTATTTAATGTTCATTTCCCTTTCAGCCCAGATTGTTCCAGGATTTCTGTTGTTGGCAATAGGATATTTAGGATGCAATATTGTACCAGTCCTTATTGCATGGTTTGTAGCTGTTACATTTATCACTGCAGCCTATGCTGGTGCTATGGCTAATATAGTAGATATTGCACCAAATCTAGCTGGTAAGATTAAGAAATAAATCATTGTGAACATGTGTATTAATATATTCCTTTTACTGATACTTTGGAGTGATAATGATGTTAAATTAATTTACAGGTCCAATTCTGGCATTTGCTCAGACAATCCATATGAGCGCTAGTTTTCTGTCTCCAATTGCTGCAGGTATAATTTTACAGGAAAATGTAAGTAGTTCACAGCACTGTGAACATTGGTAACAAAAATTTTTATTTAAATTTGAGAGGAAAAGAAGCAATAAAATGCAGCTTGCGTGAAACTATATTTAAATTTTTTTGTATATAAGCAATTGCACAAATGTGAGTACTGGATGAAAGTACTTCCAAGTAATATTCCTAAAGCAATAGTTTATAAAAACTCGTGTCTAATTCTTTAGTGAGGATTACCATAAAACATAACACATGCATAGTTTTAAACCCTGTGATATTTATTTGAGATATTGAACTACAGTAAAACTTGCTCAATGCATATTTTTTCCTTATTAAGCAAATTTCCACATTATGTAATTCGTTTGCCGGAACTGCAATTTATCTCTATTTTGAATTTTGTGCCTGAAGACCCTTAGTGAGATCGGCAGCAATTCTCGAAAAGTATTGGTTAAAGAGACTAGCCACTGTTGCCGGGTCGTTTACATTTATATCGTTATAGTTTAAAACAACATTCTCTATGGGTTTTCTAGTTGATTTGGTAGTATTTTTTATTATATTCCACATTGCTTTTGTTTTATTATTTGAGTTCAAAATATCATGATCGTTTTTCATGATTTTAGCCTGCCTTATGACTTTTCGTAACAATGTTTTGTATTTTTTTAAGTAGATAAGGAAATCTTGAGATACGTCACGACGTTTAGAAGTGAAAGAAAGAATTCACTTGTTTTTACAAGATGTCCTAATTCCTTGTATTATCCAAGAATTGCTTTTCCGTGAAATATTTAATTTTCGTTTTTGAAGAGGAAAGCAAGTGTTAAAATGAATTGAAAGAGTTGAAAAAAAAGAATTATATTTGTTGTTTGTATGAACAGTATTATAAACCGCTCTATTGGTTTAATGATATGAACATATGATGAAATGAAACTGCAATGTGCACAAATTGTTAGCAAACAATCCAGAAACTTATCTAAACTGACCAAATATGTTTTTGGTTTTATTTACCAAGTATTCTGGAGATTTTTTAATAAGCTTCAGAAACAATTATTGTAACAAAAGTTGTCAGAAATTTGTGATCACCTCTTAATTCTGATGTTTGTATGCATTTTGCGGCTCACACATCCAACCCCTCTTCACAAATGAGGTGTCCAAAGAAAGATGATTTCGTAGAGAGGTATCAAATTGCACTTATACTTTATAAATATGAACTTTATTGAAAAAAGTGTCTAGTCAAGGCGCAATGTAATTCCACAATTCATAGCTTATTTAACTGTTAGGTTCTTGATATCTAACAGGGTTAATATGTAAATGGTGGATCTTAGGGACTTAAAACTGCTTTTCTTGGCCAGAAGCCTTGAGTTCAGTTCCTTACACTGAATTTTATAAAATGAGATCTATTGACTTCCCCCCAAATCATGGTAAGAGTGGGCATGTCGTATCTCAAATTCTATTAGAACATGTTTTGGTAACATTTTTCTTTTTCCTTTTGTATGAAGGCGCAGAGAAAAGGGAGGGGAGTGGAGTTGAGTTCACACATTACTTGGGTACATAAATGATTTAGAATTGTGTGGCTTCAAGTTGTTTGTGAAATCATTATGGTTGTCTCTGGCGTGAAGATGCAGGGTCATGTCCCCACCAAGGATTTGCAAGAATATCCAGTAGTTAGATTTCCATTTCATGATTTACTCAAGATTCTTTCAGTATTGTGAAGATTTTCACTTTTCGCCCAATAAAAGAACATAATAATAATAAATTTACTTAATGAGGGAAAATAAAAACATCCATTTAATATTTGTTCAGGGCCAGTGATTTTATGGTATACACTGTAGATTTGAATAAGGTATCTTACTGAATGAATACGCTTCCAAATTCAAAATGGAAGAGAACATTTATTCATAATAATAATAATAATAATAATAATAATAATAATAATAATAATAATAATAATAATAATAATAATAATAATAATAATAATAGTTATTATTATAATAATATTGTTTTTGCTTTGTATTATATTGTTTTTAAACTGAAAATAACAAAACATTTAGTTAATTTCACAATTTTCATTAACGATATCTATGTTTGTCTTCTTCACCTTTCAAATAACAAATGTCCTTCCTTTAATATATACAATTCACTATATCTACTCTCCCAAATATTCTAGTCCATTTCATTTTTTCGTAATCAAAACATCGCTATCACAACATTGCATTTCTTACGGAAAAATTTCTTAGATAACATTTTTGGAGCCCCTTTATCCAAAAGCTTTCTTTTATTTACATACATTGTACTTATACAACAATTTTCAGTTTAATTTTGAAATGTATTTTTGGGCAGCTTGTGGGAGGGATCAACTCCATCACGGCCACATTTTTTTGTAATGGTTTCTACTTTTTTTTGTTGACATCTTAAGCAGCTTTCAGTTGATTTTGGATTTTGACACAAATTTAGGAGATTTTAGAGGGAGAGGGGATTGAGTTGAAGTTAAAAATCTTTCAAGGGGAGATTCAAAAGTTTCTTCACAAGCCTCAAATTCACCCATGAAATAAAATTTAATTTTAAATATTGTAAAATAGCAAGTCATTGAATTAATGACTGTAGCCCAACAAGCAGACCAACAATATTTTTCAGATTTTATATCCCTGGACAATAGACAATAATTACATACTATTGAAATATAGATCCGGGAACAATATCTGAATACCCAAATGAGTCTCTCATGGTTAATTTTAAAATGTATCTGTATGTTCTATACTTCATTTTATTTGAGATTTATCTTATTTATGAAAATGAAATATTTTATAACGTAAAGCTACGAGGTCCTTCTTTGAATTTTCAGAGGTCATGCCCCCCACCATTCCACCCTTCGTGCAAATCTTTGCTAACTTCTGTTGCTGTCTTGTTCATTTCATCTCTTAGAACTTTTAATTCGTTTGATACTTTAAATTGTTATGATAGTTTTGATAAAGATAACTACGTGTTTTGTTATGAATTATATATAGATAACTTTATGCAAAGATATGAAATAGATGTTTAGACATGATACAATATTAAAAAAATATTAATTGAACATGTAGCTTATTCCAATATTCATTTTTAAGTTGAATTTTCGCATTGGGACAATCAATGTCAGTTTTAAAATGTATAACACTTACTTTTTGGCTTGATTTTTACCCCTGTTATCTGGGAACAATACATGTGGCCATTTTCAATTAGTGAATGCACGAGGTTTATAGAATAAGAGTGAATCAATTGTTTTGAATGTGCATTCAACTTTTTTTAACTATTGGAAATGAAGTTGAGAAATTTCTATGCTTTGAATGCTATGTAATTTATTTATTTAGTCAAAAACGGTCAAAAAACGGTATGTGACATATGGGGGAGAAAATTAACATGAGCAAACCAGCTCAGGTCACATCGAATAGACTTAGTCATCCCCAAATTTAATTTTGGTTGGATGGATTAGAGAACAAACATGATTCTGTAATTTTGAATTCATCTGGATTATAATCATTTAAAAATATCTAATACTGAAGTTATATATTTCTTTGCGTACAGAGAGTAAAGGTTTCCCAGAGGAGTTGTAAAACAATATCTTCACTTTTAACTCATTTTAAATTGACAACTTTTAATATTTAAAATAGCTTTAAAGAAATGATAAGTTATTCCATATTTGGGCATAAATAAATATCGTATAGGAAAGAGTCTTTCCATAATAGTGTCAATGGCGTAATTTTTGTAGGAAACTCATTAACCAAAGATGAGTCAAAATGTCCTTGCTTCTTGAAAGGGAACCAAGAGGTAAATCAACCAGGCAAAGCTAATGGTGATGTTCCAAATAAAGGCAATAACGTAATGGCCAGTAGCACCAATAACAACAAAAAATTTGATTTGGTATGGGAAAGATAGATCTTCCCATCATCATTATTGTTCGCAACTAACTAATTAGCTTTTGTGTGTTTTTGAAATTCACAGTGTATTTCCTGTAAGTATTAATTTTAATTTCAATTTCAGCGCACCTTGGAACAATGGCGGCAAGTTTTCTGGACGTCATTTATTGTGGCTTGTGTCACATACGTGGCATTCCAGATTTTTGGCACTGCTGAAGTGCAGGCTTGGAATTATCCTGATAAGAAGTTACCCTTGTCAGAAAATGATATTACTGAGCCATTGCAAGAAAAATCTACCAAGGAAGAGGAATCAAAAATTACTTGTAGTAATGTTGCAGATGGTTGATGAAGCCAAAAAGTGTAATACATAATGATCTCAATATGTACATGCTGAAAGCATTTCTCATATAAATTATTCCTTTTCATGAAAGTGCCTGCCTAGCTTGTTGGAGCATTTAATTCCTGGTCTCAATGTGGGCTATCTCTGCCCTGAGCAGGCATTGTGGTTTTTGTAAAGTGTGCATCTCCTCAACTTTATGTGCAGTGAAATGCATTCATTCCAGTTCTTCAACTTTGCATATAGTTACTCTTCATTTCATAACATAAACTATATAAGTATACTGTTTCATAACATTAACTATACAAATATATAGTTGTAAGTCAGCATTCAAGTAAGAGTGCATAGAATTCATGCTCCAAATGTTCATGACACCCAAATCTCTTTCCACATTTTTGAATATGGTTCTTGTATTTTCTTATGTGTATGTTCACATTGATGTGTCCATTTTCTGAAATGTTTTGTTACTATATGGTGGATTTTGCTTCTCATTTCTTTCACAAGACTTGAAGTGTTTTCTCTCACTGAAGTTTAAAGATTTTGTGAAAAACATTTGTGGAGAATAATTGTACAGTGGAAACTCCAATATCCTGAGTTCGGTTGTATGGAAATCCATTTATCAATAAATATCCAAATATCCATATCTATTTATCCGTTAATTGACACACCCATTTATCCATACACCCATAATTATTCTGTTTCATAATAAAGATCATGGAACGAATGAATTGAAAAACTACACCAGTAAAAGGACTCTAATCTTTAACCACGGGATGATTTAATTAATTCAAACAACGGAATGGAAAGAATTTTGTATTTATTATGAGACTGGAGGTCAGTTATTAGAAAAGAAACATATATTAAAAAATAATTAAAAATAGATTATTTCTGCTAATAAAATGGTGTTATGTGTTACATTGTTGTGATTTACGTCATTACATGTACATTGTAACATTGCAAATTATAATATATATTATTTTTACAGATGTTTATTTACCTTTTAATGAACATAATTGAACTAACTAAAAAGTATTCTCATTATTTTGGGTTTTCGATTTTCCGTTGATCAGCTTCCCTGTCATGACTCTGGATAATGGAGGTTCTAATGTATTTCAGTACATTTTTAAGTTTGGGACAATATTGCTGCAGCTCTTGGCTTGATTCCACCTTTCAGTTATAAAAGACCAATGTATGAAGTTATTCAATTGAGAAAAACAAAAACACAAATAAAAGTTTGATGAGCATGCAAACAGCTGGCATTAAAGTGCCTTACTGTATCAAAGACTACACATTTCAATGTAAGTCCCTCCATGTTTCTAATGGAGAAAGAATCCAAATTTTTGGTTCCTTTTTTCTTGTTTACGTACACCATTGGATTGAGGTCTTTTCAACATAGGAGGTTTTATGCTGCAATGTCATCATAATTTTGTGAATTTTCTCAGTGTTGTTTTTGGGCTATTGTAGTAAGCTGCTGCATTCATTGTCTTCCACTAATCTAGTATTTGAAATGTTCAATACTAAGTTAATTTTTACCTACCTCTGTAGGTAAATTATTTTTCTTATTTACACTATTTTTTTACATTAGTGTTAAATCTGTAGAATGTTTAAATATAAGTAAATTACAAAATTAATAAGACTGGTTTTCAGTGTGATTGAATGTGAATTATTAACAAAGAAAATTTGAAGCAAACTCTAAAGTTAACCATTTCTAAGACATTATGAATACATTATGGAAAGTTCATTTACAGGTATTGTGCGTATTTAAAATTTTTCCATAAATACACCAGGTAAGGGCTATTAGTGATAATTTGGATCAATCTTCCAATGACGTTTTTTACCAGTGTTTTACCTTCAAAGCTGCATATTTTCTTTGAAGCAGATTGTTCAATAAGAATAATTATTTTTCTGTACCTAACCAGTTCTAGAAGTTTTATACTGTAGTGTTAAAATTACTGAGGATATCTGCAATCCTCTTAGAACTGTGAACATCTTTGAATGATTTTGGAAAACATTTCTTTGTTTTCACATTGCTACAATGAAACACCCAGAATTAGTAAAATATTTCTGAAAATAGAACAGAACCCCTAAAATGTGAAAATGAAAATGAGAGCAAAGAAAATAGATTGTACTAATGTTTAATGTGAAACTAATTTCATTAAATAAAACACTGGTAAAAATATTTCAATTAATAAATCATTAGGATTTATTTTCCTAGGTGGAACTGAAGAAAAAATAAAATTTATTCTTTTTTATTAAAGTGTGAAATTCATTAATGACTTAGGCGTCATCAGTGGTTGTAAAATAAACGGAAAGCCATTTTTCAATTTAGGGTCCATATTCTAGATATTTTTTCCACAAACTATTGTTTTATTGGTAAATGTGAAAGAGAAAGAAAGAGTGAGTGATATTCTAATGAATAAGTTTGTTATGCATTTTCCCATTATTAATTTAAAAATGATTTTATACGTACATTTTTTTATGAATAATTCTCTTGAGAATTTTTGTAGGTATTTTCATCCATGTTTCCTTGTGTGTGTCCTTTTAAGTAATTTACTATGTATTTGTAATTCTCTTAACTTTAAATACTTATTCTTTTTGTAAGTAACCATATTCTCTATATCATTCATAACAAATTATTTCTGCACATTCTAATCAATATCTCATGCTCATTACATCACAAATTGTGTATAATATAGAGAGGAAAAGAATAATTTTGCTATACCATTTGTGTATGTGGCTATCTTATGAGCAATGATATTCATTGTTTTCTTTTCAAATAATTTTGACTTTGTATCTATAAAATTTTCTTCTGTTCAAACATTTTTGAAATTTCACTGTGTATTACTTAATTATAAATCTTTTGTGAATTTGCCTCTTTGACAATTGTAAACCATGACATATGGTGTTTGTATTGTGTCAAATGTTAATTCTTTCTTTAATGAAAAAGGTAGTTTCCATTTCCAATTGAGGCCTTTGAAATTAGGAATAATAAAGGAGGGTCAACAAATATTTCTGTAACTAGTGAAATTTACTTATTACCTTGGAAAACTTGCTGGAGGCATTGATGAATGGAATGATCAGATGACAGAGTAATGAAGTTAAATTTGGAAGCATGAAGGAGGATTTCATGTAAAATGTAATCATTGTTAGAGATTGTATATTACAATAGAGATTGTAATGCTTCATGTTCTGAATACATCGAGTGTGTTTACACTTGACATTCCTTTGAAGTTCTGATACATTTCTAATAGAAAACAGAAATTAATAACTTCTCAGAAATATGAATTGTCTTTCGTACAATCAAGAAAGCAGTTATGGCTACCTATGTTTTGCCAATTTACATTTTCACTATGGTTTTATTACATACAAAATTGATTTGTGAATATGTTTATATATATCCTACTATGGCTCTGCAAGTAAAGAAAATCACTTTCCAAACACCCTTTCACTCTTAAATGAATATTATGAAAAGCAACAGCATTAATTACCGTTAAGTCTTTTTCCTTTTGTATTATTTTTAATCGATAATGATAATATCAACATTTTTTTAAACAAAGAAAACATATTTACAATTCCTCTAGTAATTAAGCCTTTTGCCTGATATTGTAATTTTATTTATTCTTTTATTGATTTTGAAAGACAAACTCTATTTTAAAAATAAACTATTAACTTATTTTTTTAAATGTTTTTTATTTGTGATGACAAATTTTATATCCATAGTTTTACTAAATATCCAAAAAATTAGTAATGTGTTTTGAAAGACAAATGTGAAAGATTCATACCTAAAAATCTGTGACAAAGACTTATATTTTCAGAATTTAGTAGGATGAAATAATTGAAGTCATCTTAGTCGACTTACATTTATTCAGAGAATTGGTTTTCGATGCCTTTGGTGTCATCATCAGACTTGCTACAATAGTGCTGGCGTTAGGCATGGGCAGACTGTGCGATTGCTCAAGACCCCATACGTCAAGGGGGCCTTATGATGGGACTGATGGGAAAAAAATTAGTAAAGAATTGAAAAAGAAATTAAAAATTGAGAATATTGTGAAAAATAGAAATTCTCTGAAATGGATGAATGTATGTAATCAAATGCCGCTAACATTAAAATAGATTGTACTGAAATTCATATTTGTTATTTCATGTATTTAATAAAAAGTGATTTTATTAAACACTAACTCAACACAACACATTTTTTTAGTGTTTTAAGCTCACCATGGAAATTGGATTATTTGGGTACATCTACTTAAAACTTATTTAAAATATATTTCCAAAAACTTTTTCAAGGGTAATTTTTGTTAAAATAAAACAACTTGTGTAGTTTTTTGCACAATTTTCACATTTTTAATTGTTGGGGAGGACTATGTTTCACTTTGCTCTGAGCACAAAATTGGCTGGTTCCGGTACTGGCTACAAGTGGTGAAGTTGGGAGACATTGCCTGACTTTCACCAAATATAGAGACTGATGATGGTGGCAAAATCATGGAAAGCCGGCTCACAAAATGAATCCAAGTTGACAAACATAACTTCATCCTTTAATAATGACAACACTTCATCAGCATCCATGAAGTAGGTATTCAAATGCTGTCTCATTAGTTGTTGAGAGTTTTTAAGTCAGTGCAATAGTAAGAAATGTACATCTCAATTCAACATTTTTATTAATTGAAAAATGCTCTTGAAAATAGAATATTTCTGTAGTTATCTTTGATGATGCAAGAATCTTTGATTAGTACACTGATATGGATGTTATAAAAAAGCTTCATTATAATGCTGGTTCTAAAATGGATTTATAATAATACTAGTTGTGAAGTCTTCATTACAACACCCCATTTTGAAGACAAATGAAAGGTGTTTTTGGAAACAAATGAGTAATGTTACTTTATTAACCAAGAAGTTCCTTAAAAAAATAGAGAGAGATAAAATAATGATTAATAATCATCGCAGATAAAAGTTTGAATGATCACATTTGATATACTAACAACATAATGAAACAATGTGATGTCCATATCAACCTTGATTTCATTTGATTTGATTTATTTTGTCAATAAACAGTAAAAACTGTATGTGACGTGTGGGGGAGAAGACCACTTGTTTCATTAATTTTTGGAAACATAATACCTCCTTCAATTTGAAAATAGACTTGAAGCCTATTGTTGACCCTCTTGCAAAAATAATAATTATTGATTATTTAATTTCTCTGAATACTCAACCTCAAATTGTAAATTAACAAGTGTCATACAATGTTTATGTTTTGCATGACTCGTATTCCTTCTTGAATATTATAAAGTCATAGTGCTACTTATTAATTAAGAATATAATATGTGCATGTTTGTTATGAGAACATGAACATTGACAGTAGGTCCCTATTAGAATATTTCTTCCAAAGGTCTTTTTGCAAATAGATTTTGTTTTCAAATTTACTCTCATATATAGTATAATAATGAATTAGCTGAAGAAATGAAATTATTTTGTATTAATTTTGTGATTCAAAACAGTAATCTATTTGTGAACTTTTGCTAATGTTAGATTTGTATAATGTTCCTACTAGTAGATGTTCTCATAATATCGTGTATTTGCTGATGTATTGTTTTCCCAAATTTTTCGTTAAGAAGCACAAATGAGACTGTGCTATTTAAGACAAATTAGGCTAAAATTACAAGGAGGATGTTGAAGAAACAATTGAAATTCCTTATACCATTTGAATATTCTGTCTGTACTTTGGAACTTTATTGAATTTTATTTTAATAAGTTCATATAGTTCAATTTCCACTTGTTATAAATTTGTCATTTTTTTATTCATTTCCAAAATGCAAGAATGTTTACTTTTAAATGTTTTTGATGGAGCAATTTTTCATTCTTGCGTCAACAATTAAAATAGTTTTACAGTTTTGGCTACAAATGTACTTACATAGCACATGAATGTATTTTTGTGCATTAACAGAAAACTAAATGTTAACACTTATAGTTACAGTGTTCAGGTAGCAGGTCTATCTGGAACAAAATGTTACAGATCAGTATTTTAGTTATGATTGTGAAACTGTAAATGATCTCTCTATTTAAGATATTTTAGAACTTCACACATCTCAGTCTAAGTTACATACAGTGATAAAAAATATTTTTAAGATAGCTTTAGTAGAATTCTAATCAAGAAACATATTGAGCATACTGAGTTTTAAAAATGTCTAAATTTGCTTCTTGGTTCAAAGAATACACTTTTATTAATGAATTAATGTAGCATGAAAGATTTGATGTTTCATATGGTATTTTGTTCTTTACTAGCAAATGCAAGAGAATGAATGAAATTATGACAAAAAATAGATAAGTTGAGCGTAAATAAGAAGGAAAATATCTCAGGTATGTTTCACTGATTTTTGAGCATGGGTGAAGTTTGAGTTTGTAGTTGGATGATATGTACCATGCAAGTGCAATTGTTTCCTTAACATATAAATAGAGACACTTCATTGTATGAAGTCTCTTCATATTGTAGAAATTCACAAAAGCATACCAAATTACAGAGTATATAAGTAGATTGTATAAAAAATATTTTTTCTCATATTGTGTGAGGAATTTAGTGTGATGTAATTATATAGACTTGTATCATTTCCTACTTTGTACTACCTTATACCAGCTCTTCAACTGATATTTATATTGCATACAAATGCACAAGTTGTCAAAATCAAGTTCTATCAATTTTGACTAGAAATACATTATTTTTATAGTGATTGTTGATAGATGTTCTCAGAAAATGTGATATGTATATTATATGATATGTTATAGAATGGAATATACAAATATACACAGAAATTGGAATACATGAGCTAGCTAAATTCACTTAGTATGTTTTATTGTATGTTATGGTTATTTCCAATCCTACAAACAAACAAAAAAGCCGAATAATATCCTCTAATTATAAAGTTACAAAAAGCTGTTGATGTTAATTAGTTTGCAGGTATTAAAGCTAGTGTCCTTAAACAAACATATAATAAAATAATTACATATGAAATTGTGAACCTTTTTGGCCAAAAAATTGCATCTTTCTTTTTAGGTATTTGAAAGCAATCCAATATAGAGACTTTCCGAGTATATCAATGCTAAAAAATAGTGTTATGAAGAGTACAAGTAATTGGTCTGAAAACTCAAGAGTTTCCTTGAGAAAATTTCAAAATTATGAAATCAATAAAACAATATGATATGAAGAAATTAAAAACAAAAATAAACAAAAAACTTTGTATGAAAAATACCTATTCATAATGAGATGTGTGTACAGAATTATCAATATTTGTTAATAGCAATTTTCAAATATACTATCATTAAAAATTCTTTAACTTTTTTATGTTGGAAAATAGATATTCCATAACATTGAAATTTTCTTGTGTTTTTTCAGATAAGTAGATTTTGCAATTCACGTTTTGTGTACATCCTAGAGACAATATTTCAGAGATCATCTTCATTCATTGCCTAGAAATGAAAGTGAATGTGTACTGATAAAATCAGTGGTGGATTAACCAATAGACATTACTAGGCAATTGCCTAGAGCCCTGACAACATATACCTTTTTTCAATAATTAAAGAGGCAGACACTTTATTTTTGTAACTGTGTATTAATTTCCTTGACATTTCGAGCTCATAAATGTATCAATCAAATTCAATGACTGTATATAACGAAAGTGAAAAGTGAGTACATTTTAAATTGTGAAAACTATATTTTTTATTATTTAACACAAAGTCACTTTCTTTGTTTATGTTTTTTGTTCACTTCAAATATGTAATAAAATACAATCTTGCATCAAATATTTGTTAAGAAGGGTTAATGTATAAATTCAGAATGCGTACCGTACCTTAATAACATAATAATGTGAGGGAGACAGTTAATGAAAATGGGGGAAGGGGGCGCTCTCATTGGCAATTGCCTAGGACCTCAGTGAGTATTCACTGGATATAATATTATATAGTAAGAGTATGGAGTTGTTCTTCTATCATTTGTTTTCTTTGTAAATTGCATGTTCTTACTTAAAGATACCCTTCAGGTAAAATGTATTAGAATCTATAGGGTCATCAAACCTATGGAATGAATCCAAAGAAAGTTTTTTGTCATCATCCACATAGAGCCATTCTTCAATCGCCCTATTGGACTATCCCTTCTTCTTTCCCTTTTAGGCAGTGGTGGCTCGTGCTTAGGTTGCGCAACACCCAGATAATGGTAAATTCATTGTTAGAAATGGTCTTGATTTAATCATTTTGAAGTCAAAGAGTGCCTGTGGCGCTTCGTTGCCAGCCAGGCAATGCGCCAGTTTGACGCCCCGCTCCTTCGGGTGTCACATTGCGAAGCGCGCCGCGCCATTTTCATGCGCGCTCCTGAGCGCTCTTGCCCCGTGCCTGGGCTTTTGCTCCCGCCGCGATGCCGCAGAAACGGGAGGATCTAGCCGTTCATTTTGGGGAGGGGGGTCATCATCAATTTTTGTTGAAGAATAAACAATTTGTTACTGTATTGTATATTATTTTTGTAGTGTATATATGATACTATACAATATTATTTTTTAAATGATGACATAATTCCAAAAAATATTTAAATCAATTTTGCCAAATAAAGAGAGGTAACAAACGAAAACTCTAGGGCTTTTGAGGGGGGAGGCATGTCCCCCAATGCCTCCCTCTGGATTTGCAACTGCACAAAAAGAGCCACAAGCTGCCACCTTGGAGTGCTGACAACTTACCGCTGACTGCCCTGGGGGACTCGACCAATACCAGTTTCTGTCTTCGTCCAAAACGGCTTTGATATATATATATATATATATATATATATATATATATATATATATATATATATAGTATTAGTTTGCGCAAGATTCACAAGTTCGATCAAATTTTGACGAAATGGAGTGGATGATTTTTCATGTTTGGCGAATTTATTTTCATTTCATTGTTAATCTAAAATGTGCGTTGATGAGTGCAATTACTTTTGGGGAAAGATCTGTTGATCTGGTGTTGATATTTCTCTGTGATTGCGTGCAGTTCTTTTCCACGTCATTTTGCTTCGTTACGCATACGAGTGTGTTTGAGAATTCGACCACAATTATTTTTTGTGATTAGTTTAATTGTTGCTGCTTTTTGCGATGACGCCCCTGCTGCCGGTGCCTACGAGTGCCAATTTTTATCCATGGGTTAATGAACATTAGAAGTGTTAAATATTTATTTCTCTTTATGAAATCAGTAGAAAATGATAAAATAAATTCCTTTTAGTTCATACCCTGTTCAGAAAAAAAAAAACAACAACAGATTTTAAGAGGTCTAGAAAGCAACTTTATGTCATCAAAATTTGGTTGATAATGTAAAATCATAAATAAAACAGCATTTGAGAAGAAAATCAAAATTGATTTTTCATAGTAAATATAGGTGGATATGTGGACAGATACCCTCAAAGGTGACTCAGGGCGTCAACTGAGATCACTGCAGTCCTCTCACCGGGACGTCCTGGGTTCGAGTCCCGGCTGGCAGGATTTTCGACAGTTTAGACGGCGAGGTCGAATTCAGCCACTCTGGAGGAGAATTCTAGCGGCCGGCTGTTCTAATCGGTATAATTTTCCGTAGTTTCTCTGATCAACACCAGGTGAAAATGCCAGAGCAGTACCTACCCTAAGCAAACGGGCCACGGACCACGCGCGATCTTTTCTACCTCTTCCTTGTCTTAACTTCACCCTTTACTTACACATACATTCACATGTACTATACTTTGATTTAAACTTAGGATCTGGTGATGTAAATCAGCTGTTCCGCTGTCATCCAATCGGGAGATTGAACGTCACCATAGTGACGGCACTAGTGACGTTTGAGCTCCCGATTGAATGGCACCGTAACAGTCGATGAACTGTCAAAGGCGCTATAAATGAAGCGAAGTATACACTATCAATTGAATGATCTTGGCAGGGTGTCGCCGCGTTGAAGGCTGTGTTGCCGACGTTTCGACCATCTTTTCGTGGTCTTCCTCCTTCTCGCAGACCAGCCCTGAGGAAGCTGGTCCGCTGAAGGGCTGGTCTGCGAGAAGGAGGAAGACCACGAAAAGATGGTCGAAACGTCGGCAACCTAGCCTTCGACGCGGTGTCACCCAGACAGCCAAGATCATTCACATGACGCCGGCCGCGGAAGCCTACGACTTCACTTATACACTATCAAACTTGTCGGATCATAGAGCTTGCCCCGGCTGGGGCGGTTCTCCGCTAGTGGAAAATACCTAGTTGGGGAAAATCCTCGCAAGCCGATGTAGATCGGCGTCAGATCTCGCCAGTCAGCGGAGGAACATTATCGCCACCTCCCGCGATTAAATTATGCACTACACTTACGGGAATAATGTCCTTAGCCGTTGTCGCACCCGGAATCATCAATTAATTAATCGAAGACATATGTTTTGTCTTCCCAGAAAATTTTTGGAATTAAGGGTACATATAATCGAAAACTCGGTTGAAAACATAACAAAATGCATACTGAATATCTTCTGTTCGTTGTGTTTAAAGATTTAAACTTCGTAGTAGAAGATTCGAAAAAACGCTACGCTGCTGGAAACTACACATAAAAACATTTTGTAACTAGCATTACTTCGCACTTCCAGTATACAGAGCGTATTAGATACTAATGCACGTACCTAAATTTTCCGCAATTCGATTGATCTGCAACCCCCCCCCCCCCTATTTAGATCCCCCTAAATGGAGGGTACTAGCCGCCACTACTTTAAGATAGTAGTTGAATAGGGCTTTAGCATACAATCTTCCGGCATCCCCCTATGTCATTCCAACAGCTGCTTACTATGTCTATTTTCTGTTAGATTGGAGATCTTTAATTCACTCTGATGGTCAAATTTCTTTTATGGTGTAGTATTTAATAGTCTGCTAACGGTCTAAGAAATCTCAGCGGCTTCAAGTTTCCTCTTATGTGAAAGTGGAGTATCAAGAAGTGCAAATATTTGATCTCCCCTGGACCCGAAATCCGTTCGCGTGGCTTGTGGGAGGAGGGATCGGGTGAACTCAGGGGAATGACGACATCCACTAGTTGGTGAAGTGTTTTATCATCAAAGAGCGCTTTAGCCTGGAGTCGTGGCCACGTACCAGGAGGCAAGCCGTCGCGTCGGCCGGTGAGCAGCATGTGACGGCGTGGGCGGCCGACGAACGCAGGCGGAGGCGCAACCGACTCGCGGGCGGGACGCGACCCCCCTCCACACACACACACACACACACACACACACACACACACACACACACACACACACACACACACACACACAGAGTCAAGGGGCACTCTCCCGCTGACGGACATTTATATCCCGCAAAAGCCCGCCCCGGTCCCCAGGCCCATCGACATTTCGATGTAATTGCGGAATTGTCGAATTCATATGGGGTCGGACCGGGAGCGGTAGCTCAGTGCATCAACTAATATTACAGCAGCGCATCTGTCTGGGAGGTCCTAGGTCCGAGTTCTGACGGCGGCAGGATTTTCAACACTAGCTTTTCAGCTATGTCGAATTCAGTCGCTTTCTGGAGGAGAATTCTAGCGGCCGGCTGCTCTGATCTTTTCCGTAGTTTCTCCGATCAACACCAGGCGAATGCCGGAGCAGTACCCTACCGAACGGGCCACGGACCGCGCGCGATCTGTCCTTCCTCTTCCATGTCATATCCTCTCCCTTTACACACACACTTACACTAACATGCACTACACTACCACATATTCTGGGAGATCGGTCGGGAGCTTAGAGCTTGTCCCGGCTGGGGCGGTGCCCCGCTGGTGGGAGAGTCCTGGTTAGGGGAAACCCCGCTAGCCGACGGTAGGTCGGCGCCGAATCTCACCATTCAGCGGGGGAAGATCACATCCACAGAGAAAAAAACATGCACTACACTTATGGGACGAATGACCTACGCTGTTGACGCGCCCGGAATCACTAACCAAACAACCGACCTACTATATGGGGTCGTGTGCATCGGGACGAGCACCTCAGGTGCGAGCAGCGCTGGTTTGGGGAAAATGTGAGCAAGAGTAAGGGAGAATTGACACATTTTACAATTTGGAACGGAATTGCCACAAGGGTGAATGCGTGATTTATTTATAAATAATTAAAATAACGGAAAAACAGCTCATATAGAAGGGCATGCAATTTACAATGGACTTAATTCTTAGCTTCTTCTTTCATGCCTCTATATCAGTGGCGAATTCTCCGATACACCGCGTATACCGCCGGTATACCTAGTAATTCGAAGTGTATAAGAAATATTTTGTAAGTTTTCTAATCCTCTAAAAATGTTATTGAGATTTTAAAAGCTTTAAAAGACATGCGAAAAAATAAGTCTCTTTTGCTACCGAGAGCCAGTCAGTCTTCCGCTTCCGTAAGCGCTATGAAATGTGGTGGAGTGAGAAGTTTCAAACAGTTCTTAATGCTGTCCAGAGAATTCGCTAGCGCAGGCGAAGGCACTGTATGCCAGCCGTGATAACCTGGGGCTCCTCATGTTTCAAGGGCGGGGAGAGGAGAGGATGCGCGTCTGGGCGGTCGGTAGGCACCGCAAAATATTGCGGTGAACAGTCCTTCTCTGCTCGTTCGTAACTTATGCTCCTCTCAAGGTTTTGTGAAAATGGAATGTGTTAATAATTCAGAAGTTAGTGGTTTGTGTAATTGTCTTATAGAAAAATTATTGAGGACGGAATTTCATAGTATTGGGATTTCAGAAAAGCTCAAAATAAAAGACAACTACAGTGCGTTATACTTAAAATAATGTTCAGGATTCGCCACTGCTCTATATCTTCTTTTTGTGATTATTACCTCACATAATTTGACATTGGTAACAGTGCTGCGTCTGTTTACGTTATTTCTGTACTCTTAGATTCTTCGACTGTGCAGCAGCGACAATGCGAATCTTGAAAATCACAATACCTCAGCAGTTAGTGCAGTTGCCTTCTCTAACTATTAGCGTTTTCCATTCGTTGCACTGATGCGCAGTCAGGGCAGCTTTCGTATTCCATTCGACCGCTAGGGCACACCGGTGCAAAAAGCGCATGTTCCATTTCCACAATGACACGGAACCAGGGCGCTCTCGGGGCGCCCTGAACTGCACTGAGGAGCTCGTCAGTGCAGTCCATTGCACCGGGCCATTTTGAGGTTAGGAACGGAAGTAACGCATGCTGATTTGGATTCGGGGTGAAATTGTGAAGGCAATTGAGGATCTCCTGCCACGCAGGGGGGCTTCGAATGATGGAGTATATTATATTTTGCAATAAATGTCTTAAAATTATTTTGTGACTTTTGCGAAGTTCAGAAAGTCAGTTTGTTTTCCTAAAATTTAACCTTGAATAATTTCATGTTAACAAATCCAGTGCTATTTAGAAACCGAAGTGTAGGTACGTCTCAATTTCGAAACGTTAGTAAAGTGAAAATAAAAATAGTTACCTTTACACAATCATTCAAATATAGGTGACAAAAAATGTTTCTCACACGCCCATACATACATCTGCGGAAATTCTCATGTTAATATTTTTATGGTTTTCAATAACCAAACAATTTTGCAGAAGCCTTTCGGTTCAAAATCTTGTGTACTATATCGATCACTGGCGAATCTCGAAAAATGAAATTTCGACATCTACGCATTTGAAGTTTTCGTAGTTTTTAAATAAAGAAATCACACGTTAATAATTTATGAATTAAGGAGTAAGAATTACCAAAAGACTTCTATATAATAATAACAACGATCATAATTCAAAATTATTATTTTTCGAGTTCCATCAGTGTGACAACCAAGAACAGCTGTCTATAATCTCACTGCATAGCGCACACGCACTGACTCAGTTCCAGAATCCGTTTCATTCGTGGCTGCCCTTCACGCGTGTGGGGCAGCACTATTGCAGAGCGATGATGTTTTTGCCCTGCACTAGGGTGGGTTTCAGTGCAACCAATGGAAAACGCTATCTATGGAAGACTACCCAAAAGAGTACGTATGCATTAGTTGGTCGTTCCACTAGATGAAAGTCGCTCCGTCCGTCTGTTGCTTGCCCTGGGGAATCCGGGGTTCGATTCAGGTGTTCTCGTCCGCTGACTGGTGTCCGCTGGCTGGCGATCTTTCGCATTGGCTACATCTTTCGGGCTTTTAGCGTGGGTCATTTACGAGCGCGGCCGTCACCGACGCTCGGCACGTCACTTCGTTATGACGACGACGACGACGACGACATTCTCGTAACATTCGAGCTGTTTTAAACTTTGCTACAATTTCGCCAAAGAGAACTAGATGGAACTCGGTGAGATGTGCAGTTACTTGTGAAGAGGTGCTCTGATGATCAGTTCTCTGTACGTCTGCTTCAACGCCTCCCATTTGCTTTTATTTTTCAGGACCGTCACTCGCTAACATTCTCACCACTAGATAGTTCTCCGGTGAATGAGCAATGTCCTGCGTATACGACTTCTGATTCGTCGGGATTCTTAACTTTCTGGAACACTGCCGGAATCGTAACGCAAATCCTTCCAGAACCTTCGGTCACTTCTGAGCGGGATTCAGTGTTGTATCTCCTCTCTTCTGCGTGGTCTCGTCATAAAGCCGCGTGGCAGGCTTATTCCAATTTTCATAATTGGGGTCATAGAGGGGCGCCTTGTTTCCCACCCAGTTTCCCTGATCCATTGAGCAAATGCTGAGATGGCTTTTTGTTTTACTTCTGGATGTAAAAGTAGCTTCACTATGTGCACATTTTATTGAGCTCTCCTTTTGCTTATAATGGTAGTAGCGCTGAGGGCGAGTTTCTATATTGTTAGCGATGCAGAAAAATCAAATCTGCAGTTCGTTTACCGTTGAAAATAGTTTTTTTTTTAACTCAGGAACGAAAAGTCTAGCTTTTCAAATGTTACTAATCTCGCGCTTCTTAAAAAAATATTATTATTATTATTATTATTATTATTATTATTATTATTATTATTATTATTATTATTATTATTATTGTTATTATTATTATTACTATTATTATTGTTGTTGTTTTAACTTTCATTCATCTTTCAACTATCGTTATAATGCTGGAATGGGATTGTGGTACTCAAGAAAACTTGCACTGATAATCTTCTCCCCCATACGTCATACATGCACAGTTTTTACTATTTGACCAAATAAATCAAATTAAATACTTCACTAGTACAATTGATACTAAGAAGCCAGTACCACACTATTTTTATACCTGAACACAAGATGTGCACAAACATGGATATAAAAATCGACGTGGCCTCAACAAACCAAACATTGTGTAACAAAACTTTACCGTCGTAACATCGATCAAAGTTTTATTCACTATAGAATTCATTAGCTCCCACAGTCGTCAATAAACATTTTCCTTAAAATTTACTTACTTTTCACAAAATGATATAAGACAATATTTGAAATTAACATGGTTTTAATTAACACAATGGTTTACTTCCTTTTCGGTTTCGGTTTTACTCATCAAATATTAAGGAACTTTTTTGTTTACGATTATTTACAAGAGAATGTTGGAGCTTTATTATTTTATTTTGACAAAACTTACGTTTAATAAAGCGTATTAGAGTAGCGTATTAGAGTAAATCATTAATTAAAAAACAATTAAATGGGGAATACATTTTCAAACGAAAATTTTCCTTACTAAGTTTTCCTTACATTTTTGTTTCTAACCTGATCTATATATTCGAACTGTATTCGTCCATAGTGCCAAAGGTTCAGGCTAATAAACGCGTAAAAGCTTAGAAATAAATGCGAATACGCAGTTGGACTTGAACCGATTTCGTCTACGTCTTTCTTCTTTGTTTCAACGAAGAAGCCTCTGAATTCCAGGCCTGGCCCAAACATGTGTGAACTTTGGGCGCCCGGTCGCGCCGCGTCTTGACTCTGGGCCTGAGGGACAGACCCTTCTCGCGCGGAGGGCGGGGGCGGGGACGAGGGCGGGGCGCGTCGGCGGAAGCTGCCCTCGGTGCGTCACCCGCCCTCCCCCCCCCTCCCGCAGAGCCCGGGGGCGGGTGTCCTTCAGTCCACAGTGGCATGTTCGTCCCTTCCAAGACGCTCGTTTCCTGTGCTCTCGCTCCTTTCCTCAGCCCACAAGTGCACGATCGCCAGCAGGGCAGGTTTAGTGCCGCAACTCCTAGTGCCTCTCATAAATGAAGGGTCGTTTCTCCATTGCAGATTTTTTGCCATTTTTTAACTCGCAATGCAGTTGGAAATCACGCGTTGTCAGCGCAACATTGTTTTTACGCAAATCGCGTAGACTGATAGCGTGTCGAGACTCCGACGGACAGACTCCAGGAAACGTGCTTGTGTTAGTGGGTCAACTTGGTCCTAAAAATATTTTCGCATTTACGTTGCCTCAACTCCAGATTATTTTATGCAAATGGCATAGGCCGCGGTCGCAATCTGCGCTAGCGGTCGCGAGTCATCTTGGTCGTAAACACGTTAAAAATTATGCGTGATTCCAGATTGTTTGTTGCTCCAACTCCAGTTTGTTTTAAGTAAATCGCGTAGGTGGATTGATTGATTAGTGATTCCGGGCGCGTCAATTGCTAAAGTCTTAGTTCTGTATGTGTAGTGCATGTTTTTTAACCGCGGGAGGGTGTATTGATCTTCCCCCGATGGCGAGATTCGGCGCCGATTTGTCGGCTCGCGGGTGTTTTCCCAACCAGGTATCTCCCAGCAGCGTGGCACCGCTCCAGCTGGGACAAGCTCTAAGCTCCTGACGGGTCTCCCGACATGTGTGGTAGTGTAGTGTGCGTAAGTAAGGGGTAAGGATATGGCAAAGAAGAGGAAGAAAAGATCGCGCGTGGCCCGTGGCCCGCTTGTCAGAGTACTGCTCAGGCATTCGCCTGATGTTTATCGGAGAAAAAACGGAAAACATCACAGCAGCTGGCCGCTAGAATTCTGCTCCAGACTGAATTGGATCTAGCTATCTAGCAAGCGTCCTGACTGAAATCGTGCGACCGTGGGGACTCGAGCTCTAGGACCTCCCGGTCAGACGCACTGTGACATCAATTGATGCCCTGAGCCACCTAAGGCGGTCGCAGCCTGGCCGCCAACTAGGAAACGCGCTAGCGCTAGGCTGCCCGCTGCGCCTGCCCTCGTGACGTCATAAGAGGGAGGTGGTGGGGGGCGAGCGTGGCTGCCCGGTGGCGGCGTGCAGCGCGGCGCGGCGCGCGCGGGAGGAGACACTCGATGGCGGGCTGTGCGCGCGCGTCCGGCCGCGCGGCGCGGCGCTCGCCTCCGCCTGCGCCTGCGCCTGCGCCGTGGCTGTGCTTGCTGCTGGCGCTGCTGCTGGTGGGCGGGGCGGCGGCGGCGGGCGCCAGGAGGCGCGAGGACAAAACCAAGTGCCCGCAGGTCAAGGCCATCCACAACTTCGACGTGCATGAGGTGAGTGACTGACGCACCAAGCGTCATCGGCGACGGCGACTCCCCGACGCGACGCGACGCGACGCGCGTCTTTCTGAAGAATGAAACAAATGTTTACGCGACGGAAACGAAGCGCGCGCCGTTCGGAGAGGGCGGGATGTCTTGCGGCAACTTCACCGAGATGACAAATGCTGGGTGGTGCCGAGTGAATTCGTAGCGAGCGCTTTGATGGACAGAGGGGGCGGGGCAGAGGCTGCGCGTTGCGAAAGCGCCGCGATACCGCCCGGGTGAGGTCAACGCGGCTTAGTATGCCTTGGAGCGTTATCGCGGGCCAGGTCACGTCTCCGGACTACGGATGCCACGTTGACGGCGATGTTTTCATAACATTGATGTTTCGGTGAAAACATCGATTTATTAAAGCTGATGCTCTTTTTAAACATTGATGTTATGTGCTCGATGTTTTTAGGTTTTCTATATCTTTTGTTTATGCCATCGTCCAACATGACTTTGTTTTGTTTTCCGACTTGTCAAACTGGTCCCTTCTTAGGCTAACTACTCTGTACCTTCATCGAGCAGGCTATCTCTCCCTCGAGAGTTGACCCCGATGCCCTGATACTTCGAACGCCTTTCCTGTATTTCGCTCATGGGGAGCGGGCAGCGCACGCGCAGTGGGTGCAGGGCGTCCCCTTCCGCATCCCTCTTCGGCGAACTGAAGAGGCTCTGATCCCTTCGGATGACACGGATCGCTGTCGGTTTTGGCAATTATTATTATTATTATTATTATTATTATTATTATTATTATTATTATTATTATTATTATTATTATTATTATTATTATTATTATTATTATTGTTATTATTATTATTATTATTATTATTATTGTTATTATTATTGTTATTATTATTGTTATTATTATTATTATTATTATTATTATTATTATTATTATTATTACTTTCTCGCAATCGCTACCGCGGTAGAGAGATAGTGGTGTAGTGATGTAATGTGGGAAAAACGGCGAATTTTCAGCTGAAAAAAACTTATTACGGGGCCCGGCAACGAAAAAGTGAATGAATCCAGATGCTAAAAAAATCCTTTATCACGTGGTGTAGCCAGCGTCCACGTTTTGTGGATCCTTGATACCCAAAAATCGATTGACGGCAAAACGTCTGTCCGTCTTTGAACAATGCTGGCGGCCAAACCGTTCAGCCAACTTTCTCCAAAATTGATGTTCTCCAATCGATGTGGCTGATGTCGGGGGAATATGAATTTTAAACCGAAATTTTAATTTTGGGAGAAACTTTAGATGAAGCCCCTGGAATATTTCCAAAATTTTCAAAAAAATGGGTCCATCATTTTTGATAAAATTTTGTTACTGGATAGTATAAAAAACGATTAAGAGAATGAATGGTGCAGGTCGCATTTTTGTTGAAAACTCTGATTTTTCAAAAAATTGCAAAAAAAAAAACAGCGTCTTTCTACAACATATTACAAATATATTTTTTCTCTTAATAAAATCTGATCCTTTAAGATAAATTTTGAAATAAGATCATGAACAATTTTTCGAAAATTTGAGTATTTTTCGTGTAATTTTGTTATAAATATAGGCATTTTTAAATTTTTGTTTGAACAATTTGTTTCTCAAAAACGGCTCCATCGTTTCTGATGAAATTTTGTAGGTGGATAGTCTGAAGGACGTTTAAAAGATTGGTGCCGGTCCAACGTTCCTTGAAATCCCTGATTTTTTTGAAACTTGAAAAAATTCAAATTGTTTTCGGCGTCTTCCGACAACTACGATTATGAAGATACATTTTTCTTCGTAATGAAATGTGTTCATCGAAGACAGATCTTGAAATAAGGCCAGATTGAATTTATTGAAAATATCGTATTTTTTTTGTAATTTGGCGACAAACATAGTTCCCCTATCCCAATTTACTGCTCTTCGTGAACGTAAAATGAATAGTGATGAGTAGACATCGGATGTTTAGGCACTAAAAAATCGTCTTTTAGGCTCCTAAAAAGGCACTGAAAAAGTCAAGAATAAGGAGAAAAAAGGCACTGTCATAAGTTACATACACAATAAAATGGAAAAATTGTAATTTTTGTCTATATTATTTTGTAAACTTAAATGCACCAAACCAATTCGTATATTTTAATGTAAAACTAGTTTTACATATTTACAACTCTTCTACATTTTATTCTTAATATTTTCCATTTACCAATAATGTAACTTTTCAAGGATCACAATTTCAGATTTGCGACCACTGGGAGACCAAATCAGTTTGAATGCGGAGAAGGATATCTGAACGATGTGACTGGCACATATTTTAGCAGTCCAACACTGGCAACACTGAAACCTTCTGGGAACTTATATTTACTTCCACTTAAAATTTCGGTTCCCTCGGTGTCCGTGTTCTCAGATCATGGCTGGTCTTTATGAGATAGGGAAATGGAGAAAAATCAGTTGGTATACTTTCAGGAATTCTCTCGTAATTGTAAATTTCAAGACGTGAATTGAAGGTTTCGAAATGAATGGTCACGTTGGACCATCGCCGATTATCCGATATCTTAGCATTGTATATAAATATAATAAATAAAAGGCAAAAAAAGTCTTAAAAAAGGTATTTATGCAAAAAATAGGCGTTTATGCTAAAATAAGCAAAAATAAGCATTATAAAATTCCGTCAAGTGTCATCATTTGTCATGATTCGTGGACATATATTATCAGCCTTTAAATAAGATCTCAAGAAAAAAATAGGCATTTCCCTAAACATCCGATGTCTAGTGATGAGGCAGTTGGATGCTACATAAGTTAGAATTTGTGTATTATTTCATATTTCTTTGTTCGTTTCTTCTTCGGGCGTTTGTTATAAGTTTTAAAATTAATCTTTTAGAAATAATTTAAAATCTATTTTAAATTGCGTCCCTTAATTGAGGTAAACATGAAAACTAATGGCTGATTTCGCTTTGCTTCATAAGATGTGGGAATGAAAAGTAATTCATATAAAAACCGAGTAATTTTTATGAATATAAAAATATTATGTATAATTATTATATTTATCTATCCATTTTCATTTTCTTGCTAGTGGTATCAACAATGCTAATTTGTAAACAGTGTATCCCATACGAATTAGCAGTCATTGTTGCTTGTAATCCGTTGTTGTAACGCCGCACTTATGACAGAAGGCGATAATGACTGCTGCATTTTCTTTTGCATTAAACGAATAATTTTATTTACGACTAAAATACTCATAGTGCATCGTTCGTACATTTACGTAGAACGTGAATACACTGAATTCAATAGCAGAAAGCTGTTTTCGTTTAAGTATTTGAATTAAAAAAATTAATGTATTTTTCACGCAACGTTTAAGAATTTTTCAAATGGTAGTTGACGTGTAAGAGAATAATTGTCATATTATCATGTTACATAATTATTAACAAAATCGCGAGAAAGAACGTGCTAGTTTAGTTTTTGTTAGTTAATATTAATTATAAATTAATAACCACAGTGTGCCAATTTACTCGTAAATCCTCCCTAACGTGAACGTAAGTGTTATGTCTTTAATTCACCTTTAGAAACATCGGTTTAAAAATGCCATGTTCAAAAACATAGATGGTTTTGGAGCGATATATTAATAACATCGATGTTTTGAAACGCCATGTTTTGTTGTCGCATCCCTACCCCGGACTTGCAACGCTACGGGCTAACTCTCTGAATGAAAGTGATTATACCCAACGCTGTGTAATTGTAGGCTACTACCGGGAGAGGGGACTCAGCCGAGATAAGCATCCGTCGAATTTTGCTTTCGTGGTTGTGCCAGATGCCAGGGGCATACCATAAGAGACTTTATGAGATAGCAGTCGAGTCATTTGGAAAGCCAAACGCATGTCGGCGCCGTCCGAATCTGTTGCTCAAGCATTATTTTTATTCTTCTCGCTTTGCTCCACTTCTGAAGGTTGGCGACCACTTCCCCAAAACGTTCTGACTTGCGGCAGATGAAACAACTGTAGATGCACTCGAAATACCAGTCCATATGCTGATATTAGCCAACTAGGACAGCTTCCCGTCAACCCTGACTTTCCCCATTACGATCAGTTGTTCCTTTTTGGGGTTTCTACCTAAATGTCCAAATTGTAGTGTTTTTCTAACTTTAATACTTTCCAGTATCTCTCGACGTGTATCATGCCGTTCAAGTGTATGGTCATTACGGACTTTATCAGTGCAGAGAATTCTCAACATTCTCTTGATCATCCACATCTTGAACGCCTATTAATTGTTAGAAAAGCAGTCTGTTAATAGATGCTGTTTTCAGTATCCACATTTCAACGCCATTTTAGAGAACAGCTGTCACGTAATATTTTGCCATTCTCTATTTCACCGTAAAACTCAAGTCTCTGCTACAAAAATATTTCTGCAGTTTGTTGAATGTGGATTTTCTTATTTCAATTCTCGTCTTTATTTCAATACCTGATGTCCACGATTCTTGTACAATTTGTCCCAAATATTTGATCGTTGAAACCTGTTCATTAGTTTGATTATTTACGAGCAGCTGAAAAAGTCTTGCCCTGTTCTTACTAATTAATATTGACTTTGTTTTACTATCTAATTCATAATTTTTGCAAGCTCGATTTATTCGGTACATTAGTTCATGTAAATCAACTGCACTATCTGCCAAGGTAAGTGTATCATCGGGGTCATAAGTGTGCCATTATTCCTATTTATTACAAATAGGAACACCATTCGCTTTATTTCTAATTAACAATCTTCTAAGGCATCATTGGAAACTGTTCAGAATACAAGTACAAAACGTAAGTGCACATCTTGATCCAAACACATCTGAACTAAAAGTTGAGGGGCAAACAGGACTTTGTGTTCCAACTGCGTTTCGAAAATGAAACGGTGTATTTCGTATTTCTATTCCACATTTCTCCAAATACGAGCATAGTTGACACGTAAAAAAATCATGAGTACGAGACTCATAAAACTTACCGTTCGATAATCGTCACAATTTCTTGTCATAACTCTCTCTAAAAACGTGACAAGCATAGGTTTTCACGTAGGCATAGGTCAATCAGTAGGTAGGTAACTCTGTATCATATACGCTATTAAAAATATTTGTAAATTTTGCAATTCAGCGTTTAAAATTTTAAAGTTTCTATATTGATCACATCCAAACCGAAAACTTTGCCGTTTTTACTAGCCATAATGGCCTGATTTTCTTCCTTTAGTCCTCTGGTCAAGTTCATTTTATTAGCGCAGGCAGTACATACACTCAATCATTACTAAATTTTTCAACATAACTCTTCCAAAGACCACATTTGCCTTCTTTACTAATAGTAACTTCCCCAGCATTCTTCAAAATCTTAAGACTGCTTTGTTCTGTGTGTATTAGTGATTTCTTTAATTCTTTTATGCAGGCTTAAGTAATCATGCACCTTATTTCACCTGTCTCTCTCCCTACATTGTGAGGCATGCCAATCTGTTTTCGTGATTCGAAGTTTTTATTTAATCTTCTTCTGCAATTCCATGTTTTCCTGAAAATTACACTTTTCAACTTATGACTCACTGTCATCCCTGCAAGAATTTCATCGATCGTCGAATGTTTGCGTTAATGTTGATTCTCATTTTGAATGTTCGCATCGGATTATCTTCCGTTACTTCATTAAATTCTTTTTTTAAATTTCTACCCACATTTCCTCCATATACTAGTGCCCTGTATCTTATATATTTCTTCTTTCAGTATGCAGGTTGAGTTGAGGTTTGTCGGTCCACATAATAGGAGTTAATCTTAAATTCAATTTTCTGTTTACATGAAATGATTAAGGTCTTATCAATTTCATGCGTAAATTCACTACACGACTATGATTTGAGTTGAAGTCTCCGCTTAGAAATGTTTAGCACTCTTCACTGAATTTCTAAAACTTCAATATAAAATATATTAGATTGCATGAAACATTTCTTTGCCTTGTGGAGATATCCAAGTACAAAGATCTTTTGGGTAGTTTAAAATAACGTATTTGTAATCATAAGATAGGACTCTTGACAAAGCGTCGTTCGTCTCTTTCATATGCAGCTCTGAGTCCATAATCCCCCCGATATCGAGATCCCTTACTTGACCAACTTTTGCATTACGATCTCTAAGATAATGTTTATATCTTGTTTCTTAATCAATATAGCAATTTGGTCAATGTCTGCATAAATATTTTCAAATTTACTACCAGACTTATCAGCAGTAGAGGCACAGACCTGTATTATTTATCGGATCCCCTTTTATTTGCAGCATAAGATATCTTTATGAAAGTGGAACAGAGTTAGTTACTTTTTTGGGGCCAATCCATTTTTATTACACCATTAAGGTGTCCTTTAACATTGTTGCCAGTGTAAAACATCACAACAACCTCTCTCAGCCACTTACCTAAGACTGTCAACCATACGTCGGAGAAACCAAGTATATCAATCTTACGTTTTTCCATTCCAGAACTAAAATGTCCAGTTTTCCTCCTTCATACAGACTTCCAACAGTCCATATACCCACACGCATCTACTCCTACCAAGTTTTATTCTAATAAATAATATGTATTAGAACAATTGAGGAACAAACATTCAAAACGTGACATGTCCATCGTTGACCAAAATTGAGTTATACTAACATAAGATTTGTATTAATTTTGATGAGCTTTATATCCCCAGACCTTAATTTTCATGACCACTTTGAAATTTGTACATTAATTTCATAGCATTTTATTCATAACGTGACATGTCCCTTCGCTACTGCTGATGTCTTACTTGTATTTCATTCAAAACGTGACATGTCCATAAAAAATATTACGAAACATGAAGCGTTCATACCTTAAGTTCATACCGTAAGGAAGGATGACATTTTTTGAAAATAGGTCAAAAATAATTGTTTTTTATAAAAGGAGGAAAAAGAACGCTATTTTTTTCACTAAATATGTCATTAGATTTCTATAAAACTGTATAAGTTGGGAGGATATTCTTACGTTAATAATAAATAAATTATGTATTTATTTCTAATAAAATTTGCAATAATAGCTGTGTGCAAAAAGGTGCCCGAAAATAATGCAAGAAAAATAATATTAATTTTACTATTATAATTTTATGAATTTCAATAAAAAGAATTTATTTTCCATTCAAATCAAGACATGTCCAGATGTCATTCAATCAAAGCATGACGTCATTCGTGTTCTTTCAAAACGAGACATGTCCAACACGAAAATAGCTATAAAATTGAACCAAATATAAAATATTTAAGTTTTATATTAATAATATATTTAGCTATCCTTATTACATAATTAAGAATTGAGTGCAAATAAAATATTGGCATAATTTTGATGCTATAATATTTTTGCGTTTTTCTCGAAAAGGAGTAAAGTGGACTGTCACGTTTTAAATGTTTGCTTCTCAACTTAACAAACGCGTTTGATTCCCATTTGCGCTGGTTTTATCAGAGAGAGAGAAACCACTTCTTGCTAGGTAATCCTTCGGCAATCCGTGAAGGTCGGAGAAATTACGTTCTCGCTTCAAATCGCAGCCCACGCAAATGCGAAATCCGCGGGTTGGGAATGCGTGCAGAGGCGCGTGTTGGGGCCGTGAGGCGATCGACAAGCAGATTAACACGTTGCTAGTGAAAGATGCCGCGCAGAGATATGCAACAGAGTTCAAGTGCGAACATTTCTCACGGGTCAAGTTAGCATGATGATGTGGTCGTTTTAATGTATTTTAACGAATCCTACAAATAGTATACATTTTTGGGTGACAAGTATTTCAGTCAAGTCTTGTACAAGAACTCGTTGTTGATTCCATTAATAATTTACAACTGCATCAATGCTTACCGCTTCCTATCGCTACCGACTATTGGCGAATATAAGTTGGGGACCAGAATAATAATAATAATAAGAGTGTAACCTATATGTAAATAGGGGACCGACCCAGAGAAGGGCATCCGTAAATTGGAAACCAGCTACCTCATCCCCTTCCTGGTGAAATTGGAAGGCGACATTTTCTAAGAACCTTTTTATAGCCTTTATTTTTAAAACACAACTCCCTTCCCAGCTTTCCAGATTTAGGACTGGCATATTTCTTTCAAAATATGGTTTGGTTGAAGTTGGTTTTAGTTTAATTGAATAATTCATTGATTGAATGATTTCCACTTATCTTGCCACTTTTATATTCTTCTTTTTTGTGCGCTAATGCTGACATGAAATTTGGACACTCTTCTAGCGCTTTCTTTGTTTTTCACTTTTATGTAGGAGCGAGTCTGGGAGATTTTGAATAATGCACAAGAAAAAGCTGAACAGCATCGTGGCGGCGGCCCCCTTAACGCGGTAACCTTCTCAGTCGGTCCTTTTCGTTGGGTTGGTTTGGTCTCCAATTTACATGTAGAATTAGAAAGGAAGTTTCGCGAGAAAAGGTGAAGGGATTATTTGGTCCCCAATTTACATAGGCCGACTATCTGTAGCAGGTCCATAGAATACTGCAATGCAAGGTCATTGTAGCAACCAACATACATCTTCAGTTTGTGGCTTTGTGTCACTTGCCGCCACAATAAAATTTCGTCACTGTTCGAACTATGGAAGGATTTTCCTGAGGATGAGCCAAAGTGACAGTTCGCTAAACAAGTGATCATCACATGTAATTCAGAGAAGTACCCCTCCACCGGGACAGCGGTTTAGGCAGGCCCCTTCGTAAAGTGCTAATGGCTCCTGTGAAAACCTCCCTATGCACAAGTCTAAGAGTTTCGCTGGGGTATATGCACGTACGCGAGTCCGGGAAATATTTAAATTTAATTGCGTATATGGAAAATCTCTTAAGATGCTTTCACAATCAGTAAAAGAAAACTGCCACGAATGTAAATAGAAAGAAAAATGATTTTAAGCCGGAAACACATTGAACGGTACGCATCTCGCAGTCAAGTCTCGGTTTTAAAATAAACATAATATTTATCACACAAAAAGTAAATTTAATGTAATGTTTATAGAAAAAAAATTACATAAGAGCACATAACACTGCACTTCCTAATTTCAATTATTTCTCGCGGCGCACTATATTTTTGTTCGACGACAACATCACAAAAGGAAGCGTCGAAGCCATTTACAAGTTAGCCAACTGCAAACGAACGAATGCAGGAAAGGAGTCTAATGGGCTCGAGGGCACAACGACCACGGAACCTTCAGTTATGTTGCCAGCACTAGCTGTCACTCTGGCTCATCCTTAGGAAATCGTTTTATACCACGAGAAAGTATGACTTGTAGCACCACTGGTTTTAAATCTCTTATGTAGCCCTTGGAATATTGAAGCTCTAACGGGACGAAGTGGCGGCGTCCTTTTCGGCTGCTGGCCTGGGGCGTCGCGTCGGCCTCCCCCCTCCTCCCTCAGTCGAAGGGTCGCGCCACGTGTGCGTGGGAGACGCGTGCCCCACGTGGAGCTCTCCCCCCCCACCGCCCGGGGTCTCGTGTGAGAATTGCCCTCTGTTTCGTTGCACTTTCTCCCAACAAGAGACTTCCGGTATTTATGGCACAGAGCAAACACGACATGGAAACAGAAAATAGATTAATATTATTATCTTTTCAATATATGTAAAATGTATAAATATAAATATAATGTAAATAAATATAATATAAATATAAATAAATGTATAAATATAAAAATGTATGTTCCTCTGTTACAAAATCAAAATTTATAAAACATGTCTGATATTACAGTATCATACAGATCGCTTGACCAATAATTTAAAGATATGGAAAAGAGACTTGTTTTTAAGCATTTTGTTTTCGAAAACAATCATTCTGGTATTGGCGTTCTATTATTTCATTAATAGAAATAATATCTTTATGTATCTCGCAGAAAAAAAAAGTTCTCTCTATCTTCTCGCGTTGAATATTATTTTTTACTTTCCAGCCCTTATGTATGTAAGAAGATAAATTATTGTAATCGTGCGTCCGAAAATGGCTAATTTTCGACAGGAAAACTTGTTGTCGGGCCCTGCTAACTAAAAAGCTGATAAATCCTGTTCTTATATTGAGCAAATTACTACCCCTAGCAAATAGTGTAGCAGGAATTAATTTTTTTTACCCTTGATACCGAAAAATCGATTGACGGAAAAACGTCTGTCTGTCCGTCCATCTGTGGTCAACTCTTGCGCGAAAACCGTTCAGCCGATTTTCTACAAAATTTATATTCCTCGATCGATCTTAAAGAATATGAGGCTTTGGGAGTTTCGAACAGATATTTTGGTTTTTGAAGGTACTTTTCATGAAGCCTCAACATTTTCAAAATTTTCTCAAAAATGACACCAATATTTTTTATTAAACTTTCTCCTGACATAGCCCAAAGGCCACTTAAGAGAATTTGTCGGTCTCATTTTCGTTGAAATTCCTGATTTTTCGAAAATTGAAAAAGTGCTGTTGTTTTGGGCGCCTTCTTACCACTACAATATTGAAATTAGAGAGTTTATTCCTTAATGAACTCTGTTCTTTAAAGACTGATCTTGAAATAGTATCACGTTCAATTTTCGGAAATATGAGTAATTTTCGTGTAATTTGGCGCGAAATATAGACAATTTTTATTTTTTTAAACAATTTTTGTCTTAAAAACAGTTCTAAATTTGTTCATCGAATTTCCTCCTCGTATGTATTAAGGGACGATAAAAAGTATGGTGCTAATCCCATTTTCGATGAACCCTCCATAGTTTCGATAATTGCAAAAAGTAAACATTTCAAAATAAAAAATTGAAGATAGCGATTTTTGCCGTAGACAATCTGTTGTAAAAAATCAGCTCTTCAAAAAAGACCATGTACAATTGTTTGAAGAAACGATTACTTTTCGTAAAGTGTATGGTTGAAATTAATGCAATTTATAAAAAAAAATTAAAAACCACTAAAAAATTCTTCAAATTTTTGCACGGATAGAAAAAGGAATGCTTAAAAGAAAGGCGCGTGGCCTATTTTCGTTTCAACTCATAGAATTTTCGAAAATGTTTAGAAGTACTGTGAGAAAGCATGTGCAATTATTGCAGCACTAGTTTAGATAATGGTATTTGAAAGTATATTTCTAGAAAAACGTATATAATTTGATATCTGACAGTGCGGACGTATAACCATCAAGATATTACATGGGTACCATAACATACGAACGCTGACTTTTGTTTATTGATGTTTCATAAGAAGGAAGAGCTGAAGAACAATACCTGTTAACTACTTGCATTTATCCGAAATTGTTGAAGGTACAGAAATAAAGAAGTAGCTCTAACATTGAATCTTTGTAGGCTGATATGAATAGATGATACGAACGTGGTATGAGCAGGCTGATCCATTATTTCACGTTTCTGGGCGCGTCAACGGGTATGGGTATTATTCCCGTAAGTGTAGTGCATGCTTTTGTCATGGGAGGTGACGGTGTTATTCCCCCGCTAAATGGTGAGATCCGTCGCCGACTTACACGTCGACTTGCTGGGTTTTCCCCATCAAGTATTTCCACCAGCGAGGTACCGCCCAGCCGGAACAAACTCTAACCTCGCGACCGTTCTCATAGTGGTAGTGTAGTGCATGTAAGTGCAAATAAGGGGCGAGGATAAGACAAGGAAGAGGAAGAAAAGATCGCGCGCGCTCCGGGGCCCTTTGTCATGGCACTGCCGTCAGGTGTTGATCGGAGGAAGCACATAAAACTACCGATTAGAGCAGCCAGCAGCTATAATTCTTCTCGAGACAGCGGTTGAACTCGACCTTGCTATGTAGCTAATGTCGAAAATCCTGGCACAGTCGGGGCTCAAACCCTGGGATCTCACGACCAGAACCATTACACTGTCAGCAGCAATGCTGGCATTTTAGCACACTGCGCTTAAAATCAAGATTAGTATTAAATATTTAATGTAATATTTCATTGGTATGCGTCTTCTGGACAAGTCTTTCATAAGTTCTTCACAGCAAATTTTGAAAATGTAGCAAAGTACGTACATGTCATTACTAAGGGTTTTAGACATGTCTTGAGGCTTGATGTGGAAACGTGGAGAAATAGCGTCAGATAACAGGTTACGCATACTGATGCTTCGATTCGATTTGTTGACGCGGTAGTGCTAGTCCCCGAAGATTTGCATTAAGGCTTTCAAGAGATAGGCGAAACTAGTGGATTCTATAACAGAATGAACACTGTAGCGCCTCTGACCGGGAGATCCTAGGTTCGAGTCCTGATGGCGGCAGGATTTTCGACACTAACTTTTCAGCTAGGTCGAATTAAGTTACTGTCTGGAGGAGAATTCTAGCGACCGGCTGCTCTGTTCGGTAGTTTTCCGTGGTTTCTCCGATCAACACCAGGCGAATGCCGGAGCAGTACCCTAACAAACAGGCCACGGACCGCGCGCGATCTGTCCTTCCTCTTCCTTGTCCTTTCCTCTCCCCTTACACACACACACTTACACTAACATGCACTACACTACTACATATTCCGGGAGACCGATGGGGAGCTTAGAGCTTGTCCCGGCTGGAGCATTGCCCCGCTGGTGGGAGACTCCTGGTTAGGGGGAAACCCCACTAGTCGACGGTTGGTCGGCCCCGGATCTCGCCATCCAGCGGGGGAAGATCACCGCCATCTCCTGAGAAAAAAACATGCACTACACTAACGACCAAAGCAGTTGACGCGCCCGGAAACACGAAAAACTCAATCAATCAATATAACAATGAATATCTTAATAAATCCTGGGAATTTCAGAAATAATTAGTAACCTAGTAGCTAGCTCAATTCCAAAACTTAATTTTGCTCTAATTGTTTATTTCGATAAGCGCAGCTGCAGTAGCAGACATTCAAATATGTTGCCATTAATAATTTTCCTTTAAAGATGTCGGTGGAATTATTTGGTGTGACGGAGGTGGGTTGCGCGGGCGGGCCGTGGAGAGAGGCGTGGGCGCGCGGCGCCGCTGCGTGTGGGCGCCCGCGGAGGGCGCGGAGGAGGAGCGGCCAGGCGATGCATGCGGATCGCGTCTCCGCCGTCGCGGCCTCCTGAATCCCGAGCGCGCGTCGTTTTCTTTGCCTGCGATTGTCACGCGTCTTTTTGGCGTCCGCGCCGCGCGTCCAGGCGCTGCCTTGTAAGGCCTTGCGGAACCGGCCTCCGCCTCGGCCTCGGCCGCCTGGAATCCTGCGGCGCCGCCCCGCGTCTCCGCTCGCGGCCTGGGGAGCCGAACCCACGCGGCGCTTTTAAGGCCGGGACGCTCTGCGTGGCAGGTGCGTTGTCGTCTACTCGGGACCGGGAGCGGTAGCTCAGTGCATCAACTGATGTCACTACAGCGCCTCTGACCGGGAGGTCCTAGGTTCCCACTCCCCACGGCGGCAGGATTTTCGACACTAGCTTTTCAGCTAGGTCGAATTCAGGCGCTGTCTGGAGGAGAATGCTAGCGGCCGGCTGCTATGATCGGTAGTTTTCCGTGGTTTCTCCGATCAACACCAGGCGAATGCCGAAGCAGTACCCTACCAAACGGGCCACGGACCGCGCGCGATCTTTCCTTCCACTTCCTTGTCCTATCCTCTCCCCTTACACACACACTTACACTAACATGCACAACCACATATCCCGGGAGACCCGTCGGGAGCTTAGAGCTTGTCCCGGCTTGGGCGGTGCCCCGCTGGTGGGAGAGTCATGGTTGGGGGAAACCCCACTAGCCGACGGTAGGTCGGCGCCGGATCTCACCATCCAACGGGGGAAGATCACCGCCATCTCCCGAGAAAATAACATGCACTACACTAACGGGACTAATGACCAAAGCAGTTGACGCGCCCGGAAACAGGAAAAAATCAATCAATCAATCAATCAATCGTCTACTCGGGCAGGGCAAAGTGCGCCCTCACGAGCTACTTGTTTGTCTACCAGCATGGGGAACTTCCTCTGACTCCGCTCTCGTTTCCCCTCTAATACCACAAGTGGGAACACGAGCGAGGTGAGGCGGTGGATGTAAGCGCAAAGTAAGCTCGAAGAACGAAGAATGGTGGCTTCATTCGAAAATATGTTTGCCTGATGTTTTCTCTTCAACGACCGAAATTTGAATTTTTTACATGCTTTTACATGCTATACTACTTATAACTTTACTTCATGTTTATTTTCTTTTTAATTTCTGCCTTGTATAAGCATAGTCGCCAAAGTTTGCGTGATATTTATTCTCCAACGACCGAAATTTGAATTTTTTACGTGCTTTACTACTTATAAATTTATTTCATGTTCATTTTCTTTTTAAATTCTGCCTTGTATAAGCATAGTTGCCAAAGGGCAGGAATATGCATGATTGGAAATTTTTTTACTTTCTTCGTTTTATGTACGTTATTTATATAATCATTCTGTTATAATCATGTTGTATAGAGCAATAATGTGAAATAAATTAACAAGTGTCTCTTACGGGCGCAGACTGCTATGTTAACAGAACAAAATCTTTGTTAAATCTCCTTATCAAAACGCAGGAAGGTGATGCAATTATTGTACTCGTAAGAAAAGGTGATTACGGAACCAATATCTTTTTGATTAATTTTACTCTTAATTGACAATATCAAACAAATCTGATGTATTTTATATCAATGGATAATTTCTTTGCTTCAATAGAAAAATAATGAATGATTATCGCTTTTGGCGTAATAACTTTCACTAAATGTTTATTTATTTAGTTTATTTAACGTCGAAAAAAGTTAAAAACTGTGTGACGTACTATGGGGAGCAACGCAATCTGTGCAGTGCATAGCGTGCACGGTTTCTTGAGCTCTGTGATCCCTGTGAAGTGATACCACAGTAAGTTGAATTATGAAAACGGGTAGCAAGAGCGGTTTGGCAAGAATTGATAAGAAAATATGGTTCTCCCGTGTATGAAAACTACTTGCAAAGTCAAATCAGCTATAGATTTGGGCAGAGCAGTTGTACAACCCTTACTTGGAGAAGTGTCATCTAAAAAATCGCCAATTACTAGTTAAGAGAAGAAATACGTTCGGAGACTAACCTATTAATACTAGTAAAAACTCTCGTCAAGTGTTGACAAGGCAACCCGTAGGTAGAGTAAAGCTCTTTGTCTGGGGCCGCTAACAGACCTGCTTCGCTTGTGGCTCCGGCTTCGGGTTGGTGAGGGGGAGTGGGGTGGGGAAAGTGGAGGGGAGTCTCCTTAAGCCCTCCTTCGGATTACTCTAAGCGCTCTGAAATAAATGAATAAAACTTACAAATAGGCGACTTTCACGTGTCGTGAAGTTTGGAGACGCCTCAACAAACGACTAAAACCTCTGTTGACCCTTTCCGCACAGAACAGTTACGCGTATGAGGAGTGGTCCATTTCTTGCTGCACTTCCGCTCAAAACGATCACACAAATCCTTTCGCTTGGCCAATCTCGTCGGATACTTATACTCAGGACGTGTAAATCCTACAGCAATCAAACCACGCTCTTGCGCCCACTCAATCACACTCCAACACCCGTCTCCGCGCGACGCGTAAAAAACACATATATTCTCACCGTCATAGCACAAACACTTGACACTCATAAACACAAATCACCAAGAATCAGAAGAGTGCAAGAAAATTAAACTGTACGTCAGTAACGTAGCTAACCTCATCGACAGCTACCCGGATACACAAAATCACAGAGGCTCTCACCGCGATCGCAGCACTATTTGATAATGCTTGAAACTACCTCTCCTAACTTACGGTATGATGTTGCGTTCGTGACTAATTACGAACCATTAAAATTAGTCCAGTAGTGCAATTTTTTTAATTTATTTAGATCGCCTACACTTCGATTAATTATTATACGTATGTACTAAGTTACGTAAATTGCTCACTACCCCTCCCCACCAAATGATTACCCTCATAAACCCCTAATCACCCCTCCACCGTGGATATCTCTCTTGCCGGAGCGGCGCGGAGTGCCGGTTTAAACTTAAGTTAAACCGTGTTCTATACTTCATCCGAATAGAAAAATGTAACTTGACATAAATGACTCAAAATCATTAGACATAGACTTGGTGAGCTTCACCTTTATGCTGATGATGTATTATTCTTTTATTTTCGATGTCCTTCGAAATAAAGGACTGTATTCACACAACCACTAGCTAAAAATATCAAGTATACACTTCTTGAGCGAATTCATATTTTTTCTTTCGAAAACCATTTCCTTATTGACAGTTGAAATGAAAGTCGTGTAGCTCTTTATTCCTGACTCAGAATCATGAGGAAAATGTTGGAAATTTCCTGTTACTCAGTAGGCTGTCTACTGAAAACGATGTCCTCGCGGAGCATTTGCAGATTGTAAAAGTAAAACGTTACTAAGATACTAAATGCTTTAGATGGCTGGCGATTTTTTGTGAGATATACTTTCTCGAAGGAAAAATGAACTCACATGAATCTTCTCTGCTGTTCAAAATCCCTAAGAATTCGAGTATGGTTTTCCTTTGAAAATGACACCTTCGGCCACCCTTTCAAGCATCCCTAGTTCTATTTGTGGAACAAATTTAAAGTAAAAATTTGGAGCAGTTTTTGAGAATTAAAAAAAAAAATAATTTGTATTAATTTCATGCTGGGATTGCGTGAAAAATACTTGTTATTTTTTTTCAAAAAATTGTACATGTTTTTTTAAATATCTGGCTTTTTAAAACAGAATTTGTTGAATACAAAAATCGCAATCTTCAATTTGGTAGGATCCCAATGTTAACGATTTGCAATTTTAAAAAATACAGAGAATTTGCAGGAAATGTGAATATACCGACGGTGCGGCAGGATTTTCGACCCTAGCTATCTAGCAAATTCGGTCGCTGTCTGCAGTAGAATTCTAGCAACCGGCTGCTCTAACCTAGTTTTTCCGTGGTTTCTCCAATCAACACCAGGCGAATTCTGGAGCGGTACCCTAAGAAACGGGCCACGGGCTGCATGCGATCTTTCCTTCCTCTTCCTTATCCTATCCTCACCCCTTACATACGCACACACTAACTTGCACTACACTATCACACATTCGGGAGAGCAGTCGGGAGCTTCGAACTTGTCGCAGCTGGACCGGTCCCCTGCTGGAAAATATCTGGTCGGGGAAAACCCCTTTAGCCTGCGATAGGTCGGCGCCGGATTTCACCATCAAGCGGGGGAAGATCACCGCCACCTCCGGAGCAAAACCCAAGCCCTACACTTGTGGAACTAATGACGTAGCATTTGACGCGCCCGGAATCACTAATCAATCAGTTAATCTATTCATGAATTCAATAAAATACGAGACAGTTAATTAACGAGAGAGAGAGAGAAGTAGATGGCGTCGTGGTTGGAAGCATCACGCAACAGGGCTTACGCAGCTTGTCTTGGAAAAGAATAAATGTGCTGTGATACGTGGATAAAACTACAAGTAATGGAAATGAAGGATCGCGAGGGTTGCCCTACACCTACACGGCAGATTGGGAGCACCTTCATAGTTTTCCTTGTCCACCCATTTTTGACTAATGAAGTCCGGGCAAACCCTCTTGTGTACACTCTGTTATCGTTCCACACTCGTACCGTCCCTGATGTACTGGAATCGGTATAATAACTAAGTTATCCTGAAAGTGTCTGGTAAAAAATATAAAATCAGAGTCTTTACAAAAAAATAACTACTGGATGTACATAAAATGTTAAGGGGAACTGCTCCTCCTCCCTCCCCGCCAAAAGACTCTCGTAGTTCCAAAATACTAAAATTCGGAAAATAGGACAATTCAGGTGCACTGTAATCCTGGTTTGTGTGTGCTCGGGTTCTATTAATTTGAACTGCAATTGGGTATGACCCGGTGGCAGTTAAATAACAATAATTACATTAATATTAACAGTAATAATAATAGTAATAATAATAAAGGAGTGCAGTACAAGCCGAGGATGCAAAAATCATACTATCACTAATATTAAGTATTATAACAATTATTTGACTCTGTCATGATATCCAATAATTACATGTTGATGCTAAAATTTAATACAAGCTACATAAATATTGGCCACATTAGATTTTTTTTAAATTCATTGATCGCGTTCACTAAAATTCACTGCACTGCACTGCACTGCACTACACTACACTGTTGTGCTTTGAATTACACTGGCCAGAACTTCACAGCACTTACTCATTTAATATCTATTACTCTCATCTTGTTCAAACTTATTTCTAAAACTTCGGACACTTAGAGGAAAAGCTTTGAAAATTGCTGCGGGTAAACTGTTCCCATCTCTAATTGTTCTGTTACAAAAGGAAAATTTCTCAGGATCCGAATTTTGTTTCCTTGTTCGAATTTTGGGGGTGTGATCGCCTCGGCCGAAATAATTTGGTTTTTCTAGTCTAACCTGAATTTCCTTCCAAGTTGGTTGCCCTACGTACGATTTATAAAGAGCATAAAGCCTCACCCTTGTTCTTATCATTTCTAGAGGTTCCCATGACTTTTTTTATGGCGTTAGTTCTGTAGGTAAACTTATTCGCTTTTCTCTGTATTCTATCTAGATTTTTCCGGTGCGATTTTCTGTATGGATCCCAACATGCCACTCACTTTTGAATCTTATTTCAAGGAGCCTTGCAGTCACATTCCCAGGGATTTTATGAGGTGCGAACCTCATCTTATGGGACGTCGATCTTCACCTTTGGTCGAACACAAAAGCAGAATGTAGGGTGGCGGGCGACGGTGTGGGGGGCAGGTGGCTGCGGGGGCGGCTGGGGCGGCTGGGTCGGCGGCGGGGGCGGCGGGGGCGGCGGGGGCGGCGGGGGCGGCGGGGGCGGCGGGGGCGGCGGGGGCGGCAGGGGCGGCGGGGGCGGCGGGGGCGGCGGGGCGGCGGGGGTGGCGGGGGCGGCTGGGGCGGCGGGGGCGGCGGGGGCGGCGGGGGCGGCGGGGGCGGCGGGGGCGGCGGGGGCGGCGGGGGCAGCGGGGGCGGCGGGGGCGGCGGGGGGGCGGCGGCGGGGGGGCTGGCGCGCGGAAGCGGCTATCGCCCTGGGCGCTGCGCTCGCTGCGCTGAGATACAGGCGCAGGATGTCAGTCGGAGGCTGCGGCGCCGTATCCTGTGATAGGGGCCGCGTACACGCTTCCTCGTTTACTCCCTTCACTCGCAGGAAACACACAGGACTTGTCTCTTCAGGGCTTTAATGCTGCTTAGGTCTGGGAAGGATGGGCTACCGAAGAGATGCATCTTCATTTACGTAGTATTAGTTAAAAAAACACTATTCAAAACTGGTGCTGCTATAAAATGGCACAGACTTACTAGTATAAGTTAGTTTCCTGTTCTCTTGAGTGGGGGGCTAGCTTTATGGTTTAGCCCTATTCTCTTCCTCTTCTCTCTCCCATCAGCGCCTAAAACACCTGCTGTTATGCTATAATCCTATCTGAAATTATTCTATATCTATATTTTAATTCTCGAATCAACAACGATACATCCCTTTAATAACCTAACACTGTTACAAAAACAGATGTAATTATGTATCACACATCGAATAAGACCATTACATCAACAATTCCCCACCTTTCGGGTATACATATTAAACAAGTTAATGCAGTAAACCCTCATTAACACGATTAAACTTCATTAACATCGGAGTAATGTTATAAAAATCCGTGTTATCTGAGTATTATAAATGTCCGAATCACCGTAATTCCTTGCTGGAACCGAAGTTTTGTTCGTGTTACGGCGAAATTCGTGTTAAGCGAGTTTGCGCTAAAGAGGGTTTACTGTACATCATACTCAATAAACTTTAATATTTTCTTAGTCTCCTTGCCAACGTCTTTAGTCATTACGTCAGTGTTCATGCCTGTATTCTTTAAGTGATTCAGTAAGATTTCTTAACTTTTAACATCTATTACAAAGTTAGATTTCTTCAAAAAGTACTTATTCTTCGCTATGAATTTAAAATTAATCGACCAATTTATTTGAACTAATTTACTATCGGTATGTACCATATTAGTTTTTTCTATAATCTTATTAAATCCCAAATCTTCTATAGCAGACGTGATTCATCTTCCTTCACAAATTGCACGTATTTCTAGTAGCTCCGACTCGATTGTTGACAATACCACCACTTTTTTCTTTCTACTGTTACAAATAATTAAGGAATTTCTAAGTTTATACCGACTTAGGTAGCTCAGAGCATCAACTTGATGTATGCAGTGCCTCTAACTGGGAGGTCCTAGAATTCGAGTCCCCACGTTGGCTTAATTTTAGACACTAGCTACATAGCTTTGTCGAATTCAGTCGTTGTCTGCGGGAGAATTCCGTGGTTTCTTCGATTAACACGAAGCGAATGCCGGAGCAGTACCTTAACAGACCACGAACCGCGCACGATCTCTCCTTCCTCTTCCTTGTCCGATCCTCGCCCTTACTTTCATTCACTTACACTTACATGCTGGAGCGGTGTCCCGCTGGTTGGAGATATCTGATTGGGGACAACCCCGCGTATGAATCAGGCGATATAGAATGTGGTGCTGGTCCCATTTCTAGCAAAAGCGCTGTATATTAGGAAATTCCAAAAAGTTAACATTGCGAAAGTACAATAATAAAAATTGATATTTCGTAAGTGATCTCTTCTAAGATACAAATCTTTAAAAAAAGTAATGTTTTTTTAACACGTATAATTTCCCCACCATTTACGCTTGAAGTTAATGCTAAATATAAAAAACATTCTCAAAACTTTGCTCCAATTTTTTCTGATTTTTTTCCCCCACAAATAGAAGAAGGAACGCTTAAAATAATGGCGTTGGTCTCATTTTCGTTGAATTCTGTGAATTTTCGAAAATCGCAAAACGTAAAATTGCGAGAAAATGTGCGCTGTTGTAACGTTAATAGTTTGATGATTTTGTGTGTGGTTTATATCATTCAACTTTATTTTGATATCTGTATAAAATATTGATTCGAAAATTAAGATGGCAGTCAAATTTAAGACGGAATATTTCTAAATCTAATATTTACGAATTATGTATCACATTTATTAATTTAACGTTAAAAACAGTTAGAAAGTATGTGTAACATACTATGGGGAGAAAAGTATTGTATGCATTTTCTGAAACTTTGATGTCCCTAACTCATATACTAGTTGAATTCTGAATACAAATGGAAATGAACTTTTTTTGGGGAATAATTGATAAGAAAATGTTCGCTCTCGTATAATAAAAACTATTTGCAAAGGCAAATCCGCTACTCATTTTGGTTGTTATCCTGGTAAAGGAATCGACTTAAGCCTTAAGAACATGGAAAACGATAACTTGAATTGATAAGAAAATGTTTGCTCTCGTATAATATGAACTATTTGCAGAGCCAAATCAGCTACACATTTTGGTTGCTATCCCTGTTGAAGGAATCGAGTTACTGCCGCGAGAACATGGAGAACGATAACTTGAATAACTATTTCTTATTGAAATCTAGAAAATGTGCACAAATAGTGAATCTACATCTATGCCCAGAAGCAAAATAAGGGGTCATCTCAGCTTTCGCTCCAAGGATGAGGGAAACTTAACGAAAAATCTGAAGGGGGTCATTGACTTGGAAGTTGAGATTTGTCAAAACTTATAAGATTAGACAATATTTGTTAAAGGCATATTTAGTTTTTAGAATTATACAGTCCAAATGATAACAAATGCATAAAATAGCATTGTTAGAATTAATTTTACTTTCTTTTTTATCATTAGGTCCAGGAAGTTTTACTTTGATTTATGAATGAGAGTGAATAAATGTAAAAAAATGTCGTTTATTTTTATTTCCTTTTTTTACATTCGATAAACATTGTTATTAACATATTACTTATTCAATACTTGTCCAAACATAAAGTATACCTCATTTAAACATTGTAACTAAAAATGGAAAAAGGTTGGGAAAATACCATATGTTTTATCATATGTAGAAAATTGTTGTTTTTTGTCGATGTTTTAATTAACATCGAAAACCTTTTGGTGATGGATCGATACATAGATTTTGGTAAACCTTTCCATCACTGCAAGCAGTGGTTTCAATTAGGGATGCGACATCGATGCTGATGATTTCAAAACAGTGAGGTTTCTATAAAAATATCGATGTTTGAAACAACGAGGTATTGAAAACGATGTTTTTTGAGCATCGGTGTTTTGAGCTCGATGTTTTCACGTCTTCGATGTTTTGCTCGTGGATGAAAAATTCCCATAGTCACAATTTTGTAAAAGTTAAAACATGAAGTAATAACTAATAGTATCGCTGTATGTTTGTGTTCGAACCAAACGAATGCGGATTGTACTATCTATATCGAGCAGACTACTCTCTCTGCCCCGAGATGATTCTCATGCTCTGATATTTCCTTCGTCTCTTCTCGTATTTCACCCATGGAGAGGCGTTTTTAACTTTAGTTCCAGTTAAATTTAATTATAAATATGCGCGGTCACTGTCAAATTAAATTTTGTTGCTCCCGAATTTAATGTTAGAGTTTACTAAACCAACTGCCAACGTAGATTTTTAAAAATATTGATTGTTTTTGGTCGATTTATTCATAACATCGATGTTTCAATTTTTGAACATCGATGTTTGGCAATGTCGATGTTTTGTTGTCGATGTCGCATCACTAGTTTCAAAGCGGAAATTTGACGTATTGGCCCTCCTCTCCATCCTATTCGATACAACTTTCAATTAATCTTCCATTGAGTTACAGGTTTTGAAATTGGGTTTAATAGCTGTGCTTTCAAGTAAATGAATTTGTATTCCAAATTGATATGCGCGAGCTAAGTATTACGGAACAGATATTGAAATATTACGATAAATTAAATGTACGATATTAATTAATGATTTAATTGACTTCATTCGTGGAATAGTCTTAATGAATGCCACGAGTGCTTTGGACTTTCTCGAGGTAAATTCACGAGCCGACGAAGGGACAAGAGAATTTAACTGAGAATGTCATTACCTAATCTTTTCAGTACGCAGTGTTCTCGTATAAAGTATTTCTATTGCGGAATGTTTGTTTATTAAATGATATATTCTCTAGTACGTTCATTACTTGTTAACGACGTATGGCAATTCCCAGTCAGAGCCACATGTTGCTATTGGAACACAAAAGGATTCGAATACGTCAAGACATGACTTTCATTTCACAAGTTGTTGGACTTATTAAGCCCTTCATTGAGTAATGGGTCTCCATAAGTGTAATTACACAAATGGTTTCTTCCAACTCTGAGCAGGGAACGCATCTGTTCCGCCACTCTTTTATTTACCGTTTGCTCTGTCAAGGGTGAGCTCGGAGGACTGAGTTCCCAGGACCTCAGTGTACTTAACCAATTTAGTCACGCAAAGTTGCCCGGTCTCAGACTCAGTGGTGGCAGAGGTGATGGAAATTTGGACTAGCTACTTCTCTTCATCCTCCTCAAAGAAAAGTTTCTAAACTATAGGCGGAAGAAATTGAAAAATATATTTGTTTATGGATCTTCCTTTCTCGATTGATGTTTAATTTGCCAAATCTCCAGGACATGCACAAGGAGAAATTTTACACTATTTTTGGTATCGTAACTTTCCGTCTGAAGAAAAAGCATAGCGCATATCATTTATAGTTAAAAATGATTTATTTTCAAAATTTGCAAGCTGATGATAATTATTGTTTCATTTTCATAGACTTTGAATCGAGGGAAGCCACTTCCATGACTACTGGGATGAATTGTTGCGTTTCCAGATTTTGATAATTTATAGTAGATTCGTCATGTGGATTATTGTAATTTGAGTCAAGAGTGATTTTGTTTCCTATTAAACAAATCTCAAATGAGACAGATTGGCAGTGTAAAACGGCAATTTTAGCAAAAATATTCTGGATTATTAGAAACACGAGAGCACAGAGTGGTTTGAACATTCGTAGAAACATTAGAACTAAATAATCCTGATGTATTTCTTTTCAATAAAAGAAGTGCCAAGTTATTAATCGCCACAGATCTTGCTGTCCCTGGCGCAGGGACCCGGGACCTTATTTCTAGCGAGTTTGTCAAGTTTGGGCTCTATGTAATAATTGAGATTTTGCATGGTTACCAAACTCGTATGAAATCGTTCAGTGATATCGATTCGTATTCGTATATACATTGTTTGTACAAGGTATCAAATCGTTTTTAACCTCACATAAAGCAGTAGCATATTCCGTACTGCTATTTGGGATCGCCGCTGCTCTGATCGATAGTTTTCCGTGATTTCTCCGATCAATACCAGGCGAATACCAGATCGGTACCCTATCAAACCGGTCACTGGCCGTACGCAATCTTTCGTTCCTCTTGCTTATCTTATCCTCACCCCTTGTACACACACACTAACATGAACCATACTACCACACATGTCGGGAGATCAGAGTTTGCACAGGCTGGGGCTACGCCCCGCTTTTGGGAGATGCCTTGTTGGGGAAATCCCGCAAGCCAACGTATATGTAAGCGCCGGATCTTACCATCCCGTGAGGAAAGAACACCGCCACCTCAAGGCATACAAAACATGTAATACACTTACGGGAGTAATTACTACAGCTGTTGACGCGCCTGAAAACAAAATAATCAATCTTGCGGATGGTGCACAAGCTTTCCGTATGCCTTTTTACGTGTTTCCTACAAACAGTGCAAGGCAAGGGATTCACTTCGATTCGGAAGTAGACAGCCATAAGATATCCAATAATGAATGTAGGTTTGACAGGAAAACCTTTCATCATTAGTTGCATTGTAAAAAAATCTTTGGTTGAACGCCGCATGGTGGTTGTTGCAGCTTCTGGGGCGCTGGTTCGTGGTGCAGTACTACGCCAGCTCGGAGGAGGCGCTGGCGTACCGCTGCATGCGCGCCGAGCTGTCCATGCCGGCCGAGCGCCTGGAGGTGTCCATGAACTTCACGTACGCCTTCAGCGACGACCCGGCGGCCGAGGCGCTGTGCGGCAACATCACGTGGGCGGTGCCCGACGCCGCGCTGCCCTCGCACTGGGTGCACGCCGAGGACACCTGTGAGTCACGTCAAGTCGTAGGCTTCCGCGGCCGGAGTCATGAGGATGATCTTGGCTGTCCGGGTGACGCCGCGTCGAAGGCTGTGTTGCCGACGTTTCGACCATCTTTTCGTGGTCTTCCTCAGGGCTGGTCAGACGTTTCGACCATATTTTCATGGTCTTCCTCAGGGCTGGTCAGACGTTTCGATCATCTTTTCATGGTCTTCCTCAGGGCTGGCCAGACGTTTCGACCATCTTTTCGTGGTCTTCCTCAAGGCTGGTCAGACGTTTCGACCATCTTTTCGTGGTCTTCCTCAGGGCTGGTCAGACGTTTCGATCATCTTTTCGTGGTCTTCCTCAGGGCTGGTCAGACGTTTCGATCATCTTTTCATGGTCTTCCTCAGGGCTGGCCAGACGTTTCTACCATCTTTTCGTGGTCTTCCTCAGGGCTGGTCAGACGTTTCGACCATCTTTTCGTGGTCTTCCTCAGGGCTGGTCAGACGTTTCGACCATCTTTTCGTGGTCTTCCTCAGGGCTGGTCAGACGTTTCGATCATCTTTTCATTGTCTTCCTCAGGGCTGGTCAGACGTTTCGACCATCTTTTCGTGGTCTTCCTCAGGGCTGGTCAGACGTTTCGATCATCTTTTCATGGTCTTCCTCAGGGCTGGTCAGACGTTTCGACCATCTTTTCGTGGTCTTCCTCAGGGCTGGTCAGACGTTTCGATCATCTTTTCATGGTCTTCCTCAGGGCTGGTCAGACGTTTCGACCATCTTTTCGTGGTCTTCCTCAGGGCTGGTCAGACGTTTCGATCATCTTTTCATGGTCTTCCTCAGGGCTGGTCAGACGTTTCGATCATCTTTTCATGGTCTTCCTCAGGGCTGGTCAGACGTTTCTATCATCTTTTCATGGTCTTCCTCAGGGCTGGTCAGACGTTTCGACCATCTTTTCGTGGTCTTCCTCAGGGCTGGTCAGACGTTTCGACCATCTTTTCATGGTCTTCCTCAGGGCTGGTCAGACGTTTCGACCATCTTTTCATGGTCTTCCTCAGGGCTGGTCAGACCAGCCCTGAGGAAGACCACGAAAAGATGGTCGAAACGTCGGCAACACAGCCTTCGACGCGGCGTCACCCGGACAGCCAAGATCATCCACCTGTGAGTCACCCCCACCCCACCCCTCATCATCAGTCTGTTGGTCTGCAAACTGCAAAAGAATTTCAACTGCAGAATGTAATAGTACTACAATTAAGTTTTCCATCTCGGGTGCACGGTTTGACTTTAATGTTTTGCGAGAAAAGTCAAATTCCTACTTCGTTTAGTGAAACTACAAAGAAATTCATTTAGGATTTACAATTTCCAATCCTGAGGACTGCAAGGACAGATACTGTGCTTAAATAAGTGGATTATCGATCATATTACTAATTTCCACCAGGCTCAGTGCATCAACTGATGTCATTGCAGTCCCTTTGACCGGGAGGTCCTAGGTTTGAATGCCGACGATGGCAGGATTTTCGGTACCAGCTTGTCAGCTGGGTCGAATTCAGTCGCTGTCTGGTGGATAATACTAATGTCCAAATGCTCTGATCGGTAGTTTTCCGTGGTTTCTCTTATTAACACCAGGCGAATGCCGGAGCAGTATCCTAACAAACGGGCCACGAACCGTGTGCGAAATTTCCTCCTTGTTCTATCCTCAACCCTTACATACACACACACACACACACACACACTTTCATTAACACTACCGCACATGCCGGAAGACCGGTTGGGACCTTAGAGCTTGTCCCTGCTGGGGATTGCCCCGTTGGTGGGAGATATCTGGTTGGGGAGCCGAGGGTAGGTCGGCGCCAGTTCTCTCCTTTTAGCGGGGGAAAATCACCAAGTCCCGAGAGAAAAACATGCACTACACACGACACCAATGGCCCTAGTAGTCGACGCGCCCAGAATCACTAACAATCAATCATATTCCTAACTCCAACGCGCGCAGAAATCGAAAGAAAATTATGCAGCTTCCGGGCATGTGGCAAATGTCTCTTAGGAATGCTAAAAAAGACCAAAACAAACAGTTTCCCTTTTGACTGCAAAATGCAAATATTTGATTGTGTTATTGCGTCTATTCTCATACTGAGCGAACCGACTGAATTCTCACTTGCGACACAGCTGCAGCTGTCATTGCTTACGACACAGCTGACGTCATGGGACAGCAAGGCTTCAAGGAAGGAGCCGCTTATCATTAAATATTTACTACTGTTGCGCGATGAAACCACATTTTTTGATTTTCTTCTCGTGTGAAGTTCTGTTGAACAGTGTATCCGTATATACAAAACACAGTAGACTGCTTGTGTTAAAATATTCTATTTATTGTATTATGGTACAAGAGTATTTTATTTTCTTCTTCTTGAGCAGTGGAAGTGCTACAGTTTCGAAAACAATTTGTCTTGTTTTGTTCAGCAGTGTTTTTGCTGCTGCAAGCTGTTAGTCATTTATACTTCTGGTAGAGAAAAGTACATTCTGTTTTCAACTTTAAAGAATTGAAATCGCAATAATTATCTTATGAGAAGCCCAATTCTGCAGTATCTCTTAAGGTCCATTAGACACTCTTTTTAAGAAAAATGTGTGGGAATACTGCAGTTCTAAAATGTCTAAATAGTCACAAAAACTATTTGATAGCTCTTATTTCTGCTACCTATCTTCAATCCTATTACTGTGGACTAGCTTACTGTGGCTCCTCCACCGGGTATTTTCATGTTTAAAAGTTCTATTTACGTTCTCCAAGTTCACGGTAAAAATGAATTTTCCCGGCTCGTCCATTTTCGAGCACGAAAAAAATCTTCTGAAATACTTGTTTACTTTATTGTTTCATTACATAATTACATTTAATTATCCCCAATTTGATAAATGAACTCTGAACAATTCTTGTAAATGCCGGAAAGAGAGTATAGTAACTCACAGCATTTTACCAATGAACGCGTAGGTGCATTGAAAGCAACAAAAACCCGTGTATTTCTAGAATTCTTATAGAAGATCGTAAAGGAAACCGATGAAGAATTGTGTCAATGTCTCAAAGAACAAATTCTTTCGAGAGAAATTGAATGCGGTGTTGGTCACCTCTGCAGATGCCGTAAGTCGCCCCAAACACACTGAAGTTAGTTAAAAACAAATGACACACTTTTAGAAGAATTTCTTAGAGTCTTCTGGGCGGAAAGCCAAATGGTGACTTCCGCACCAGGAGAAGGAGGCGCGTCGAATGACCCTCATTTGTCTCGTTTGGTGGACCGTGACTCGCACACGCACGCACGCACGCAGGTTACTCGATTACCACACAAGAACTAGGGAGTTTTGCCCAGATGATTGGACGCTGTATGTTTCTTTTAAACGTTACGTTTTATTTCTTTCCAATACAGAAGAAAGGGTCTCTTCAGATGTTTTGCTTATCAGCCATAGACACGAAGGGTTTGGCTCTAAATACGAGTACTCCTATGTCACGCTGAGTTCGTTATGAGAAATAAGATGAATTCAGATAGGGCGTAACCAGGGGAAAGCCCCGAGGCTCAATGCTTTGGGAGCCCCTGAATGAGGGGGAACATGTATCTTTGTGAACTGTGAATTCTATTGTAAATTATTCTAAAATGAAACTTTCCTTATGATATTGACGGTGATTTCGAATGACTTACCACAAAAGTTTTTTTTTTACTTTCTCGTGTACGTACGTATATACGGAGTATAGAGAAAGTTGCGAGAAAATACGAGAGAAGGTTATGAAATGTTTCTAAAAATCAATTTCGAGATTTAATCGGAATTGTACGTTTTTGGCCCCCAGATACCGAAGTAGTTTTTCTTTCAAAACGTCCATCTGTCTGTCTTCCCGTCTGTGAACCACACTAGCACCTAAAATATTCGTAAGACTTCTCCCAAAATAAATATTCCCCAGTTGAGGTTTCAGTATTCTATAATATTCTTAAAGTTATATTTCAGTTCTACCATGAAGAAACTGAAAACTTGAGAGCTAAAAATTTGAAAAAATATACGGTAAGCGACAAGAGAAGGCAGCTAAGAAGAGCATGGGATAAAACCGAAAAGCTAGACAAGACGATGGAGGTTAGAAAAGACTTGTAGAAGAAAGCCTGTGCCATTCTGCAGTACCACTAGTGGTTTTCGTGAAACAAAAAATATTTTTTCAAGTTTTTAAGACAAATTTACAAACGTTTTACATTGTGGGAATTCTGATATGGTGTTGTTGACGTTCTTATGAGAAGAAATAAAAGAGGTCAGCTTCGTCAACATATTACATGTTTTACAGCTCCAGAAGTATTCTTTCACATATAAGACGTTTATTTAACCGAGGTAGGAGAGGGAATTTGTGTCGTGCAATGTCACCCTCTAGGGTAGGTAACACATTTATCGGAAAGTGTTTCCTGTTTGTAAAGTTCTTTAATTACTCGCATTAATAAAATAATTCACCATAATTAGAGAAAGTGTTTGAGATAGGAAGAAACGGGAAGGAGGGAGGGAGCTCGAAGTCTCTGGTCCTACGTCCCTTTCCACGTTAAGAACGATTATTTTCGAAGTGCATTATCGTTAGTTACACAGGTAATGTCAATATATAAAATGTAATAATTATTGATACTCGAATCAGTTTGTAGAATGAACTTAAATTTTGACGAAAATGTGGCCTAGGACTGTTTAAAACCCATCACTTCACAGTTCAGGCAGACAATTCTAAACCAGGACGCTGAAAACTTAAGGAAATATCAAATTATGGTAAAAACAAATCAATGTATTTCAGGTTCATTTTTGATATTTATATGTTCATCCTTAGACTGGATATGCGACGTTTCCTATTATTGTTTCATGATTAATTTTTTCTGGTTGTCAGAGGCAATTGATGCGAGAGGAAAGAGCCTCCTCCCATGAAAAGAGCCACTTCCCAATGAGCGCAATGGATCGCTCAATTCGTGCGCCGGTGGCGGTGGCTGGGGCTGTCAGGCGGATGCAGACAAACGAGCGCAGGCGGGCGGCCAGGGAGGGCCAGGGAGGGCCGCGCCGCCCGCTGCGAGGGCGGAGGGAGAGGCCGGCAACGCTAGGACGGAGCGCCTTAAAACGCTCGATTCTTAGGGTCGCCATGACCAGGGGTATTTGCCACCACGCACCGCCCAAAAAATAACAAATGAAGGTGCGTACGACGTCCAGCGGACAGGTGGAGAATGCATCGTCAGTGGGTCAAACTGCACCATGTGGCGCCATCTGTCAGCCTCCCTACCTCCCTGGCCGTCAAGAAAGGTCTCAAACAGGGCCCATGGACTGTAGCGGCAAGTGGTTGCGGGCCACAAAGGGCCTAAGGGATGGGACGCTGGGGAACGTACCCCAGAGGTTCCTATCCTCATCCCTTACTTACGCACACACACACTTACATGCACTGTAATACCACACATGCATGGAAAGACTGTCGAAAGGTTAGAGATTTTCCCGGCTGGTGTTGAGTACGTGGTTGGGGAAACTCCCCGTAAGCCGACATGAAGGTCGGCGCCAGATCTCGCCATCCAGCTGGGAAAGATCACAGCCATCTCTGCGATAAAACATGCACCGCAGTTACGAGACTAATGACCTTTGCAGTTGTCGCGCCCGCAAATAGTTATCCATCAATCCATTAATCAATCAGTTCATTCCCAGATATGTCAGCACCTTACATTCTCCATTTGTTCTACAACGGTTACCTCCACAGTAAGTTTAACTCCCGACAGTTATAATACCTGGCATGCAAGCTTAGATTTTTAACTTTCTTTCCGTTCTGCCTAAAATAGAGGAACCAAACAAACGGCGTATTGGTAATGAGAAACAAACATTTCAGTCCAAATGTCGGAAGAGTTGAACAGTTGAATATAATAGATAAATGGGTTAGGTCTTAAGTGTTTCAAAGGAGTTTAAAGAGATTAGATACTATACAAGTATGCATAAATCAAAATACAACCAATACCCCCAGGGAAGTTTCAGGAGTTGTAGTGTAATGATTTGAGGCTAAAACTAACCAGACAAAAGAATACCTTTCGCCAATCATCAAACACTGCTGATTTGAAGGCATTGTATGATTTAATTATGTTTAAGAGGTAGCTAAAAGCAAAAAGATTCTAAGTTATGGTGAGTTCATTAAAAGATGTGCTGCAAAAATGTCATCTTCGTTTTGAGATACTAAGATGCATAAACATTTTGAAATGTTTGTCTGATCAAACAGTAAAAATTAATAATTTGGGTAGTAATGTCTCAAGCACTCTCAAAAGTATTTTGGAAAAAATGTATTTTGCTCTCTAGGTCTAAGTGAGAGCACAAATCTAAATATCAGCCAGATCCTTATCTTTATCAGAACATTAAGCGAATTTGAAGTTCATGAAGAACTGTGGAATTAAAATCATTAAACTCCAGCATCAAAGGTATTAACTTATTGAACGCTCAGAATACTTCTAAATATCTATTTTTTTATAAATACGGAGGTTTTTGGGAAGTACTCTGGCATTGCTACAGAGCAGACTACTAAGCATTAGTTTGCCGAAGAAATGGGTTAGATAGACTCTGTAAAGAAAAAGCATACATTATGTGTTTTTCCATTACGTTGTCTAACAGGAGGCTGTCTGTGGAAAAATTAAAAGGTTCAGTCAAACAATGAAAACTGTTGTAAAGACCGTGAATTGAATAAGGGGAGACAACAAAGCGCAGACGCCAGGAATAGCCCTTCTAGTTTTACCTGTCATTCTGAACCATTGTAGTTCATGTAGTTTTGATTTTCTATACTTAATCACAATATTACTATACTAGTTCAAGTATTCTCTTTTATTAATCCACAATCGACAAAAAATGTGAATATATTTATAACTGAATCGTAGTAATTGAAGTCACAAAATGTAAAAATAGTGTGTACCTCACAATTTCAAGCCTATTGATTTCGTAGGTTTCTATGAATCCTTGTTAGAAAACCAAATCCTTTCAGGAGGATTTCATCAAAATATTCTTGGTATAAACGTGAAAATTATAATAATAAATATGATGGTTATTAAAATTGAAGTGTTACGTTCATCTATCAGGAGCATTTTCTCACAGTATATCGAAGGAAAAAAATTTGCGATTTCATAAGTGTAACAGCCTAAATTTATTTCTATTCCATTCATTAATACGAAGATCATGAATGTTAATAATCTTTCCCAAATTGAAATTAACAGCATCTATAGTATATCATTTTATTTGCAAAAGCAATAAAAAGCAAATTTTGCAAATTTTTAATTGCGTCAAGTGGCCTTTGGTGGCCCCGGGGAGAGGCGTGTCGAGCTGGCACAATCACATAATGATTTGGAGCATTTAATTTCCAATTCATTACCTACAAATTCCTTTTTTTCTATACCATCATTATAAACGACCCTTTTCGATACCCCGAATCGTGCATAATCCAGTATTTTATCGCACGCTACATGACGTCATCGCCATTATTAAACGCGACATGACGTCATCACACATTCAGCCAATAGTAGCGAGAGAATCGTGGGGAGGTAGAAGAAGACGGATCAGCCGACCACCGTTTTCTCGCACGGATGTCAACAATGCCATCATGAATTTGATTTCCAGAGGGCGTTGGATGCCAAGCACCCGAGACGTCACAAGAAAGTTGTTTCGTGAAATTAAGTTTGATTCTCTTGTAAATTTATAATGCTGTTATACAAAAAAAAATAGCGTATGCAACTCGTTTATAATGTTGCTTTATTGCATTCGTACAAATTTGAAAACTCGCTCCTAACGTCGCTCGTTTTCAAAACATGTACTCATGCAATAAAGCTTAACATTATAAACTAATTGCATAAACTACTATTTTCCTGCTGCCGTGTGTTAAATAAATGCCGCTGTATGCTGCCGAGGGAGGAGCTCGCGCTGATGTTGCCCGCTCGTCGCGTTGGGAGAATTATTCACTTGGGGCACGTGACTTTGCCTGCCACTCGGCAATATCACAGTTACGATGACAGTATCAGTAATATACAATCTTCACCAACTTCATTTTTCATAGCTTCAAGGATACTGTATTAAATAATCTTCTTCAATATAACTCTTCATTCTTTATGAGATCGGCCAGACATCAGCATCGTCTATCATCTGCTTGCTGAGTCCGACTCTCCGCAAAGACGATGGCAAATAGGGTAAAAGGGAAAATTTGAATGCGCTTTTTCTTGGGTTTGCGTTGAAGCAAATTATTGAGAGATTTCGTGTCTTTCGTTGACTTTGCCCACCTGGGAGCCATCGCCGCCACGAGGAAGCCCGGCGGATGCGAGGAGGAGGGGACTGCAGATAGCGCTCTGCGAAGGCGTCTCTGGCGGTCACGGCTCAGAGCAGAACTACGAGCACTGGCTCGGTACAATAACGAGCTCACAATACTGTTGCTCAATATGTTGGATAATTATCTAAAACATAAATCAAATTAATGATTGATTGATTTTTTCGTCATCTTCGAACACATTGTCTGATGAGTGAATAGAGATCGGATTCTTATGTAATTACATATTTTTGTCTCTCAGTTTTTAGTTCTCAAAATTGTGATCTTGGCGAATCAGGGCAATCCTAAAATAATATCCGAATTTTGCCTTACATATTTTGTACTGCATTACATATTTTGCTAATATTCTATATATTTTGCAAAATTTTTTAATATTCTACCAATTTTCTGAAATTTATTTAGCAAAACATATTTAATGAATTTTCAAAAATAGTTTTTTTGTATTTCAAAAATAGGCGTACGTTTTTTTCTTGCTTATATTCAAAATTGCAAGCTGACGACGCGAGGTGCCCCACGCGAAAACGCGTTCAGGTGCCCGCGGTCTGTTTGAGATAATCTCCGTCTGCACTGCTGCTATGTTGCGGCCAGCGCTCGTGAGCGCTGAGAATGATGATTGATCACATTGGGCTCAGTAAAGCATCAGAGGCGTAGTGTTTCTTCATCACTAGACATCGGATGTTTAGGGAAATGCCTATTTTTTTCTAGAGAACTTATTCAATGGCTGATAATATATGTCCACGAATCATGACAAATGATGACATATGACGAAGTTTTAGAATGCTTATTTTTGCTTATTTCAGCATAAATGCCTATTTTTTGCATAAATACCTTTTTTAGGACTTTTTTGCCTTGTTTTTATTATATTTATATACCATGCTAAGATATCTGAAAATCGGCGATGGTCCAACGTAACCATTCATTACGAAATCTTCAATTCACGTCTTGAAATTTAAAATTACGAGTGAATTCCTGAAAGTATACCAACTGATTTTTCTCCATTTCCCTATTTTCCTAATAAATACCAGCCATGATCTGAGAAAATGGACGATACACTGAGGGAACCGAAATTTTAAGTGGAAATAAATATAAATTCCCAGAAGGTTTCAGTGGTGCTAGTGTTGGCTTGCTACAATATATGCCAGTTACATCGTTCAGTTATCCTTCTCCGCATTCAAACTGATTTTGTCTCCCAGTCGTCGCAAATTTGAAATTGTGATCCTTGAAAAGTTACTGGTAACATGTAAATATTACTGTTTAATGGAAACTATTAAGAATAAAATGTAGAAGAGTTGTAAATGTGTAAATATAGTTTTACATTAAAATATACGAACTGGTTTTGTGCATTTAAGTTTACAAAATAATATAGACAAAAAAACAATTTTTCCATTTTATTGTGTATGACTCTTATGACGGTGGCTTTTTTCTCGTAATTCTTGACTTTTTCAGCGCCTTTTTAGGCACCTAAAAGACGATTTTTTAGTGCCTAAACATCCGATGTTTCTTCATCACCAATCCCAATTTACGAGATATATCGGTTGTTAGAAACCTGTAGCACTACGAGCACAATGTTCCAGTGATTGTTATGTGCAGTACTTTTCAGTTAATACCATCATTGCACTTTCGTAAGTAACATTGATTGATTGATTGATTTTTTCGTGTTTCCGGGCGCGTCAACTGCTTTGGTCATTAGTCCCGTTAGTGTAGTGCATGTTTTTTCTCGGGAGATGACGGTGATCTACCCCCGCTGGATGGCGAGATCCGGCGCCGACCTACCGGCGGCTAGTGGGGTTTCCCACTAACCAGGACTCTCCCACCAGCGGGTCACCACCCCAGTCGGAACAAGCTCTAAGCTCCCGACCGGTCTCCCGAATATGTGGTAGTGTAGTGTAAGTGTGTGTGCGTAAGGGGACAGGATAAGACAAGAAGAGGAAGGACAGATCGCGCGCGGTCCGTGGCCCGTTTGTTAGGGTACTGCTCCGGCATTCGCTTGGTGTTGATCGGGGAAAACACGGAAAACTACCGATCAGAGCAGCCGGCCGCTAGAATTCTCCTTCAGACAGAATTCGACCTAGATGAAAAGCTAGTGTCGTAAGTAACATAAAATGTCAGTTTTCATTATCCCCCGCCCGTACGCCTCGATTGAAATTATGTAAATGTAAAAATATTTAAGTGGCTAGGCGGATGCGTAATAGATTCAATTATGCCCAGGTACTTTCCTATTCTTTAAAAAGACTAATCACTGTTAAGATTTTCGATAGAGATATGAATTTAATAGAAGGTACAATCGTTGGTATTCGGTTTTCATAAATATTTCCACAGCGTTATTAAATGCAGAATTGGTGACAGGATGTGGTTTAAAGTTATTTTCAAAACGCTTTACAAGGATTTTAGTTTTTCCCTTATCCATATTAGCAGTGAAATTTCCGCGGCGTAGAGGTGGAATCTGTGTTCTATCGTTAGTAATTTGCTCCACTGTTGTCTAGAAATGCCTACCCACTGGATGAATTTCAGCCATAAAGTTCAAATGGAATTCTAGACATTACTAATTTACTTATTTTGTGGTAATCTAAAAATGCTGAATAACTGCGAGGTCGGTCTACATATCTGATAGTGAAGATGAGATAGGAGGGAAAACAGTGCACTTGCAGAACCGGAAGCGCGTTTACTCATCGCTGGATCAGTTGGTCATTTTCCAAATGCAGCAATAAACACATGATGCCTCAACGTCAGTGAAGCGCGCATGCGCAGAACGCGAGTCGCAAGCGGGGCCGAGGTGGGGGTGGGGGTAGAGCTACAAGGGCAGCGTGTTGAGGGGGGAGAGGGGTGATGCGATTTGGGGGAGCGGCGGGGGATGGTTAGGCTGTGTGGACCAGGGAGGGGAGGGGAGGGGAGGGGAGGGACGAGTTGGCCCCTAGATGAGAATTACTCTGAATTGGCAGGGCGGGGCGGGGATGAATGGGACAAGGCAGCCAGGGCAGGGCGTGATGAGGCTGAGCGGTGCGGATAAGAACAAGTGGGGGCGGAGAGAGGTGATGCGGAGTGGGGTGGGTATTTGCGGGGCGAGGCAGAACCCGGCAGGGCGAGGCTGAGCGGTGCGGGGCTGAGGGAGGCGAAGCAGGGTCGAACGAGGCGAGAAGGGGAAAGGAGGGCAGGGGCGGGGATGTGAGGGACGTTGCGGGTGGGGGCGGGGCGGGGAAGGACGAGGCGTGGCGTGGCGGGGCGCGGGGCCTGGCGGGGCGAGGCTTGGCGGGGCGTGGCGGGGCTTGGCGGGGCGTGGCGGGGGCGGAGCATGGGGGCGGAGCGTGGCGTGGCGGGGAGTGGCGGGGCGTGGCGTGGGCGAGGGCGAGGGCGGGGGCGAGGGCAGGGGTGAGGGTGGGGGCGAGGGCGGGGGCGGGGCGGGGGCGAGGGGGCCCGGGGGCGAGGGCGGGGGGCGAGGGCGGGGGCGAGGGCGGGGGCGAGGGGGCGGGGGCGGAGGGCGGGGGCGAGGGGGCGGGGCGGGCGGGGGGCGAGGGGCGGGGGGCGAGGGCGGGGGCAGGGGCAGGGGGCAGGGCGGGGGCGAAGGCGGGGGCGAGGGCGAGGGCAGGGGGCGAGGGCGGGGGCGGGGGAGCGGGGCGGGGCAGCGAGGGCGGGAGCGAGGGCGGGGGCGAGGGCGGGGGCGAGGGCGGGGGCGGGGGCGAGGGGGGGGTGAGGGATGGGGCGAAGGCGGGGGCGGGGGCGAGGGCGAGGGCGAGGGCGGGGGTGGGGGCGAGGGCGGGACGGGATTTCCGCCATAGTTGCGGCCGCGTCACCGGCGCCGCTGCTCTGCCCGAAGGCGAAGGTCGCGCGCGCCGCCGCGCCTGGCGGATGTTTGGCTCCAGAGGTCGCGGAATAATAAATACGCGCGTTTTCGGGGCTGAAGTGCGCGCTGCGATGATCGACACTTCGCATACGCCCCGCCGCTCCACCATTTGGTGCACCACATGTTTTGCTGCTGCACCGCATGTGACTCCTAGAATGCAGATTTCTTAATACACAATGCAACGCGTCAAACACGACCGAAGGCCAGGAATGCCAAGTCAGGCATGTGCTGATGATGTGCAATGAATGTCTTTGGATCGCGGCGCCAAGTGTAATGTTCGCACCGCCACGATCACATATTCTGAATCATTCTCCATGTAGCGAAATAGGAAGAGGTTTGCAAGTAACAAGCCTTTTTCAACATGTGAATGTTTGGAGTATTTTAATTACAGATTTGGAGTAATTTAAAGTGCAGAATAACAGGAATTTTGAAATCTCTGAATTTTGGAAAACTGCAAAAGTTACAAATAACGCGAGAAAATATGTGTTGCAGCAATAATAGTTTTATTTTTGTAGGCTGGATGAATTTCTTTCATTTTAAGTTCTCCTACTAACTCTCTCTTGCCCCTCCCTGTCCCTCCCTTCCCCTCTCTCCAATCCCTTCAAAGCTTAATCACTGTACGCCCCACAACTCGTTAACGCCTTGTACGCTCGGAAACCTGCGTCGTGTGCCCTTCAACTCTGATTTTCGGTCGAATCCAGTCGCTTGTTGGACGATAATTCCTTCTTTCGGCTGCTGTGACCGATAGTTTACCGTGGTTTCTCCGATCATGACCAGGCGAATGCCGGAACAGTATCCTAACAAACGGCCCACTGACTGCGCGCGATCTTTCCTTCATCTTCCTTCTCCTTTCCTCACCCCTTACTTACACAATGTATGCACGTCTCTACGCGGTGCTCCGGTGGGGGAGATACCTGGAGAGGAGGAACCCTGCGAGTCAACGTGTAGGTTGGCACCCAGTCTCACTATCTAGTGGAGAAGGGACACCGCCAACTGCTGGCATATAACATACACTATGAAATAGGGACTAATGACCATAGTTAAAGAGAAGTTACTCTAAAAAGGAACCAGTTTGACAGGACGCGAAAGAAAAGAACGTCATGTCGGACGCTAGCATTGTAAGAGGTAGTGTCGAAGCCATTTACAAATTAGCCCACTGCAAACGAACACATTGAATTGAGCGCAAGGACATACTAATCTGCAGTTTGGTTGCCAGCAGTAGCTGTCAGAGCGATCCCTTCTTACTCTAATATTTCTATAACCATGCCCAGGAAATTATGATCGATGTATTAAAACAAAGATTTGCAAAGTAGCCGACCTGGATGGCTGAGGTGGCTAAGAGCGAGTACCGACTCAGCGCTTCGGTCCGAAGGGTCGCGGGTTCGAGTCCCAACTTGGGCATGGTTGTTTGTCCCTTGACTTTGTATGTGTTGTCGCGGAGGGCCTCGCGTTCTTCTGACCCCAGATCAGAGGAGCCCGCAAGTGTGCTGGTCTAGTGTATGGTCGAATATGCGTCCCATCGGAACGTAAAGAGTAACCGTCTGTTGGCTGGATAAAATCCGTAGAAAAAAAAAAAAAGTTGCAAAGTGCGTGATGTGGTTGGTGTTTCAGACGAGGGCGTGTACAACACGTACGTGCTGGACTCGGACTACAAGTCGTGGGCGCTGCTGCTGCACTGCGCCGAGAAGAACAAGGAGCCGCGCTACCTGTCCAGCTTCATCATGAGCCGCGCGCCGCACCTCGCCGTCAACGTGGTGTCGTACCTGCGCGACAAGCTGCCGCGCTACGACATCGACCTGGCCTTCATGTTCCCCATGCGCCAGGACAACTGCACGGAGCAGCAGCCGGCACCCGCCCCCGCACCCACCCCCACCCCCGCCTCCACCCCCCGGCCGCACCCCCTGCGCCCGCGCCACGGCCGCCGCCGCCACCACCCTCTCCGCCGCCGCCTCACGCACTCCAGCAACTAGCCTCTCGGCCACGCCCCCTCATCCCCCTTCAGTGAAAAACTACTGAGAAGATGGTTTCAAATATGTTTTGCTACGATTAAAAAAAATTAAACACGAAATATACTTTAAATCATTTTTAACAATACGTTCAAGTTAATAATACATTAATTGTTACGAAAATGTGGTGAGAACGTTAATTTTTGTGAATCACCTGACCCCGTCGCTTTTGTCAGTACTGGGACTCTTTCGCCCCCCCCCCTGAAAGCGCACGGCTCATAACATTATTTCTGTAAAGACTCTCTTGGCTTCTGCACACGAGGGAGAAGCACATCTCGTAATTCTAATACAAGTTCTTTTTCCTGCTAGAAATCCAGTATAATGCTGTAGGTTTGTTCTGATTGTTCAACCCTAGAGCTTTAATATTTTCAAAACATATATTTCTGATTACACCATTTCGTTAGCAGAAAATGTTGATGGAACTATTTTGCAAATGTCTATGCCTTTGTGAAACAGTAGCGGCCCAAACAAATGTGAGTTGCAACTCCATCCAATGACGGAAATGTAATTTCAAAAAACCCTGAGCACTAAAATTTTATGAAATGAAAGCAACTCACCTAAATTCATGAAAACTAACTTTAATAAATTCTGGTATATTCAGACATTACTCACATAATTTGATGCGTTGAGTCCATAAGTATATAAGTCGCTCGGCCTGTCTGTTAGCTTGTGCTTCACAATGTTAAACGCCCTTAAGAGTGACGTCATATAGGTGAGCTGCCCGGCCTGCAACTAGACGCAAATAAAGACAGAGGTCAACAAGCATTCTTGATTTCAAAATGATTTCATACATCGATTTGAGTTTAATTCATTCATATCTCAATATATTCATATCTTAATTATTAAACGACATTAAATGAAACATTTATTTTCCTGATACATAATAAGTATTTTCCTAATATATGATATCTGGGGGTTACGCAACCTAAGCTCGAACCTACACTGTTTTGAGTACGTCGCAAATATCTTCAGCAGCTTTAAATGAAAGAAATATACTCATTACTCGAGGGTAATAACTAGGGCGCGGATTTGAATGAAATGTCATTTTTTTCATTTCACTTCAGAACAATGCCGTTTAGTATAGAAATTCATTTTATGTTATGACAAAAGGAAATTACCCATTTTTATAGGTTATTATTTTGCATTTTTTGTCGATTTCGTCTAATAAGTCATTTTTACGTTTTTACGTTATTTTAATGCATTTTTTGGTGATTTCATAGATTTTAATGTAATTTTAATAGAACTTGCTTCAAATAATATTTACTAGATGTGACAAATCTTCTTAACAGAATTACTCAGTAGCCCATTCGATTTGTTCGCTCAGAAATAGTTTCTACAGCCGTTGTATGTAATTCTTGTGACGTGTATCAGCGCCATTGCCGGTTCGGCGGATTTCGGGATAACTAGACAGATTTTCTGGTAAAAAAAAAAACAGTCCAAACCGAAAGTTCGCAAGCTGAGTTCACTCGAACGAATGGAAGAAGCCTCGATTACATCAGTGACGTATCCAACAGCTTGAGTTGTTCATCCAAATTGGTTTTGATAAGATTTTTTACGTAATTTTTCGTTGGTTTTAGGGCATTTTTAGAGCATTTTATTGATCATTTTTGGCGATGTTTTAGGTCATCAAAATCCGCCCCTAGTAATAACCTTAAGGTCCTGCACTTAATAATTTATATTACTTATAGAGCAACAGATAAAACTATATTAACGTTTTAATTCATTTACATTCATTACTTTCAGCCGAATACTTACCTTAAACATTCTAAATATGCACAAATTTCGTTCGAATACAATATTAATAAAATAATAATAATAATAATAATAATAATAATAATAATAATAATAATAATAAATTTTAAAATAAAATAATCGGAAAATGTTAATTCCAGGGCATGACAACTCAAAAATTTATATTTTGCCTTTAGATGATACACTTTTATCTGTTGCTCCTCACTTCTTATGCATACCAATGAAAGTACTTAAAAATATTTAGTATCACGGCAAGGTGTAAGTAGAAGTATGAAATATTTTCGATCATATTATGTTAATATTGCAATTGCCTCCTTTTATCTTGGGACTGATCATTGGAGTGGCTCCCTCGCTGTTCATAGCAATCCTGTGCAATAACAAACTGTCCGACAAGATATAGAAGTTAGAAATTTCTGCCCTTATTTTTTTCTTACTGTATATTAGTCTTGTAGAATTAATGTTTGTTTCCGACATGTAGAAAGAATATAAATTCTTAAACATGTAAATACAGTTTTACTTTTGTGAGTAAATGTTATTTCACGTGCCATAAACTAAGTCGATATATGTTTTATATTCTCGTTGTTGAAGAAAGTGTAAATGAGTTTTGAAAGGTATTTTGCTTATCTGTGATCTAAATACGCATTTATTACTAATAAAGAATGTTAATGAATGTGATGTATCATGATTTGTAATTTGTACATTTCGATGTCTGTATTGTAATGTTGTAAAATGTCCTAGATAAAAAATATATTTCCCAAGTGAATAGTCTGAGAGATTTCGGTATATTCTTATTAATTGGCTGAGAAATGATGTTTGTGATCCTCTCCTCCCTCTCCCCTTGGCGAAAGTAGTTTGTTGACCATTTCATTTCATATGCATATGAAACGCATGCACGAAACATGTTTCGTATTGTGTATGTGGAGCTTTTTTATCTTCTTATTTATGCTACTAAAATTATGCTTTATTTTTCGAAGTTTAAATTAAACATCAGTGAAGTGACCTGGTTATCTGATAGGGATTGGTTTTTTTGTAGGTTAACTATTTTTCAAGAATGAAGCCATCGTTTACCTTTCGGTGTTTAGGGCTTTGGGGTTGATTGGTTCCAGTGTTCCCTTCTGCCGCCACTTCCCCGGATATCCATTAGCATTCTTGACTGTCATTCGAAACCAAAAGAAAATTACACTCTGTGATTGGTCGGCATCTGAAAATAGTCAGATGTTAAAAAAAAAATCACTAATGTGTTTTATGGATTCAGCTATATTGAATGTAATATTTAAATAAAGCAATATTATATTGATTTTGTTATACTGAATATTGTAATTGACAATGAAGTTTTTATGTTGAATTAGGGTTGTCAATAGTATAATATTACAACTAATATGAATGACAGAGTAAAAAAGAAAAAAATTAATTGAACTTCTGTGTAATGTGTGTGTAGAATTATTTAACCAATATCTCCCAATTCATTTATTTTGGCCAATAATAAAAAATATGTTGAATGTATTTAAAGGTTAAATTAATATTTTTACTACAAGCTAATGAATAGCATAGCAATGAAGTTTCTAATTCTTGTAAATAGGCCTTTGAAATATTTGGTTTATTGCTTAAGACTTTACAGCATTACCAATGTTTCAACAATGCCTAACTGACCTTGTCAGAGCTCATAACAGACCTCAGTTTTTTAAATTACACACATCAAGTGAAATTGGTATAACACCAGTGATGTCAAAAACCGTAGATATTATATCACAATAACACATTTAACAAATTAGAGACTTATAGAGAGCAATATGAAACAGGGAATACCAGTGCAATGAGGCCATTGCTTGTCGCCGGACTCAAATTTCCCCCTCTGTCACGCCAATTAGGACAGCCCCTGATTCGACACGGCTCCGTGCAAGACGCGCGAACGCGCGCCTGTCGTCGATTTACGACTAGGGTAGGATCGTCTCCCGGGACAACCTCTCAGGCAAAGAGCGGGCGGCTGCCCGCCATTGTTCACACGAGGCGCCGGAACTGTTGAATTACAGAGATCCCGGCTACTGTTTACGTAATCCCATAGGACACATACAACCATCGCGGAGACAGCAGAAAGGACTCCTTTGTCCATCTCTGGTGTACTGGCCAAAACCCACGCACAACAAAGACCACCAATCAGGCGCCCAGAAAATGACGTTAGTTAGGAAATGCCCTATCGGCTTCCGACTCGCGTCGAATATTCTGGAAATTGAGATTTTGACCAATAGCGTTTGAAATTCTGATCACGTGAAGGAGCGATGTGCGAAGTTAGAAAAGAGAGTGGGGATGCGAAGCAGGAAGCTCGAGAGAGTAGGATTTTTATCAGAAGACATATAGAAGGCGAGAGAACGGCATAGCAAACAGGCTGATGTGTTGAGGAGAGGTAGTTGGAGCCAGCGATTAGTGTTGGCCGACCAACGGAGTGCAGGCCGCCCGTTTGAAATCACAAACTGGAATTTATTCCGTTTCAACGGGCCGGCGTAGATCCGTATGGATCGATAGTACAGCCGACTTATCGAGGCTGACCTGATACGGATAGGGGTGGCGTTTGACAGACCTTTGGCCCCCTCCGGTACCCACCGATCGGGGCTCATTTCAACCATTTCCTGACTACGAGCGTCGGATCTGCGAGGTGCTGGAACGGGAAGGAACGGTGGCGCCGAATGAACTACTGCTTCCGGCTGGCTGCGCCTTGCTGCAACGCGGTTCGCGACAGGGTTTGATTTGAGGGCGACCACAGGTGTGCAATCATCGAAAGAGGTAGAATCAACGACCATTATTTGTGTATTCATTTAAAGTCATTAAAAAAAGTCATCTATTGTAAAAGTAAGATTAGAATTTAATTTAAGGAACCTTCAGATCAAAATGTATTTTAACAAGCAATAAACGTGTTCTCGCCATTCAGGCGATTAACACTTAAAAAGGAACATGACTTTGTAGTTATTATAACTTAGCAGCAGTAGTGGACCCAGTGCATGCCCTCATTCATAGAGTGCTCACCCCTGAGGTGCTCATATGCCGGTGCCAGGTGTCAGGTAAGTGCCCGTTTGGCGCCCTTTCTTTATAAATTTAACGCGCACACCTGTCATCTGATTACCGACACACTTCGGTGTGACGGTGTTTTTCCCCCTTTGCGTGGTATCCAGACCGTGTGTTACGAGCATTGCTCACATGCGTGGGTTGACGTATGTGGCAGGTCGGGTTCATCACACCACATTGCATTAAATTGAATGTTGTAAAGTAGTAATATACACAAATAGATATATTTCATTAGCAATAATAAAATATACGTATGTAAGAAGGAAGTTATACAAATCATCCAACATTTTAGAGCAGGAGTAAAATACTAGCAACGGAGCAAATTTTAGAACTAGAACGTTCGCCCTCTGTGATAATTATATATCTGGATATGAGCCAAAAAGTGATCAACCGAATTAAAGATTTAAAATTAGCAGATGTTAAAACGAAAGTCCAATGTCAAATCTGAGTTTCAAAGACTTATACCTCCACGGATGAAAACTTTATCTTGTGAACTTATAATTGCAGTCTATTATAAACTGTTAGTTGAAATGTGTTGTAAGCTGATGTCTATTACCAGTAGTCAATCAGCAAAATCAAATAAACTAGTAATTCTGTACCAGAGACGTTTAGCTTAGTTCCATAACATCAAGAACACCAACACAATTTCAAGATTTAATACCAACTTACCTTCCCGCGGTGGTAGACAAAGTAGGACTGCTGTGGAAACTCAGCAATCAAAATTCAAGTTCAAGAAGGACTTTCACGAAAAGAACAAAGTGTTATCATACTTTTCATTAGGCTATTTTAGTTTGCTGATTGGAAGTATTAAAATATAGAAACATAACCAAAGTCAAGGCAGATTTGTGGGTTTTATTTTAATCTGCGTCGGGCAGCCCTTTTCAGACGTCAAGCATCAGGGGTGGTAATTTTCTTCTGGTTCCGAAGGAATGCTAATATGCATCACCCTTCCCCTCTGGTTTTGCGCGGGCGGGCGTTGAACGAGACAAGCTCCAGTGCCTCGCGTCCAAATCACTCCATTGCACACCTCCGCTGCTCCGTCTGGGGGCGCTGTGTAACGTCGTAGCATTTCCTCGGACCGCACAAGGCGGGCCGGGGGCGAGCGGACCGGCGCGGGGGAGGGGTGGTCCAGACGCCGGGCTGGCGGGGCAACCGGAGCTGTCGCCTTGGAGGGTGCAGGCTGCCGGGGGCGTGTCTGGGAACCCTGAGGGTAACCTAGCACAGAATGCTGCTTGAGGACATCATGCGTCTGCAGCTGGCGGCGGGCCCCATTTTGCGACCGGCGCCAAAACTCATTAATGTGACGCGGTCCGTCACAAACCCAGTAACGTGGTGGGAGGTCTGTCACGTGACTCCTCGCGATAGGGGCGGCTGAGGAAATCGTATTCATTCGAATTGGGCCGAATCGCGGTGCGGAGGCACTGTTGGTTATCCGTGAGGGGGTGATCGCAGTCTTGCGAGGATGGCATGTTGCCGCGGGACAGATGCCAGGAGCGGCGCTACAGGTTAGCACATTGGGGTACTCTGGGTCACGTTGGGGCGACGTGTCTCAGGAATTGGAGGGCTGTGGAGTGCAGCGGTAGTTTCCGGTGGAGTATTAATATTGTGCAGTCATTGCAAATAAATCTGTAAATAAAAACTCTGTGTCTGTGTTTTTTTCGACATCACGACGACGTCACAGCTGCTTGCTCTTCCAGCACACACAAATCTTCCAAAACAGGGTCGTGAGAATACCTCTAAATGCTCTGTGGTATGTTTCAAACAACCAAATTTATGAAGACCTTAATTTCCCAACAATCTCCCAACATATTTCAGATCGATTCTACTCAAAACTATCTAATTTTCCAGATCAGAACATTTTTCGTCTATAGGCAAATCTTCCTACTCTCTACAAACAAGAATCCGCTCTAAACTTCCCAAGGACAAATTTCGCCCATCTCAAACCAATCTCATAACTCCTACATTCCTTCTCTAATTTATATATAATAAAAGGCTTCCAAATAACTAAAAAGGTGAAACCAATTCCGCACCGCTAGATGGTTGAAGAGGATCCCAAGGGGGACACCCTCCTTATTTGCAGTAATTTGAACGTAGCTTAAGTACTATGTGTGAAGTTCTCTGTAACTGTAAAATGGTTAATCCACTGTAGCAGAAATATTAATAATACTAATACTACTACTACTACTACTACTACTACTACTACTACTACTACTACTACTACTACTACTACTACTACTACTAAAAATAATAATAATAATAATAATAATAATAATAATAATAATAATAATAATAATAATAATAATAATAATAATAATAATAATAATAATAATGTTTCTCGTCCAGTTTGCCTGATCCATTGAGTAAATGCTGAGATGGCCCTTTGTTTTGCTTCTGGACATAAATGTAACTTCGTTATCAGTGCACGTCTTCTAGAATTCAGTGAGAAATGTAGTTATTCAAATTATCATTCTCCATGTTGTCGCGGCAGGAAGTATTATTCCTTGACGAAGGACATGATGAGGGATAAGAGCCCAAATTTATTGCTGATTTGCCCTTGAAAATAGATTTTATTACATCGGAGCGAATACTTTTGTTAACAATACTTGCAAAAAACGCTCATTTATTTCAGTATTCAAAATTCAATTAGTATGTGGCTTAGGGTAGGGTTCACAGAATTTCGAAAACGTGCACAGAATTCACTTCTCCCCATAGCACGTCACACACAGTTTTTAAGTGTTTTTGACGTAAAATGAATAAAATACCTGTGAAATTATATCTCGGGATAAATATATACCCGTCCAGAATGCCCTGCAAAAAGTGTGACCATGTAAGTTTCTCTTAGCATCACAACCTTGCACGTTTTCTTGAGCTACTGTCAATATGTACTCCTACTTATTAAAATATAATCGATCTCCGTGTTCTCGCGGTAGAAAGTCGAATCCTTCCCGTAAGGTTAATAGACAAAACTGTGTAGCTGATGAGGTTTTGCAAATCGTTATTTCACAGTAGCGAATATTTTCTAATCAATTCTTTCCAACAACGCACTTTACTACCTGTATTCATAATTCAAGTATATATGTAAATATGAGCTAGATAGGGATCCGAGAGCTCAAGAAATCGTGCACAGATTGCTCTGTTTCTTCGTAGGACGTCACACACAGTTAACTGTTTTCGACGTTACATGAATAAAAATGTACCACCAAACCATTTTTGAAAGGGATTGGCTTTAATATATTAATGCGATAGTTCCACATGGAAAACAACTAGTCATTTCATTTGTTCAAGTAAAATAAAATAATTCGTCTGCGATCAGGCGAGAATTTCTACGTTTTAAGGAGGAAACGGCCTCGTCAGTGGCGGCTGAGGCAGGGAGGTTCAAACGGCACTGCCCTCCCAAATATTCGACATCCATCTTTCATTTCTTTTTGTTCAGTATTTGGTGTTGAAGTAGTTGTTCGCCATGATTTTTCCGATTTCAGAATTCGAAAAGGTCGGCATTTCATGACCCGTGTTTTCCTTCATTGGTTAGGGATGTTCGGAAACTGTGTCCTATTACAGTGTAGCCTAATTGGGTGTTGCCGTAAGTCATGGTCATTCGTGTCACTCCGATTTGACAACAAGGTACGGGGTTAAACGAGAGCCTGCGCCAGCAAAGTTGCTGGTAGTTTTTATTGCGTTCCAGGTGGTTTTGTCGTGGCTACGATCTGAATACGTATATATGAGCTGAGATATATGTATGAGAGAGCTGCTGTGCTTACCGCGTAAGTAAAGGATGGCTCTGCGTAAGTTCAGAGCTTTGGAATTGGGAAAATTACAACATGGAACTTACAAATGACGGCTGTTTGGGGGCGCAGCCGCCATTTACTCGGGTACTTCGGAAAGACTTTCTTGCAGGATGTCCAGAGCTACCTATTGACGAGTTTTTTTTATCTCTGTCTCCAAATACGTTTTCCTCCGATTCGCCTACACGGTAGTATACACGACCTATTCCATGATGGAAGAATGTTTCTTCCACCATGACCTGTGTATGCTTGCATCTGTTCTGCATATTCCCATTCAAGAATTGTGTGCCCCTCCCTCCGCCACCGGGCCTCGCCCTTCCGTCTGCCTTCGTTGGGCGCCAATTTGCTGGCGAGGGGACGGCGGAGGCGCTTTCGCTCCCGCGATGCTAAGGCGCCTCATCGAGTTGCGCGGGGCGTCGCCTCGCCGCGCCCCTCCCACCTCCCCCTCCCCCTTCCACGCCCCGGCCGACCGCCTTCGCCCGCGCCCGCAGCGCCCGCGCGTCGGAATGCCCCCTGGCAGGCCCCGCGGCCACTGGCGGGCGGGAGCTCATAGTGCTGGAAGAAATAATGCAAGCCCACTCCGTCAACTTCATATATTTATTTAGAGAGGCGGCTTTCGACGACTCTGCCGTCATCATTAGAGACCGGAAAAATATGTAGTATGAGACGTCAACATATGTACATAAATATGTAATGAAAACAGTAAGAATACGTAATAAGTATGTAAAATCGGATAAAATATGTAATATTAAAATTCATTAATTATAAAACACATTTACATAATACGAAATTACATTTGTAACAAAAATCCTAAACAAATTTTAAAAACAATACAAACGTCTTCAAAATCATTTGGAGAGCATACGTTGATGCACACTTTCCACCATACAACTTTCCCATCAGTAGTAAAAGCGTCATCTATTGCTATTCAGGACTGTAGTTTTGCAGCCAGGCAAGACGCAATAGAAGACATCGTACAAACTAACGATATCTACGAGCAGCAAACGTCACTGCAACGTGAAGCACTCTCATTGAATGTTACACTTGGCGATCGCAAATGTTTCTCCAAAACTAAGGTTAAAAGTCACGATCCGCGACGTCAGTGATACTTTTCACACCTAAAGGTGAAAATGATCTCAGTCCCTTACGCGCCCTTCCGGCCACTGAGATAACTGAAGCAGACACGTGGGACTGTGAGAACATCACGCGTATTCACATGGTATAGGATGGGGTCGATTCGCCAAGATTACAAATTTGAGAACGGTAAGCAGAAAGATAAAAAATATGTAATTACATAAAAATCCGGTCTCTAGTCATCATCAGCCTCACTGTGTGTGGCAAAAGTTGTGAGCCTGTGCCGTTATGGGGCCATCGATAAATTACGAGAGGTCTTTAGGGGGGAGGGGGTCAAGCGAATCTCACCTAATCTTACGTGGGGAAGGAGGGTCTCGGCAAATATCACGAAATTTTTTTTCGCTAAAACAGGGCTAAATTGCTAGAAAACTGAGACAATTTAAGTAAAACACGTTTCTACACTAAAATATGGCTAAATCTTGCGCAATCATTTTTATCGTGGTTATTTGAATGCTACAATAAGTAGCATAGTGTACTGAGAAAAAGAATCTAACAAAAATTACCAAACTTTTTATCATTAATGAGATAAATCTCATTACCGGTATTTTTACAGAAATTTTAGAAGTGAAAAAACATTCATTGTAATTCAGTCACACTGTTTTCTAAATACTAGTCATATCTAGTCTTAAATACATATACTTAAGTAAATTAGGTTTTTTAAATAAGTCCTAATGCAATCAATCACAAGTTAACGAATTTATATTAAAAATACTCATTTTGAAAATTCCCGAGAGATTCGAAAGGGGGGTCGAGCCAAATCTCACAACATCTCACCAAGGGGGGAGGGGAAGTCGAAATGTTATGTACATGATCTTGGCTGTCCGAGTGACGCCGTGTCGAAGGCTGTGTTACCACAGTCTGTAGTAACACAGCCTTCGACGCGGCGTCATTCGGACAGCCAAGATCATTTGCTTAGGGTTCTTGCATACAAGCGTTGATGACGCGCGATAAGTAACGCGCATCGGAGAATAACACCGTATCTTATGCGAAACGACACACGAGCGCTTTGGCGCATAAAGGCGGCCCCACACATTCGTTATTCGGCGAACAGCGAGCAACCGCTCGCCGAATCCCGAGTAGTGTGGATGAGTTGCTTGCTATTTTCCGAGCGATGAACATTCGGTGTTCGCCCTACCCACCGCGTGTCGGTCTTTTGGACACATCACAGGGAGTGAACATTCGCCGAACACGTCAGCTGCTCGGGATTGGGCGAGCACTAGCTCGCTGCTTGGCGAATGCTGAATGTGTGGGACCGTCTTACGATATAGTAATCTATGACGCGAGATATTTATCGCGCGTCAACATAACGCTCGTGTGACTCAGCCCTTAGAGTCCGCGTGTTGGGAAACCCGGGCTCAGTAACTTCCTCTATTACCTATTCCTATTATCTCCCTCTATTACCTACCTATTAGGCCAGGGGAAGGGGCGGGGGGAAAGGTAGACATTTTCTACACAAGGGACAGATTAAGGCATAGAATGTAATATAAAAATATTTCCAAAGAATGTTCACTTCGACAGAACAGAATCTTCTTTCTTCTTCAACCCTAAGACTGCTTTGAGAGAGGAAGGCAGAAACCCACCCTCCGAGGCAGCAGGGCTTCGAGAATCCCAGGTACCTATACACAGTTCATGAAGTCTCTTTGCAGGGAAAACTGCGCGAGAATCGTGGACAGACGGACGAGAAACCCAAGTGAGGAGTCTCCTTATGACCGGGAAATATTTTGTCCATTAATATGCATTTATACCTTTTATATATTGTGAGAATTCAACAAATCTGAAAATACCCATCACCCGCGGTCTACCTATGACGATATCAGCTGTGACCAAAGACGGTGGATATGGACTAGACTGACAAAGAACTGCTCGCAAGGAACAATTTCAAGGTGTAGCTGCAGCCATTGTAGTGGAAACGTGAGTAGAGCCTTAAGGACGTCGCCGCGACTGTGGTAGAAGCGAATTAGATGTTTAGAATAACGAGAGTTTCTTTGCAGTGCCTTTATTATTTCACTGAAGGAAAACATACGTGAAAATGTTAAGAGTTGTGCGGTATATTACTACACTGACAAATACATTAGGGCTTGTAGTTTGACTCGATTTTTTAACAACGATATTTAATGTATTACCATTTAAACTCTAAAAGACAATATGCCTGTAACAAGTATTGTACCTCAGCTTCTGGGTCAATTACCCCCATCTCGATCAGTTTTTTCGTCCATTTTTCGTTATCCACAGTGCAAATGATGAGATGACCCCTTGTTTTACTTCTGCTAGTCAATGTAGGTTCACTAGCTATCTTGAATGTTTTCTAGTGCTCAATGAGGAATATAATAGTTATTTAAATAATCGTTATCCTTATTCACGCGGTAGTAAGTGGATTACTTTATCGAGGATATTAGCCAAACTCTGTAGCTGATATTTCTTTGCAAATAATTTTTATTGCACGGGAGCGAACATTTTCTTAACAATTCTTGCCAAAAATGGTCATTTCCATCTTATTCATAATTCAACTTATATATGATTTACGGTAGGGATCCCAGAACTCAAGAAAATGTGCACAGAATATACTTTCCCCATACTACGTTACACACAGTTTAAACGGTTTCTTGACACTAAATAAATAAATAAATTCTTTATGCGGAAATATTAAGGCAATATCTTAGAAAGACTAGCTTGTCAGTTAGGTCGAATTCAGAAGCTGTCTTGAGGATAATACTAACATCCGGCTGTTCTGGTCGGTAGTTTTCCGTGGTTTCTCCGATCAACACCCGGCGAATGTCGGAGCAGTACCCTAACAAACAGGCCATGTACCGTGCGCGATCTTTCCTATCCCCTGCTTGTCCCATCCCATCCCCTTACACACACTTACACTAACATGCACTACACTACCACACATGCCGGGAGACCGGTCGGAAGCTTAGAGCTTCTCCCGGCTGGGTCGGTGCCCCGCTGGTGGAAGATACCTGGTTGAAGAAAACACCGCTAGCCGAAGTATGTTACTTTACTTATTTTATTTTATTATTTTTCATAAATACAATTTAAAAAACACGATACTAAACCTTACGAATAGCCGGGGAGGGTTGGTGATATCGAGAGTTGAGAGAAACAACGTTGACAATCATTGTTACACACGAAACATAAACCTGTGACTGTTACGCGCGAAACATAAACGAATCGATGACAACGAATCTGCGAAATGGCGCGTACTACATAGTGTGACGTACTAGAGTGAAAAACACAGACGACTGTTCTGATTGATATATACAATATATTTGCAGAATTTTTACAATTAATGTACAATGATTATGATACAAAAATCTGGCCCCTTGGCAACCTTTCAATTCTCTTAGCCGCAAAACCCCGCGACCGTCCCCTAGGCCTCGCCCAGAACTACTGCTTCGGAAACAGCAAAAAGCTACGCGAGGTGCGAAGCTGTCGGACATAGAGTCCCGTAACTACACCAGTTACATGGCTTGTCGCCAAACCGATCTTCGACCCGAAGATCACGTGCAAGGATTGCACTGGAGATACCTCTCGTCTTTCGACACCCAGCGTATCCCGCGAGGCGCCTGTCGGCGCGGCCTTAAATATCCCCGGCTCGCCCCCACCCTACAAGCAGCGGGCGTCACACGGCTCGCTGGCCAGCCTTTCCAGAGCTGCAACCGACATCTCTTAGACTCGCCTCCGCGCGCGTCCCTTTGAAGGAAATTCCAGCCGGGATTCCTGAGGGCTTTTCCAACCGGCGCGGCGTGGCGCCGCACCCGTCCACCCCCATCCACATCCGGCTTAACGCGGGTTTCCCCGAAGCGGCCCGACGCACCGGCGCCGGACCAGGCGACGCTACAGACCCTCCCATGCCGGGGGGTGAGAATTTTTTTTCGCAGCAAAATATGCCCAGGAAAAAAATTCTGCTAAGTTACCTGGTCGTGAGACCTCTACATCCTAATTTTTATATGAACATGAACATAATTATACCAAAATATCAAACCCTATTTAATCGAAATGTGTGAAATAAATCTCTGGGCTGTCCCCCCTCCCTTTTCACCTAAGCTATGTTGCCAGTACATTTAAACCTTACTCCTATATACATAAATATACATAAGTATTCTTGACGCATCTTGAATTACATATTATCCTGAAATACAAACATTTACTTTACATTGAAATATTACATAATAATTCTTGACGCATCTTGAATTACATAAGATCCTGAAATACAAACATTTACTTTACATTGAAATATTACATAATTGTGGAATTCGTTACATACATCATGTGCCGTTCTTAACTGAATTTATTGACACATGTATGTATCTACATATAAAAATATCAAAAAAAACAACAAAACAATTTTACCCTTGAATTTACAAAATTATTTACATAGAATTTCACCGACATTTATACATGTCATGAACGTGCGTGTTCCCTATTCTCGCCGGTGGATCAATTCACATCATCAAACATGCGACTAAGTGCATCTGCATTAACATTTTCTGAGCCCTTTTTGTGCCTGATGCGTAAATCGAGGTGCTGGATTAAAAGAGACCAGCGTAATAATCTGGGGTTTTTGCCGGCCGTATTACGCAACCAGACCAACGGATTGTGGTCGGTTTCGACCTGAATTGTGGCCTGCCCGTCGAGATAAATTTTAAGTTTATCCAACCCCCAAATCAGCGCTAAACACTCTAGTTCTGTGGTGCCATAATTCATTTCGGCATCATTTAATTTACGGCTTAGAAAAACGACTGGTTGTTCTACTCCCTCGTCATTTACTTGGTAGAGAACCACGCCTAAACCTCTCCGAGAAGCATCTGCCTGAACTCGAAATTCCTTGTTATAATCAGGTGCATATACCGCTGTTTTTTCACTGAGAGCTTGTCGCAGCTCATTGTAAGATGTTTCACATGCCTCTGTCCAGACGATCTTACCCTGGCGTTCGCGTCCACGCAGTACATCGGTAAGCGATGCCGCCTTCTCCGCAAACCCTGGTATCAAACGTCGATAGTATCCTACCAAACCGAGCAAAGAACGCACTTGTTTCTTTGACTCTGGTCTGGGAAAGTTCTGGATTGCTTGTATCTTGGCTTCGGCCGGCCGCAATTTCCCGTTACCGACTACGTATCCAAGATATTTTACGTTAGCCCGCGCGAACAAACACTTGCGCGGTTGCACTGTCAATTTGGCGGATTTTAATATTCGAAAGACCGTCTCTAGGTGTCGAATGTGTTCTTGCCAAGTGTTACTGAAAACCGCGATGTCATCAAGGTATGGTACCGCGAATTCTTGGCATTTATTCAACAAGGTGCCCATAATGCGACAACATTGATAGGGACCGTTCTTTATTCCGAAAGGTAATCTAAGCGGCCGGTACGTGCCGAAACTGGTCACGAACGCCGAATACCTTTGTGCCCTTTCCGTAAGACCGATCTGCCAAAAACATTTGCAAAGGTCCAGTACACTTATAATTTTAGCTGCAGCTACCTGCTCTATCCGTTCTTCGAGATTGGGTAACGGAAAGTATTCGGTCTTAATAATTTCGTTGAGGCGCCTATAATCGATACAGGGCCGTGGTTTCTTGCCCGGTGCTTCAACCAATATCATGGGAGACGTATAATCACTCTCCGCCTCCACAATGATATTGTCGCGAAGCATTCTATCGATTTCTTCCCGTAATATCTTAGCCTGCCTCGGCGATGTACGGTAGGGTACGCTTCGAACCACTTTGCTAGTATCAGTTAACTCGATATCCATAGTAGTGATATCTGTCAATCCTGGTTTCTCACTAAATATAGACCTGTACTTACAAATGACCGTTTTCAGAGCGTCGCGAAACTTCGGTTCGACCTCAGTCCCGCTCAGCATTTCTTCCGCGTCAAAGTCGCAACAATCCAATTTAAGCGCATAGCGATCTAGCGCGTCTTCGTCACCTGCGTCTGTCACAGTCGTAGAACTAAGCACATTCAAGTACTCTGTCCGCTGGTGGTATCTCTTAAGCATATTAATGTGATAGACGCGGGGTTCCTTCCGCCCCGGCATCTGGACCACATAGTTATGCTCCGAAATTTTCTCGCGAATCTCGCCCGGCCCTATCCACTGAACCGCGAGCTTCCGCGTCCTGTTAGGTGCGAGAACCAACACCTTCGCGCCTATCTCGAAAGTACGTGAGACCGCATTCCGGTCATACCACACTTTACGTTTCTGCTGTTCTTCAGCCATTCTATTGTGAGCTAGGTCACGGGAGCGTTTCAAACGATTGATTAATTTGAATACATGCTCAACTACAGAATTTTCTTCACCTTCCGCAGTTCCCGCAAGCCTTTCATAAAGAAGTGTCATGGGGGTACGGAGATTCTTCCCGTACACCAATTCGGCAGGAGAGAAACCTAATGATTCGTGCACACTCGTGCGCAACGCGAACATAATAGCGGGAAGCTGGCATTCCCAATCCGTCCCTGCCTCCAAACACAGAACCTTCATAAGCCGGTTCATAGTTCGATGCATTCTTTCGACTGCGTTTGATTGAGGATGATACGGCGAACTTCTCACCAGTTTAATGCCAAACCGCTCGGCGAATTCGGCTGTCAAAGCACTCGTGAAGCAAGTGCCCTGGTCGGTTTGCAATTCGCGTGGAAATCCTATTCTACTGAATAATTCTAATAATGCCTCAATTACAGTGACCGAAGTTAGGTCCCGTATCGGAATAGCCTCGGGATACTTCGTGGCTAAACACATCGCCGTTAAAATAAACTTGTTTCCGGTGACCGATTCTGGAAATGGGCCACACGCGTCGACATTCACTTTCTCGAATGCCTCGCCCGTTATAGGAACAATTTTCAAAGGCGCGCGAAGTTTTTCGCCGCCGTTTCCTACTCGTTGGCAACTGTCGCAACTACGCACATAGTTTTCAATATCCTTATAGCAATTCGGCCAGAAGAAATATTTGGCCATGGCATCTTTGCTTTTTGTGACCCCCAAATGGCCGTGAGCAACTTCATGACAGAGTTTTAAGATCGTGCCACGATACACCCGCGGTATTACTAACATAGTGAACTGCTCTCCGCGCTTACTATGCCGGACACGAAACAATAGGCCGTTTTTCATAACATAATCGCGCCGATCCGTCTCGGGTCCTTCCGCACGCTCAATCAACGGCGCGAGCTCCTTGTCTTGTCTCTGAGCTGTAGCAAATTCGGTGGGGTCCAAACGAGCCAAAGCAATGCTACCGAAATCTAATTCAGATTCCTGATAGTTTGATTCTGAGTTGCCCGGGGCGTCGACCTCGCCCTGACGAACTCTATTGTCATCCTCGGTTTCTTCCGAAGCGGTTACCTGGAACGCGACCTGCTCTCGGTCGTTTCCCGTACTCTCGGCAGGCTCTACCGCCTCTATTGTCTGCGGCGCGTCGCCCGGCGCTTCGTCTCCTACATTGTCTGCACCCGGGGGCCCCTCTGCCCTTACGCGCTCAGCAACTGCTTGCGCCCTAGTCCGCACAGCGCAGATAGGCTGTGGTTCTAAGAAACCTTGCTTTATTTCTTTCAAAATCGTAGCAGAACGATTACTAAAAATGTAATAAGGCAAGTCGCAATTCTTCGCGACTGCGGCCTCTGTAACAAGAGTACCGAATGGCCCTACAATCTCTACCTTGGCTACCGGTAGGTTTTTCGGCGCTTCGTCCAGGGGCTGCTGAACCCATACGGACTCGCCGGTATATTGTGTCGGCGTGACGTGCTTTGCGTTGATGACGTCGATCGTGGCCCCCGTGTCACGGAGACAGGTGACTGTTTCGCCGCAAATTTTGGCAAGAAATGTGTGTTGAGACAATAACTCTGGCGCACTAGCGTCGGCCACGTGACACATCTTCTCGCTAGGTTTATTGTTATATTGAGGACAATATCTTTTTATGTGACCTGGTTTTTTACACAAGTAACACGTCCGTTCTTGCGGCTTCTCGAACTCCGCGTTACTAGCTATCTTCGGCACTGCCGTTTTGGAAGTGGTCGGCGCGCTTTCCGTCGCCTTCGGCCATTTCCGTTCGCCTGCCTGCTCTTTATTGCCGAACCGCGAGAAATCCTTCTTATATCCGCTAGCCCGGTTGTTTTCGTAGGTGTCCAGCCTTCGTGCCAAATCTTGGGACGCAGAAACCTCACCCCACACATCAATGAAATGGTCACGCATAACCGCCGGCACCTTTCGCTTCATCTGGTCCGTTACAATGAGATCTAGCAATTGCTCAAATGTTTCGATCTTTAAACCTGAGACCCATTTTTTACAATAACTAGCTAATTCACGTGCATAGACGTTCCAAGTGGTCTTTGCACCTTTTACGTGACTACAAAACATCTGCCGGCACTTTTCTGCCGTGAACTTGTACATATCTAATAATTGTTCTTTAATTAGGTCATAATCTTGATCCGGTGAATCGGATCCTACTACGAGCCAGTTGTTCACCTCATTAGGAAGTAAACCCATTAAATGGCTTACCCATTCGACCGGCGCAATGCCAAGCTGGCGAGCATGCGCCTCGAAAACACTTAAAAACAACGTAATATCGTCGCCTTCGCCTTTGAATTTGTCCATGACTTGGCTGATACGAATATTAGTTCGATTTCCCGTGTCGCTACTACCTATGGAAACACGCGTGGGAGCCTGATTCGTTAGTTTTAACTTTTCAAGTTCAAATTGCCGTTCGCGTTCTTCGCGTTCTTCGCGTATTCTTTCCTGCTCTCTCTCATCGCGTAATCTTTCCTGCTCTAACACTCTCTCTTCGCGTAATCTTTCCTGCTCTCGTATTTCCGCAACCTGTTCTTTTTCTTGGTCAGCGAGTTGTTTCACGAATGATTCCTCGTACTGCTCGCTTTCCGTAATGATTGATTTAAGTTTAACAACGGTTTCGTTCCCTTCTAATGTTTCCCCCATCTCCATCGCGACCCTAACAAGCACCTCTTTCCTATAACCCGCTAAGAAAGCCATATTGCCTGAATTGATCCCCGGCCAGAACAAAAAACACACTTACGTTCAGTTGACCTCGGTGTCGCGTGAGCGCCTTCTGGATCCGGTTTGTGGCCTCCTTCCTTCCTCTCGTTCAGGTCGGTCCGTGATGTGTTCTTCCGGTGATGCAAATATTAGCAGATCAAGTTCCAGTGCCAATATCAGCTCGTTCCAGTACCAGTACCAAGTTTTAGAAAAGAAAGGTTCCGAGTCGGATTGTACCGCCCCGAAACTACCGTACCGAAACACCGCACTTTTCGGTTTCTCGTGGCGTGCGCGACACTGCCGGCGCCACGTATTTACGACGCGTATTCACGTTTAACTGCGTACACTGTCTTTACGCGTGCTGTTCTGATTAATCAGCGCGCACCGATGGCTCTGATGCCGCACTGATGTCCCCGCGGATGCTGCTGCAGACTTCCGCGTTCCCCGTTCGTTGCGAACGTAGTGACTGCTTCCACAAAGCTGAATGATAGACGTGAGTCTTTAATCTGTTGTAACCAATTATTAACTGCAATTGGCACAACCACCCGGTGTGAGTTCTAAGCACCACTGCAACCAATTTTGAACTACAATTGCAACAATTGGCGCAGGCACTCCGGCGTGAATTTACAATAACCGCTGCTACCAATTTTAGACAAGAAAAATGGCAGAATTGGTGCGGGCACACCGACGTGAGTTTACAGTAACCGCTGCCACCAGTTTTAGAAAAGAAAAGTGGCAGAATTTGCTGCGAGCGCCCCGACGTGAGTTTTCGATAACCGCTGCCACCAGTTTTAGAAAAGAAAAGTGGCAGAATTTGCTGCGAGCGCCCCGACGTGAGTTTTCGATAACCGCTGCCACCAGTTTTAGAAAAGAAAGGTTCCGAGTCTGTGACGTACTAGAGTGAAAAACACAGACGACTGTTCTGATTGATATATACAATATATTTACAGAATTTTTACAATTAATGTACAATGATTATGATACAAAAATCTGGCCCCTTGGCAACCTTTCAATTCTCTTAGCCGCAAAACCCCGCGACCGTCCCCTAGGCCTCGCCCAGAACCACTGCTTCGGAAACAGCAAAAAGCAACGCGAGGTGCGAAGCTGTCGGACATAGAGTCCCGTAACTACACCAGTTACATGGCTTGTCGCCAAACCGATCTTCGACCCGAAGATCACGTGCAAGGATTGCACTGGAGATACCTCTCGTCTTTCGACACCCAGCGTATCTCCGAGGCGCCTGTCGGCGCGGCCTTAAATATCCCCGGCTCGCCCCCACCCTACAAGCAGCGGGCGTCACACGGCTCGCTGGCCAGCCTTTCCAGAGCTGCAACCGACATCTCTTAGACTCGCATCCGCGCGCGTCCCTTTGAAGGAAATTCCAGCCGGGATTCCTGAGGGCTTTTCCAACCGGCGCGGCGTGGCGCCGCACCCGTCCACCCCCATCCACATCCGGCTTAACGCGGGTTTCCCCGAAGCGGCCCGACGCACCGGCGCCGGACCAGGCGACGCTACAATAAGAAACCACCGACACTAAATCTTGAAAGTGTGATACTGGTGGATAGAGAAGTACACCCCATCCTCCACTGAAAAGATTTCAGAAGAAAAAAAATAAAAGTTTGCAGATTATGACATACAAAAAAAAATTATTGCCACACACATTATAATCGCGAATAACTAGGAAGCGCCTAGGCCTTTTACACCATGTTTGTGTCTCTCATGGGGACACGACGTTTTTTTTCGGATAAGTAAATTCTGAAGATGTATTTTGGAGGACAGGTAGATAACAAATGGGGAAATTATGAGGTACAGTTCGGGTGCAGGTGAAGGATAGAAGGGTGACAGTGGGGAAATCAAGGGGTAAAGGTTCGATCCGGATTATGTTCTTAGGCAGTATTCTACAAAATTCGACTTCTATGATCGTCCTTTTTTACAATTTTCCCTATTTAGTTCTTTTGGGCGCCCCCCTCCACAGCATGGGTAGACAGAAAAGAGAAGACAAAATCAACGTAAAATTAAATTGAAGGAAAATGATATTTCACAATAAAATTGAAAGAACTGTTTTATTTTCTGTTAATTTTTATCTCAATGTTCAGTAATATTGGAATGAGTTTTCTCACACAGTACCGGATCTCTATTTCTGTAAATCACATTTCAGGGATGAGTGTTCGCAATTTAGTGCTACATTAAATCAATTTTCAGTTTTCATACAATAATTATTTACAAAAGACAGAGATTTCGCAGAGTCCGGATTGTATATTCTTATTTATACGTATACAAGAATAAATACTAAGACAACTTTTTCACTAGTCTGAAACATCTACAGATGTGAAAGCGTAGGCTTCCGCTGCTTGAGTTGCTACCTATTTAGCTGTCCGGGAAATGCGATGTCCTAGGCAGAGTTACCAACGTTTCAGACGCCATTCTGTGACCTTACTCCTGGAGGTAAGTCGCAGGTGCCTAGAACGTGGCGTCTACCGTACAGCCAAGTACTTGACCACAAAAGTCTAACGTTTTTAAAATATGGCCCAGCAATTTAAAAAATGTGAAAAAAATCACTAGTGTTCAGAGATGAAGTTTTAAGATTTTTTCGTGCCTGGGCCGGTTTTCTAAGACAAAGTAAGATAGGTCTGGCAAATCCGGGTTCAACATGTTCACCATCATTTACCACATATCCCCTCACATATCCTTCAACTGTGACCGAATTATTTTCTCATGAACTGCCAAAATGTATCGTCTTTCCTTAGCGTATGATGTACTTATCAAAGGATTAGAAATATTAAAAAATGATAATTTGTAACTAAATTCCAAAACCAAAATATTACTGAGTGCTACAACAATATATACAAATGTATAATAGACATTAAAATAAATGCACAGAACTGTTGCAGTCATTTGCGAAGTATATTTAAACATACTTCAATGTGATTTAAAGGCGAGGATTTTTTATTTTTTTAACTGCAGTCCAGTGCCCGAAAAAATCTGAAAAACATTCACAACAATTTGTTTTAAGAGAAACGTTTGAGATATTTTTCGAGCTTGTGCCAAGATTCTAAGATGTTATTTTTTCAAAAATATTTTTTGTGTTTGAATTTGGGTCTGAGAAAATATCAAAAAATATTTTTCTGATAGTATAAATTGTTTTCTTATTTATCATATTTTTTCAGTCAGATAAAATAGTGTTAAGTTGCCGAAAAAAAATAAAATTAAAAATACACGTTTTTTGGTTGAAGAGGGGGTGGAGGGACGGGGGCTAAGAAACATTTCAAAAATATTATTTTTTTATGTTAGAATTATAATGTAACCACTCATATGTCACTTGGTTTAGGGGAACTTTTTACCATCTTATCCGGGGGTACCCTTTAATGGGAAGTACGGCGGTTGGAAAAGTAAAGTTGATGAAATTTTCGATTTCCATGTTAAATGGTACGTTTGTTATGGGGTGAGGTTTCAAGGTGTTCCGCCATTATTGTTGATTTATCATCGTTTGAGTATACTCATTCGTTCCTCTTCTCAGGGAAGGGTTGTTTGCTTTTTCTTCGCTTAGGCGCTTGACTGATGACCAGAGGTGACTCGGTCGATTTGGATGAATTTTGGCTATTTAATTATTGAAACTTGGAGAACGTAATTTATCACGTTGGGTTTTAACTAGCCTTGTTAACTTATTTAAGTATTTTCGTTTTGACGTCTGACCTTCGAGTAACTTGCCAATAGCGTCTATTATTTTTTTGTTTTAATTAAATTTCGAATATTTACTGGGATCAGTTTAGATTTGGCTAACGACGAGGTGGAGTTGACTGATGACATTAATTGCTGCTTTGAAGAATTTATCAATTTCATCTTCGATGTAGCGCGTATAACTGATAGTTTTTGGATATGAATAATAGGATAGCATTAGTTTAGAAGATTTGTTCCAATTTACGATCCCTCTTACTTTATGATCGAAATGGATTCTATCGATTTTCGCCGATAAAGATACGAGTATTGAGCAGTGGCCAGAATTCAATTCCGGTAAAATTTTTTGATGAATAGGAAAATTAACATTTTTTGCAAGTTCTATATTCTCTCTATATATCTAAGATACCTGAAATTATATTTGGATTGAATGCATATCTTGTTGGTTCATTTGGAGCTACTTTATTGATGTTATTGGCGGTTGAAAAATCGGATAGCTTCTGTCCTTGCCGCGATGTCGAGTTACAACCCCACACTGTATTTTTACTATTGAAATCACCTAGTAATAAAATCGGGTAGTTACCCCTGAATATATGTCTCTATGAGTTTTTCGGAAAGGTTCTGTTAGGAAGTATATATCCTGCAATAATAGTTAAAGTTTTAACATTCATTTTAATTAGTACTCCGACAAATTCAAGGCTTTTTGACGTAGGTGTCAGAACTAGCGCGCGTTTAACGTTTCTCGATATAAATATTGATTTAAATAAAATATAGCTACACTGCCTGACGCTATATGTCACGTTTCTCTGTCATTATGGTAAGAAATGAAACCCAGTGTATTGAATCTTTCATCTGAAATTAGATGAGCTTCCGTGATACAAGCAATATTAATGCGGTGATGTTTGAGGAAATATCGGAAACTATTTTTCTGTCTTTTTAGGCCTTTGGCGTTCCAGTTTAATAGTATATTTACCTCTAGAATAGTTGCCATTATTTATTATTGATGTTACTACAGTCCCTACCATATTTTGGATTTGTAAAACGATTGCAGATACAACTTCGGAAAATATTGTTGATGTAAAATTTGACAAGTTAGTAGGTTGGGCAGTAAATATTGTTTGGCTATTTGAACTTGGCTGCCGTGGAGGGAGGGGTGGGAAATGTTTATTTAATTGTGGTGGCGGTTTTGGAGAGATTGTAGATTGTTAAGTACAATGGTTGTTTGATTAACTATGAATAGCTTTTTACAAAGGTTTAATAAATGACTGTACATTCTTTAAACTAGCTACAACCTCTATATTTTCTGCATGGTTCTCAAGGCAGATAGCACATTGTGGCGAGGCGTCATTACTCTTTTTGCATTCTGAATAATGATTGTTTTCCATGAATTTTACGCACCTGGGATGATAGCCACTGTTTGCTGGTGAATGTATCTCTGACATATTTAAATACATTATTACTCTGGAATTTAGCCTTCGATGCACTTTGATTACTCTCTTTAAAGAACATCTCTTTCTAGCTTCGTTATTGTTTTCTAAATCTATTGCACACACTGAAATGGGCTTTCTTTCCTTATTATAAAGTCTTTAAACATTTAACACTGGTAGATTCAAACGAATAAGTTCATCTTTAATGTCTTTTCCTGTGCAGCATGTAGGTATGTAGTTCATTACCACTGACAAGGGATTTTTTTGTTACGTCTACAAATTGACGTAAGGGGCCCTTAAGGGGCCTTGAGCGCTTTGCTGTGGGAAGTAATCGGCAATTAACTTGCGCGCTTGGGGCGTAATACTCCATTAACTTTGTCATGTCATGTCTCGTCACGTCACGTCGCAGTCAGTTGTCAAGAGGACCACCAGGTAGCATCTCCGCGTATGCGCCTCCTGCTACGCGCTCCTGCGTCACTACCAGGCGGCCAAAATTGGGAAGGAATAAGGATAGGGAAAGGGTTTAGGACACTTCACAGGGGTTGCACTAGCCCTTGTGAAGCAGCCAGACTCGTTTTGTTGGAACAAATTTCACATGAGATTCGACGGGAATCAAATCCGGACCTCAGTGGTGAAAGGCCAGCGACTTCGCTATGTGCCACGAGCGAGCTTTTGAGTTGGGTCTCTGAACGAGTAGTATTGAATGCTTTGTTCATCACAAAAGTTTCTGAACGTGTGAAAGTCTTCAATAGAAGTAAGAATTATTTTGACTGAAGTTTTGTAAGGTTTAGTAGTAAAGTCTGCTTTGGCTATATTTTTTAAGTCTGGTATTAACTTATTATCATCTACTTCGTGAACATAAATGGGGAGGATCTTTACTTGCACTGATTGTAATTAACTGTGCTCCATCTTTCATTTTTTCTAACAATTCATATCTATATGAGACTGGAATCTGATTCCACTATTCACTTCATGAGAGGTTCTGCGCTTCTTACTGTCCGACCTGCTATAGGCGTTAAAGTCACTTACTTGTGGATTTTGCGAGGTAGTGGAATCGGGAGTACATATGTCACTTTGTTGTATTCCTTGTGCAGTAACAGTTAGCCCTGGTTGAGATATCAGCGGAGGCTGGTCATGAGGCTGTTAAAGCTAGGGATAGATGTTTTTTTTAACATCGACATTTTCGAGCAGAAACATTGATGTTTTGCTTTCAATGTTTCCTTCGGATCGATATATTTGTGCAGAAACCTCGATTTTTTAAAAAAATGCTCACGATATAAATACAATTTCCAGGCCGTATTTTATTTGTGGATTCCTGGCAATCAACAGCCATTGACAACTGCCACTGTTGTCGATCCCTAGGCGGCACGAAACCGTTTGATATTCGCAACCTTTCTCCGGTGTTGTTACCTTTTTTTACTACTTTGTACGCCGAAATATCCTTAAACAGCAATTTGAACTTTGACTACATAGAACATTGATTAGAAAATTAAGATGACAGTCAAAGTTAAGGCAGAATATACTTGAAACTAATACTGACGTGTTATGTACCACATTAGATCGAAGATATTTTACTTCGAAATGTCTCAACATATTTAAAACATCGATGTTTTTGTCGATGTTTTCATCGACATTGAAAACCTTTGGTGATGTATCGAAGAATCAATGCTTTGCTAAAATTTGCCATTACTAATTGAGGCACTACCATTAGCTGCGGTGACTGCGGCTGAGTTTGTCCTTGTTGAGCGAGTTGCAGTTGAGTTTGCAATTGATGAAGTTGTAGTTGCTGCTGCTGTTGCTGTTGTAGATGGGTTTGCATGTCTACATTTGACTGAGTGTCTACATGATCACTTTCACTGTCTACTTTATTTAAGGTTTCCATAGCACTCCTAAGACGTCCCGTTAAGGTGCCCGAGTTACTGACATTTACAATAACTTGGCCCTTAACTGATGCAAGAAAGTCACAAAAACAATGTTTTTAAAATAAACTTAGCCTGATATGAGCTCCATACCCGACGATCACTATCTAAACGCTTATTTTGATTTGCCACTACCGAGGCGAAGGCCGCGCAGCAGGACGTACGCACGCTACCACTGCTGGGCTGAGGCTTTGTGTCAATTTATGCGTATATTCAAAATTCGTAAAGCAAGGTACGCCAGTATACTGGAACAAAGATTAGATGAGTTAACATATTTTTTAGTATGGATATGCGGTGCATTTCCAACAAAAAATATGCTTTCACTGTCTCGTTATCCGTCCACTGCGTCTATTTTTCTCCATCCACAAAACCGTGGTCAAACGACGAAATGTTTACCTTAAGAAAAAATTCCCTACACAATTTGTTCAAATAAAATCGTGATGATTAATAACTATTTGAAATCTAATAAACTAATATAAACATTTTTATGAAAAAGTAATGAAAATCATAAAAATGTTTGGTTACTCCATGTTAGACAAAAACAGCTGAATTCTTAAAATCGCGTTATACCGTTATTTAGTGCGAGAGGAAAGTATTGATACATCCATCTTCTTGAGACATGTACAATATGATCTTTGAAAATATGTAATGGCCAATATGGTTGAAATCGACACTCGTTTTAAGAAAGACAACACCAAAAAAATTTGTTTTTCATTATTTCCAATAGTTCCGAAGTTATTGAGTGTTGCATGCCGAGAGTTGAATTCCTAATTACTCTTTTTCTCTGCAACCGCAAAGCATGCATTTTTCTGGTGTCACAACGTTCTAGCGAATGCGCGAGATTTTACCACTCGAGCGAGCATTTAATCATGATGGCTCTTAATCCGTACAGATTGTGAAATAAATAACAGCCTATTTTGTCGAACAGTACTTATAAGCGAGTGGATGATGGAGCATGATATTTAACACTGGCAACGTGCATGACTGTTTTGTTAGGAAATTCATTGGCAATATCTTCAGTCTTGCAAATTATATTTTCTTTGTTAAGCCCGAGCATTTTGAGCTTTATTCATTGACCCATCCCCGACGGGGGCTGAAATTCCTGGGAATTTTCTATTTGGAATCTACAAACTCATATTTCGAAAAGCGAAACACGTAGACAAACGTTTTTCATTAACTGTTGGTACTTTCTTTAGACTACAACCCTGCGCTACACGTTACATACCTTAAGGTTCACCTGTACGTTATCTATGAACACTTAAACCAAAAATAGAGGACTCTTCTTTTGAGAAATACACTTGATAAAGTTTAAACAATACCCCTGCACTTGTTTCCAGGAATTTGACCAATCATCAATGATCAAGATTACTTGACTTCGACAGAAACAAATTCTTCGTGTTTGTATCAAACGTGGAATTCATTACGGAGCTAGAAAACATTAGGATAGTGATATATTCCCACAAGACCTTCTTAGTCAAAAAATTCCCGCAGTCGATAGCCTCCGTCGCCTGTCAGATTGTTTTCTATTTCACATATCATGAGGTCGACGGAGCATGGCGTCCGTGGCCCAGCATTTATCACTAGTTGGAGCCCATTACTACAACCATTTTCATTTTAGCCAGACGAACAGAGACACTTTCTCAGCATCAAAAACTCACAAAACGTGTATTTTATCTACACATCGTTACGTTGTACAGGAAGTAAGTTACTACATATAGGAACAAGAATTATCCCATTTTCCCGTATCTAGGACTCTCAAAACGGGTTTTTCTGTCGCTAAATCGTCATGTTTTGCTGCAGCATTTCAATACTTTCCTAATACATTAGTACAGTAAAACCCCGCAAATCCGAAATGTTGGATAATCGGAACAAAATTTGGGATGGAGGAAAAATAAACAAAATAAATAAAATATTTATTTGTAGTGTAAAGAAAGTATTTTAAAATTACTGTATAAATGAACAACTAATTATTAGAACAAGTCGAAATGAAACGTTTATTGAACTGGAAACTACAGTATACAAGGTGGACCACCTAAGTTGGCCACAGAAAATATCTTGAAAATAGTTTGAGGTATCGAGGTGCTATTTGCGCCATGTTGTGGCAGGTGATGGGGCAAACAACATATTTCGTTTTCTTCTTTGTACTATATGTAATTTTAGAGATATTGACACAACTTTGGTGTTTTAAATGAAAGCATATATTTTTTTCTCCATCTTTCTAATGTTATTTAAAAGTGAAATGCAGTGATATAAATATTGTTAATGTTCGAACACTATGTTTTGCAAAAACAGTGCAATTAGAGCTTGGTAAACGCCATGCTGCAGCGCGCAAGGACAGCTAACCTTGCTGACATCATATATTTGAGTCGACGTACCTTGTCGGAAAACGAGAAAGTACGCTGATTACGGGACTTCCTATGATCTTACTAGTAATGCTACTGATCTCGGTTTTGGACTTCCACAACTTCTACATGCGCAAGAAAGGAGAGGTGTTGGAAATCACTTTGATTTCACCGGAGATGTGTATCTAAATTCCTTTATTATACTTAAATTTGGGGAAATATCGTATTCCAGGGGAAAAGAAAAAACACGTGTACACTGAGGAGAAATCACAGAATATTTATTTCCTTTTATTTAATCATTTTGTAACAATTCTGTAGCAAAGTTGCAAGATAAAATAATTCAGAACACAAGGAAACATAAATGAAGGTATTCATAACGGACACAAAACCAAACAAGATGAGAAATTTAAAAGTAAAGAGAATAACAGCATTAAAAATAACATGCTTATATTAAAGGTTTCGAATAATTGCAGCTCGCAAGAAATTCACTATTTTCAGTTCATAGGCTCCGTGTGTTGCCGGTCAATCGCGATGTACATTTGTAGTCTCGCCTCCAGCGATCTAAAAACTGACTTTATTGTTTTCTGTATTTGTACTTGGGCACAATCTGTTACGATGCGCCTTCTCATGTCGCCTGGAGTGGAAGGAGCCGTTGCATCCACATTGCCTTTCACAGTTCCACTTAGGAAGAAATCAAGGAGCGTGAGGTCAGGTGAGCGTGCTGGTCATCTTACAACACCACCTCTTCCTATCCACCGACCATGGTAATTTTCATCTAAAACTTGCTTCGACACATTTGCAGAGTGAGCCGGACAGCCGTCATGATGGAACCATATTGTGGGACGCAACTCCATCGGAATTTATTCAAGGAGCACGGGCAAAGTCTCTCTGAGGAATCGGAAGTAATTTAGTTAGGTTTCCATCAATGAAATGTGGTCCAACGTCAGCCCGATGTCAGCAAGGTCAGCTATCCTTGCGCGCTGTAGCATGGCGTTTATCAAGTTCTAATTGCACAGTTTTTGCAAAACATACTTTTCGAATATTAACAATATTTATATCATTGCATTTCATTTTTAAAGAACTTTAGAATGACGGAGAAAAAAATATAAACTTACATTTAAAAGAACAAAGTTGTGTCAATATGTCTAAAATTACATATGGTACAAAGAAGAAAACGAAATGTGTTTGCCACATCACTTGCAAAAACATGGCGCAAATAGCATCTCGATACTTCAAACCGTTTTTAAGATATTTGCTGTGGCCAACTTAGGTGGACCATCCTGTATATCATATATTTGTGTTGTAGTAATTCTCACTTAAGAGGACCTTGCAAAATCGGGAACCTTCTTTTGCTGTAAGGCACTGAATTTGCTTAATGATGCGGCGGCATGCTTCGTTCCATTGCGTCTGGTAATCCCATAGATGCATTTGTATATGTACGGTACATTTTTTTTTGGATAACTCTAACATTTCCGAATCCGAACAGCCCCCTCCTCCCCTCAGTTAGTTCGGAATACCAGGCTTCTACTGTAGTATACAAGAAATGGAAAGTATTCAGAACCAAGAACCAACCAGATATTTATAGTGATTTGTTATCTATGTCAAATTGATTTGTTATCTATGAAGAAGAAAATTACTGTCTCAAAAATTGCCATTTGCAAGATAACCGTTTTATCCTGAGTGGAGCCATTGATTTGGGCCAAAGACTTTTTTTACCACACTATGTACTTACGTAGGAAATAGGGTAGTAATGCTGTGTCAAAAATCGGCTATTTTCCGACTATTCCATTTTTGAGAATTTTTTCTTTTTAAATGTTTACACTTATCTAAAGTACCCCCAATATCAAAATATCCGTTTCAAATTCGCAGGCCTCGGATTACGTCACAACGATGGGAGAACAGACAAGCAGACAAACGGATAGACTGACAGACGCGGGGACAGACGCGCGGTCCGTCGTACTGTCCGTCTATGCGTCTTCCTCTCCGTCCACCCTTCTACACGTCTGTTTCTCCGTTTGTCGGTGGTCAACGCCTACACCGTTCATAAGATTTTCACCAAAACTGATTCCCTCCCATCGATCTGGCCAGACTCGAGGCTCTGCGAGTTTCAAACGGATATTTTGATTTTGTGAAATACTTTACATGACAAACATTTTCAAAATTTTCCCAAAAATGGTTCCAAATGTTTTGATTAAACTTTGTCCTTGGATAGTAAAGATCACTTAAAAGAATGACTCGTTTTCGTTGAAATACCTGATTTTTCGAAAATTGCAAAAATTATCTCTTTTTGCTGCGTCTTCCAGCAACTGCAATAATGAAAGTAGATTTTTTTCTCTAATGTAATATTTTCTTCAAAGACAGATCTTTAAATAAGGCCATGTACTAACTTTCAAAAATAGGAATAGCTTTCGCATAATTTTGCGTAAAATTGAGGAATTTTTTAAACTATTATCTCAAAAATCGCTCCAAATTATTTCTTTAAATCTTGTCTTGGGTTGTGACACAGAACGATAAAAAATCGTTTCTATGCTAACTCTTTGTATTTTTTAAAATAAAAAGTATCTCTGCAAAAGTACGACATTGGTGACGGAGACTTTTCCTTAATGAACTCTGTTCTAAAAAATTAAATTATCAAAGAAGGTAAGGTACAATTGTTGGCAAAACAAGTACCGGAATAATACGTGTAATTTTCGCTTGAATTTGCTGCAATTTATAAAAGAAATGAAATGAAAATTTATTTTTTTGAGTTTTTTACATGAAGCTTTCACGTTTTCAAAATTTTCCCAAAAAGGGCTCCAAATGTTTTCTTTATATTTTCCTGGAATCTTAAAATGGCGCAGGAGTATTTTACGTTGAACTCTGGATTTTCGAAAATTCCTAAAATTAGAAATAATGCGAGAAAGGATGTGTCGTGGTAGCACGACTAATTAATTTATGTACCAGTAGTCTTGTGAATTTTTTCTAATAATTATTGCTGGTGAAAATAATACATTTTCTTAAATTATTGCTTCACGTAGCTAAATAGTGTCGATGTTTTGAAAGTCACTTTTCTCGTGAGCCGATGAAACAGTCCTAGAAACGAACCACCTCCGTTAACATCTATGTCAGTCATTCACAAAGTGGTCGGTGTCAACCCTTTGGAGTTAATTTAAACTTTCTTGTGGTTCGATTCTTTCAATTAAGAACTCTCCCTCTCACTAAAACCTACCTTTTAAATAATAATAATAATAATAATAATAATAATAATAATAATAATAATAATAATAATAATAGTTCAATAAATCTTTCATCCCAAATGATATATAATTAATTAAAAAGATCTTAAACTCGTGAACATCGCAAAACGAATAACACTAAGCAGGAAGCCACTCTACCGGTTTCCGACCTCTTTCCTGCTGGTTCATCCATTTATTTCATGGCGCAAAATTTCCTTCAGTGATAGCCCCCAAGCGTCCATGTAAGGGCTTGTTTCTAACGCCTCACAAGTGGTGGGGGCGCAGCTCGCTAACTGGGGGGAGATGGAATGGAAAGGAAAGGGAAATAGGATGATTGGTGCTTTTAATTTTCGCTAGCAAACGATTCGATATTATTCGTTGCAAATTATAATGGCACTAACACACCATTTGCATTTTTCAAATAAAACTATTTTTTCACTTACTGAAATATTTAAAATCGAGTAATATATGTTTAGTACATAAAGCAAACTAGTGTTAATAATTTTAGCAAAAGGAATCTGCGACCAAAAAACTATTGGGAAATCCTGTTCTGAACTGTTCACAAAATCGAAATGTACGTTAGGCTCAAATAATGTTGTCACGAGCAAGTTTTATGCCGTAAAGTTATTGTTGGTAATTTTATTTTAGACGAAATTGAATAATCTTAATTTTTTAAATGAAACTATGTACGTCTATGTGGTTTTCTTCAGCTCAAAGGGATAAATTACAGTGGATAAAAGAGGAATGCAATGAGTCATAACTTCTGTTAATATTTCAAAAGTAAGATTGAACAAATAAATTAATTTTTGACAAGTGGAATGAAATATTACACGAAACTCTGACAATTTCCTTTTAGCGTTTATCTTCCTTATGTTACCAATATTTTGATATCGTTTAATTCTATGATCAGTGCTTTTGAATTTTATTTACATGTATCAAAGGAAGATATAGTAAATGGATAGATCCATAGATATCAATAGAAGAAAAAGAATTATCTCCTTCTGATCTATGTTATTGACGTTTGTTGCTGTGTCCTTTGTGTCACAGATCAGCAATGGTGAGTAATCCATTCGTCCATTCTTACCCTTCCAACCGGTCTCGGCGCCGCTAAGGCAACCCCAAAGGTGACCGCCGCAAGTGCTACTAAAGGCAATTGCTGGTTTCTCGTCAGAAATACATTTTTTATTCACTATTGTTTTTAAAACATTAAAAAATGTTACTATCATTCAATTTCTCTGTTTATCGATTATGATTTATTGCGGATAAAAATCTGTACAGTTCTACTTAAAAAATCGTAATTATTCAATGTCTACAAAAATCTGAACAATATCTCTTCAGCACATAATTGCCTCATGACTCGCCATTATACAGAGACATTTTATTTTCGGTACTGTGAATAGTTCAGAGTGGACAGGTGTGGTCCGTGCATGGTAAAAATTCTTGTATAACCAATGTGATCTGCCAAGATGAAATAAACAATGTATGCTCATTTAGTTTGAAATTTACCTTAAACTTTCATCCTTCGACGATTGAAGTTTCATTTGCGAATCAGCAGACGAACAAAACAAGCCATTTTCAGTTGCTGAACATTGCAATTAAAACTATAATAACACTCTTGAGAACCGCTGTCCAGCAGGTTGTACCGATGTACCAAAGTGAGACATAGACTTCACATGAAGAGAAAAAGCATTTATACCTATTCTCTGAAACAAAGAACTTTCACCATGAATCACTTAAAGGATAGAATAACTAAGAACTCTGCGCGCGAATTTTCAAGGTATTCCAGAGTAAAGGAAAATTTAACAAATTCAATAAACAGACTATAGAATAAATAGAGAAATTGGTCACTGTGTTTGTCATGTGTATATATGAAAATGTACCTCCCACATTGTCTTAAAGATTTCACCTTCATCATTTGCAAGTCAAGTATTTTTAGGTAAATGTATATATAAAATTTCAAAGTGACACAATGAGACCTACTATGGCTCAAATGAATGATAGTGAATGTGAATGAATACAATGATAATGAATAAAAGTTCTGTGAGAACTTGTCTTTAATAGGAATAACATTATTCGTTAGAATTCACTAAAAACCAAGCACTGAATATTCTGTTAAGAAGACTGAATGAACTTAAAGCTTAAACTTAAATACAAAAATATCTCCAAATGGGATAATCTCAATAGTTTTACATTATAATTAAACAACAAGAATCATAATTCTAATTTGTGTAACACATGAAACAATCCCACCAGAAAGAAATAACATTACACATTACATAAATGGTAAACACAATGACAAAAATGCTAAGTGCCAAGAAAATGAAAGGGTCTGACTATAAAAAATTAAAGAATCCCACAAATATCTAATTAGATGTAAAAGTTTTTTTAGTTCTCAAGAAAAGGACTGAAAAGTGAACTTTGTGAAGAACAGATCTAAGGATAAAATGTATATTAATACATTACATTATAATACCAACATTCAATATTTCATCACAAGATTCTTTGAATAAATAATTTGCATTATTTTAATGTTAACAACATTCATTGGAAATCACAATAGGCATGCACATGGGGAAAGAGGTGACGGACCCTCAAATTTTTCAAAGGAGCCCATACCCTTACATAATGAAACGTTCATATCTGGAAACATGTTAAACCCTGATTTTCCCGTCTTAACCTGACAATTATGGAAAATGTTGTTTGACATTCAGGGAAGAGGCTCTCCAGATCATTTGTCAATCCTATAAATAATTTAGCATAAAATCAATTGAATTTATTAATTGTATCATTAGTCATAATTCATTTCTCCTTGTAGTAAACTTTGTTTATTTACTAGTAAAATATTCATATGTAAATAAAAAGTTGAATGACAAAGGATGCCCAGAAATGTAGTTGCCCCTCCCCTCCTCTTGATTTAGACTGTGCATTCCCATGGAAATTATGAACTCCATATGTAACAATGTATTTAACTGTGATCTTTGTAAATAAAGCTAAAATACTACACACATCAGAAAATAACCCACTGAATGACTTATACAATGAATGCAGCATTGCAAATATCCATAAAAATTGTATTTATTTTTTATACAATATCAAACTTCAAGACACAGTCTAAAACCCAGGAACAAATAAATGTAACAAGTTTCATGAAATAGTGGGGGTGAATCCTTATTTACAGAAGAATGAAAGACCAAAGCAATTAATAGCTATGCAATTAACATCAAATTTTTCTACTTTGAAGTGCTTACATCTCGGAAGAAGAAATATTGAAGACAAAGAAAACATGTGTGTTTTACTTTAGATACTTATGTCATTAAATCTACAAATTTTAGTACTTCATGAAACATGAGTAACAGTAACAGTTAAGTAATACCAGTATATTACCATAGTGCTTTAATTGAAATTACTTGTGCACTCCATAACTAATATTTAAAAAATAGAAAACACTCTCCCAGAGCAAGCAATATGTTACTTATCTCCTTTCAAAACACATTTATTCCTGGACTGTTTGTACTGCTTTTTAATTGCACAATTCATAGGAAAGCAGAAACTGTCAATTTTGGGTACTCTTCTCCATGCACAACAGAAATTGTTAACGATGTTAAGGCATTTGTGATTCTCTCTATCTCATCTCTCAAAAAAAAACACTTTTCCAAGGCAGCAAAGATCAATGAGAAATGGATGTACTTATCCACATAATGTATAAATTATGTTAACTGGAGAAATTAAAACAAAATCATAGTTGAAGTAATACAATAGAAATTTAAGTTATTTCTCAGTCAGAATTTATCAATCATTTTTACTACCTGAGACTTCATCACCTTATATTACTTGTTACACAATAAATGAAATGTAGTAGGGTCTAGGTCAGACAGAACATTGCACTTTAAAAAAACAATATAAAAGTATTTCTATCTTATTATCAATATAAAATTGAGCAATTATTGCAAATACTTCAGGAATCTACAGTTTTTATTAGATTAAGTTTAAAAAAGTATAAGAAGTTACATATTGCTCACAAGAGGAAAATGTGAGAATAAAATTCATGTGTTATTATATTTAATTAGTACTTAACAAGATTCATTTTACCAACAAACCAATAAAATTCAAGAACATTTTTAAAAAAATTAGTTGGAATGTAACTTTCAAATAGTGACAGAGAAGTATTTTAAAAAAAAATTAAAGTCATTATCATTTTCAAATGCAAAAATTTCATCATTATGGAAATTCTATGAGTACACAACATTCTCATAGTTTGTGCGGCTCAGTTTTATTAATCGCACATGTGATATCTCAAATCACATACCTTCGCAAAAGTAACAATATTAAAAATCGTTAAATAGTTATATTTATTATTAAGCATTAGGGAATAATATTTCCAACGCTTAATCATCTTCATCTTCGTAGCACAAATTGAAATTAAAATCTTGGATGTTTTCTTGTAAATTGGGTGTTATTGATGCACATTTCTTTCTTCTTGTCGCCAGATGAATATAGAAACAAAATCAGCTTTCACAATGATCTCAGAATCAAATATATCTGTCAGATCACTGTGAAAACCGGGTTCGTCTACGTAGTCACGATGAGACGGTGTTGCCTTCAGGCAGGGCTGATTCTTGACCCCAAGCAAGGAGAGGTGGTTGGCAGCTAAATTAGCAACAAAATTTGTCACTGTAAGATAAAATGTAGGGCCAATCACTACAACTTCCGCCTATGAGTACATACTCATGGTCAGCAGCTCATGAATGAATATGAACCACGCGATAAAAGCAATCTCAAAGAGGAGATATCTTCTTCAAACACTGAAATGGAGACATTATTAACACACACCATTACTACATATATTTCGAAATCTAATATATCACCACATACTACACTAATATTCGTGGAAATATTAATTTTCTAAACACTGTGACATTAATACACACACACAAAGACGAAAAGAATCTTCAGTTGACACCGAATCATCGAAAATGTGAGAGTAAATACTTGAATGCACTGAGTGAAAGTACACCCGCGTAAAGCAACCCGAGTGTTTGTCCACTATAATCCAACTGTATCACAAAATAAAATCTGGAATTCAACGTCCCTCTGACTTGTGCGGCTGCTTTACTGACAAGAAATGAACCTCGTTAAGAAACTGAAACTGTTTACGCAACAAGGATGTTTTATCGAGCAGGACTTTTATTTTATCGGGTGGCTACTCATAAATGAATGAAATATTGTGAATGAACGTTAAGACAATTGTCAGCTGCTTAACAAGGGCAGACGTCTTCTGACGTCACTGCCTTTGGTTATCACGGGTCGCGCGTAGATGACGACCACGCACAGGAAGTTGGAGAGTCACGTGATTATTATATCGGGTTACTAATAAAACCAAGTCGAGGAACTTTTTTTTGTCTATTAAGACGAGTCTATTATAAATTCTGCGGCGCCGATATAAATGTGCAGCAAGGGCGAGATAAACACGCATGCTAGACCTAGATGAGTAATGTTTTTCGAAGTTTTTCTCGTGAAATCTGTTATAGGCGCTATGTAACTGCCAAGTATCTAAAACACTCAGTACGAAGTGCAACGAATCTTGAGTGAGGTGCGTACTTTGTTCCGTCACGCCCCAGAATAATTTTTGAAACGAGCACTCTTGAGCGGTTGAGCAAGTATACAGAAGTATATTTTAGAAACGAAAGAGGATGTGGTCCAAAGACCATGGCCGCAGCGTTACAATCCCATGGTGATCGTTTAAACAATTAAGAAAATATATTAAAGATTACGATAGTGATGGCAATAATGATGAAGGAGAAGGTGAATTAAAACTCATCAAAACTTATTCAAGACAAGGGCTCTGATGTTGAAGAGATCTGCTACGCATATACTATTAACAGACCTGGAACAAAGAGAACTATGAAAATAATAATTCACAGAAATGTTAAAAATAATCATTATAAACATAACGAAAAACGCAAATAACTCACGAAACTGTACTATATTTTTTCCAAATGCGCTGAACGTGTCGTTACCGCTATAACAATAGACGTTAAAACTAATGTGAATAAAGGTTCTCCTGAAAATTGCTACCTATTAATTTTGGCTCTAGTGGATCATGAAAATTGTAAGCTCTATTATTAACTGTTTTATTCGTGACTGATTAAAAATTGAATTATTGAAATTAAAATATAGGTTCACAATAACTATAAGAAATATACCTTTATCAAAACTGCTTTTTCGTGAATCGTTTCATCAAAGACGTCATACTTCTTTGCAGAGTAACCAACAAAAATCCTCTTGTTCCACCGGTACGAGGAATGCCATTTATGTTGAATTCCTCTTTCAAACAGGTGCCACATTAACTTCCGTGTTCTGAAATCAAAAACAAACGCACTAGGTTGAAAAATTTCGCCATTATTTTCGAAACTTTGAGATCAAGAAGATGTTCCATTTTCGACAGTATATGAGGTGTGGACTTGCGAAGCTATAAAAAATTAACCTTCTCAAATTACTTTCGTGCGCCAAAGAGAGCTGGCTCACAAAAAGAAAACCGACTTGAAACAAATGGGCCGCGGGAAGCGATATATGTTAGTTTTTCCTGGGCCGTTCCGTATCATCTCAGAGGCTAAACTCTTACAATGCCGCCAGCTAGGGGGAAAAAAGGGGCACGAAGGGAGACACGGTGGGGTGCGAGTAAACCAACAAGGTCCCTCCAACCATCCAGTGACGGACATCTGCCATGCGCAGCTAATAACGCTGATACGCGGGATCGCGTTTCGAGGGAGGGTGTGGCTAGGGCCCAGATTCAATTATAGCCGTTACGGGCGCTGAAGACGGCGGCACGATGGCGAGGGGGGGGGGGCTGAATGGAGGAGGGAGAATTTTACAAGGCGAAGTGGACCTAGGGTTGAAGACGCAAGCATGGATGGTAGGAAAGCGGAAGACAAGAGAAAGACAGAGAACGTGAGGCCGGAAACAAGGGAGAAAACAAAAAAGTTCGTTTTAGTCATATCTAAAGTTCTGTAGGGAACTAATTCGTGGCTTTCTTGGGCATGAATTAACGAACGAGGATCTGAATTGGGCATGCTCTTGCTTTCACTCAACAAGATTAAAAGATTAAAACTTACAAGATTACAAGTAGTACATGATTAAAACTTATGCTTTTCGAGGGGTCTAGAACCGATCATCCTGGTTCTAAGTAGCAAAATCCCGCCTGCGGTTACTTTTGAGGAGGCGCATCATTTCAAAAACAAAAGCCAGGTCTGAGGTACATTAAAAGCAAAATACCGAGGCAGGCAGGGAGCTTAGTAAAATAAAAGAGTAAAAGAGAGCAGAGATTCGATAAACGTAATCTGTAGAAACAACGAAAGAAAAATAGAATAATGAAAATAAATGTTAAGGAGGGAGTAAAATCTTTCTTTGCAAAGGCAGGAATAAAAATATAATAATAACGGGAAATGAAAAGAAAGCGAAATATATTCATCTCGCAGTTCAATGCAGTGGCACACACGGAAGAAGTGATGGGATGGGGTGCATGAGGCTTCACCCCCCCCCCCCCAAGCCAATGATTCATATTCAAAAATAAACCTTTTACTAATTTTCCTTACTTACGAATGATATTCAGTATATCAATTATTAACGCTATAAATATTAACTATTAGTCAATAAATTAAAATACATGTTATATTCGCCGTAAAGGAAAAATTCTTTATAAGAAAATACTTATAGCTTCACATAGCCTCCACTTAATTTACATGCTTTTCAGGCAGAATATTGTTTGAACTTCACTTCCCACACACGCTCACCACAATTCTTAACTCGCCTGGAACCAAGGACGGATGTTAGACAGCGGTGTGTGTTTCAGACGCGAGAAACACCCGGGGGAGGGGTTGAGTTCGAGGCGAGACTACGCGCAAGAGGGAGTTTCAGGCGAAGTGGCGATGGGGGCGACGCACAGTGGGCCAAAATAACATCAAAAGCGATCAGTACATATTTCCTGTAATTTAGAGCATTCATATGACAGGAATTAAAATATGTAGCAATAAGAACTCTTTTTTAAAACTTATCTTTGATTATGTTTTCCGGACGCGTCAACTGCTGTGGTCACTTGTCTCATAAGTGCAGTACATGTTTTAATCACGTTAGATGACGGTGTTCTTCCCCCGCTGAATGGTGAGATCCGGCGCCGACCTTCACGTCGGCTCTCGGAGTTTTCTCCATCCAATTACCTCCCCCAGCGGAGCACCGCTCAGGCCGGGCAAGGTCTAAGCTCCTGACTGGTCCCTTATCTCCGAAGTTATGCGGTTTGAGGTAACAAATTGCACATTCATTTTCGGTAAGCGCGCCTTGTGGCTCGTTTGGGAGCAGTGCGCGACGCGGGCGGCGGCGGGAGGCGGAGACGGGATATCGAGGGCGGGGGCGGGGCTGCGGGCAGGGACGGAGGCGGCGCCGAAGGAGCTCTGCGCGTTTGACGTGCCGCCCGCCATCTCCAGTTTCCGGTGCCACAAAAAGCAGCCGCCGGAGGAGGAGAACGACGACGTGTTGGGGGGGGGGGGGCGCCTGAAAGGACGCGGGTGCTGCCACCGCAAGGACCTTCAACCTCGGTTCACTCGTTCAGGCGGAGAGCTCGCGGCGCCTACAATCATTTGTTCGCGACCGCCGCGAGAGAGAAGTTTGCGGTCTGCGCAGTCAAAGGACCGAGGAAGGAGAGTTCATTCACCACACAGGTCCCGAGCGGTTTCTCGAAGGTGTCGAAAGGCCCAAGCCCAGGTCGTAAGATTCTGAGGACTGCAAAGAGTGCAAAATGTATGCTTAATTTACTGCCTTGTAATTGAAAGAAATGTACCACCATATTTTTGTAACTGTAATGTTGTAATGATTAATATTGTAATGTAAATTGAATATCAATTATATTGTGATTATTCTTCACAGCAATCTATTTCGTAGAATTTATTTACACTTCTTTGGTTGAAAGTAAATAAATGGGACTCTGGATGCCAAACACTAAGAATCCAAATCCATATCTGGCACCGATGTTTCAAGGTGCCATTTCCTACTTGGAATAAAAAAAATAGTGTTTTCATGCCACACAGATGTTTTTTAAATAATCAAATCATGGCTTTTATTTTCCTTTCAGAGAAAAACATTGTCGGATAGTTGAAAAACGAACGGATAAAGAGTAATTAGTGCATGATACATTTGTAATACAATGAACTTAGCTTTGTCACGAACTTCTCAATGAATGTGAGATGAGAAAGAAAAAACCTTTTGATTAATTTCAAAAGGATAATGTTTCAAACTAAAGAATTCTGGAATCTTGTTCATGTATCACAAGGATTCGCAAATTTCATACCATTGATCTCTTAAGACAAATTAAAGTAATTTAAAAGAAAAATTATTTCCCCCCTCTCCTTCAGAATCTCAGCAAGAATTTGTACCAGATATAACAGCAACTTAAGCAACTGACATAAGATTTAATAGTAATGGTTTAAGTTCATACATTTCTACACAGATTAAGAAACTTACGAGTATAAATACTATGATTTATAGATAAACTACATTTCAAAAAATATTTCTTTGGCAAAGAAAAGATAGACAATCGTCTCTGCATCACACTTGTCAAGCATTACACTGGAAATACAAACTGTTTTGTGTTGAAATCCCATCTACTCATATCTACATGAAATAAACCTAAATAAACGCGAATGAGAAAAGGTATAAATACACAGGCGTCCGACATCTCTGAAAAGCACGCCAAGAATCCAGGGAACGGCAGGGACAGAGGTCCAGGCAAATCGAACGGCGCGCACGAGAGAATAAGACAAAGGCGTATGAACCAACACTTTTTCCAACACATTGTTACGGAATCCTTTGGAGCGCGTCGGAGCGCCGCGGTGTCAAGATTGTAGAACAATACAACACCTAACAATGCAAATGACACGTCGGGCGTGTTGATGACGCGGGTATTTACACTAGGCACGCGTGTGTGGCCGGGTCAGCGGTGGAATGCAGCCCGCGCAGCGCGGCGCAGGGCGTTGCTAAGCAACCTGTCATCTTGTCGCATCAACAGGTGTCAAGGGGCTGCACCGGAGGCGCGCTGGGCGGCGGCGGCGGGGCCGGGGGCGGCGGGGCCGGGGGCGGAGGCGCCGACGGAGGCGCGTGGACGCCGCGCCGGGATGAGGGTGGGGGGTAGGGGGTGAGGGGGTGGGAAGCGCCGCGAGCGGCTGCAGACGCAGGAATCCGATGTGGACGTTCTGGAGGAGCCGCTCGAGGAATTCGGGGAAGGAGTGGAGAGTAGAGCAGCCCCCTCATCTCTCCTATCTTCTCATGTTAACCGTAGCAATAGCCTGGTGTAAATGGTCCCGTGCATTGCCAACGGTGGGCGGTCTCCGGAATCCATCGCTTACTTTTCGATTTTTTTATGTTTTTGATTTTGATCAATTAATACATTTATATAACTAATATATATATATATATATATATATATATATATATATACACACATTCGTTTAAAAAAATTTATTCAATTAGTTGCTGTAGATGAAAAATTATATTTCTCGCTTCAATATTTGTATTTAATGACAAAAACTATTACATTTTTATGTGAAATAAAGGTCGATGGATCTTCGCAAGGATACAAGGCATAATATATTACATTAAAACCTAAATGGTACAAATATTTTCAAAATTTATACTAAATGTTCAATTTTTAAATGAAAAGTCCCGAGTTTTTTTCATTTTTTGCAGCCCAAGGACGCTGTAATTAGTGAAATTCTATTTGTGGTACACTGCGTGATATTTTGAAAATTGTAAATTGTTGACCAAAACTGCTGATTCTAACATAAATTTTACGTTGGGTTCCTTCTCTAAACATGAAATGCTCTAATACATTCTCCGCTCCTCAAATATCGCGATAGATATATAAAATGATTCAACGATCTAGTATTTTCAAAATAATAGCACCCAGAAAGGAATATCTTGCTTGAATACTAAAAGTGTAGTATAGGTTCGAAAAACATTATAAAAAAGAAGTACAAAAATAAAAATTAGAAAAAACAAAAATTGAATCATGATTGTCTATATTACACGCAAAGTTATGCGAAAACTACTCATATTTTCGAAAAGTTGTACATCATAAAGATCGTCATTGAAGAACACATTTCATTAAGGAAACAATCACTATCTTTAATCTTGTCTTTGTATGAAGACGCTGAAAACTTTTGAACGTTTGCAATTTTCGAAAATCCAGAGTTCAACGAAATGAGATTTGCGTCATTAGCGTAATTTGCTCTATTAAAAAAATCAAGAAATTTGGAGCCATTTTCGAGAAAAGTTACTCCCAAAAGTTAAAACCTCTATTTCAAATTAAAGGGGCTGCAACATCAGTGAGATCGAGCAAGGAATATTAATTCTGTCGAAAATCTTGAAAATCTTGTTTAACCTCTAGCGTCGTTCACAGACGGACGGACAAGCGAACGAACGGACGGACGATTTACTTAAAACATCTTGTAATAGTATCAAGTGTCAGTTCTCTGTGAACCAAGAGTGCCGATATCCCGTCATGAGTATGGAAAGGAGAAATCATGAATTATAAGAAAATACGTAATTTGTTGAATTAAAGAAAATAAATCCAATACAGAGGAAGCATGTACTAAGCAAAGAAGACCACCGAGGCACGCGATCAAACCAACAACACGAAGCTCTCGTAGCGGGCAGCGCGACAGCAGCGGATGCTGAAATGGAATCCACGACGAGAGGGGCGGGGCGCCCAGTGGCGGATGTGGCGGAGACGGCGTCGCTGGACGGATGGACAGCGCCGGAGTCCGGCGGCGTGGGGCTGCAGCGGAAGAGCGGCCGAGTGCGCGAGGGCGTGGCGGGGGCGGAGCGGGGCGGGGCCGGAGAGCGACGGCCAGGGTGGGCCGAACTGAGGGAGGCCGGGTCGGGAGACGCAGCGTCAATGATGAATCACAGCAACTGCGGCGCCGAGAGCCTATCACCCCGCCTCTCCCTTCCTCACCCCTCCCCTCTTGACGCCATCCCCTCTCCTCCACGACCCCGCCCCGGCCCCGGCCCCGCGGCGCCTGCGTCCCGCGCCCCCTTGCTTGGCCTCGCCCTTTTGTTCGGCGTCAGAGAAATAAAGAAGACGACCAGAACCCCCTTCACGATAGGCACAAGCCAGATTAACACTCTCTGCCCGCCCACGCCGCCGATCGCCTTTCTTCTCGGGCGGCGCTCATGAATGACGCGAAGACAGCCCCGCGCGGCGTCACAGCGCTGCTAAGAATTTGAACAATGCACTTGCAGCCATGCTATCACATTCCAATGACAGGTGGGCTGGGGAGAAAGTATATTGAGAAATCATGAAGTTTCATAATGAACAAAATTAGGGAATTTAAGAATCCCTTTATATCACGACCAAGTTTCCGCTCATAGAATGTATGGTTTGATTTATGCAGCAAATTCTAGAATGAACAGCACAAGAAATGGGAGAACACCACAGGCAACCTGTCTCTTACTTCCATTGTTCCCCTTGAATTCCACCTGAAGAAACCGGGACTTGAAATCTGGATATTAAATAGGGTATAGGTATACGCACACGTTGACATTTACCGTACATGATTTCCATTATGAACACAATATCATCTATAGGAATGTGGTGATCAATGCTTTCGCTTTCACGTTTATGTTAAGTGGGTATTGTTTCTTTTATTTAACTTGATTTATCGTCACAATCAGTAAAAACTGTACATGGCGTATGGGGGAATGTTATAATCTGCGGACGTTTCCTTCAGACAAAGAATCCGCACCTCACCCTCGCCCCCCCCCTTATGCACAGTTGAAATGATGAATAAAAACACTCAGTTGAATGAAACATGTTTAGCAACGTTTAAAAACTAGAAATCTTCGCTCCTGAATATTACAAACGTATTTTCATCGCCAAACGAACAACAAATTTGACTTAAGAGTATTTGCGAACAAAACAGAAACCCACACTCCCAGCCATACTCCTACCACAACTAGCAAAACGAGAACGTAACAAATGGTGCTCATAGAGAAGCTAAATTGATGTCCAAAATCAAAACATTTCTGCATTTGCTCAACGCATCAAGGGAAACATCAAGCCTGCTCGAGATTGGGGTCATTGACACAGAAGCTGAATTCACTATTTATTACAGGGTTTTAATCTTTTAGAATTAAACAGTGCAAATAATAGTTAATGTATTATTATTATTATTATTATTATTATTATTATTATTATTATTATTATTAAAATAAGTATTTTTGATGGTCAGTATAGTGTAATTATGTACCCATAGAGACAGTTATGCAGCAACAACGTTCGAAAGGGATTCGATCACAGTCATCAATTTAGGAAATTATGGCCGATGAAATGAAATAATGGCACCAAGCTAGTCATTCAAAATCATCTCGACCTTTGTTCGTTTTCTGAAATTATTTTGATTTACTTCTGAGTGTCACGTCAACTTGGCCAGAATCGTCGTAATCCCATGACCAACCGTCAGGGTCCTTATCCTCAAAGCAACGGCTGTCAAGACATGTCCAAACAAAATAATACGTCGTTAATGATTCAGCTACTTATAAACATACATTTTGCTCAATATACTCTAGTCAACATAGATGGAATTACTCACCAGCTAAATACGTGTTATTTACAATATATTGAGCTAAATAGAGTATCTAGTTAAATCATTACTGATGAATGAGGAATAGTAATCGCTCTCTAACAAAATTATATTAATGATACATAGAGTATTTGCGTATACTAGCATATCTAACGACCATCGTTTAAAGCTAAAATTCCGTATTTTGTCTAGGCGGAAAACTGACCTTTTGTTAGAACAGTTCCGAAAATAACTTTTTATAATCGAGAAGCCCTCTCAAATTAGAACATCACTTTCTTTCTAAAACAAACCGATAATTATTAATGAACTGCAACAGAACAAAGAAGAAATCATTAAACAAAATATTGTTGGTTGTAAGTATATGGATATTTTCGAAAATCTGAAGGCAATCTCATAAGTCCTTATCGTGAAGCAATCTAAAATTGCTGAGGAGCCTGTTCTCACAGTACTTCATTCGTTTAACGCTGCTAGAGATCATAAGATTCAGGTTGGAGCACACACTCTGCATGTAGCAGATCCGATAATACTCTTACAACATAGCATAAAGTGTTGCAACAGGAATGGGCACTTGGTGGACAGACACATTTATAGTCATGACTATTGAAAGAATTTATGGTCGTTTCAATACTTTGTTGCAAACGTGTTGCTTTCCTTAGGGGCACGCTCAAGGCGTTTCGTAAGTCTTTCATGCAAGCACGTTCTGTACAATGAGTAACTGAAGAAACTTGTAAAATATATACATTAAACCTTAAATGCCTGAACGCGTACAGCCTTGACAGGGCGCAAAGTCGAAAGCGAACTAGCTAATCGTGAACAAATAAGATGCATTCAAAATGTTCATACAATATAACACAAGAGAATATAAGGGCATATCATTTCATGATCACGGAAAGTTGTTACTTGACCAGCTCTTCTTCCTCCTCCTCATTATCATTAAGCAGGGATCTTACAGTTTTCGCCGCATTTAGCATTTTTAAGTTTCCACATTGTGAAAATCGTATTTCGGGTATCTTCGTGATTCAGGATTGCTCTTTCCATGTTCTGTATTCCTCGGCTACTGTGTTTCTCAGCAACGTTTATATTTATTCAAATAAAATGCAAGAAAGATGCTAATTGAAAGATGTATATGGAAAATATGAAATTGAAAGTACACCATAAGAAAAAAGACATGTAATAAGGACATGATTAAGGTCAAAATTAACACAATCTGTTCAATGAAAAGGCAAAATAGATTAAATATTTCTTGCTCTTTGTACTTCGAAAAGAATTTAGTGGATTCAGAGGGCTATCCAAAAAACAGTCCGAAAACGGAGAAGAAACCGACTGTGTAATTTAAGAGCAAACGAAACGGGCAAAGGCGCAATGCTGCCGACACGGCACACACTGCTCGGAAAATGACTCATTCCTATGCAAGCCTGACATCACACCAATTAATTTATCACTTTTAATTACCTTTTAGTTCCACTACACATATCACTTCAGATATGGATTCTTGCCGCGACGCAGCACATTATTAAAGGACAACCACGAGCTCTTTTTTGGCGCGACCGCGACAGCGGCGGGCGGGGCGGAGCGGCGAAATCTGTTGTATGATCTCATTCTTCGCGCATCGGTCCGTCGCCTCGGTCTATTTCCGCGAAGACTGCATGAAGGCTCTTGTTAAGGGGGCGGTTTCCCTTGTGAGGCGTCGGCGAGAGAGCACGTGCTCCGAGACGCCGCTACGACGATACATCTTGCACGCCACCGCCCGGCCATCCGCCGCCGCCGCCCCCGCCTCCGACGCAGCTGCCGGCTCCCGACGCCGCCTGCCCGTCGCTCCCTTCCGATCCGTCGGACTCGCCCTCGGAGAAACGAAAATACAGAGAGCGCGCTTGGGCTGTGGTTGGATTACAGACTGGGTGTCTGACGAATGGTTTATTCGGTCCAGTTCGTGTGTACAATTATGTTGGCGGTCGGCCATACCAAACTAAATCAGGGTGGCTACTCATATCCTGAAATACATGACCTGACTTTTCCCTTGTTTGGCAGTGCATTTTGTTTCCTGAAAAGATTTGTAATTTCACATACATTAATAAAATATTAAAACTATCCTAATATAACTTGCAGTTCTCTGATTTCACCGTTATAAAGAAGAAATTAACAATATTTTCTCACCAAATGAAAACGGAGCAAAAAATGTTTGTTGTTGTAATGCTGTCCCAATATTTTTGAGGAACAATATCTACTTTTATGACCCTCTCAAAATTTTCCCTGATTTATAACGTTTCTTCTACAAATTTCCTGATTTTTTCCTGACTTTCCCAGAGTAATGACATTTTCTGATTTTTTTCTTCAGTTTTTTAGAAAATGATCACCCTGTAAATTGTCGGTGTCTCATGTAAAAATGATTTGCATTTATTTGACAATATTAGCGTGGTTGGGTAATTAACGACCGCTGAATCATTATTTTAATGCCAATTCATTCAGATTATTTACTGCCAAATGGGAAAATGTACGTAGTTGAAAATTACTTTCGTTGATAATATGATCCTCGATATTGTAAATAAAAGAATTGATACGCCAAAATTACGCATACAAACCTATATGCAAAATATACAGAGTGTGTGAATTAATCTGCTGAAGAAGCTCTGCACAAGACTCTGCGTGTCATTTACGAGCATTCCAGGTATTTCTTCACTCTGCTTGGCTAGTTCTGATAGCTGCTCGCAACTTCCTCACGTAACAAATCTCCACTTCTGTAACACACAAAAGAAAGAAATTTAATCAGATTTGTTAAACTAATAAAAATACTTAACAAAAAGTGTTTATAAACTCGAAAATGCAGTTCATGTAACAGAGCAAGATGTCGCGTCTACCTTAAACGCTTGTCTACATTAAACCTTTCAGACACAAGGAGCATAATTATGTATATCAATTTCCAATAATTTTACGTAAATAAAGGCTTTTATACATTCCGACAGTACATATATTACTCTGTCCAATGTCTGGAATAGATTGATGTGTTTTCCCTTCCATTTATGAGGCTCTGGTGGAAATAATTGGAACTTTTCTAAACAATGGTGGCAGAACTTCCGTCTGTGAAACGCACATCTTTTTATTTTGATTTCAAATAATGGTTTTAATCTACGTATATATTTAATATGAATATTCATACAATAGATATAAATTGTTATATTAATTGTACTTTAATTATTAACTGTGTTGCTCTATTCAAAGATTCAGGTGCAATGCGTCATTGAGACCGACTGTTCATTAAATGTCATTATTCAGAATCGGTTTCAATGATTGTTAATAAGCAAAACAATTTGCGGCTCTTCAAATGTTGCGAAAGGAACAAATATGTAGAGAGAAACTGTACACTGATTCCAAGTGATAATGTAGCGATAAGTTTGTGAATTTAGTTGATAATTTTTGTATTATGACCATTTGTATTAGGGATGACTGCAATTACATTCAACATTACAGACTTTTTGCTAATAACAAACAGAGAAGCAAAACAGTTGCAATCGAGAAACACACTCTTTCTGTTATAAATGGTCATCTTTGTACAACGAAAGATTGCAATTTTATGTCATTTTATATCGATCAAAAGAATGAATATCCATGTAAATAAAATTTATAAAGCTATGTAATATTTATAATTATTTAAAAAGTTGTAGAATATTTTGTAAAACTTCATCTAGTACGTTTGGTTAATTTAAAGTAAAAAATGTATATCCTAGACAACTCGGTGTTTTCCAGCCATTGTGACGTCCTGGGCGGGAGAACCTCAACATTATACGTTACGAAAATATTGTGAACTAAATTTCTATATGCATATAAATAAGGACAATTATAAAAAAATATATGTTTATCTTTAAATTAATTTTGGTCTGATGGAGTTAATTAGCATTAAAAACAATGTTCCAAACAAAGGAGGAATACGAGTTCGACAGAGGTAATTTTCCTGTTTTCGAGCTATCCTGAGCATTAGTACCAAGATAGTCCCTTCGACTGCAGTGCAAACTTGTTTATGGCATATTATTTATACATGTATTATTCCTCAACTCTTATGCCAGTTGCTAACGTCTCCAGATCCGGTTCCTACATAAATATGTAGGAAACACAGAGGTTCCTGCGCAATATGTGAGCGGTGCCTAGCAATTTTGCCTTTTGCAGTAGGTATGTGAGACCCGCATCAGGCATAGGATGCCAAGACGTTTTGTTGCGTTTCTTGGTATAACTGCTAGCGTCCCAGTTACTTCTAGGGCAACAGTGTCCCTTCGTTTCCAAAGACATCCCATTCTCTCTTTTATTGCATATATTATTTATACATTCACCAAATAATATTTTTACCATTAAGATGATCTTAAACCCGAATCGGTCGTTCCTCTCGACATGTGGATCACCACAGTTCCGGCATTGCACCGCCGGGATGACATGGGTCCGCGGGTCGCAGCCCCGATGCTGCCACCCCGAAGCGTGAGGCGACGCCCAGGACTTTTAATTAGCGTCGGTCGCAGTTCTGGATCAGTCGGTGGCCGCTTTGAGGCGTGCCGCCCTCGCCCTGGTCCTCGCCCTCACCACGGCCACCCCCGCTCTCGCCGCCGCCCCCACCCCGCCGCGCGGTGGCCTGCTGCGCCTCCACCGCCGCCCCCTTCCGGGCGGCTGCTCTGTGCCGCCCCGCGCGCTCCACGCTGCCAACGAGGTGCCCCGCCCCCGCCCACTCGACAGCCGATTTCAAAGAGAAAGATTTCTCTTTCTCTCGAGAATAGGATAAGAAAGCCACTGCATGATGGCCCGTCTCGCAGGAAGGGAGGGTAGTACAAATGTTTTTATTATGAAACTTAGGCTGTATATGATCCTTTTTATTATGAAACTGAGACTATTATTTGACGTACAGCTCCAAGATTCAGTCATTGCACTTATGAAAGTTACACTTTACTGCCATAAGTGCAATTGAATTGTGAGACTGTTGGTCAAATAATGGGCAAGAAGTTTCATAACAAATGAGAGTGACGGGCAATACAGTTTAGAAATAGTACATCTGTTTATTGGTTATTCTGGACATCAAAAATAATTGTCTTCTTGGAATATCGGTTAAAATACACGATGTTATTTTCAAACCTCCCATATTTCAACCAAAATACAGTAAACAAAATACATAGAATAATGGATTGTTCTTTATAAGCGATGATACAGCCTCTCCACGTGTTTATGTTGCGCGGTAAAATTTGGTGCTATTGTTCGCGAGGAAGCGTCACAAGAGTTTGAAGTGAAATGGTGACCAGCGAGCGCAAATGTCAGTGGAATTTGCAGAAACAATATCGATCATTGTTACACAAGGAAATTATGAAGTGATTTCAAGATCTCATGCACAAGTTGTAATAATAATAAGGGTGTGTTTAGAAAAGTTTAACGCTATACGAGGTGTATCGGAACAGTCAAGATAGGTGATTTTAATACAATAATAAATTAATAAATTTAATACTGAACGATTAGAAGACTTGTATCAATATATTAAGAGTATAACTATATGGTACAATTGTATGATTCTTTGATGTATTTAAAACTCATTTTGCCACATAACTCAATTTCATGTTGATGTGGCGAAGGACTATCTGCTCCAGACCCCGTGAATTGAAAATTGACGTTACATGTTTTTATGTACTCATACTCGTACATACCAAAGCGTCTGTAACAGACAACTTACAGATCAACAGTAATAGATCAACTTTATTAATGAAATATAGTCCTGCCAGTTGATACTGCTGAGAAAATGAATCGGTTTTAAAGTTTCTATATTTTTAGAAACGTCAATAACAGAGTTATCTAGAAACGATGTCTACATTTTGTACTTTATTGATGTATACGACCCAATCATATAAAAACTGCCATGTTTATAGGATGAAATTTTTTTCGATCCCGTCGAGCCTTGACATTTTGTCAATTACTCATAGAGTCTACTATCCTAAGATATATCTTCCTTAATTGGATGTTTAACTGATACATAACATTACATCCACAATCCAGTATCAATTAAATTGAACACCATCACGTCTTAACAACAATGAATGTTTGTAATCGCTCGCTTATTTGCATATCTTAATCGTCCAATGCTGTATTTGAAGCTGATGCCAGAAAGTAATGGCGTTTGTAAAGACGTGCGCAAGGACGAATACTAATGAAAATCCTCACGATTCTAGAGTTTTGATATAAAATAATTGGTAACATCATTAATATTTATTACATATTTTATAAAATAACATTGTTATACCACAAGTACAAAATGTAATTGATCTCGCATAAAGAAAATGTATCTCTCTCAATTCATACATTAGTCCAACAGTAACAACTAATTACCTTATTATCATAATGATAACACTTCAACGAAAACGGCCCCATTTTGAAGAGAGAAGACAGTATGTCTGAGGAGAGTCTGTCTTGAAGAGAGAAGACATTTTTTGAAGAGAGATGACAGTATGTCAGTAAGTCTCAACAAAACAAGACAAAAAGTCAACCACTGAGCGTGCAAAACTCAGCTATTAGTTGTGACAAACACTCCTAATTGTAAGAGCAAAATATTTGCGAAAAATAAAATAAAATATAATAGAATAAAACTTAATGGTAACTGCAAAACTACCGACTTCTCACGTCCTGCGAATTTGCCATTAATAATTTGATATAATATTTCCAGAGATTTAGTAATTGGATTGTACTAACTTTGGAATACTTTTAACTAAAAATCACAACAGCTAAGGAAATATACTGACTTCTCTCTTCATACGCCATCAGGACTGGGGAAACCAAGCCCATTGCGGAACACTGCTAGAATGGTAGAGTTTGATGCGCTCTAGCGGAGAACGCTCGAACGATGAGGTTCTGCCGGAACACGCGCGCCCTCTTGGAACCACTGTTCCAACTAAGAAAACGAGATACACTTCACAGTGTTCTCAACTTCGACGCTAGAGTGCACTTCACACTACACGATATTGGTATTAACAGTAAATATTGTTCTTTCTAAAAAAACAACCTTAAATTCTGTTTCAGGTGATAAATAGAAATAAAAATAACAAACCTTGAATATTTTAAACAAGAAAGTATGCATTGTTGTTTCATACTGAATTTGCCAGACTGAAGTCTTTAAACTTGAAGGAATAACTACGAAAGTATTTAAGTAAACGACTACATTTGCGGTGACATTTTTTTAAAAAAAATATGGAAATTCAGTCAACTTTACATTAAACTTCCAAAGGAGACCACTGTCTAACACATCCTTTCTGTAGCTCTGAATTTTTTACGGCCTTGGGCCACTTTTCCCCCCAGCCAAGGAGCCTTGCCCGGACTATTATCACGCAGCAAAAGAGAAGGAAGTAGTGAAAGAGAAGGAAGGGGAGCATTAAACGCGTTCTGAGAGCTTGGGGAGACTTTCATTCAGAAAATTCTTCGTCTGTATGTCGTTCTCGGAAGGAGGATAAAACAAGCTCAGCGTCACGAACTTGCAAACAGTGTTGCCGTATAGTGCACTGTATTTGACAAAAACATTTGAGATTGACGTATATCGAGGCGCTTGAGAATGCACGGGAAGCCCCTGCACGTTCTCATTGTGGCCAGGCGGCGGCAGGAATGTTGCAGGACCTAGTTGGAATGTGGGAGCCGCGACGTCGCTAGATTTCGAAACTCATGCCCGCCCGAGGCAGAAGTGCATTCCTCGGCCAGTCATTCCGTCGCCTCTCTCACTCTCACTCTTTGTCGCTTCCTCGCAGGAATTTATAACTCCCAAGAAACGCAGCTAAGGATTCGAGTCTTTGTAAATGATTGCTAGGAAAATGCTAAATATTTGTAACTTCAACCCTAAAATCCCACTCTTTTTGGTGTATTTGTAAGATAGTCTTAAAGTATGTTAACATTAAAAACGAAAAATTGTCTCTTTATAGTAAAATGGTTTGGGAAATTATTTATTTTTTTCATATCTCAAAAATTAACAAACGATTATTTGCTGTTCTAAACACTTTCCACGATGGAAAGTTCATTCACTTTTACACAAAAATTTCATTAAAAAGTCACCTCCGCCCTCGCAAATCCGCAACCCATGATCTTCTAATCTCAAATTAAGTACAATTTTTGCGATCCATCAAGTATTAAGTTGAATATTTACTTTCAGAATGTCAGCAATAATAATAATAATAATAATAATAATAATAATAATAATAATAATAACAAACTAAAGGCTTAGAGAACTAACAATAATATCACTTTAAAAATTGTTGCACATCACATATGACTTTTATTATTAGTTAGTTTAATAGCACCTAAGTCAAGACTTAAGTTTAAATATGACAGAGACTAATATTAACACGTGCCGGCAGAACAGCTAGAATCTCAGAAATAGCTCTTGTTCAGACATTCCTATTGTTAACACATGTTTCTTAAAAATATCTTATCTGTCCATTCGTAAATGGAACTTCACGTCTCGAAAATTAAATAAAGTCGTTGCTATTGTTAACATCGCATGCAGATGGGATCGAGGTGTCAAAAGCGAAAGGCCTTGTTGATGCGCCTGAATGTTTTCTCGAAGAACAAAATGAATTCAAGGCGAGGTATAGGCGAGGTGCTAAGCAGGAGCAGAAAGGAAGATGAGAGGCGGCCACCGACAGAGATGGAGACTGTGCGACAGAGACGGTCTTTCCGCATACCTGCACGCCCTATTCCCCGTCTAAACAGTCAGGAATTCAGGTGCTCTGTGGCCAGGGGTAGAGAAAAGTTAATGGAAGCGACTTTCAGCCTTAATGGTGCTCTGTGAAACTTGCCGCTAAGGTCATTGTCCGGTGGCAACCAACCAGTCATTTGCTGAACACAGGAATGTCTTCTGCTACTTTCTCAGCTCCAGAATAAGTATGAGAGAGGAAAACGAGAAGAAGAGAGGAGAGATGGATATATCACAATAAAAAACATAAGTGAAGATAGAAAAACAAGACTACCGCGACTACTTCCATTGACGACTGGGCACTATCATTTGAAAACACATAATCCTCTGTAGTTCAATTAAAGAACTAGAGGCACCGGCTGTAAGTTCCACAGAAACTAAAGTAAATATTTGATTTGAGGCGAGGTTCCACGAAGAGAATGAAAGAAGAAAAAAGAACCGTATTGTTGACGGCATTTAAATGAAACGACAACGTATTTCGAAAGAGTAGTAGCGTCTGTTGCTGAGCTTGCAAACCCAGACATACGACGCCATGTTGTTGTTTTTTAAATGAATTTAAAGAGACACAACAAGGTTAATGTATCCTAATGGAATGTGACGACACAACGGGACTTTTTAAAAAGACATCAAAGCAAACATAGGAGGAAAACGATGAGAAATTGAAGGAGGAGGGTGAGTACAATAATAAAATAAGGGAAAAGGAGGAGAACAAAGAGAAAAGAGAACGATGATTCATTGAACAAATTGCATAAATACGTAGGAACGAAAATTTTCAATATTTCATTTAATCCATCTTCATGAAATATCGCAGCAGAATATTTCGCAATGGCAAACAAGAAGAAATTTTTCCAAATTTGTAAAATGCAAGAATTTGTTTTGACTTTGTGTTTCAAGAAACTTCAATCCTCCGTAAAAAACGGAACTATGGTCCTTACGGACACAATTAAAAATTATACAATACAATATCTCGTAGTAAAACGTTGTCTTTAAGACCGAACGAGTATGACCATATTTTTAAACTTCTGACATGCAATACTACATCCAACAATCAACATTCCCACCAAGACACTCCTTTCAACCTCACACGCTTGCCGCTAGAGCGCTCCACAAGGCAAACAGCTTCCTACGAACTCCGCATTGTTGCCAACCTCGTATTACGAAAAAACTACTGAAGTCGACCCATCAACGAGACGATGCCCTCTGATGCACACGATTCACCGAACTCTTAAAATTCAGACTCGATTTAAACATCTCGTAAGGAAATTGCTTTAAGTACACATTAACGAGTATCGACGAGAGATAACAAACTGTTTCCTATGATAAAAATTAATGGTTTTTCGATTAACGTCAGCAGAAAAGGGAATCTTGTTCTGGGAATCCGGTCGCTAAATCAGCCTCATTCCCCGCCGCAAAAGAAAGCCCAAGAATGGCGGCATGGCCTTTCTCCGGCCGGAGGCCGCCGCCGTCGCCACCGCCTTCGCCGTCCGCAGCGTTGGCGGAGGCGGCGGCGGCGCGCAGGCCGGGGTGAAAGGGTCTGGGTCGCCCCTGGAATGCTGCCGCAACAGCCACTGATCGCCTTGCGTGGTCCACCGCCAGACTGCGGTGGAGCAGGGAGCACCCGTACCGTCGCCGCCGCTACCACCTCCTCCTCGTCCTCCTCCGCCCCGCCGCCTCCGGTCGGCCGGCCGGCCGGCGCTCGGATGCCTCGCGGATGCGGTATGTGGCAACCGACCGGAGCCGGGAAGCGGGGACCGAGGACCGGGAGCCGGGGAGCAGGCTCGGGGAAGGCCGGGGAGGGGCCGGACGGTGGGAGCGGGCTTCGGGAGGCCGGGGGCTCGGGAGGGGGTCGAGAAGGGCCAGGCTGGTGCACCGTGGGTCCAGGAATCGGAGGGGCCCCTGAGTCGGTTCGCAGACGGCATTGTCGGGCCCGCATCCGTCTCGTTGGGCCCCGCACCGCCCCGCTCCGACCGCGTGCCGCTGCCCGGCATCTGCCCCGCGCAACCCCGGTGCGTAAGCAGCCTCCGCGCGCGGAGGTGAGTATTACAGGAAGAGAGGAACGTGTACGGAACGCTCATACAAAGTCTGGGAATGTTCGTAGGCGGTTCTCGGTTCGCAATTGCCGCCGCCGCCTTCGAAGGCCGGACCCCTGCGTAAGAATGGCTCATGTCGAAAACCTCTCCCTCCTGGCGCATCCGCGCACCGCAACCTGCAACAATGAGGTATCAGATTCTCATAACCTTTGGAACGCGGGGACCGTGGGAGCGGCACGCTGCGACGATTCGTCGGCTGGGAACTCCCCGCCCCGCTCCTCCGCGCCCCGCTCCGCGCGCAGGTGGGCTGCTGCGAGTGGGTGGCCAAACGCGGCTGGCACTCGCGCACTCGCCAGTCGACACCCAACGGTACAACCATCGCCCAGGAAAGTACTCGTTCTGACACTTTGAATCTACCGCTATTACGGTAGGATCTTGCGCAATGGATTTTACAAATTAATTGTTTCTTCGTAACGAAGGATTGATGCACAAGATATTTTGACGATAGTATGTAGAGATTACTTTAGCGAAGAAATAAGCTAGATTTACATTTTAAGTGCAAATCGTAAACATGTGATATACATTCCGGTCACACTATTCTGGCATTCCGACGTGGCGTATCTAATATTATGTTGCATAGATCTAAATTTACATGTATTACGAAGAACAATCTAAATATTATCAGGCACTCGACGTAGCTTTCCCGAATCAAAGACAATGTGCCAAATGAGTACGCGAAAAAAGGAAGAAGTTCCTGTGCATACACGTGATTGTAACGGGATGCATTCTGCTGACGGGAACGGAAGACGTCAAATTCCTCCACTTCCGGTTCCTGAACGTTTTACTTCTCCGAGCCAATGAGAATCCACCTTCCATCGAATGGAGCCGAAGTTGGCCGATCTATGTCGAAGTGGAATGTCTGAAATTCCAACGTGAACGAGAAGCGTGTCAGTGACCCATACTTTCATAGAGCATCCGCTAGATTGTAGCACACTTCGTCACAGTTATCATGCACAGAATTTGGTACACACAGATTGCCTTATTTTCGGTAAAAATAATTTCAGGAATATAAAATGATTTTATGAGTGTAAACGTTTAACACTTCGCTATATACCACAGAGATAAAAGTAAAAATAATATTTTTGACATTATTAAAATTTATAATTAGAATGTTTCGAAAACATTATATTATATTTTATCTCGATGTATCCCTTAATTTAAAGAGAGAGAAATGTTTGCTCTGTTCGAAAACATTCCGAAACATTTGGCATTTCTTCAGATAATTACACTTTTCCTGATGAACTCTCATCATCAGAATGTGTGCAAAAGCTAGGCACTAAAACTCCCGCAGGGAAATTAAAGGGACAGATAATGATACACGTCTTCTCCCAAAGCCTCCTTCACCCTTGCTTTAAGATACCGCGCGAAGTTTACCCGAAATCGTCGAATAACAGTCTGTCATCCTGTAATTGGGGACGCTTTTCGACTAGTAACAATGCACCGTTGCCTCTTCCGTGTCGGGTAGAGACGGGGGCAAAAGCCTTGCTTCGGGCTGTACCGGCGCGTTCCCCGGCAGAACTTGGAGAGCTCTCCTCCAACCCACCATCCTCGATGACACGGACGTTCCTATTAGCGTGGCCGGCGACCTTGCTTGGCCCGGCCAGCGCTCCGAACCGCCTCCCCCGCCCGGCCTCCCGCCCCACACCCTCCCCTCCCCCCGCCCCCGCCCGCACGCAATTGGTTGCCTGCGCGATCGAATTACAACAGAGAGCCCCGGGCGCCGGCGACAGGGCGGAGCGGGGCGGGACGGGGGGGGGGGAGGCGGCGGGGAGGCCGCGGCACGGCGCGGGGCGAACGCCCGGCACGCGGGGAGCACAGGTCCCGCGACTTGCCTTGGAAATGTTTATAAACAGAGGGCGAGCGAATAATTTCGATATCGTTCTCCTTTGTAATGAGAAGAATCTATTCACAGAAAGGAAATTATACGAGTTGATGCAACTAAGATGGTTTAGACAATAGCTTTTTCGTAGTTCCGATAAAAAACTTAAGTACATTGTTGTACTGGCTCGATGAATCGCTGGGATATCGTCAACAGACAAGAAGAATCATCGGCAGTTGGCCATGATACACAGTAAAATGAAAATGCTTTAATTTATAAACTGTTTATTATAAACTAATTATTTCCAAAAGAAACAGGAAACAGTCAAAATGGCAATCATTATTAAAACAATCTGGATTCTATTTTAGATTTTATACAATTCATATTATGATAAAATAACGACGCAAACGAAGTATCTTCCTTTAAACTTCAAATTCCCTAATGAATGAAATTACTCTCAATGGGCGTTTTGCTGTTATCTACACTTGCAAGGTTTGACACAGAGAACAACAGTGCATTTAAGAACTGCTTGATTCACAAACAAAATGTGCGTTTCTTAAACATTTCACTCGACTTTTTCTTTCTATTTTTACTCCGTCATTCGCGTCCCCATTGCCGTTCGCAAATGACAGTAGTACTTTGTCGCACTGTACCATCGACTCTTCTCCGTGACACTGCAATGTTTCTGTTGAACACAGTACCTATATTCATCAACAGATGACAAAAACACGCGTGCTGATGTGCGCAGTGTTTATGAACCAAGGAAATAAAAGAACCAATCCGAGAGGTCCAAATATGTAGCCGACAATTCCTAGTTATCAAAGGAGTTTTCAGGAAAAAGAATGTTTACAGATTAAAATAAGAAATAAACATGTGGATAAAATTACAAAACACAACGCACAATGATTTTCATGATTGGTCGCACGCTGATGGGTGATTTCCAAGTAAATACATAGTTGTTCTCAAAAAATTTCAGTGACACTAAACCATGAATTGTACATAAATTTGTGACAGCCTTCTTACAACTCCTCATGCCAGCTAAAAGGTAGGTTCCAGTTGGTCTTACATTTCTAACACATTCCTAAACCTCCCCTCCAGACCTTGTTCCTTTCAGGCTGCGCCACCTCGCTCGAAAACTGTTCACAGCCAGGTTGAGCAGCCTGTTCGCGCGGCGGTTGGCGGTACATTCCTAACAACGCATTCCTAAACCCCTCCAGAGCGTGTTCGCTCCAGGCTGTGCCACCTCACTCGAAAATTGTTCACAGCCAGGTTGAACAGCCTGTCCGCGCGGAGGTTGGCGGTACTTTCCTAACAACGCATTCCTAAACCTCCCCTCCAGACTGTGTTCCTTTCAGGCTGCGCCACCTCGCTCGAAAACTGTTCATAGCCACGTTGAGCAGCCTGTCCGCGCGGCGGCGGTTGGCGGGACATTCCTAACAACGCATTCTTAAACCTCCCCTCCAGAGCGTGTTCGCTCCAGGCTGCGCCACCTCTGTCGAAAACTGTTCACAGCCAGGTTGCGGTGCCTGTGCGCGCCGCGGCAGTTTTGCCCACCCACACTCGGGCCCACTCTGTCGGCGGCGGCGGCGGCGGCGCGCCGGTCCGCCCGGAGTCCATTTAGGAGGACTTTCACTTGGCACATTCCAAACAGCGCCGCTTTCCCACGCTCACTTTCTCTGTGTCCTCCGACGCCCTCCTCGCGCCGAATCAGGCCCCCTCCCTCTCGGCGTCTGCACAGTTTCCCACCTCGCCGTGCGGAGAGGGGGTTAGCGCGGAGCGGGGCGGGGAGGGGCGGAGGCCGGCGGGAGCTTACAGCCTGGAGGGCGGCGATGAGGACTGCTTTTGATTGAAGTCGCTTTGCGAAAGACCGCGTTCTTCATACCGTTCCGACGGACTGTTTGAACTCAATAACGAGGAGTATAATAAGTACTGTAATAATAAGTCAGTCTGAGGTTGCAAAAAGGGCATGATATTGTGGTTTATTACGTTTTATATTTTTTTCTCCGTTATGTTGTGTTCTTGTGTGGTCGCGTACGTTCAATTATGACATTTTGTTGTTTCCTTGCATATATTTGTATTAAGCATAGCTAAGGTTCTTCACAACTTTCTGAGAATAAAGCAGTATAAAAATGACTGAACAGAAGTATAAATATTTTTAATAAATTTAAATAAATATTTTTATAAAAAGCTTTAATTATTTTTATGATTTATTTGCATCATCACTTATCGTTCACAATTCATGAATATCTAGATAGCTGACTATAGTATCAGAATAAGTGTGCCTGCAGGTTGCCAATTTCGTAAAATTGAAAATATTTATCAGTTCGAGAATTTTCAAATATATTATAATAGTGTTCAAAATTACAACTATTTGTTTAAAAACATTCAAACCAGGGCAGAGAATTACCAAGTTCTTAGAATCCATCTCTTCAACAATTCGAAAAGTTGCTCAAACTTTACGTCCATTCTCCATTTGTGGGCGACCTCTGTTCGTACGGTAATGCACCGAAGATAAGAGCGTGCAGCAAAAGATGATTGGCTCATGTGTGCATTGCAACACTTTTCCAGGCGTATCTGAACCGTTCGTTAACGATTCGGTCAAGTAGGAACGGCGGTGACTGTTGTCGTCAGTCTCGCCGGAGAAGAGTGATCGAACAAACGCCTTCGCTCGCCTCGCGATGTAGACGTCATTTTATTCGAGGCTGTACGCTATCAAACACAAGATCGCGGACGACTAAAAACCCAGCGGTGCCCTCCACAGCCCTCCCGCCGCCTCCCGCTCACCCTGCTTTGCTTTAGCGCCGTATAAAGCGAGTTCAATACATTCCGTTTGTCGACATTCGACCGTGGGATTAGTACATGAGAAAAAGTCGCACGGTCCATGTATGGTGCATGCGTTGGCTGGATGCTGGATGTGTTGCTAGGAGAGAGCGAGAGAGAGGGAGCGCGGGTCGGCGCGAGAGAGAGACGAGTGGCGTGGCGCGCGGCGCGGGGAGCGGGACGGCGCGGCGCGCGCGGCGCGGGGCGGGGCGGGGCGGGGCGGGGCGCAGCGGGGTGGGGCGGAGCGGAGCGGGACGAGGCGGGGAGCAGGAGCGGGAGGCTCGGAGCGGGGAGGCGGTGGGTCGCGGGGGGCCGGAGGGAGTCGGGGGGACCGAGACGGGGGACGGGGAGCCGCGCCGCCGCCGCCGCTGCTGCTGCCAGGAATGTTGAGGGGAAGGGACAACACAAGGTTAGGCCTACTGGATGCCATTCCTTGGAAAAACGTGGGGCTGGGACGACATAGAGCGGCGGCGGTGGCGGTGGCGGTGGCGGTGGCGGTGGCGGCGGCGGCGGCGACTCGCGGTAGTGCTGCGTGGCCGGCGCGGCGGACAGGCGGCAAGGCTCTGGGGAGAGCAAGCGGTCGCCTGCTCGTTCGTCCGTCCGTCGTTCGTTCGTTCACTCGTTCATCGTTCGTTCGTCGGTTCGTTCGCTTACTCGCGTGCGCGGCAGCGGCGGCGGTGGCGGCGGCCGACGACGCCTCGCTGCCTCGCCGCCTTGCCGCCTCACCGCCTCCACGCCTGCGCGTCGCCGCCGCCGCCGCCGCCACCGCCTCCGCCGCCGCCAGACGCCAGACGCCGCGCGCGCCAGACGCCAGACGCGCGCCGCGAGGGCTTTGGACCCTGCGCTGGAAAAGCGAGCCGGCCCACTCCTGCCCGCTTCCTGGCGCCGACAGCCCGCCTGCGGGCGCGCTCATACGGCGCTCACCACCCGACCGGCGTTTTTCGTACTTGCCGGAACAATTGAGCTGCGTCGTTTGAGAACGGGGCTACTACGCTGTGAAATATCCTTTTATCCACCAGGTGTACACGGTTGGCGTTTGAACATTGGACGATGACACTCGGAATGTACGTACATTGTTTACAGAAGACGTTCTGAACAAATGTATGCCTTTAAAACATGGAAAGATCCAAAGATATTTTTGAACTTTCCAAATAGTTTTGCAAATTTACTTCGTTTGCTCGGCATTGAATGGTGTTGTACTCAACAGAAATTTAACACCATTTAAATAGACGGTAGCTTCTACACAAACAGACGATTTGTAAATGTTCCTCATCCTGAAGCCCACCACGCCCACTTCGTAGATTGTCAACAACATACGTCAATATCTTTCAGAATAGAAAGTTGTTTATATGTGGAAGCAATTTGGAGGTATCCAAGGAGTGGTACTCTTACCCTCTCGCTCAGAAAAACCTGGAAAACCCCACAGAAACTCTCTCGCTCAGAAAATACGGGAAACCTCAAGTAGTACAGATCATGTCCAGGCATCGAGTGTTCGTGATAAAGTTTCACCATCATAACCCTCTTAATGACAATCATGGAGAGAAGTGTGTAGAATCATAGCTCTTTACCAAAATTAAACACGGCTTGATATCACAATTGCTTCCAGAAGTGTTAAATAAACGTGTACGCATGGTATGCTTTAATCAATTACTGTTAGCACGTTATATTTACTTTATATTGTATGTTCCTACACTGTATGTGCTCTTTTGAAGTTTTCTATGTTCACGAATCCGCAGTGAGAAAAATAGGTAAATAAACTATTCAAAACAGTGTTCAAAAAAAGTACACCAATGCATTCCAACAAAAAACTCGTTACAAATACACTCCACTGCAATTTGTGGTTTATGAAAAAGCTAAATATTATTTTACGGTTCTGATACTAAGTTTCTCCAAACAATAAGACGTAAGCGAAATAATATCATTATTAATATTTAGACGGTATTTAACGGACATTTTTTCCATCAACTCCAGATTGTTATGGGTTTCCCATCCACATTTGGTAAATGAAAATACATTGCTATTCATTTCTACATATTCTGCTTATAAAATGTGATTTCACTCATTCATTCTTCGTGAAAAAATCTTACGCAGAGGAGAAAGACGGAAGAAGTTGTTCATGAAGCTCCTAGAAAATGGAAGACCTTCATTTCCCGGAAACGAGAGATCAACAACACGGGTTAATCACACCACGCACGCTTGCCGATGAACATTCGAAGCCTGAAGTACTCATTCTATCAGATCTTTGCTGTCCATAATCTGCCCTTGCGGACGTCCAGCAGGTGGAGTTGAAAATATATTATCATATCTTTCGAAAATTGTATATATTAGGATTTCAATTGAATACGTTAAATTTCTTTTTAAAAAATAAATAATCATTTTCATTCCTCCTTTTCGAGTAGGAATTACCCTTGAGCGTCACCGCTTTTGTCGTCGCGACCGTTACACCCCCCTAAATATCGAAGCTACTAGATATAAGATCGATTGCGATTGCCGTCTCTTTCTCCCTCCCTCGCGCTCCCTGCACCGCTTTCTGCTACCTCAACGCGGTCGTTGGCGTGCTGTTTTCCGCGAGAGCAGAAAAAGCCGCGTGCGCTTCGCAGCGACTCCTGTGGAGGCCGGAACGTCTCCTTGCACAGAGCCACGCGTCATTCCAACCGGCTGCGGTGACTCAGTGCATCAACTGATGGCACTGTGTTGCCTCTGACCGGGAGGTCCTAGGGTTCCAGACCCGACGGTGATCGGTTTTTCGATACTAGCTACATAGCTACGTCGTATTCAGCCGCTCCCTGGATGAGAATGCGACTGCCCGGCTGCTCTGATCGGCAGTTTTCCGTGTTTTTTCCGCTTAATACAAGGCAAATGCCGGAGCAGTACCCTAACAAACGGGCCATGGACCAAGCGCGATCTTTCCTTAAACTTTATTGTCATATCTTTCCCCCCACCTACATATACTTACACTTACATTTACTAACAGACCTCGGGAGCTTAGAGCATGCCCGGTTGAGGCGGTTCCATACTGGTGAGAGATACCTGGATCGGGAAACCCCTTAAGCGATAGTTTAGAATCAAGTTTACTCTTCTGTGTCAGCTATTTTCCTTCACACAAAGAAAATGTATATCGACAAAGCCAACATAGTGTATTTCTTGAGATCAGCATCGCAAAATTATAAAACAAACAGATTACTGAAAAATTGTTCATATTTATGTGACAAACATGAGATCCAAGTGCATGTGAAGTTCAGGTACTGGATTTCCGACAGTGTGCTTTTCATTCTTTTCATTGTTCGTTCTTTCTAACAGTAGAAAAAATATTGTTAATTTATCCATCGATCATTCAATGTAATTCAACTACATACTGAATGAGAATCATGGTTTAATACAGAATTATTTTTGTAAGTGTGAGTTAAAAATAGCATTGCGCTTAATAGTCATTTCTCTCAATTATTACGATTGCAAGGATCCATAAAAACGCCTGACTCCTACCGGAGTTTAAAAAAATATTTTTGTTTCTACACACCGTCACAAGCGATCGTCTTTATTCGTAGTGTCGTACTAGATACGTTCTAAGAATGTAGCGTATCTGCGCGAAGTCCTCTGCAAATCAAACTTCCCCGCAGGGCCAACCCCTGAGGGCTGTTCGTCCGCGCGGGGCGTCCGAAGCGCGCACTGTGGGGCCGGGGCAGCGCCGGCGTGTCGGGCTGCGGGCGATGAGCTCGCTGCTACAGGCTGGCGACCGGGATGAAGCTTGTATTTAAAAGGCAAGGAACGGGACGTGGATTTTAAGCGTTCGCGCTCGCTCGCTCGCCTGCGCGCGCCGCGGTGCCATTGTCGTCTGCGCGCTCGCCCGGAGACGGGGCGCCGCCGCCGCCGAGGCCGCCGCCGCCGCCGCCGCCACCGCCGCCGCCGCCGCCGCGACTCAGCCCGGCAGAATGGAATTCCGCCCACAACGGGAACGCAGTAGGGTCGCGTGGGCGGCGCGGGGCGCGGAGCGGCGGGGAAGCGGGGGAAGGGGGGCAGGGCAGACGGGACGAGACGGCCGCGGGGCGAGGCGGGCACGGCGCGGGGCGGGGGCGGGGGCGGGGGCGGAACGCTGGGAAAGGCATGCGCTTAGCAGGGCCGCCACAAGGTGCCACGGCGCCGCCGCCGATGCACTGCCGCCGCCGCCGCCACCGCTCGCGCGGGAGGCTCCGTTCTCTAGGGAACGAAGGGGGGCGTTGAAAAGGAACAACGCGCACGCGGATTGGAAAGGGAAATCCGCCCCTTGAAAAACATTCTGCGCGGATCATAAAAGAATTACCGCATTCGACGAGATTACAAGACTGGCTTTTTTGCGTCATGTTCAGTAAATTTTTTCGAGCAAGACATTGCAAAGCAATGTAATAATACTACGTTAAGATCTCTTGCTTTCAATATCTAAGTCCGTTTTCAACGAAATAAAAAGGGCATATGGCGTAGCTTACTTCAACAAAATGCTAAGCAATCTTTCAGAAGCCATGACTTGAAATGACCTTTAATAATGTGCTTTAATACACCATCACTTGAAATGAACTTTAATAATTGTCTTCCTTGCCTTTTTTATTATTATTAAAATGATCCCCATTATATTCACTTTTTGTAGAATAACTTTTAACAATATTTCATTTTGTGGTACTAAGGAAATGTCCAAAACACACATTTATGAGGAAAGACAGCGCGAAATATGGTCAAAATTCAACGTTTTTGACCATCCATGACTTCCTGCTTATGCTTTTACCATTTGAAATTTATTTTCTCATCAACGATTATAATATAATATATTTATTTCATTTTAACAATAAAATAATTATTTACATTCCTCGGCCATTTTTTCCATGAATTTAAGAATCGTGTGTACAGAAAATAACGAAATCATGAGAAAGTGTATTCTACAAATAGCATTTTAAAATATTACCAAAATATTCTTAATGCAAAGACTGCAATTTGTATTTTAATGTATATAAAGAAATAAATATAGAAAATATAAGATAAAATAAGATAAATTATAAAAAAATCAGATAAATTATAAAAGATTATATAAAATAAAGAACTTTCATTTCTTTATTTTTCTGCAAATAACCAGCTTAGACTGATCTTTTTCCCGGAAGTGTTTTGAATAACTACAACAAAAAATATTGCCTGCATATCCTCTAAAATAATACTACTCAATTTTAGACAACTGAATCCGTAGACAAAATTTAGGAAGTGGCTAATTACTCAAAAATTGCAACAGAGCCTCCTCTACAAATCAGCGTCAGACCTCGTGCACATCGTTAGGCGGCGGTCACAGTGAAGCCGATTTTGGCCAATAACTCAGTCGGCCGAAGTCGGACCGACAAAATCAAACGAAACAGACAGCGGACGTTTTCGGACGCCGTCAAAAGAGATCGTTCGGGTTCACTATCAACATTACAATTTACTTGACGTGATTGAACGATTTCGGCACATCGGACAAAAACGTCTGACGACGGACGTCAAAAATTTCGGCCAAAATCAGTTCTACTGTGACCGCTGCCTTAATTCACTCACGTCATTTTCCTTCCAATATTCTACGCATCTTCTACCCTTCTCTGGCTCGTAAGCCATGCACCTCTTCCTTGCTGTGAGGGGAGGGGAGGGGATCCCAATTCGCATGCACCTCCACGCCACCCATTCGTCTCTAAAGAGGGGAGGCGCCTCGCCTGCACAACAACCGCTGGGCGGGACATACGCGTCCCGGCGGCGGCGTGTGCCTTGTTTCGGGAACCGTGAAGTACCGATAATTCGGTGAACGCACCGTCAATATGAGGAAGGCACGTCGGCCGGCACGCCTGCTCGCCAGCGCCGTGCGTCGCGCCGGCGGGGGAGGATGGCGATGACCGTGCTGACGTGCGCGATCACGGGGACGACGAAGGGGTGAACAACCGGGGGGGGGTAATGGAAACGTCGAGAAAACGGTTGTGCAAGGCAGCATCGATATGCCGAATCAATGGAGGAAAAGAAAATGCGTTTGGTATGTCATAATTGAGACATATAGTATATGACCGAATATCAAATGTATGGAAGAGAGGCAATAAATAAATTTTGAAAGATCAAGAAACAACAGATATACGTGATTGAGTTTTTCAGGTTCCATTGTTAGCAAGTGATGAATGGGGCAGATTTTTACCCATCAATACCAGGGTTCAGACCTCGATCACTGAAACGAAGTTATAATTATTTAATTTCTCTTATTCCTTCATGCATCGAGATACAATTTCATGTTTCGTTTCGCAAGTTGTGTCCCTTAGTAAGATTTCGTAAATACCATTAAATTTTATAGACGAATACAGAAGTTTTAAAATCAAACGCAGTCAATTATTTTTCAATATGACGATTCATGAAGTCCAATTTGTCCTAGTTAACAATTTCACTATGTTAAAAGAAATTGATTGTGTTAATTTCGGCCGAGTTCTTGGGCTCCCTGGCGCACGGAGATGGCGGCAGTTAATGGGGCGGCCGCAGCCGGTGGCGCTCTCTGCAGGGAGAAATGTGCAACCAAACTTCGCGGCGGTGGCTGCGGCGGCCACGGCAGCGACTCTGGTGCGACTAGGGATGATACAGTCTTTGATTCGATGTTGTTCTTGACGTTGATGATAACAACAAAGCATCGATACGATACGATGAGTATCGATACGAATAGTGAAAATTGAATCATTAGTATCGAAATTTCAATAATGATTGGTGACGTTGCGATTTAGAATACAGAAAATGACATGCACACTGCTTCAATTCAAAGACTTTTACGAACCTATTTAATAAAGAGTATCGTGTTTTACTCCATATTTATTTTCTACAAACTTATTAAGTATATTCTGATCACCTAAATAGAAGTAAAGAATTACACTATTTCTCTTTTCTAGGATAGTTCTACGAGAAGCTGAATGAAGTGGCAAAAATATGGGAACGAATACGCTTAAAATCGTTGGCGCGAGTGCAACAGTCCATAAATTGAATGTCAATAGTATTATCAATAGTATTTTCAATACCAATATTGCTTTGGTTTCGTGACCACGATGTTCTCGATTCACCCGCGTCGATTGCATGCTGCGAATAAGGAAAATAACAGTATTATTACTTTAAGTATCGGACACAGCATAGTTTATACCTCCGGATGCACGCGGCTTAAAAAACCTGAAACGTTAAGTTAAAAGGTCTATAAAAACGGTTTTGCAGTCCTCTTCCGCAACTACGGTAAGTCGAGATTGTGAATACTGTGAAAAGAATCGATGTAATGAAACCTATTTTAATTGCAACAATAATTTTATTTTATTTGTAATATAACATATTAATGTAACATCTTTTTTAATGTTATTAACAATGAAAGCCTTATTCGGTTTCCAGTTTCAGCTCTCGTTACCGATGCCGAACGCAGGAGCACGTATTTCGGGATATAGAATGAAAATGAACATCAGAGTGGCCACTCATTTCCTGGACCACATATCCCTGATTTTCCCAGTTTTGGCTTGAATTTTTTAAGAATTTTTTCACAGATAAATTTTGTAGAGTATTTCACACTTTTTTAAAATATTAAGCAAACCTGATATTAATTTGTTGGCTCTTTGACTTTACCGTGATAAAGTACAATTAAAAAACTCTCAACAAATAGTTATTGAGTGACTATTTTTTGCTGGACTAGCTTGTTTATGGAATAATATCTAGATATATAACCGTCTCAAAATTCTCCCCGACTCCTAACGATTCTTCAACAAATATCCAGAATTTTTTACTGACTTTACCAGAGCAATTTCCGCTGACTTTTCCCTGATTTTTCTCAGTTTTCCAGAAAGTGACCACCATGAAATCAAACTGAAATGTCAAAGTCGAGATACAGACTTGCTCGTGCGTCTAACTCTGGATTTTACGGAGGGCAACACAGAGTGTCACCTACAAATATTTGTAACATTGAAAATCGTCACTTTAGTGTCCTTTACGATTGTACGATTGTACCCAAAGTAGGTATTTTGTACTTCCCATTTATCATTTGAAATTGTATTCTTTTTTAAAGAAAAGATCGTCACCAAATGGAAATTCATTCGCTGCGAATCCAATGGACTTCACTGTCCATTCTTTTTATTAACCAGAGGGCCATTAGTGAAAACGAGAGTTGTCCCTACGAATCAATTTTATTTCCAGTGTCACGGATTGTTATTAATTGACAAATCAGGAACTTCTCAGTTAAACTAATTTCCCTAAAATTCCATTTTCAAGTCAAATCCAATCAAAAATTAAATGGAAATTGTATCCACTCTTTATAGAAAAAATACAAATCAGCCATACAATTGCATAAACCACATGCATCTGTGTACTGTTTTGGATACGCCTAAAATGTATTTATCATAGTTACTTAATAACATGATTATCAAAAATCTGCGACACATGAGACACTAAAATAGGTTATTCGTCATTTACTCGTGCATGCTTTTATTAACATTTAAAAGAGAATTTTGTTGATATTTGAACCAATGTTTTACTTGTTTTGAACAGCCTTTATTTTTCACAATAATAGCACATCATTATCTCATATATTCAATATTTACTTATTTATTTATTTATTTTACATCCAAAATAGTTAAAGAAACTGTTAAAACATTTAATACAGTGCGCTTTAAGCAAGTAAAATGTGATGTGATTAGCGAACTCTTAACACTCTATTGTGTGTTGTATTCCAGGGTTGATAATCCCAACTCAAAGAACGAAGAGAACGGGCCTCGCCAAAATTTCTCAGCATGCTACCTGAGATGGTATGGCGAACGACGCGTTGCGGACCTAAGTTTTTATGCAAACACATACTTGACACCCCCCGCCTTTTTCAGTCAGACCCTTTACAGCTCGAATCCACCCACGCGTTATTTATAACCTACACTATACTTGAATCAAAACGTTAAATCTGTTGACACAGTCAGTTGTGACAGTGTTATCCAATCAGGAGCTTGAACGTCACTATTGTGACGTCACTTTAGTGACGATCAAGCTCCCGATTGGATGACGTCACAGTTGACGAAGTGTCAACGGGCTTAATGAGTTAATTGAAGTATTCGAATAACATTCACACCCGAAACATCATTATCGGTGACCTGAGTTATCCAATCTGACCGATCAGCCTATTTGCAAATGGAGATAACGCCCAAGTCACCTACCCACACCTCAGGAAGTAGTTGCCGAAACAATAAAAATAATAAATCAAGCTCGTGGGATACCCCGCACACCAGACCGTGGCCGCGCCTCCGCCCCTCTCCGGCGCAACCAGGAAAAGAGGTGACTGTGGCGGGCGCGGGTCGAGGCCTGGTGCCGGGGGCGGGGCAGGGCGCTGGCCCAATATCGGCGATGTCTGGGCGATATGACGTAACGAGATCGGGCGGCGCGAAAGAGAGGGAGAGAGAAAGACGGCGCGAGGACGCGGGGCGGGGCGGGAGTCGAGAAACGGGGAGTGCAGGGAGGGGGGTGGGAGGGTTCAGGAGGGGGGAGGGGCGAGGCAAGCGGCGGCGGGCAGTGCAGGTCGCGAGCCAGCGCAAGGCTGAAAGGCAAACGCCCCTGCGCCCACCGCGCACCGCCCACCGCCGGCGCCGCCGGGGCCCGGGCTGCGTTCTTGATCTTCACAGCGAAAGGTGAGGGCCGCTCCTCCTGACTCACAGGCGCCGCCGCCAGCGCGCCCGTCGCTCCGCGCCAGACGCACGCACCGCCCCCGGACCGCGGCGCAGTGCCCCCAACAGACCCCAAACGCGTCAACAGCCTACTTCCATGCATTTCGAAGCACGCTTGGTCGAATTCAGTCGCTGTCTGGAGGAGAATTCTAGCGGACGACTGCTCTGATCGGTAGTTTCTCCAATTAACTCCCGGCGAATGACGGAGGAGTACCCTAACAAAGGGATCACGGACCGCGCGCGATCTTTCCTTCCTCTTCCGTGTCCTATCTTCACTCCTTACTTACTCACACATGCACTGCACCACCACACATGCCGGGAGACTGATCGAGAGTTTAGAGCTTGATCCGACTGGGGCGGTGCCCCGCTGGTGGGAGAAACCTGGTTGGGGAAAACCACGCAAACTGACGTTTGGTCGACGCCGGATCTCGCCACCCAGCGGGGAAGGTGTGCACTACACTTACTAGACTAATTACTTGAGCAGTTGACGCGCCCGGAATCGCTAATCTATCAAATCATATCATCAGCAAGCGAAATCGAAGCAAGCATATAAACCAGCAAAGTCAGTTTTAAATGTATTATAAACAAGAATGAAAGTAATCCCGTTTATCGTAATTGTTCTGAATTCTGCGAACTTTTAACACGAGAGAAATGTTCCTGTCTGCAACTTACACCATTTGCACAGAAATTAGAACATTATAGAAGGTTTCGTTTCTTTTCGAATAAATGTTGCATTTAAAAATGCTTGTTATCATTAACAGATTTCTCTACCATCGTTCCACGAGTGAAAAATGACTGCAATTGGAAATGCAGGCGCGAAAATTGCATTAATTTTTAAATAATAATTAACAACCTGATTAGAAAAGAATACATTGCCTGACTCTATTGCTAAAACGTTTTACATTTTGAGAAACCAGGTTTCACTCTCAAATTTTCGATTTTCTGATTTCAATTCCAGCATTCTGTTATTTTTATTACTACATTTTATGGCCCTCATTCGTACCTGTTTCGACCCATTGTGAGCCGACCCGCCCCCGGCACACGGCGGGCGTCGACTGATGGCCGCCGGCTGGCCCTCTGGAGGAAGAGGAAGAGGAGGAGGAGGAGAAGAAGGAGAAGGAGGACAAAGTGGCCGCTCCGAGGTGCATCGGCTTCTGAGACGATGCAGCGCCACGAGAAAGGTTGGAGGCCAAAGAAGCAGCAGATCGTGTTCCCGTGGAATTCGGTGACGGACAAATCAGGGCGGCGGCGGGTTCCCTCGCGCGTCGCTCGGCCCTCCTGTTTCTCACGCCACCACAGCTCCATTATTAAACCCCCTATTATTATCGCTGTCATATCACTCATTCATGGCCACTCTTAGCTTAAGTCAGAAAGAAGCATGTTTGAGGAACGTGAATAAATAAACGTTTGTATACGAATAGATGTCGTATATCCATTGTCAACGCTTCGTTAGAGGGAATTTTGGGCCGCACCACCACACGTAAGTTTCCTATCTTATGAGTTTATTTCAGTTTTCGAAAATCACATGTTGATTTGTTCGTTGAATTTGTTCAATTTTTAAAATTCATTCCCTCTGTTAATAATTCATTAATAAGTATGTATTCAAAAGTAAAATTAAAAATTATCGTTATCAGCACAATTATCAAAACATCTAAGTCGTGTATTAAGTCGTCAATTCTGAATATACGAATATATTTCCGTTTTAATTGCATTTATCATTATTATTATTATTATTATTATTATTATTATTATTATTATTATTATTATTATCACACGAAATTTACAAAAATATTTGAGTGCATATAGAATTTTAAAATATACGAAGAATACTTAAAATCTTTTTAACTGACGCATGAGCATTTACACTAGTAAAGAGTAAAATAGAACACAAACTACAGCCTTCCTGTAGTTTGTGTTCTACTTATATTACCTAAAATAGATTACTACTCATGTTCTCACATTACCTCAAAGAAGTTTTATTTTTGGTACCATTTATTTCATTCAATCTAACCTTTCATCGTCTGCCTGGAAACGAATTTTGTCACTCATCACATTTTCTTTCACAAAACTCCCTGGTAGTAATATACATCACACGCCTCAACAAAGAGAAGTGCCTGTTTGCCTCGTCGCCTGTTGGTATGAATAGGAAGAACGCTATTTTTAACCGTGACCTCATTTTTCCCTCTCGCAAACAAGGGACCTGAAATGTACCACTGCAAGCCAGTCTCTCTCACGGTTCGCCCACAACCCGTAAATTCCTCGCGACACCCGGAAGTATGTACATTCTCCGCTGGAGGCCACCCGTCGTGCACCTTGCTGCAGCGTGCCGGCTGGGCCAACAAGGCAAACCCCATCGCGGGGTTTCCCCAATGTCGCGGTTTAGCAAAACAGTTCGCCTTAAGTTCCCGGGTAATTATGGGGCGTTCGGCGCTCAAAACCGAGTAATTTATCAATGGGCGATTATCAACAGCGCGTTCCCTCACGGCGACAAACAGCCGGTTACTCAAAGGACGCGGGCGTGATTCATAAAAAGAGGAAGAGATGGTTTCCGTGCGACGTACGCAACGCCAACCTTGCAAAAGCAACGGCTAAACGCTCTCACAATAACTCCTTTACCTCGTCGCTGTGCTATACGCGTCATTGCGCATGTGTCAGGAAAATCCGTGTGCTCCTAGTTGGCTGAAGACATTTACTCTGGATCGATGGACGACCTTACGGGGCGGACCTGAAAGCTATGCGCAGATCCATCTTGACCAACAAACCTCGTGTCTGAAAGACATGCAAATTTCAAGCTCCTGTGAATTTTAATACGTATTATTTGTCGGTCTGAAAATGAATTTTGGGTCTTTCCTCAGGACATTTTCTTTTACAAAATTATGTGGTACGTACTAATATGGCTCACGTGCTTCAACAAAGAGAAGTGCCAGAGAACGATACTTTTGACCGTCTTAACAAAGATTGATAGCACAGACATACACACACAAAGGTTTCAGACTCAAAGTTGTCAGACTCAAAGACTTTACATATGTTTCTCTATGTTTTCGGCGCGTTGAATCCGAATCTGAATTCAAAATTGCTTACACCTTCCAATTTTTTTATAAATCGCAAAAAATAAAATAAAATAAAAAATAAAGAAACATCGTGAAATTATTGTTTTTTTAGGGGTTGTTGTTTACGGAGACTAAAATGTTTATTACTCCAAACCTGGTATTTCTATTGTTTAGACTAAATATTCAGTTTTATTTTCAGAGACTTAAGTGTAAGTTTCTAAATTGAATAAGTTGTTATTTGTTTAATACTATTATCAATTCAAAAATTTTACAGGGCTAATATGAGATTTTATTTGATTTTTTAATTTACCGTCAGTTAGTTAATATTTTAAATACCTTTCAATGCCCGTTAAAATCATTCTATTTCTATTTTATGAATTTTGTGACTCCCTGACTTAAGAATTTATAAGAGCAGAATTACAGATCCGATTTAAAGGTCAGATTTAGAATAATAAAGAAGAAGAAAGTTCAGATGCATACATTTAAGATGTTCAGGACCAAATTATCCATGGAACTAAGATCATTCGTAGTCAATACGACATCGTAGTCGATAGTCTACACCCTACGATCGGGCGAAGGAAGAGTTATAAGAGAAGCGAAAATTGCATGCATGAGTGACCCTTTAATGAGATATGACCTTTTCATGCGCGTCACATCGCAGAGAAAGTTTCGCAATCGATCAAGAAATCTTCTGAAGTAGATCCTCTGAACTGCCGTGGCCTCCTCTAGTGCCACTAGCTTTTTTATGTCTGGAACCGAAAATCCGCTACTGGCTGAAGCTGAAGAGAGAACCTTCTAAACGCTGAATTCTGAGATTTATCTTGGAACTCTCACGGTAATATATTATTGATAAATGCATAATTTAACTATACACTAATTGAGCCTCACTTTTATTAACACACTTTATACAGTGAAAACATTTGAATACTTCTCTAGTCAAAATAATGTTTCCAATAAATTAAGTGTTCCGTTTACAGAAGCTTCAAGATTGTACAACACACAGCAATGAAAATTAATTTCCTTCATTTGATACATTTATTTATTCAATTTTATCAAGTAGGATTGACTTTTGGGCAATTTCCCCCCAATTCCTCTTGACTCCGCCGTTGTTCCGGATGGTACAATTCCACTCGCCCACGTCGCTACCACCTGTGCCGCTCCAGCCGGTTCCCGGTTCTCTCACAATAACACGAGAAGAATCATTTGGAGAGCGAGATGAGCAGCGCAAACATCCGCAATTGGCAAGGCCGCTGCGCCGCCGCCGCCGCCTCGCCCGCCTCCGCTGCCGTCGCCATCGCCGCCGCTGGCCATTATCACTGACGTCAGTGCGTCCGCGGCACGGCGCGGGGCGGGATGGGACGTCGCGGGACGCGGGAGAGAGGAGCGTGGCAGCGGGGGTCGGGGAAGAGAGGAGCGGTGAGGGCGAGGGGTGGACGACGCAGGGAGGCGCGGGGCGTGGTAGGCAATGGCGGGGTGGCACGGGGGAAGCGGAACGGGCCGGGACGGAGAAGAAAGGAGAGAAGCAGTGCGAAGCGAGGCGGGTCGGGATGCAGAGGAGAGGGACGGGACGGGGCGGGGCGGGGCGGGCTGAGGTAGGACGGGACGGAGAAGCGAGGAGATGGGGGTGGCGGAGCCTGGGCGGGACAGGGAACGAAGGGGCGAGGCGTGAGGAGGGGCGGGGCGGGGCGGCGCAGCGACAGTGGAAAGCGCACTTTCGGCCTCTCGCCTCCCGCCCACGCACACATTCCCCCGTGTGCCGGCCGGCCTTTTCCACACGACACGGATTCCTCAACTTCTCCCAATGCCTATTGGCGGAGAAACGACTCCGCTTTTTCTTTTGAGCGATGGCAATTTGCGTTTACTGTGAGCATTATGAATATCGAGTCCAAATTGTGATTGTATACCCTCTTGTTATTGATGAATCACTGCTAAATTGTATCCATTTGTACAAAAGTACGACACTGATCACAGCAATGTATTTTGATCAAACCATTTTTTTCATTTTTTACCCTTTTTAATTTTTACACAAGTAAGAAAGTACGCTCTATTTAGTTTGATAATGTATTTATTTTGCTCCTTTACTTGTTTTCCAATACTTTTGTGGTGAGTAATTTTCATGAACTTAAAAATCATTGCATGCTATGTGCTACAGATTTGCACAATTTCTTGCAGAATTTAAACGACGAGTTACGAAGTAAATTGGCCTCTGACAGGAATTCGTTTAACATACACTGAAGGGTGGTGCACTAGGACTTTATTACGAGCATCTGAAAGAACTAATTAAATAAAAGGAGACGTCATAATAATACTTCTTCGCATGGGAAATTGAGATCATCTAGGTGAACAAAATGGAATGGCATTAAGAAATTGGAGATGCATACGCCTGAAGCATAGACAACACATCGTACCGTTGTATACGTTTTCGAGTTTGTGTATGAATCAAATATAATTGGGAAAGGAATTGGTTAACTCTGTCAAGAGATAATCGTCTGAAAACAAGGGAAGGCATTTTCTGAGAAATAGGCAATTTGCAATACGTATGTGTCAAAAGTGTTGCTTCACAAGGCGTCTACACCCACACTTTTACTACAAATTTATTGTAAAACAAATCTCACATGATTCTTATCAGAAAAAAGAATACGATCTGTGTGACATCCTCCGCACTTCCAATAATTCGGACACATTATAGGTAGGTAATGTCTTTGCTTCAGCGCATGCCACGGCTACCATTCCAGTTGCCATCGTCACTAGTTCTGTATCCGCCCAGTAAGACACCTCACATGTCACAATCATCACCCTGGTAGAAATTTGGCCGGGAGTTCCTAGTTTGGGGCCGGGCTTGTCAGAAAATGGTAGAGAATTCCCGAATAGACAATAAATAATATAGTTATATATTATTTTAGTTGTAGACATGCCACGACAGGGCAAATCCTTAGGGTTGGCACAGGGAAAATACGACCAGTTCCAGATGGATCACGGTGAGGAAACCGTATTACGCATAGGCAAAATTTACAGTAGACAGTTCACAGTAGCGTACATTAGAACAGAAGAGTACATTCGTGTCACAGCCCGGAAAGGAAAATGCACGTTTTCCTTCACAGATCTAATCGGGAAACAAGTGTTTCCTTTGCCGTTCTAAACGGGAAACAGTTCCGTAGCTGTAATACGATTATGATTTCTACGTACTATGACGTACCATGATTTCCCGATCAAAATTCCTACTGAGGCAGCTGTTGCCCTTCTATTGACGGTGTCGATGCCCGGTACCTTCTGCCTCATAAGCATCCCATGAATCCCTGACCAACAATGACTTGGAATTTCAAGGAATAAAAAGACTAAAAAGCGTACGTAGTTCATCATTAGACCTAAAAGTCGATTCGTTCTCTAGTCTACAAATACCTATTCAGTGTACTTGAAGCTGCAGAGAATAAATTCCTGAATAGAAATATAGACTGAACCTCAAGTCTATTAAGTACGATTCCAAGTTACCTTAAAATTCGTTTGCATTAGAAGAAGAAGAAATAATTATTGCACTTTCTCTTATTCCAGCGTTAGCACAATTAAGCATTTGCTCTTAGTTCCTTTCCAAAGTGCTGATGTTTTTATAAAACAGTTTGACGTAAAATGAAATGCATGGGAGGAGGTTATTTTCATGACAATTTAAGCTACCCATAAATATTAAAGTCTCTTTTCGCCTTTTCAGAGCTTATTTTAGGCGCCCAAATAAGACATTTTGGAGTATAAACACGCGATGTCCACTCATTAGTGAATAACGTCATCCAAAACTGCCGAGAAAGAACGTTCAAGGTTGAGTAAGGCCGGCATCATCTGCGGTCTCTTAAAATTAAGTTAGGACGTTTTCCACCCAAGAAATCGCTCGTCGGAAATGCGGTTCCTTGTCCATTAATTACAGGATTTATTATACAAGAGGCTATTAATGATTTTTTCTACAGTTCACTTCTTGAAACCAGAATATTATCTTTATATGTAAATGAAAACAATAGATAAAACATCACAGGTAGATTAATGTTAAATGCCATTGCTATAAGCCAAGCACTAGACTGTCTTAAGTTCATAGTGTTCACACATTGCCTAATGTCATAAATATTTCTACAATTATTGCATTCTGTGAAAAGAGGAAATTCGAAAATGGTAAGCGAGATTCGAGTTAAGTCCTAGTTATATCAAATAATTAAATTTTTGACTGGAACTTCCAACTGATCGTAAATCAACTCAACAGCGGATATTTCAAGACACACCTTTTCCTTAACCCCCTTCGAGACTCATTGCTGATGCACCCTCGCCTTAATTGGACTGCCATAAATCCACCACGATTGCTGGTTGAAGAGATGGGCTGCCGCCCCTATTGGTGGCGTATCGCAATACGCGACGGTGGCGCCAGCCGTCTGCAGTTAACCCACATGAAGCCACCACACAAAGGGCGCCATATGAGCAGTAGTCTTTAGAGGGACGCCCTTCAGCACAAAGCAATCTCGCAATTTGTATGTAAATATTTATGTGGAAACGTGACGTAATGCATTGTGTGATTTCCCGGAATCGGTAGGCAATACGCAACGCAACACCGATTCCGGTTAGATAGGGCGAATATCAAAGCTCCTTTGATACCTCTGCAGCATTCATTCGGCTTGCGACCTTCGGCGGAGCCCAGCCCCTCACACACGGACTACGTGACAGATTGGAGTATCGTACAGTATCCCATTGAACAAATTTACAAACGGCACAATAAGAAGTCAACTATGTTGCAGAAACTCTCCAAATGTATACAAACGCAGAGAAAGGAAGTGTCTATTTCACGGCTTCGTCATGAATTGCTAAAAGGGTAAAGTTATCGACATCTCTAAGAGTTACGATGTCCAGTAAAGTTTCTAGCTATTTAAATTCCTCTTGTTACGTTCGTCGAACAAGATTTCTCCAAACGAAGACTGAAGATTCGTAAGAGTGAAATGAAACGAAATATAACTATTCATGCTTTAACAAGGTGAACGTTTTATAAAATACGAAAATAACTTACTTTTTTAGCATATTCCTATGCATTTATCGTTCGAGTAATAACCGTTCTTGCTAAAAGTGGAAAGTGTGAAACCAATACAATTAATTGTTCCGCATTTTGTAACTGAAACATGAAACTTTTGAAAAAGCAACAAAACAAAAAGACACATACCCTGTTTAAAAAAATTAGGCTTAAAGTGGCATCTCAAAAAGAAATACATTTAATAATCAACAAATTAGTCTAAAAATGCGTAATGTATAATATTAATATTTTTAACTCATAGGAATGCATGTAAAATTCATTTCTGTATAGCTTAGTAACTGAAAAGAAGAAAAAACTGCGAAACAAAATTCCGTGCTTGTCTTAGGCGCACAATCAGCCAAATAATCCATGTCGAGCGCATACCTAAGATAAGTCCCAGGTTTATTTTACAGCCTTTTTATCAACTCAAATACTTGGCGCGACTGAATGACTTTCCTCATCCCTCGGCCAGGAGAAAGCGAATCGGTCAGCACACCCGACGCCTCTGGCTGCTCCGCGCCGCGCCACGCCGCGCCGGCCCCTCCCACGCCCCGGCCAGACCCCTCCAACTCGCCTATTTTTCGCTCCACGCAGACAGTCACTTCCGCTACGGGGCAGAGGTGTCGCCGCGTCCGCAGAACAACTGCCAAGTTATTTAACTAAATACTCCTTCACAATATCCGCGGTATACCATTGTAACAATTCAAACACCTAAGGCACAGTATCAGGTTCACTATTTTATATATTAGAAGCACGATTTAAAAAAGTAAAGAGGTGGTGATACTTTTTTTTTAACGTAAAGGAGCTGTTCTTCTGTTAGGAATATTATAAAATCAAATAAGTCTTTCGTTTGCTATTACCGTGGAGAAAACGTCTATTTTCTGAACATTGCCTACCATGCATGTCTAAACCTTTATTCACAGTTCAACTAGCACGAATAATAGTAAAAGAGAGCGGTAGAGAATCTAGAACTCAAGAAAATGTGCACATATTGTACCTCTCCCCCGTATTTCAGTTTTTTCTCTTTTTCGACGATAAATATCAAGAAAATATTTTAAATTGCTTACGTTGCCAAGCGCTGTGGTCGAAGACAGTGAATTCACGGTCCTAGGGTGAAATACTAATCACAATCTGAGATGCATTTAATATGAGAGAACTCAGAAATCTATTTCCGTTGTTGGGGCACGGATTCGCCTGTGTACACGCAGGATGTGAAACTAGCAAATTAATATTAATTATTAGTTATATTAAAATTACTGTTTTCAATAATCAATCGCAACTCAGGTCAATAGACAATCGTGACTCGTACCAAAGCATTGTGCCATGCATATAATTATAACTGCGAGTCGCACAAGCATATGATCCGTGTTTTCCGATGTGTGTTGTATTATCGCTACGTTCGAATTCGGTTACGAACACCGAAAACTCCTCTACGAACACATACTTCTCAATCATATGCTTAGAAAATAGTATCTCGAATAAACTGAATATTCGTTCACACACATCGTGAGCCTGGAGCCAGCCTTTCAAGAGACAACATTGGGCGTGCGGATGTGGTGTGGCTTTTCCACACACAATTACACCCAAAGGAAGCCGATACAGACGACAGATACTGTGGGAAACTTTGAAGCGGTTATGCATTCTACATTCGGTTTCTCTAACGCATGTGCACCACGTGGCATGATTATTTTGCCATTTATAAAAATATTCCCTTAAGGACTGCAAACATTTTAAATCAAAAATGGATACTCTACTCATTGTAAAAAGAGGAAATGGACAACAAACAACACACGTAAAGAAAGTATTCGTAAATAGCAATAAGGAGTAAAATGATTCTCTATCATAGTTGGAGGAGAAAGTAGACAACATATGAGGTCACCAAAGTCAAATGAGGGCAAAGAATATTGAAACAAAAAAGGCGCCACAATCGAAATACGAAGACAACTAAAGAGACGGTGAAGAAAATTTACTGCGCCATTTCTAAATTATTTCTTATTTTCGGCGTCAATTATTAATACTGCGTCAATCCTTCAACGGAATCGTTGGAGAACGCCACGAAAAGACGATAGCCTGAGAACGACGACGATGGCGCCGCCGGCGGGAGCCCTTCCACCCTGCCCGCCCGCTCTGTCAATATTTGGCAACACGTAAGCAGCGCGATGTCCCTTGGCAGCAGGGCCGCGCGCCGGCGCACAGAACGACCCTTGTTGCCACTTATCACGCAGTGATACGCCGCTGAGGACGGTAACGACGACGGCGTAGAACGCGCGGTGGGGACGCAAGCGCGACGGCGGCGGCGGCGCCGGTGGGGGCCGTGAGACTGCCTTCATAGCCGCCGCCGCCGCCGCCGCTGCCCGCCCGCCCGCGCGGCCCGCCGCTCTGCCCCACTTCCGCTGCCGCCGCCGAGCGTCTCCCAGACAGCTGGCTCTCACGGCCGGCCGGCGGGCGGGCGGGCCGGGGCGCTTTCGCAGACGGCGGCGGAGCGGTCGTGAACTACACTTCTTTGCAACTCTCTCCCTCCCGCCCGCGTCCCGCCCCGCCCCCGGCCTGGCCCGGCCCGGCCCCGCGCCCGCCGAACAGCATGAAAACCCGCGCTGCACAAAACACCGCGTCAATAGCGGCGCCAAGCGGAATGACGCTGTTATGTGGCGGGGCGCCGCCACCGCCGCCGCCACGGCCTCCGCCCCGAAAAAAGACATTTCCGCACAGAGGCTCACAACAGGAAGTGCTCGTTGTATCGATCTTCGTTGCGTTATGGCTCGGAGGTCCTATGACATGGTGCACTCAAACGGAAGATTCAAGTTAATGTAGTGGCGTTGAATGTTGTGAAATACAGTCGTTGTTCAGGACGGTAGTGCAAAGTACAGCATTGGAATTGCAGATAGAAATATTGAAACTAGTCTGCTTTCCCGTAGCTTCGAGTGAATATGTGGCAACATTGTACTAATTGGATCGTTCCCAATCCACTTCAATGGTAATGCAAGTCAAATGCCCCGGGTCAACGAACTTTGGGGTGGAAATTCAAACATGTCGTTGGTAAACAAGTAAAAAAATCACGACAGCCCGCACAGAGCACAGGTAGTTCACTTCCTCAACCAAATTCTGGTGATCATTAGCCATGCGTGGTACAAGGTTCACTTCCAGAAGATCATTAGCCATGCATGGTAGAATGTACACTTCCAGAAGTTACCTAGAAATATAGGAAATTCATGTCAAAGAATCAACACCCTGAAAGCTACCGCTAAAGTATTCGAAATAAATTCGCAAATGTATGTACCTGTAAGACAGAAATACGGTTATGAGCTTCTTATAGATACTTTTTCCAAACATTTTTCCTCTAATGCAGATTCAGTATGTACATTTTCTCATCCGTGACCATTTCATCCCCGATAGTCTGACGATGACACAGTTCTACGCCTCCATCCGATATTGCAACAAAACGAAGTGGCAAGAAAACCAGGGCAGAAACACGAAATTCTTTCGCCATCCCGGTAGACAAGTATCGGTGATGGCGCGGCGTGGGAATGTCAAGGAGGGCCACGGAATTTCCCTGACGTTCCGTCTGGTGGTTGTTTTGCAGAGAGGCATTGCAGCGGCGTGCGATTCGCCCAGTGAAAGTTTCGAAATCGAAGACATTCCGAACATACTCGCTTCCAAAAGAAGCAGAGCGAGCCGGTCACCGAATAAGCTCTCTGCATTCCTGAGAAGCGAACGACGCTCCTCTTAAGTAAATATACACCTTAAAACGAACACTTTTGGTCACATTTTACTATAAATAAAAGCCAGGATTGTGGGTCACCTGCCATATTTGAGGACGGGGGAGGTAAGCTGTTGAAATTTTATTTGAGCCCTATAACGTTTACAAGAATATTTAACATGCTGTCGAAACGAAACAATGCCAGCTTCTGGGCGAAAATAATCAGTTATTATGGACAATCATTTGCTATCTACGTAGTAGAACTAAGGAAGTGGCTCATTTAAAACTAAGTTTCCCTCTCGATATGTCTGGTCATTTGCAGAAATCAAACTTAACATCTGTGGAATTCACCCGACGCAGACTATAACACTCGAGAGGGAATTCAACATGAGCTGGGCATAAAGTAAAAATATGGATTTTTTTATCTTTTTATTTTAACATTTTTTAATATTTAGAGTTTTCTGAATGTAAAGACATATAATTATGAAATACACTTTTTAATTTTTTTTGTTTTCTTCCTTCATCCGCATGTCAAAATGGCAGTTATTTTGGTTACGAGTCTGTCATTTACGTTATACCTTTTGAACGAATTCATCTAAAAGACTCTGGTTTTCACTGCACGCAACAGAAAAGTTCATTCTTTAATGTTGCTTGCACTGCAAAGCTTTAATTCTGTGATTAGTTATGCAACAAACGTGTTTATAGTTACTTGTTACCATGACGAGGTATAGAGAAAGATTAACTTCGTTGCTGATATCTGAAAAATGACATATTCGAACATATTTCTCCCATTTACTCAAGTGATAATTTTCACTTTTTTGTAGGAGGTTAATTAAGTAATAATGAATGCATGGCAGCAAAATAGTTTGTTACCAGTAAGTTGCCAATAGTTGAAGGATGTAAGTTTCATACTTCAGGATTTCTGCATGAAAGTACAGAAAAAAAATTATATAAAAACGTATACTTTTACTTCAAATATGCTGTAAATTACAAAAAGTATTCAAAATATGTAAATCTTCTTGTACTCGGAATTACTTATAAGCTGCTCCTAAAATTTTACGGCACTAGGTTGAATAGTTTCTGAGATAATGGGTTAAATGCACAGCCAAATTAACATGGGAGAGATAGGGCTCCATGTCTCCCTTAATAGGTCATAACACAATATTAGAAACAACAAAACCTATTAATATGTGGCGAAAAATATCTTGACTGCTTCCCTCGCGGATATATATACTGAATAACTTCAAAACATATTACTTTCACAATTTTAAACGAAATTATTCATGATATTATTCGAATCAAATTATTCATGATATTAAATACATACATTTTATCCAGAACAAATCTAGGTAACACCATGATACCGCAACCTCGAGAGATCAATTTCAGTTTTTCACTTTCGTTTCAATAATTCTACTCATTATTTGGAAGAACATTAAAAGAAATGTTATAATCTTCATTAATATTTCTTCTCGATTTGAAATTTCTTGTACCCATCTATTTATTAGATAATAATTATTCCTGAAAACTACGTTACTTTAATTAAGGCAACATGATGTGGTTTTCAATTTATTTAAATGAGCATGACTGTATTGGGCCACGCGAACTGAATATGCTCAGCAAGTGACAATCCACAATATCGCAATGCCACTTTTTAAATCTTCTTATAGGTACAAATCCTTCAGAAAGATCAATCCGCAAAGTGGAAAGCTTCAAGTTTATGAGGCCTGCTACTATATCTTTCCTCAGACAACTGACGAGTTAAAGGAATCTAACAGACAGCCAACCCAGGCTGATTCTTGGAAAAAGTCTCCGTATGTAAGAAATCGAAAAATTTGCACATAAATTGTGCCGTGTAATTCAGAAGAATTTCCAAAACTTCATTATACTGCCAAAGCTTCTTCTTACTATGATTCATTTAATACAATCAAACTGATTCCGAAATCAGAATCTCAACAACATAAGAGCTACGGGTAGATATCTGTGAACAGATGGCCACTCATTTCCTCATTACATATATTCCCATTTCAGCCTCGGATGTAAAATACACGAAAACTCCCATGGGTCCAAAAAAAACCATTCCGCAGTTTTCTTTCCTATCTTCTTACTCTCTGAGCTCTCGTAGGTCAGTCAAGATAAGGCGGACAGAACGCATAACGTCAGGCGAAAGGCACGTCGGATCGGCTCCCATCGTTTTCGGTGCACTCAGCAGAACACCAAGAAATGGAGCCTGAGTTCCAACAACGAGCGGGGGCATCATCCCCGATGTACTTAAGAGATCAACAAGAGTCATTAAATGAATGACTCACGGCCCAATTAACATTTCCTTTCCGAGAAGTTGAAACGGCCTCAAATTGTAAACATCTGTTTCGAACGCGCAAAAATAGTCTCCGTCGTAATTTAAAGTACTCGAGTCGCACGCGAGCACGCTATTTGCTCTCCCGGCGACCTTCCCTTCCTTAAAAATGGAATGCGACCGCGAGATATCCGCTTTCGGTCACCAACGTCGGACAAAAAACGAATTCCAAAAGATCTGAAGCTGTTTTACAGTGTGTTTATCTCTCCAAGAGTGCTACGACCTCACGAAGTTACATATAAGCATTATGATCATAAGCTACATATATCTTGAACTATCAAACAAGACTTTACTTTGAATTTCCAAAGTTAATGAAACCTAAATAAATTGTATTCAAAGATACATAGCAGTCAAGACCAAGCCATAACAATGCTATTTTCGTATTGTTATCCCTCCTAATTCAAGTTTTGAACACATTTATGGAATGAAATTAATATTAAAGTAGGCTTAGCAATGATCTGTTTAAGTTGTGTTTGATAAGAGGTCTTGTAAAAAACAACGGAATACTAACTCGCGCCGAACAAGAAAAATATTGCCAATGAAAAATATTGTTCTAATTTTTACGAAATATTGAAATTTATTAGCAAAGAAATTATTTGCGAACATGATTAAAAAAGGATTTGGCATTCAGGACCAAATGAGATATATCCTGGACATCCAGATACAAACTGAGTTCTCAAAATGGGTAACAATAATGTTCTAGAGCCGCCACCGTTTCCACCCCCGCATCCGTCTGGGTGACCGGGCGCTATCCCCGGCGTTGGCGTCAAGTCTTTTTCCGACGCGGGCGCCTCTCCGCTCCGCTCCACGCGCCTCCCAGCTCCGCTCCGCGCTCCGCTCCGCGTCTGGCGCGCAGTTGAGCAGCTCTGCCCCTTGTGCGGTTCAGAGAACTGGCTGCATTCCAGCGCTGAATTCCTTGTTTCCTCTTTCAAATTAAAATGAGACAACTGGCATCTGCACGTTTACAGAGCTCGGCGAGCTATACTCCTCCTCCTGTTCCTCTGTCACTGCCGCCGCTGTCGCTACTACCACTACCACAATCGCCACCACCGCGGCTAGTTGCCGAGTGCACACTACGTCGCGGAACAGCTATATTGTAAGGTTCAAGTTTCCCATTAATGGACGCATGCTCTGCAACTTCCAATAACCTAACTGTACAGCGCAGCAGGTTGAGCCAGTCGACGCGACGTCGCCGTTGCCGCCGTCGCCGCCGCTGCCGCAGCCCTGGTCGTCATCGCCCTCGTCGGGAGTAGTGATGGCAAATTTTAGCAAAACATTTATACATCAACAAAAGCTTTTCGATGTCGATGAAAACATCGACTAAAACATGGATGTTTTAAATATGACGAATCATATCGAAGTAAAATGTTCTGGTTCTAAAGTGATACATAATATGTCAACATTAGTTTCAAGTATTTTTTGCTTTAAATTTGACTGTCATTTTAATTTTCTAATTAATGTTCTGTGAAGTCAAGGTTCAAATTGCTGTTTAACGATATTACAACGAACAAAATAGTCAAAAAAGGTAACAACCCTGCAGAAATGTTGCGAATGCCAAACGGTTTCGTGCCGCCTGGAGATCGACAACGGTGACTGTTGTGAATGGCTGTTGATTGCGAGCAATCCAGGAAAGAAATTGGTTACTGGAAATTTTATTTATATCATGATAATTTTGTTTGAAAACATTGATGTTATAATTTCGATGTTTCTGCTCGAAAATATCGATGTTTTAAAAACATCGATGCTTTCTTGCCATCCCTAGTCGGAAGGCTTCGAGATGCTCGTCGCCTGTACCACGCCACGGAGGGGGGCGCAGCGGCGGGAGGGGTGACAACTGGCTTCCAAATTCCGAGAAACGCATAGTATCCGTATTGTAAAGAGGCCTTCTCAATGTGACCGGCATTCCTTGTGGCGCGCCGGCTCCCAGCCAGGGCATCGAACCGTCATTCATTCCGTTCTGGTTCGTCTCGGATTGAAATCTCCGGGGCCGTTCCGGTTACTCGCTCGTGGGGATGGTTTAACCGGTTCGAACCGCTTTCATTTCCGCACATTCTTGAGGGAGAGATTGCGAAAGTATCCCAAGTAGAATTTTGAAAATTTTAAAATCCAATTTAAGTTCTCTTTAACCTTGTCAGAAAATGAAAGAAAAAAAGAGGTTGATTCACTGCAGTGCGTTGTTAGTCATTCGATCAAATGGGTGCAGATAGCTTAGCTGCAACATTGCTGCAAGAAGGATATGGGTTTGTATCCTGCTTAAGAGACCAAGGTAGTACTACATTTACCCTTGAGATTATCGAATGAAAGGAACGGGCAAATAACGCAATATGAAATTGTTTCATCGTAATTAACATTCATCATTTCACAAGTGTTTAGGAAAGTCAAGTTCTGACACTTAGTCAACATCCCTTCTGAAAACTCAAAGAATTAAAAGTTAAAGGACCATAGTCAATTTGGCTATAAAATCTCTTTACTAGTTTTCGCTCGCGGGATCTCTATGCGTATGAATGTATCCCGCCAGACACCATAACGTACGAGTCTCCCTCGCCTGTGAACGAGCCTTGCATTCCGCACAATCCTTTCCATACATCTCCACGCCCGATAAACTCGCACGAGTCTTCTCCACGGGACAACCCTCGCCGTCCGTGCGAGTCCAACACCCCAAAGAAGTGTGCGAGTGTACCTCGCCCGGCGAGTGGCCGCCGTTGTCGGGCTCTTGGAAGCGGCCGTCTCCGCGCTTCCGGTGTCAGGCCGTAGGCAGCAACTCGCCTCACAATGCGCGACCGTTCCCTCACCGCCCCCTGCGACGGCGGCGTCCGCGGTCGGCCCGAAGCGTGGCGGCGCGAGCGTGCACGCACTCACGCACTCGCTCACGCACGCACGCCCCACCGCTGCCATTGCCGCAGCCGCCTCCACTCGTTCACGCCCCTCTTCCGCCGACTTGTCATTCCAAGATAGCGATAGAGCTTCCGGTTCGTTTCCTGTGCTGGGTGCGGTGGCGAGGCGGGGGGAGCGGCGGCGGGGGGGGGGGCGAGGAAGGGGGCGGAGTATGGTGACGGTGTGAGAGGGAGGAGTATGGTGTGCGACGCAACGTGGCGTCGAACTCATGGCCTCTGGGGAGAGCTGTCACCAAAGGGAGACATATAGCAGGAGTGGATCCACAGTCAGGGAGAGGAATTACTAACACTAATCAGATTTCCATTATATACACAATGCAATATTTTTGGAAATCGAATCTGCTAATATGTAAAGGCTCAATTGGAAAGCAGAAAAAAATTGCAATAAATAATGTATCAATGAAGTCTTAGCAAACAGATTCATTATACTCTTCAAATGTCGTTCCTTCCCTAGCAACACCGAGGACTGTTTGTGTCTCAACAGTAAAAATAATGTAATTCCTCTGGCAAGTCCCATACGTTTTCTTGGAAAATTCTTCTCTGATCCACCCCCGCAAATGGGATCTATTTACCAATATATAGTGTCGTATCTCAACTTTCGTTTCTAACGCGTAAAGCAATGTGTAAGAACATGTGATTTCAATATTTTTTTTATTTAGTAAAAGCTCCCTCGACTGTGTTACGAACATTATTAATTTTCAGAATACTTTACGATTTGGTGCATTTGCTAAAGTCCTAATGTGTCAGTTGTGTTTTGAGTTTTTTTATTACAAATTAATTCATAATTGCGCCTCCGGTCAAATCATGTTAAGAGATACGCAACTCTAGATTTCCTTTTGAACGCGTTTCCTCTCGAATGATTATTGTGAGTCATGCGCGAATAAGAAAACCACTAAAGCGTTAATTATTATGGAGGAAATGCAACGTTGTAGAGATAAGCATAAAATTCACAGCATGAGGAGTGTGACCTCTTTTTGCTGTAGTACGAGATTTCTTAATGGAGGTCTGCATGTGGGCTCCTCGACGATCTTTACTGATTTCTCGGAAACCGAGAGCCTGAGAACATCGAGTGGGAATTCACATCTTGAGTAGTTTCACAGAAGGGACTAGCCCACGCCTGTTGTTTCCGGTCTGTGTACACCAAAACAGTTTCCTTTTGGGTCCAACCTTCTAAGGCGATTACTGCTTAGAGTAAGAACATAACGTGACAGAGAGTTTGAAATTGGGGGCGTGCAATAAATACATTGCACTTATCGATTGTATTCCTTCTTTTTGGATCAACTCTGAATACATTGTCAGATGTATGAATATCAAACGTATTCCTCCAAAAGATAAATACAATCCGTGTCGCTTGTACACACATCGCACCAACACTAGACAACGTAGTTTACGTGCAATTCATTCAATGATTTTCCACCTCTAGAAATTAATGAAATATTATTGACGTGATTCAAAGAGTATTTACTAATATTTCCTCGTCAATACCGCTAATTTAGCTGTCTATCCCAACAGTCGAAAATTTAATTAAAGGTATTTTAATTCCACAATAATTTTTTTTCCGTATTTTATATTCTGAACTTTTTTATTTCGCAATGTATTCGTGGGAAACAAATACTTGAAAAGACAATACTATTTTCGAAATTGACATCGTGAGAGAATAAGAACGAGTTGGAGAGCTAACCAGAAAAAAAAAAGATTCTCAAAACAATAGTTGAGGGAAATACGTTGTGGTACTTCTCATGAACTCGAAGAAAAAGTTACAAGTAGCAATTTGAATTTCCTTGCTGTAAAGTGGACAGTAATAGTCAATTCGAGGAACGATAAAGGTTGAACGATGCCTTCATTTGAAGTTACTAACAACGCATACTTCAACTTTTACATATTTTAACATTATAATATTTTGCCCATACACTGAACAGACAATCCTATTAACATTGTCTGTTCCATAACTGATCAAAAAATCGTGTTAAATTACATATAAAGTCAACTAAAATTATGTTAATAAATTTTAAATATTTATCAATTTGAATCGGGCTCTTCAAATTGGTTTTGCAGAGTGTGTGTGTGCATCTAAATCCTATTTTTAATTTATGTTTAAACACGATTCATTACCGAACAGATTCCGTAAGTTTCACGTTCTTGTTTCTATTAATTCTTTTAGAAAAAAATTAAAACAAATCTTTTACAATATTTTTAAAACATAATAACATAATTATCATTTTACAACTCACATTCTGTGACTCATTGCGTATGGTGTATACTAATAGTACATCGCTTTTCCAGTACAAACGATACAAACCCGAAACCAGAATTACGTTTAAGAAAATAATATTTTTGAATTCCAGATTTCGATTTGGACATCTTTTAATTCCATTTCGTTCAAATAAGGGTCAAAGTAATGTTTTTCCAGTGGATATCCAACGTTGTAGATCACCAGTGATGTGAATCGATAACAAAACATCGATCGCGGCTCAGTTTATTAATTTATAACGACGATTTACGAGAAAACAATATTAAAAAACGCATCTCCATAAACCGAAATACGAGAAAAGACGTAGGAAATACCAGGGTGTTGGGTCGTCTCGGGCGAGAGATAATCTATTCGATGATGGTAATAAAAGCAACGTTCGTTTGGATCGGACACATAGACAATGGAAGCTTCAGATATTATTTCATATTTTAACTCTTACAAAATTTTGATGACGGTAATTTTTCATCCACAAAACATCGAGCACACATATCATTGTAAATAACATCGGTTTTAATACATGTTTATAATATTGTTTTAATGCGATGTTTCTATAAAAACATCTATGTATCTATAAAACATGGATGTTTTGACGACATCGACGACGCATCCCTAGTTTGAAAACCAACTTTGAAGAGCCGTTGCCCCCTTGAACGGCAGCGGCGGAGGCGACAACGCGGGACTCGTACGCAGTGCGCAGCGCAGCCAGCGCGCGGTGGCGACGGCGGCGGCGGCGTGTCTCTGCCGCGGGGCAGGCGTTCATTCACAAGAGCAGCGCAGCGCGGCGCCGCCGCCGCCACCGTCGCCGCATACGCCGCAGCCGCTGCCTCCGCCGCCATCGCCGCCGCCGGCGCCGCCGCCGCCGCCTCCATTGAGAAAATCCAGATTGTGAAGGTCTGGAAACATGTACCCGCCGCCGCGGGCGCGTACGCACGCTTCAATTCTCAAGCTCCGCAGCCAAGCCGGCAGCGGGTAGCGGGTGCATGTGTGTATGCGTGTCTGCGCGCATGTGTGCGTGTGGGTGTGTATGGGCGTGCGCGCGTGTGAGTGTGTGGGTGTGCGTGCGTGTGTCCTACATGCGTCCCGGTCCGTCAGCGTCGCGGGGCACCAGAAGAAGTTTGTGAACCACAAGGCTCAAGCGCCCCATGTGGCGTACGAGTTTCAGTAGTTCAACTATGGGAGCGCGGAGGGGGCGAGAGAGAGGGGGGCGGGAAGCGGGGACGGCGGCGTTGGAGACAGCGGGGCGATGAGGCGAGGAGCCGAGGGCGGGACGGAGACCGCTGGGGAGTGAAAACATCGGGGCTTCCTCTGGAGAGAGACGTAGACGGAGAAGGCACGACGGGATGGAAGTGTGATGACGTGAGAGTAAGAACGTGAATACAAGGGGTGTGCGACGAAGGAGAGGCTGGTGGCTTCGGTGCGAGCGGATCAAAAAGTCGAGGGGGCATGGGAGGGCTGAGACCCGAGAGTTGAGAATGGAGCAGATTTACGGTATAATGGAAAGAATGGTAGTAGGAAGAAGTGGAGAGACAGGGTACTGAGAAGCACGCAAAACGTAAAGTGGCGTAAGCGATGAAGCAGCTAAAAGCTAAATGGATCTACACAAAAAAGCTTTGAACACGGAGGGGAAGAAGACATAACGGTAGCGTGAAGTTGACGGTCTGAGATGGTAGGTATGAAACGGGGAGACGAGAGAAAGGGTAGAGAGCAGCCAGGGATTAAAGAGTGGAATAGCGAGGAAGAGCTGAGATGAGACGAGGCGCGCCACGCAAGCACGCGAGGGTGAATGGCGAGTTGTAGTGTCTCGGCGAAACACAGCAACATCACTGAGCGAGAAAGGACAGGGTCTTAGGAACGGACCAACGCAACGGAACGGCTTGAGAGTAGGGGAGGTGTAAAGACTATACGCAGGACTGTACCAACCGGGCAACGTAGCCGGATGTGCTGGTCTGTAAGATAGACGGCATGGCGGTGTGAAGCGGGGAAGCGAACGGGGAGATGTTGGGCGTTCCGGCGTGGGAGCGGGGTCACGGGACGGGACGGGGAGCCGCAGACCCGCGAGGGACGGTGCAAGGCAAGAGAGCACATGAGCTCGGCGATGTGTGGGGCTTGGCAGTAAGAGGCGGTAGGGCCTTCCGGCGAGAGGGCGAGGGCGTTGGACGAGTCGGGGAAATGAAAAGCGGGGAGACGAGTGGGTAACAGGTGTTAGGCGGGAGGCCGTGGGGGGCAACGGCTGGGGGCGTGGGCTCCGGCGGGGAGAGGCGTAGCGGGGCGGGGCTGGAGCGGGCGCGGGGTCGAGGAGGCGGCGGCGGCTCATTAAGAAGACGACGACGACGGCGGCGGCGGCGGCTGGCGCGAGTGGCTGGAGCGAGCAGCCCGCAGCGCCGCGTTGGGGCGGGCCAGTGCCACGGCGCGAGCGGCGTTTTTGCGCGGCACCGGAACTGGCGCAGCCGCCGCCGCCGCCCACGGCCCCTCGCCCCGCCCCCATCCGCCTCCGCCCCCGCCCCCGGCGCCCACGCCTCCGCCGCGGGGTCCAGATAATGCCTCCGGTTTTGTGTGCCACATTCTCCCTCTTCTTATGTAAATTTCATTCATTGCGCTGCTGGCGCGGCGCGGCGTGGTGGGGCCGGGCGCGGAGGGGCGGGCGCCGCCTCCACTTGCGCGCCGCATCGCAGTGGCTGCCGCCCCAGCAGGCGCCTTGGAGGCGGCGCTGCCGAACGACGCTCGCGCGACGCGGCAGAAGGCCCAAGACATGATTGCGAGTGTGGATATTTGTCCATTGTTTTGGACAGTGTCCATCGTAATGGTCAGATAAATCGATGATGTACTACAGTTCTTCGTTAGGTTTATAGTATATGAGTTAATTGAGTTGTGGGTTCAGTATCCTCGTGTAGGTATGTTGTTTGCGTTACGCAATTATGGCGTGAATGCAAAGGAAGACCACCATGATGATCTCTATCATCACATAAATTATCGGGTATCCTTTAATAATTGCTTGGGAATGTGTACCATTGCCATGTAGTTTCTTTATACTTTGTTGCTAACTTTACGCAAAAATAAGACATAAAAATAGTGTCTAATGTCGTCGGTGTTTCTAAATATGACACTTCCTACACATCTGATGTTTGAGGTATACAGACGAGACTGTACCAATAACCGAGACCACCTTGACCTACGAAATTAACTAAATTCTCGACAGATAAAAATAATATTAATATAAATGTTTAATATTTCTAATATTACAGTTCAACACGATATCTTACAACGAAAAATGATGTTAGTACGAATCAAGTATTGAATTTGAAATATAAAATCAGGGAACGTCGGAGGAACATGCAGCATCCAAGTGGTAAGTGCGAGAATATTTCAGGAAACGTACTTTCAATCTTTTAGTCTACAGATTAAGTCAACTCATATCATCGTTAGTCGCAACTCATTTCTGTACCTTTGTGACCCCTCATCAGATAATATAATGGAAAACTTATCAATGGGCCATCTTTTTTATTAAGATGAATGTACTTCAGAACAATTCATGGAAAGTTTGAGAATTTCTGTTTTGGTACATAATATTTCATTATTTCAAGAACTGTAGTAAGTGTATTTGATTTTGCATTGGAAATATTAGAAATATTAGTTACAATGTGGATGTATTCAATCATCATTAAGAAATGAAAGGGTTTGTAAATCAATTTCATTTAAAGGCGTGCTACCACGCCACCCATCAAAATGATCACACATAAAATAGACTGATAATTAATGTATCTTAAAACATTAAGAAAGTTAATTTATGTACTAAAAAAATTGCTTACCCAAGTGCTCAGAAACTAGAACTTGGTGAACTGACATGAAATATACCCATAAAGCGAAATTGAGAGAAATCGTGAATCATGCTTTTTTACGGAAGCCGATTGTGTTTCACACTACTTAATATTCCGTGTCACGGTGTATCTCGGCATAATCAGAGGCCAGTGACCCATCGGACCAAGATGCTAGTAATGCAGGCGATTCACGCAAGAACACAGGATGTCGCCGAGTTGCGTGAATATAAATTCGAATGGTTACGTACTTCCTTTCTCTCCAGACTTTCGCGCAGTTGCCGCTCCTCAGAAAGTGGGAAGACTTGAAATAACATTCTTTAGTCGTTGATTCACCATTTTAATGCTTGTTTATGATTGACAGGTCTCAGATTTGTGGTCGACTCGGTCTGGCCATCTCATGAATCAGAGTAGCTTTATCGTATTGACGCACAGACGAGGGGAAAATGGCGAAGAAAGATTGTGAATGGATGATTCAGAGTGTCGTATGATGGATTGACAAAATTGGATAATGTTGACTACGTAGAAATTTGAGTGGAACCTTGGATTTATTGATTGATTAGTGACGCGTCAACTGCTGAGGTCATTAGTCCCGTAAGTATTGTGCATATTTTTATCGCGGGAGGTGGTGGTGAATTCGGGTGGCTGGCGAGATCCGACGTCGACATAAGTCGACTTATGGGGATTCTTTTCCTATGAAAAACACTATGCTATGTAAAATACAATTTACCTCACTAGTAGGTCGTGGTAATGTTTTCAAGGATAATGTTTGCAAACGATAACAGACAGAGGAATTGAAGTGTGGTAGAAAATATCCGCATATCAAGAAATTCTATAAAATACCTCCAGCCGATTAAGTGCTACTGCTAAAAATAATAAAGTACAGATACACCAAATGATTTAATTCATAGGAATTATTGAACAATCTTTTCAAATTTTATAAACAATAGTTCAGTAGGCCTAGCTAGTTGCAAGTTCTCCCACACATATACATATGAGTCTATTCGTCGGAGATTTCGGCAAAGAGGTGGCGCGGCCACGTACTTCATCAAGACAATGCTGTGTGACGAAGCTCGACAAAATGGGAATCGTCGCCTAAACTTCGCTTTCCCTCTAAGGCGGAGCGGAGGTGTCGCGGCGGCGGGGCAGCGGGGCGGGGCAGCAGGGCGGGGCAGCGGGGCGGGGCAGTGAGGCGTGGTAGCGTGGCGGGGCAGCGTGGGTTCGTCGAGAAGGTAGGGGGCGGAGACCGCAACGGTCAGTGTGAACTCGACACTTGCAAGTGCTCGACGGGTTAAAAGCACCCAGTAACTCAGGTGAAAAGTCCTTCCGAAATTACAGGCTTTCTTCAAAACACCTGTGTGTGTCTCATCTTGTATCTGCCCCAAGTCCTTCATATACATGAAGATTTGATTTATTTACTTCAAAAAACGTTAAAAGTACGTGACGTATGGGAAGGTCATTTGATTTATGTAAATGAAGATTTGGTTTGTTTTTTGTCAAAAAAGGTTAAAACTGTACGTGACGTACGGGAAGAAGTACATAAGATATTGTAACACAAGATAAGTCGCACATTAACCGTAATCGAGATATTAGCATTTACAAATTGCTGGAGGCTAGCTGTGGATTGTTACTGCTCCAAGCCCTTGGATTTCATCCACTAGCCTTAACCATTCGCGGCATTTCTTCACGTTTTTCTACGGATTCAGTCGACTTTTCGGTGGTTTTATTGGAACAACTTATTAGTCATTTTATAGAAAGACGTTTTATGAAAATCCCATTCATAAAATTATCATATTGCTTTGCGAAGTACTTGGCAAAAGGTTTTCTTTCATATAATGCATATTCTTCATTCACATCTTTCAGGCAAATGTTCACAAGAAAACTCAAGAGATTTTAATTAACGAAATTAAAGCGGCGAAAAAAAGTCGCAGTCATGGTGCCCAACAGATTCTAAATTTTCAACACATGACTCAAGATCAAAATGACAGGTTGGAAGCAGTCTAATGACACTTTAAGCGCCTTGATTACTTGGTACTATTATAATCCAATATTCTTAATTGCATTCGCAGAAATACATCGTTTGCGAGAGAGACGCTATGACAAAGAATTCTACAAAATCATCTGAAAAGGTGGCCTGATGAATGAGGATTTGACGTGAGGTGTAAGAGGCAAAATAATACAACAAAAATAGCAGCAAGATCAGAGTAAGCGAAGGTAGACAGTTACTATTTTTGTATGAACTGTCTGTGTGTGTTTTCTTTGGTTACGGTTGAGTAACAAATATTCGCACACAAGAACGAAAATAAACTCATTTTCGTGGTGCATTATGCATAAGAGCAATTTTTGACTGCATAAGTTACGAGAAGGACAATAAGCGCTTATTTCTTTCTTACACTTAGAGGGCTAGCAAAGGAGATACACACACAACCACATATATATATATATATATATATATATATATATATATATATATATATATATATATATATATATAGCTTGATTTTTAAGATTTTAGGTCCCGGAAATCGCCCCAAATTAATCATTAATTTAATAGAAAAAGTTATATATTAATACAATTTAATAATTATACATCATATTTAACGACAATTATTAAAAATGGTAGCACCGCCTCCATATGAACATAATAGCAATATAATAATATAATTATGATATCGTTTTTTTACGAATAATTTTATTACGTTTGTAGAAATGTACAGTAAAGTGAAAAGAATTTTTCAGTTCACGAAAGTTGCCAAGTGTATGTCGCTTACATTCTTAAAAAGTTTGTTCCCCAGGCACTGAAACGCCATTCCGTCGCGTTCCGCCAGAAATTACGCCATATATATATATATATATATATATATATATATATATATATATATATATATATATATATATATATATATGCGTAAATAGAACAAAATGGCGAAGGAGAAGACAGGCAGTTCGACAAAGGAGAAGGAGGTGCCACAAACCTCCATGCAGCGCGAAGCCAACGGGTGGAATAGGCGCGTTTCGCAAGCGCGCTAGAATCCGCGAAGCGCGGGCGCAGGCGCGCGGGGGCGAGCAGGGAAGTGGCGGGGAGAGGCCGGACGCGGCGCGCCGAGCGGGGTGGGGCGGGGCGGGTGCGCGGAGGCCGGGGCCACGGGCGGGGGGCAGGGCGCGGGGGCCGCGTGGGCCACGGGAGGGGGCACGGGGGGCGCGGCCGGATGCAGCCCGTCGCATACGTGGGCCGAACAATATACCGTATTCTCCATGGCGCCCGCGCCACACCACGCATTCCCCTCGGGTGGCGGCGGCGGCGACGGCGGTGGCGGTGGCACGCCGGCTGGGGCGGGGCGGGGCGCGGCGCGGCGCGGGGGTGGCAGGCTGTGCCGCTGGTCAGCACGCAGGGCACGCGCGCCTGAATCACGACATCGCACGCGCCGGAACCCGCTCGCGCCCCCCGCCCCGCCCCCAACCCCGCTGCCACCACCGCCGTGTCATGGACGTCGTCGGCGCGACGTGATGTGATGTAACGGCGTCTGCCTTGATATTCCCTGCGAAGTCCCCGCGATCCGCCGCCCCCACCCCCCACTGCCTCGCGTCCCCTGTCCGACGCCGCCGCCGCCGCCGCGACGGCGGTCGCCGCCACCCTGACTTTCTCATGGCTCTCAAATGGCATCCTGATTTGCCCGGCTCATTCATCTTCATATTACGCCATCATCATCGCAATTAAAGTAGGTTAGAAGGCTGAACGCCCACTCATCCAGCTTGACCCTCGCATTCCTCAGTGGTAAATACTTAGTTCAGCATTCGCCAGAACAATGCGAACAACTAGCCCGGCTATATTTAGAAAATTCTTGGAGCTTTGAATTTCAAGAGCATTCGTCGTCGCTGGTCTTTTTAAGAGCCGGAGATGGAGCGCGCGTTGTCGTTGGAACTGTGAACTCTGGGTCTAACGTCTTGTGTTTACTGATATCGGGAACGGCGACCCTTTTACAGCCAATAGCAATCTGTATGTTCGACTTGACTCGAAAAATAAGCTTTGCCTGGACTGTGGACTTTGGATCATATTTCCACAGTCGGAGGCATTGAGCCAGACGTTTTCATTGTAACACACAGATACTAACTTCCTACACAGATGTTTTGTTAGTTCTTCTTTGGAGATAATGTAAAACTCCATGGAAATATCAATACAGGAAGATGAAGCAACAAGAGTACACGAACAAAACGATACGTGAATATTTCTCAAGCATTAAACATTGCGCACATTCACTCTCACAATCATGCAACTGAAATGACACTGCAGGTTAATTACCGAAGCACCAATAAGGAACATATCAAAGCACACATAAGCACAAAGCAATTGTCATGCATGCATGTTCCTCACGCACGTGACCGTGGAAGTGGCTCGTTTGTGGATTCCGTGCCCGTGGTGGCGTTTCCTGCTCCCAGCCGTCGCCAACGGGGTCACGGAGCTCGGCGGCGGTGCTGAGCAAATGCGGCGAGAAGCGAGTGCATCAGCGCATTCCATTGATCAGAACCGCCAGCAAGGCGTGTAGGACTTCCGCATTGGCGAGATTCAGCCGTTGTGTATCCCAGACCTACCACTGCGAGACCCCATAATAAAAATAATTGAAAAGTAAAAAATAAAACAAAAATGAACATTTCGGCCTTCGATAATATTTGTCGGATATTTGTAAATTATGACATTTTGTTTTGTTCCACATCAATGGCATATGGGTTGACTAATTTAAATGTTCTAGATTCTCAAATATTTTGATTCACAAAATATTTGTCTTAGTTTTTCCAGATCTTTGTTGATTTCTTAAATGCATTTCCTTTGTCATGGACGCCCCAAAATCCCATGCGCTCGTCCTGTGGGCCGCCGGCGCGCCGGGAAAAACACGGCGGCGCTCCTCGCACGTGGCGGGGAGACGGCGTGGTGCGGCGGGCGCGGCGCGGAGCGGCGCGGCACGTGGGGCGGGGAGCGTGTGACGGCACGACCCGAGCAAGAGGATGACGCCGCGAGGCGGGGAGCGCGCGGCGCGAGCGACGGCCCCAGAGGCGGGGAGCGTGTGTGACGCCACGGGTCGGGAAGAAGGCGGGCGGCGCGCGGCGGCGCGGGGCGGGGAGGAGACGGGAAGACGGTCCGGGGAGGAGCGGCCGAGAGGATGTGACGGCACGGCTCGGGATGCCGTGGGGCCGAGGAGGGGCGGGACGGGGAGGCTGGGGGGGAGGTTTGGAGTACCGAGCACGGGCCTAGCAGGGCGGGGGAGAGCGGCTGAGAAGGCGCGTGTGGAGGGCGGAGGAGCGGAGCAGCGCGGGGCGGGGAGGCGCGACGAGCGACTGTGAGTGGCGTGGCAGCGTGGCGCCCGCGCGCGTTGTGAATGAGGCTGAGGCGGCCGCGAGGTGGAGCCCAAGGACTCCGAAGAGGAGAAATCGGAGAACGAGGACGGGCGCGCAGGAAGAGGAGAGCAACACTCCATCAATAATGGTGAATGGATCCGAAGTACACAGCAGTCATGGCAACTGCGAATATTGTAATATCAAAAAATGAGAAAATTTAAAATTTCAAACTTCTCGAATATAATACAGTATTACAAAAAGACGGAGCTAGGAAATTATATATAGAGAACATATAATGCGGGCAGGTAAAATCGAGAAAATGAACCAAACGTTTCCAAAATGGGCTCTGTACTTTATCAGCTCGAACGAACAAAGGAAAGCTGCGGGAGGAATGCGACCGGGAGATGGGAATAAACCCCAAAATGGGCGGGGTGTGCAGGCTCGTGGATCAACAGAGCCATCCGTTCCACACGGGACGGAAGACACGGATTAACCTCTCACTCGCCTCCTCTTGATCGTCTCCAATGCAAATTGAATTTGTGGCTTCTCCTGATGGGCCCGCAACCCGCAACAGGCACCGGAAATACGCGATTTGGCCGTTGCGTCATCAACGGTTTGTCGACCACCACCAGGAAGTGCGTCACGAGGACACGTGACGTCTTCCATTGAACCTAACACAGGCGCACCACGTGACACACGAGGATGGAGCCCATTGTGGCGGCCCTCCCACAGGCGGTGGTGGCGACGGAGGCGGCGGCGGCTTCGCGTCGACATTCCAGGCCGCAAACAACGGGAAAGTTCCGCAAAAATTGAGAGCGTTTGCGGGACGCGCCATTGCAAGATGTTACGTGCGCAATTCACAGGCGGTTGTAAACTATAAATGTTCGCACAACACGGATTTTGCTCGCAGCATTAAAGAGAACCGTAACATCCGCTTCGGAAAGTAGCAACATAACCTCAAATTCGCCAGCCAGGTCGCATAGCAAGCGAAATCTATTAGCTTACTGCTAAATGTTTTAGGCTACTAACAGCGAAATTTAAGAAATTACGTAATTTCCATTCAATCCAATTTCCTTCCTTTAGTTTACTGTGGTTGGAAATGTTCCAAACATTACTAATCACCGAAAAATTTTCCGCCAAAAATTAAATTTAATTTTGTGCCAATTAAGTCAAAACCACAAACCTTCTTTGCCATTTTTTCATTTTTTAAAATAATTAAATAACACAAATCGATAACGCTGCTTGAATTAGATACATACGAAATGTTTTGTTTCCATACTGACAATTATGTAATGCAATCAGAATTCAAAGAAATTGAATGGATTAAAACTAACTCGTGTATCATTACAGTAATTACAAAAAGGCAAGACAGTAAAAATAATATAAAAATAATAATTTAATAGAAATAAAATTGAAATAGATTTTAAGAATTACGTAAGCACAGTTAATATTGAAAGAAAAGGAATGTGAACTTCAAACTCAACTCATAAAAGCAAATTCATAGCAAATTCATCATGTAAGAGCCTACGATCTCCTTCATTTCGATCTGAAGCAGTCATCCTTTGTGCTTTCGTGTCTGGTTCTTTGTGGCTCCGCTTGCGAGATGGCGCCCGTTGAGACCGCATGCGTGGTGGCCCTTGCCGATCGCTTGTCCGATAGCCCTCCCTGCGCGCTCTACCCACCCTAATCGCCCAGCGGAAACGCTTGAGTCTACACAGGCGGCTGCAAGGCTCCGCATCGGGCGAACGAACTGCCATACCGACCGACCGACCGACCATCCGACCGACCGACCGACCGACGCACAGTCAGACGGCCAAGACAGACAGACTAGACAGACGCTTCGCAGACAGCGCATGGCGTATGAGCTGGGAACCGCCGCCGCCGCCGCCGCGGGAGGTCGTTGACCGCGCCAGTGCGCCGGCGAAATTGCGTAAGACGTGCCGCAGACTGGAGTATCTCTGTGAGTAGAGAAGAGGGAGTATGTGCGAGTGTAGGAGAGGCAAGGGAGGGAGAAAGAGAGAGAGGGGAGGAGAAGGGAGAGGGAGGGTAGAGAATTAGCCAGAAAGAGGGGCACCGTCCAGGGGCAATGTGGTTTTTAACCCGGTGAGCCATGGTCCGCTGGGAAGTGCCAGTATGACCTTCTGGTGTAGTGTTCCGCGAAGCAATTAAAACGTCTAGCAGAAACCAGAATTGCACATTCGTACTGCGTGAACAGCACCAATGGCTTCTGACGATTTCTAAATGTAACTTTAATTACATATAATTTGAGCAAAATGTCTACACATTTTGTAATCCTATTTTTCCATTCTTCCGACTCTACCCTATGGTCACAAGACAAGTTCAAGTTTCGAAGCCATATTCAGACCGAACGAAAATATCATAATAAAAGTATTAAGCAGGAGCAGTAAATGATTTTTCTTCTTGAACAAGTAAGCTCTCAATTCGAAACGAACAGAGAATATTTTTACACAAAACGAAACATATCAAGTAACTTCACTTTAATCGCACACTACAGTGATTACGCGCAAGAAACTACGCTTTATTAAAATACGATTATATAGAGTGGCCACTCATTTCCCGAAACAAATTTCCCTGACGTTTCCCGGTTTTCCAGTGCATTTTTAAAAAGAAATTTCCTGATAAAATTTTTAATTTCTCACTACTGAAAGGAAATATTGGCCCTACTCTGAAAGTACTTGGTCAGTTCTCTGATATCGACGTGACAAAATACGAATGAACAATATTTTTTCACCAACCAAAAATCGAGAAAAAATAATGCTTTACGGTTGTATATTTTTATTACCGTAATAGTGTAATAATATATGTATAATTTTATAACCCTTACAAAATTTAACTTGACTTCTAACGATTCTCCTACAAATTCCCTGATTCTTCCCTGACTTTACCAGAGCAAATAAGTTCCCTGATTTTCCCCGGTTTCCATGTTTTTCAGAAAGTGGCCACCCTGTCATTCCAGTGGTGTGCGAGCTGATTTCCCCGCGGGTTTTCGAAAGGCGAAGGACCGCCGCCGCCGCCGCCGCCGCCCGGAGACGCTCGAGCGCCGCGCCTCCATTCACAAGCGCCGCACGAAGGAAGGCAGCACGCGACGGAGATGCAAGAATGCGATACCTAACGGGAACGACTGTTCCTAGCAGTACGGTATACCCGGGACCGGAACTATCGCGGAATGCCTTTGCAAATTCATTTAGAATATTCTACGCTTGGAGAGATGGTATAAGTAGCAATATAAGGCAAATTTGATCAATGATGAAACAAATTTAAAACGCACGAGAAATGAATGAAATTATTCGTCTTTAAGAAAGGTTGAAAAAATGTGAATAGACGGCGATGATGAAAATGCAAAGAACGAAAGCAATAAAAGAGTGATAGATAAAAAATGGAACGGACAAATTACGAATATTTAAGAATAGATCCGAGGGCAAAAGACTTGGACAGTGAGTCGTTTACTGGCTTAGGGTACAACAAACTTTCGCGCGAAATCGAGATATACAAATATTAACATTAGTTTCTTTTTTATTTCAAATAAAAATAAATCCACAAACTATTGAATAAAATTAACCACCATTATTATAAATATAAATGTACCCTCTTGGGCACATCCTGTAACCCAAATATGAATAACCGACGTCAGGCACAATAAAATAGCGGTTTAATCATTAGCAGCCCGCGTATTTTATTGTGCCTTCTGTTGCCCATTTCAGTCCCTTCACGCGCCCTTTTTGTCCGCCTATTTTAAGGATTTATAGCGCCAGGACTTCCGCCCGCCGCTTATTACTGACAGCTGAGTGCACTTCTGCAGCCACATTCCTGCGCAGCTGTCTCGCTCGCGTCTGGGCGCGCACCTCGCCAGCGGCACGCGTGCACCGGCGCGGCGCGGTGCGGCGTGGCGTGGCGTGGCGCGGCGCGGCGTGGCGCGGCGAGCGAACGAGCGCGGACGTGGTCGGCATTCCTGCCTTACCGTTAGATGATAGTGTTGCAAAAACGTTTAATGGAACTAACCAAACCGATGAATCTGGATCGCTCAACGCTTCCTGCGGGGCTGAACTTGGCGGAGTTCACCAGCCGCCACGTGGGCGGCGGCGCCCAACGGTCAACGGTCGGCGGCGGAAGGCGCGACGCCGCGTGAAGCGCCGCGTGAAGCGCCACGTGAACGTGAACATGGAGAGGCATGGCGGAATTGTGGATTGCGTGAAGAAAGTAGGGACGGTTTGGACGACATAACGTACAGAGATTGACTGCAATCTCGATTTTCTGCGCATGCGCAAATGCACAAAAGTGACGCGAAACTCGAACTGCGCATGCGCGGAAGATGGATATTGCTGTCGATTGCTGTGAACCTAAGCCTGCTTTAAACTCCCTAGTTACCTAAAAAAGAACACGGTCAGAAGCCAGTAAGGTCGAACGTGCATGTGAGTAGTGGAAACGTGAATCTTGAAAATTCAGAAGGTATCTTCGTTCGAGATTCTGACGATCAATTCATTGAAATGAACGGACCACGGGAAAATTATTATAGAGGTGCATCTTTCTTCCCGAGAGAGGAGACATTCATTCTTGGGCAGCGGTGCGTGAAGCGTAAGAGAGTCTGAAGATGAATGGGAGGAACGCCAGTCTTAGATATCAAAGCAAATCTGTAGAATATCTTCGGCGGACAACCAGAAACTAATTGAAATGAACGAGTCAACATTGAAAAGGAATCGTACCAATTTTCATTGTGTGAATTGTCAAGAGAAAGTGAACAGAAACGGAGAATTTTCGCTCACGAAAATTAAAATTTTGCTTAAAAAGCACGGTAGAACACTATTTTTATATTCTTAACGTAAAAAAGCAATTAAAAACTATGTGACGTATGAGAAAAAAGTACCATTTGTGCACGTTTTCCCTGGTATCCCTCCCTTCTCACTTCTACTGTAAATTGAATTATGAATAAAGGTAGCCACAAGCGTTTTTGGCTAAACTTCATAACACAAAATATTCGCTCCCGCGCATTAGAAACTATTTGCCTCCGTAATTGAGCTGCAGATTGTTGGCTCTTTTACCTACGTGAAAGAGTCGATTCACTACCGCGAGAACATGAACGATATTTTTGATTGGTAGTACTGCTGAGGAATAAGTAAATTCTGCACTAACGGCTCACAAAGCTTAAAAAAAAGTACGCAGATAATGAAGCCATATTTGTGTCCAGACACAAAGGCATTTTAGCATTTCCTCAATGAATAAAGAGAAACTGGATGAAAAAACTGATCCGGATTGAGTTCATTGACCTCTTAGCTTTAGTACAATACATGTTACTAGAAATTTAATATTTTAAAATCAAATGATAAATAATTAATGAATATGATTGTAAATTTAAATTAATAACTTGCTATTAAATTAGGCTGTGTCAACGCAAATGCTGAATCCCCAACAATTTTCCCGAATTAAGGAAACATCTGTGAGGGGCACTTCGTAAACTGTTTTGAAAAACGTGTTTGAATGGAAGGAATGTTGAGCTTAGAAATTAAGAAATGTAACTCGGGATCTTCAGTGAAACGAGGAAAACTAAGAAAACAGAAGCGAATGACGCAATGTTACAGCACGACTCTCATCTTTCTTTGTACACTGGGGTCAGGATGTGGAGCGGTATTTATGCGACCTTAATTTCAGATATGTCTGATCATTTCGTTTTTACTTCGAGGTCTTTTATACTGCAGTAACTCTCCGTAATCTTACAGAAAATATGTAATACGGTTTGGTTTACAGTTCAAGACAACTTATTTTTCGGCGAAACAATATTTTCTTACAAGTATAAAATCCACTATTTGAAACTTTTATCTTGCCACTTAAATGGGGATTTGAAATATCTTTCAGCATTTCAACAAGCATGGTTTTACATAAGAATTAGAATCAGTCACGGTATCTCTTACTAATTAAAACGGATTACAGATAATTTCTCATTGACAGATGCAAGTACCTCACGATTTCATTTCACGATGTATTTCCGAATCTGAGCACTCTACGGAATACTATGAATTCAATACGTGAACTTTTCAACACAGACCAATCTCTATTTCGTAGTTCTTTATTCAGAAATTCGGAATCCCTCCAGGCAACTGGAAATAATGCAAACTTGTTTGAAAGACATGAAAATCAACCAATACGTAACCCGACACGCAGATTCCATTCATTGATTGTTAGCTGGGAACGTCAAGAACCAGGAGCCTGGTATACGGTCGCATAGGCATCGTCAGGGAGAGCCAAGAAAATATATGATACAGGGATAAGGAGTGCATTTCCTGTTTCACGATTTCGGGCCCTTTCGGACCATTTACCTGCATAGGAGAAGAATCTGTTTTGTGGCTTGTTCGAACGTGCCGCCAAACGATACGACGTCGTCGATCGTCGGCTCTGGCGACGGCGGGGAAGGCGGCCTTTCAAACTGCAGGGGGCTTCCAGCGTTTTCTGCACCAGGCGACTAACCACGACACTTGATCCTCCGAAATGTAGACGCGTCCACTCGCGGGGCTGCTGGCCTAACCCACCCTCCCCACCCGCCCCGCCCCACCCTATTCCACTCCGGCCCCAGTCCACTGCGCGCAGTGCCAAATTTTCCGTAACTCGACGGACGAAATTGTTTTCCGGTCGTTGCAATAATTCTACAGAAAAACTCATTATGTTACTTTTCCACGAATTACAGGTCGCCCCAACAATTTATTAACGTTCTTTTCTCTTTTGTGTTACGTGCAATTGTCGTGCAATATTAAGTGAACAGACACAATATGAAATATAAAATTAATTGACATTTTCTTGCAATCTTCCCGCATTGACCGAAATCAAAATGATGTTGCAAGAAAATCTTAATATTGTACCGATGTTCTTTTTTATTTTAAACAATTTATAACACAACACTCGTGAGCCACAATAATGCATATGCTCACGCTACAGATATTGTAAAAAGGAATAAAAATAAACAATATTTCGTACAACTAATCTCACATAATTGAATTCACTGACGCAGCCGCATAATATTAACGAAGTATTGCAACTTTAATATACATTATATCAATCTCTAACACGTTCAAAACTCTGCGCAATACCTTTCTTCTATCGAATGGCCAAAAAAGCAACATTACTTACTTCGAAAAAAAAAAAACATTTTTGACCTCTCAGATCGAACCGTTTCACACTGTACGCCGCGCGCACCTCCCCACTGCCGCCGGTGTGCTTCGCTTGCTTCAACCGCCCCTGACGTGTTTGAGGTGTCAGTATATCATGACGAGAAACACTTCCAGCTTGTAACGTAAGACCGTCGTTATGCAACCGCTTACCTAGCCTGTAAAGAAGTCAGAATACGTATATTCGCGCCGCGGTGCCGGCGGTGTCGCGGTGTACACCTCTCGCCGCACTGGCTGCCAGGTGCCTTCGCGGCGGGGGCGGGGGCGGGGTTGGGGGCGGCGGCCGCGAGGCGGCGGTGGCTGGCGGCGGCACGGGGCGGCGCCGGCCGCGGCCGGGAGCCTCCGCTCGAGAGGGGTTTTAAAGCGCGCACCGTAGACGCCGAGCGCCCGCCGTTTAAAGCCCCCCGGCTCGTGCATCTTCCCAAGGGCGTTCACACGTACACGGGTACTTTTTAACAGGAGCTCGGCTGCACTTCACACGTTTCCGCTGACGCAAATCACAATGCCACTGACCGCACTGTTTCCGATCCACCAGTCGGTTTCGACAGCCACGCGCGTTGCGGAATGCACATGCGACAATTGTTAGTACAGCGCGCACAATCTGAAGAAGCCAGAAGCAAATACTTACGTTTTCGGGGCAGTGTTTCGCGATGATCCACACTCACACACGCACAGTCGCCACTCCGTTCTGAAAAGACGGGAAGTTCATTGTTAGTCACGTCACATCACATGGTTACAACAGAACAACTTCATCACTCGATATCTGTGTCGACATTACCTCAACGAGGATCCCGTTTTACAAAAGTCGTGATGATTCTCGAAGGCACCCTAAAAATCCACGCGCGTGCGGGCGCGGAGTGCACGGCCCGCCGGGCGACGACCGGCATCCGGCGGGCGCGGGCGGCGAGGGGGGACTGCCCGCGCCACCGCCTCCACTGCCGCCGCCGCCGCAGCTGCCTCGTCCGTCGCTCGCAACTCGCGCCCCGCCGCTCGTGCACCGAGTGTTCGCGCACTGCAAGGCATATAGCTCCCGAGCCATCTCTCTCCGCGCGCCGCCCTCCCGCCCGGCGCCGCCGCCGCCGCCGCCACCACCACCACACCACCGCCTCCCGCCCGCCCGCCCGCGCGCATGCACGCACGCACACGCCGACCCGGCGCGCGGGTCGTCACGCGCGTCACACGCCCCACTCGGCCTCTCCCCTCCGTCTCCTCCCCCGCCCCTCCCGCGTGACGCTCGCCGCCGCCGCCGCCGCCGCCACCGCGCGCGCGCGCGCTCTGCGCTCCACGCCGCACCGCGCCGCACCACGCCGCGCCGCGCCGCCCGACTCGGCTCCGCTCCGCTCGCCTCGCTCGCCGGCCGCCCACTGCCCTCGCGCGCCAGACTTTGCACCATATATCCCCGGCGAAATGACTGCCGCGCGCCGCGCCGTGCCGCGCCGCGCCGCGCCGCGCTGAGCCGCGCCGGGCCGCGCCGCGCAGCGTGTTCCTCGCATGCGAGCGCTGTGGCGACGGTCGCGCCGCCGCTTCCCGATTGGCTCGCGAGTAACAATAAGGTGGCGGCCACCCCGCCAAGCTCCTGGACTCTCCTGGCCCCCTCCTCTCGCACTCTCTCCCCCTCCCGCCCCTCCCACTCTCCCTCCCCTCTGCTGCCCCTCCTGCTCGCCCTCTTCTCTCTCCTCCATGCCGCCCCCTCTCTTTTTCCTCTCTCGCTTTATTTCCTTATCGCCCCCACACGGTGCACGTGCTTTTCTGTCTCTCCCTCTCGCTCACGCCGCCTCTTTCGCACGCTCGCGCGCTCGCTCTCTCCGCCAATGGCGACACGGCAGAAGATGGAAACAATTAAATGGGATACGTAATTTCTACGGCGAACGGAGAAAACGTGCAGACGTTTCTCCAACCAATCCGAGACAAAGACGTATGCAAGAGCTCGCGATATGTAGATTTATAGCTTTTGGATAAGCGTGAGCCCATATATGGCCGCAGATTGACTGCATTTTAAACGAGAGAGCAATAACTGACGTCTGGGAATTTCGATATTTCCTAATGATCTCCGATCTAGTAATTAAATGAACCAATACTGAATGCGAATGGACTGCGATATGAATAACAAACTGCTATTACTGGTCTCTTATAAGCTACATTATCGCACACACGTGGACAATGTCCTGCCTTTGGCGTTGGGTATTAGAACAAAGAAATGCAGAGATTCTTCACACAAACGAAATTTTATTGATTGATTCATAAAATGATAAAAGTGATGCTGAAGTGTGCAAGTAATAAAATGAAATATGTCACTCCTTTAAAAGCGAAAGGGGGATTCTTTACAAATTTCACACTGAAAGACGAGGAATATATAATGGCCTGATACTCAGAAATTTCATCGTTGCTATGCGGTTGCTGAAAACGTATAATTCGGTCCGTAGAGCACAAACTGGCCCACTTCTAGCACTTCCGACTACCCTGCAACATCTATTACACAATACACGCCGCAGCCGACATCCAGTCACCACAAGGACACGCGAAGAACTTAACGACACTAGGCAAGTACCAGTTTGATGCTACGACTGAGATGAATAACGACGTCCTTTTCTAACAATTGAATGACCAAGATGGTTATGAAGATGGCGATAAAACGAGCACAAAAGACTCTCGAGAACGATATAAATGGCACACGAAGTGCTTGGCATTCGTTCCAGTACCTCTCGGGAGGCCGATACAATGGGTACACAGCCATCTAGTTACGATTCTTTTCAAATCGTCAGGAAAGAGGTGAAAACATAATCTAAATATTCCCTTGAAGTTTATCGATTTTAAAAGAAGAGTATTAACCACTGTTAGGTATATTGATTATAGAGTACATAAAATACTGAAATACAGTTTCTGCTTAACTGATATTAAAGAAATTTCGGGGCTGCTGTGTCTAAACCCCTACATCCAATTGCAGAAATCAGATACAACATGGCTAGCATTAAAAAGGAAATGGAATTCATAAATATTCGTACATTTATACATTGTTACGTGTACTTATAGCAATTTCTATAAAACAGGTACACCATAGTATGACATGTTGGCGTGGACAAGTTTTCAAATTAGTTATGCGAATGGGAAAATTCTAAGCCCCGAGGATCTCTCTTCCGCATTTTCGCGATTTGCCTTCGTCCTACCAAACACATTTCAAAGAAATGTCGATATACCTTGTCAGTCTCCACGTTTAAGACAAGGAAACAATTAACTTTTTCCTATTCGTCACTTGTTTCCCGGAACAAAGTACTATCCATTGCAAATAAGGAAACCAAATGAATTATTAAACCCCTACCTCAGGATCGAGTTCTCGAAGTTTCCTTTCTTCCTACCGCACAAAGTGAAATGATATCCAGATTTGTAAATCAGCATAAACGTATTCGAACTTAGGCGTAGGAGAAAAGAGAAAGTTTATTTTCCATTCCACACATCACATACTGTTTTATAGTAAATCAATGAATACTGAAAAGTTTCAGCATGAGGGTAAAAGCTCAGAACTTCCCTCGTAATGGTCGAGAAATGGCTGCTGAAGGGACAGTGAATATAAAGATTCAACATCAACTCATTTGCTCGGATTATGTTATGGACTCTTAAGAATCATTGGATTATGTTATGGACTCTCATCATCAAATACTTGATTGAGATTGAAAGAAATGTGCATTTAAAAGAGTCTACACCGCCACGTAATTACTGTCTAAGTATTGAAATTGCTTGCCGGGCAATGGCCCAGGTTTACAGATGTTTTGTCTGCACCTGTGATAGATATTCTCAGTGACGGTGGGGCAAAGTTTGAAGTATCCCATCGGCAAAGGCTGCACAGGGCATCATCAACTGAAGTCATTGCAGTGCCTCTGACCGGGAGGTCCGAGCGTTCCATTCCCGACGGTGGCAGGATTTTTGACACGTTAGACAGATAGGTAGAACTCAGCCGTTGTCTGGAGGAGAATTCCAGCGGACAGTTGCTCTTATCTATAGTTTTCCGTTCTCCGATCAACACCAGAATAATGCCGGAGCAGTACCCTAACAAACGGGCCACGGATCGCGCGTGATCTTCCTCTTTCTTGTCCTATCCTCACCTCTTACTTGCATACACTTACATCACTCTATCACACTCGTCGAGAGCTTAGAGCTTGTCCCGGCTGGAGCGGAGCCTCTCTGACGGGAGATTCCTGGTTCGAGAAAATCTCTGCGAGCCGACATAGGTCGGCGACGGGTGCCGCATCTCGCCAGCCATCGGGGGAAGACCACTACCATTTTTCGCGATGAAACCATCCAACTACATTTACGGGATTAATGACTTTAGCAGTTGTTGCGCCCAGAAACACATCAATCAATCAATCGTAGTAGTTTTCTCATCTCGGCGGTGACCCGTGCACTACTGTTACTGAAAATGTCTGCCGAACGTACAGACAAAACGCCTGGAATAAGAACGAGTAATTTAACTGGACCACGGCCAATCAATATTGACAGCCATGAAAACTTACATTCTTATGTTACCCAGCTGTCAGGTGCGAGGACGTGCCAGCACATCATTAAGTAATGAGCCGGTAGAAATAAATGCCTACTGAGAAATGTGACCAGAATATAAAAATTCCAAGATTAGAAAGCTTAAAAATCATTTACTAAGGGTTTATAGAATTTAGGAGGATGTATGTAATTTAATGAGCGAGATGATATGACAATTTGTTTAATGGTCTGTTTGTGTGGATTTGCCTCTAGTACAGGTACAAAACAGAATAAAAATATCAAAACGTTTATGCTAGAATACAATGTGCGTCCCAATATTTTACGCTGTGCGAGTACGAACTTTGATTGTCATGAACATTTTGGGAAGATTCAGGAATGTCGTCCCTTTCTTTTGCATTGCAACCAGTTCACGTCTCTGACAATAAATACGAATACGTACAACGCTCACTTCTTCCTAATTATGAAAGCAAGAATCTGATGCATGGGCTTTCTACTTTACGTCAACATGTTTTCGCCCTTCGCGAGCGTCTTACACTGAAAAATAAAATAAACCCTTCGGACAAATAAAGAGCGTAAAAAAATAAATCTAACAATATCGAGAACATCAAACTGAATGGATTGTTTGGTGTAACCTATTCTTACATCTAAACATTTGTTTACAAACTTCATTAATTGCAGCTTCGACAATTCCAATGTAGTACGTATGCATTGGAAAGGAAGCGACGAACCCTTGCCTAATTAGTCTTTATTATGGAGAAGTGTCTACGGTTCTAAAATATTATTGCTACTCAACTTAATGTTTAGTACATTCCTGAAACTATTTTTGTATGTTTCATCATCTCATGCGTAGTTACCTAGAGAGAACCCAAGAATTTGGAGCAATTTGTGAGAAAACTTTGAAAATGTTGGGACTTCATGTAAAATACCCCCAAGAATCAATACATCTCTTTCAAACTTAGAGGGCCTGGAGTTCCTTTAAATCGATTGAGGAATATCAATTTTGAGAAAACCGGCTGAACGGCGTAGGCTCTAGCTTTGACCACACACAAAAAGGACGGAGAGACGGACTGACAGACTGACGAACAGACAGACGTTTCACCGTCAACTAATTTTTCGGTACCCAAAAAGCCCGAAAATTGACGTAAATTCTGACTACATCACGTGGTATAGGAAGTACTTTACTACACATGGGAACAAGACTTATTCACTTTTTGAACAACGGGGTCCCATATTAGCAGTATTGCAGTCGGAAATTTGTCGATTTTTGCTACAGCATTACAATACTTTACTACGTGAGTACATAGATTAAAAAACTCAAATTGGCGATAATTGCTGGTGAGCTCATTTCCCATATTTATTTATTTTTTCATTTCTTTATACCTGTGTGTTTTCTAACAAGCAATTCGCTGCTTCTGTCGCGCATTGAATTATTAACAGTGGGCCAATATTGATGAAATGTCTTTTTTTTCACTCTTAAGACAAAGCAGAGTAATATATGTCTGTTATACATGATGACATTTCATAATATCATTTATTTATTTTGCATTTTTTGTCAATTCGGTTAGTAAGCTAGTAGTTTTATTGTAATTTTTCGGACATTATTTCTTTATTTTCATGGTTTTTTCAAGTTATTAAGTCATTTTTAAAGAATATTAGTATTTTTACAATACTGATATGGTATTTTCATTTTTACTGATATTTTAGATAATTTCACAAGCTTCTTCCCCTATTTATTGTTTTATTTTGCTTAATCGTATGATTTGTAAAAAAAAACTATATAAATTTGGACTTAATTAAAATTAACATCGACTACTATTTTTGTTCACTTGCAGTAAAGTTCCAGAAATTTATTCATTTAAATGAATCAGAATCCATTAATGAAACCTTCTAAATCGTTGTTAATATTAACTAGAATTTTCGTACATATCTGCTGCAGTGAAGTTTAGAAATTGATCTATTTAAGACCCCGTTAAAAAGAATTCTTAAATAAAGTCTTCTAAACCATTGTAATTAATAAAATAAGATGAATTTTGAACAACAATACTAAATCATTTTTTATCAATTTTAGGGGATTTTTCTTAAATATAAAACCATTTTATTGATCGTTAACGACGATTTTTAGGCCATCGAAATCCACTCCCTAGTTATTAATAATGCCATGTACATCACGGTAAGAGAATATGATTTTAGGAGATTAATATTACTTGACTGCATCTAAGAAAGCATAGTGGAATCAAAATCCCACATGAAAAGTAGGCCTCTTGAACTCTTCCACGGATAGTTGCGTAATGGATAGTCAGGTAATTTACACTAAAATTCAAATAGAATTGACAAATTTCGATTCTAGAAATCCAGTATTCAAGAGTCTAATGAGTTTGAAAGGACCTTGTGAACACGAGGCAGAAATTGGCGATAAGCGACAAAAACACAAAATTAAGTGACATCAAATGTTTTAGGCGAAATTGTTTAGTGATACAACCACGGCAAATGAGTGTGGATTCATGATTAAAATTCAAGTGGGGGTGAAAGGAAAGACGTACACATTTCTCGAATTAACTGGCGAGAAAATAGACATAATTATAGCGAGGCGAAATGAAAAACGAAGAACACAATAATAATAATAATAATAATAATAATAATAATAATAATAATAATAGTAATGATAATATTAGTAACAACAACACCCCGAATTCGCGCAGCTAAAAGTGAGGTGTAAAAACATTAGGAACACCAATAGTTATGGTAGTTCTAGAATTTGGTTTGCAAAATGGGTGTAAACATTTATCCACACTTCTAGATCATTCAAAATACTGAGGAGTTCAATATTTCATGTCATTGGGAACGGCCATATCTTACGCTGGGTGTTGTAGAGGTATCTACAGACACTAGATTTTCTCCTTGGGAAATTGTATGGAGAAGAATTTATATTTAACCGACACCTAATCAAATAATTCAATCGTTAATATGAAGATAATTATAATAATAATAATAATAATAATAATAATAATAATAATAATAATAATAATAATAGTAGACATAGCTTATTTTAAAAACACCTCGCAACAATAAAATTCATTTTCACCCACGTAACTGATTCATAAAAGACTGTGAAAAGAAAGCAACTTCCGTACATCCTTAAAGAGAATCATAAACCTTCTTTGGCTGGATCATCTATAAAAGATGTCCGCTTGCGTAAAATATCTGGCGACCGCTGAGCCCGCTTGGCATCGGAGTGGTCGCGTTGAGAACGAGACGCGCCAGCACAGTGGTTTCTTTGTCGCGGGGCCAGCGCTTCTTCAACACTTCAAAACAATAGAGCGACATTTTTTTAGAATATGGACGTATCTCTTGCTCTATAAATAATCGTGATAATTCACTGTTTCTGTAATCAATATCACTAAATATTTGGGCCCAAAAATTTCTTTCCTTTAATTGTAAACGGTCAACACTATTCAATATAGTTTGTCAGACATCAGCTGTGACGAACGGTCCAGTCAAAATATTGTTTACTAAGTAAAATGTCTTTCCAATCGCATATCCATATATCGGAACAGTACTTTATTACATGAAACGGGAAAAGGAACAACTTAAGTGGTTATTGTACATTATGGTTGCGATTTTAAATCAGGTAAACGTGAATCAATTATCATGTTTATGAACAATTACAAAACATTTTTCTATATTTTTTTAGAATAAAATTTTAAGAGATAGGATTCGCCTGTAGCAATGACGTATTATTTGATTTGCGAGTTTTTAAGGAGATATCTAAATAATACATAAATAATAATACGGTTAATTATTCAATTTGAGGATATATTACGATGGGAGGAAATCAAAGAAATAGCTGTCTATGCGGTTGAAGTTTTAATTGCAATACGCTAAGGTCTTGCTGAAACCAATGAGTCTTTCTTTTACCTGAAGCCAGTACGATTCAGTGAACTGTAACTTTCCTTAAAGAGAATGTAATTTTCACAGAAATATTTCATATACCAAGAAGTAATTGAAGGACAATGTTATGGAACTCACTTCTAATGGTAGCGGAAATTCACATCCGGTAAGAGTACATTGTACAGGAAGTCAAATATACAATACACACAGTGTCATATATCATGTTTATGGAATGAAATAATCCCTTTAAACTTCCTATCATGCAGTTTCGTGGAGAATCAGGAAAGTCTGATCTAACGGCACCAAGGTATGGGTACAATGTTGTAGGAAAGAATCGCGTAACGGAATATCACACAACATTATTTATCCTTGATCGAATAATTCCGATTTCATCAAAGAAAGTGACGAAAATAACTCTAGCAATTTCTTTACAACTTTCCTGTCGCTTCAGTCTCAAAGTACAGTGTTTGCAATTTTCCCACATGATTTCGGCCTTTTCTTAAAAATTGGACATGATTGCATCAACCGTGATATGAGCACCTCTTCTCATTCAATACAGACATATTAACAATGAGATAAAACTGACATTTCAATGATAAGAAAAACGCTTTCTGTTGATATCACAGGAATCAAACAGTGATGCAAAAGTGTTAATCTGACGACTTGACAAACAAAATATAAAGTGCTTCATGACGTGTAGGTGATTTTTAAAATCTTGTTTCACGTGAATGTAATATACCATCTAGAATAATAATTTATTCGTTTCATACTGGTTTTATACACGCTTGCTTGGGATTGCGAGAGTGCTACCTTATAAAGGAAAAAATATATTCTTGGGCCAGTAATGTCTCAAAAATCGCCATTGTTATACCAATCGATATAACATCACTAAAAGGACACACTAAAATTTATGCTCCCGGAATAAATATTTTCACGATAATGTATACTAACATTGTGCCTTATATTATTATTTTGATGTATTGATTATATTCATTAGTCATCATCTTTATCATCTTCTAAATCTTTTCCTAGTTAGCTGGGGTCGACTTTTTCAGATCGCTTACTACGATCTACTATGATTTGTCTGTGATTTTTACAATCGGCTGTCAGCCTGACGTTAACCCCCAACTCGGTGGACCAAACTTTCTGACTTCACGTAGTTAACGAAATCGGCTTGGCAACGCCGATTTCGTGGTTGAGACCTTTTCAGTAGAACCACCCGAGCATTCGCTTAGATGACCGAGAGAAACCCCGGTCAGGAGCGGGTATCGAAACTGAGATTTCCGATTTCGAAGTCAGAGCGCTACTCCCTTATGCACTTCGCTCACTATTGATTATATTCATTAGTGAATTCTTTATTTATAATCAACAAGAATATTTGCTAATGATCAACAAAAAACGTATGCAAATTAAAATACTGGATCTAAGACAGTTATTAAATAGTCCACTAAAATGATGCACACAGCGCGATAAATATCCTGAATGAACATTTGACCTATTTTCAATACAAATTATTTACGAAGTATTTAAATTATTAATTTGGTTTTTGTATAGATACAACAAGAAAACTCAAAAGAAAAAGGAGAATAAAATATTTATTTTTCTCAACACAATGAAATGAAATTAAATAAACAATTCATTGTGAACTTCAAGTTTTCCCAAACAAATTATTCCGTGGACTTCAGTAAAAAGTATCACATCAAAAGTGTACGACTTAAAAACTAACATGGAACAAACATTCTTTGCAATTCGAGTTCTTCCAACATTTTAATACATTCCTTCCATTATTTTATTTTGTATGCGACGTGTGTGTGTGTGTGTGTGTGTGTGTGTAAATAAGTGAGTCGCAATCTTTTGGCGTTTTAAAATTGTTTTTAATTTTACCAGTCCTTTACATGCATTTTGTACACTCGCAGGTTTACCGTTCTGTCAAAGCACTGTGTCAGCGACTGCTCATCCCAATCCAGGATTGTAATTTCCCTTGTCTGAGACACACTCTAATTTTGGAGCTCTCTGCAGAGGGTAGAGAAGAGGTGGAGATTCCGCCAAAAGAATATCTCTCCCCTAAAAGGGAGTGGGAGAGAGATTTTCGTGTGGCGACTGCCGTCCAATCTTAGACGCTACTCCTCCTACTCGCAGGTGCAATCGTAAATTTAACTCGCCAGATTGGGGTTACGAGAACGCCGAGATCTATTTTCACTGCGTCGGCCCCGATTAAAGGCCAAAAACTCCGAGACATTGGTTGACAGAACATAGAAATTCGACTGGTATTCCCCCGACGAACGGTGATCGGCGAGAGAACAAACGGCTTAGGGACGAGGATGTGGTGAGCTCTTAAAATATAAACTACTCGCGAAGATTAATGTCTTACTTATACGGTTCAGTCAGCATACTTAATTTTTTGTTGCGGTTTCTTAAAATTATGTTTTATGCTAATAAATATTTACCTTGGGAGCAATTTAGATTCCCATAATGACAAATCAACAATCATTAATTAGGATTTCTCAGGAAGTAACTTTGTAAGCGACATATAAACCAGTCACAATTCCTCCATTCACTTATGGGGAAATTCCTCTAAAGACCGATATTTTTCTGGGTTGCGCTCTTACCCATGTTGAAAGCTGTCTAAATATACAAGCGGTAGGCGCATCACGACAAAATAGAAATTCCTTGTGATTTATAAGTAATGGAATGCATTAAAATCATTATTTCGGGTCATTTCGGATTAAAAAGCGTAGAAGGTTTACGCTTTGAGCCTACGCCTATTCTGTTGAATAATTTGGCTTACAAAAGAAAAATGAGAAATGCTAAAATTCAGAGGGAAATGCTCCTGGCTTGAGTATTAACATGGTTCCAGCGGCCAAAATTCATTCGATCCCTTATGCTGGCAATGTTCGTAGCATAATGACCCAACACATACTAACAGGTACGAGTCCATTTCACAAAGCACCGGCCGCAACATCTTATTTTGGCTTCGGCTTGGCTTTGCGTTTGATGGGAGGCGCCAAGTATTCGCTACCCAGGCCTTTCAAGCATCTCTGCGTTCGATAACCTCAACACGAGAGTACAATCGCTTTTATTTGTAAGGGTGCCAAACTGAAGACGGAAATGCTAATTCCATGGTCACACCAAAACAATGTCAGAATTTGCACGCTCCTTTCCCTTCCCTTTCTGCCACATACCTTGCGTATCGTCAAGGACTGGCATTCCATGAAGTTGAACACTTGAGTAGGAGACACAGACAAGGATTTCATGAAAAGAGACAGCGCAGCAGTGAAAATCTTAAAACTATAGAGATGTGATACCGAACATATTACACCTAAAACATAACATTTTATAAAGATATGCTCATTCCTACGCTACTTTACGGTTTGTAAACATGGGCACCTACAGTAAACGATCACAAATAGATCAGAAATGAAATTTCTTCGATCAATTAAAAGTTGACAAAAATAACACAATTTCGGGTGCAACCAAAAACTGAAATTGCAACAGTATACAAAAGATGGAAAGAACTTGTAATGCGTTTGGCGACAGGAAGAATCCCCAAGAAGACCCTGAATTACAGACCTCCCAGAAAAAGAAATGCTGTTTAACCGAGGACTAAACTGTGAAGCCGGAACAGGTAAATATGCCTAATCCTGGAAAGGTAGAAGAAGATAAGGCCTAAAACATGGCATGAGAACTCTCGCTAATACACTACCTGACCAGTGACATGGCGTGTAATACGAAACGTTTGTAATCCTCCCAGGAAAGTTTTGTGTTTCGCGATAGTATTCACTTTTTCGAAACTGCTCTTTCGTTCTTGCAATAATGAATTTCATTCATCCGCAAGACCCAATCTCGTATTGAAAAGTTTTCATTCAGAAAATAAAAAAGAAGTATGTCTATAAATGTTGCCTAAAAATATATGTTATTTTGCTCATTCATATTTACAACACAGTAACTAAATTTAATTATTTTAGGCATTTTATGTAATTCAGTTATCCTTATAGCCAACACAATGTGTAGGAACAGACATTGCATTCTCTTTGGAAAACATCGTAAATGTCACATTTAAATGAGAGCCTTTGAGCAAGAGAAACGCTCTAGGGAAAAGTGGACCGTCGCTCTAGCCCTTCCCTTCAGATCTACATGGAACCAAACCTGTAGGAACTGGTTTCACCATGTCATTGTGCGGAACATAATCAAAGTTTGTTTGAGAATAACCAGAACGGAATTAGTAACGTTTCAATGCCCAGCTTCCTAAGTAGAGCTGGTCCTTGGCCCATACGCTCGCTGCGAAATCAGGTTCCGGCAGGCGAGGGACAAGAACTGCATGCTCCAGCTCTCGGGCGGCAAGATTTCCAAGTTATGTAACACAACATATCAAACGGAAATTCGCCTAAGTACTTAACAATCCACTGATATGTGAATACACTAAGAACGCATATTGTTGTCTAAAACCTCGAAGCATATCCTGCCATTAGGCAACGTTTCTCATGTTAATAGCATCACGTAGCAAAATGAGCTTCGAAAACAATTTTTTGTTGCGTCCGTGACATAAGTGCTATTTTGATATCCGGTGTATTCCGGTGATATCCGGATTGTGAATGTTACAGTAAGTGCTCTTACATACCTCTCGTCGTGAAAATGGTTGCCATACCATCCAAGCAAATCAAGAGGTACTAGTTTAAGTTCCGCGAGAAGCATGAGTTTCCCATTAGTCCATATAATGTATGAATTGTAAGCAAGACATCTGCAACAAACTTCACCTTGTGATTCTTCCGCGGACGGCAGAGATAATCACATCAAATCGTCCACACCAACAATTCATTTCACTATTTGAGCATTTTATTTCATATTATTAAAATCAGTAAGTTTCATGGAGATTTCAAAATTGAAAACAGTCGTTTAATTAATTGCTAATGGAATCAATTGAACTCTTATGAGCCGACATATTGGCCTCATCTGACCGGATGGAGAAAACTATCTGTATAAAATATTTCATATTTAATTTTACTGTAAAATTAAGTTATGTTACTAACAATAGAAGTAATGTAAATATAGAAAAATAGCAGATTATGTACGAATCTTTAGATATATTGTTGACGTATTTCTCTTAAAAATAACAACAATCCGTCGACGACGTTTACTACTCTACAAATAGCTCATTACATACTATTTAGACGTGTCTGCATAACAGACGAAAAATTTTGTTTCAAGGGTCTTGATGAACAACAATAGCGTAGATCCATTGCCGATCATGGGATCAGAACTACCCGAATCCCTAGAGTTGCCTCATTCGTGACTGAATGACTGAACATTGATTCCAGACGCATCAATTACTGATATCATTAGTCCCGTAAGTGCAGCGCATGATATATCCATGGATGTGGCGGTGTTATTTCCTCGCTGGAACGTGAGATCCGACATACACGAATGCGGTTTTCTCTTTCAGGTACCTCACTCGGGTGGACACCACCCCAGCCCGCCAAGCCTTAAGCTCCCAACATTTGTGGCAATGTACTACAATGTGGTAATATGTGCGTGTAAGAGGAGAGGTGGGAACAAGGAAGAGGAACGAAAGCGCGCGACCCTTGACTCGTTTATTAGGGTACTCCTCCTGCGTTCGCGTGGTATTGATTAGCGAACCTATGAAAAATTACTGTCCACAGCAGCTGGGCTCCAGAATCCTCCTCTACAGGTTGAATTTATGTATCCAATGTATCTAGTACAGACAATCCCCCACCGTCCGAATTCGAATCCCAGTGCCTCCCGGCCAAGAATACTAGAGGCATAGAGTAAAGATGTACCTCTTTAGTCTATGCTAGAGGCATCCACGTTGTCACTGAAGCGTCTCGTTCTTTAAACGGCCCGCGCGATGCTTAGTGTGAAGCCCGGGTAGGGATGGAACATTGATGTCGATGTTTCTGTAGAATCAACGATGGTTATAACATAGATTTATTACATCCCAGATTTTTGTAACAAGGATGATTGATGCTCGATGATTTTTAAATTTCGATGTTCCATCTGTAAAATAAAATTTCTCAAAATCAACATTTGGAAAAGTTAATATATCAAATACCTAGAGAAACAATTGACATTTCGTGAGCTTGATAGAAGGGAATGCTGTCTGTAGTAACTTCATCGAGCAGACAATCTCTCCCCCAGGGATGACCCCGATGCCCCGGTATTTCCTACGCCTGTCCTCGAATTCCGCACACGCAGAGGCGGTAAACGCAGGCGCTGTGGCCGTGGGGACTCCCCACTTCTTTTCGTCCACTCCTACGGTGGACTGAAGCTCTGACCTCTTGAGATGACACGAATCAGTCTGGCTCTCATGCTCAGTTTTATTCATTATTACTTTCTCATTCATTATTACTTTCTCGCCTTACGAAGTACTTCGAGGGAAGAGAAAGTTATGTAATCGTGTGCCGGAACACGGCGAATTTTCGGCAGAAAAATCCTTACTTTTACTTTGTTTTGTCGATTAATTCTTAATAATAAATTAATAATCAAGGTCCCTGACATTAAATTCTCCTTCGTGAAAAATATAATGCTAGAGGTACTAAACCAGATATAATAGCATCGATTGATTGATTATTACGTTTCCGGGTGCGTCAACTGCTATGGTCAATAGTCCCGTAAGTGAAGTGCATTCTTTTCACGGATGTGACGTTCATCATTCCCCGAACGGATGGTGAGATCCGGCGCCAACTTTTTCATCGACTCGTGGGTGATTTTCCCCAACCACGTACCTCCCACCAGCGGGGAACCTCCCCAGCCGGGACAAGCTCTAAGCTCCCCACAGGAATGCTAATGTACGTAATGAGGATAGGACGAAAGAAAGATGAAAAAAGAGTTTGCGCTGAACATGGCCCCTTCGTTAGGGTACTGTTCTAGCATTCGCCGAGTATTTATTGGCGAAACCTCGTGAAACTACCGATCAGAGCTGCCGGCCGCTAGAGTTGTCCTCCAGACAGCGACTAAATTCGACCCAGCTATCTTGCTTGTCGAAAATCGTGCCAGCATCGGGACTCCAACCTAGGACCTATCGCTCAGAGACTGCAGTGACAGTTGATGCCATGCGCCATCTCAGCCGACAAGGATGACATTGATATTTAAGATATCGATGTGTTGTTGTGGATGTCGCTTCGCGTGGTGGCAGGCCGGCCGACGTGGCGATGTCGTATGATGTCGTATTTGAAATATGCCATTTCGCGGCGCTGCGGCCGGCCGGCCGGCCGGCCCATTCAGAGTGCGCAACGGCCTCCGGAAGAGCAAACGAGAGCGCGATGATGAAGGCGGAAGCGGCGGCGCACAAAGGCCGCGAGGGGGCGACGGGGTCGCGAGGCGGGGCGGGGCGGGGCGGGCACGGACGGCGGGGGCGGGGAAGGCATGGGCTGCGAACCATGGCATGCGCCCCCGCGCGTCCCGTTACCCTGGCTCCGTCCCCGTCCCCGCCGCCCTCAACGTCCGGCAGCCGCCAGCACCGCCGCCGTCGCCGCCACCGACGACCGGATGGTGGTTACGAAGGATCCAGGATGCGCAATCTCCCTCGAACAAAGAACCGTACGGTGCGGTATGCGCCTGTCCCCCCCCCTCCTCCGCACTCCCAACACACTTTTTCATCGCATGCAAATGGGGAAGGATGTTGGTGAGACGAAAAATAATACATTGAAAGTAAGGACGTTTTAGTCCATAACGACATGCACTTTTTGTAAATTCATGGAATTTTTGTATTCGGCAACCTAGCTTCAAAGGTTCACTTGATAAAAGATACGCGTTCCACGCTCTTCCCAGATTCTGTACGATTAACCGATATTGGTGATGGATCAGTGCTTGCATATGGATGTAAGTTATCTAGTATCATGTCATTTGACGGCACACACGGAGTTGTTTGCACTTGTTCACGTATCATTTCCGTTTCGCGCAAATGAAAACCTGTACAAGGAAAAATATTCATTTATTTTCACAGAATTACTTTCGTAGGATATCAATGCAATTGTAATATTGCAACATTTGTATTATCATTATTTTTATGATTAGACAGAAAAAACTACAACCACATTCGTTCTTGAAAAAATGTCTCCTAAATAAGCTTTTAATGAATTGTGACTAGGCACATAATTTTGAGACAATGAAAAACAAATATTAATTATGCATCTGAATATTATAACATCCTGATGGAAAACTCAGCGAATTGTTGGAGAACGGGCCGTGTACGTTTGGTTGTAGTCCTAGATGTTCTAGGGCTTTCCGTGACTGCCGAAATTCATCAACTGCGAAGAGGTTGCGAGAGAGTCATTTGGCAGCGCAAAATAAACCCTGAATTCCCACATGCGAGTGCGCTAAATGGTTATTGGAGCCCTACCCATGTTTAATATTGTAGACAGAGAATTTGAAGAGCGCTTTATTTCCAGCTCTTCTACCAAATTCAAAACCTAATATCGAAGTATGGAGGCGGCAGTATTTGATTTATTTAGTCAGAAAACAGTAAAAAAACTATGTGACGTATGGGGGAGAAGTACCATCTCGGTACGTTTCTTTGAGCTCCAGAATCCCTTCCTAACATTTTAACTATAAATAGTTGAAATATGAATAAGTTTTTAAAAAGTATTGTAAGCTACACTTAACTGGAGTATCTAGGTCCCAGATCTTTTGCAGTCGAAAAGCTGTAATAACAACCATGGGATTTCACGAATTCGTGAAGTAAATACGGACTTCCAGTAATAGTAAGGAAAGAATAAACACGTTTCAAGAATACATTCTTGCAGGTAAAATTATAGGCATCTGATATACTCAAAAGTAAGCAGATTATTTGTCTTCTTATGATTGTGGCAAAAAAAGTTGAAGACTTTGAGATACTTAAATTATATTATCTTTCGGCAATACGGTATTGATAGTATAGATAAATTATGTATATGTATTTTATACATGTATCGATACTAACCTTCATCGGAATAGCGAGATTTTAAGCTTCGAGAATATTTCGACAACCGATTTTTTGGTCGGTTGTAGGCAACGATCCCACTTGAACATTGAAAAACCAAAGGAAAGAAAAAATATGTTCACCCCCCCCCCACGCAAGAGGCCACCGCCATCACCACTATCTCCACCACCATCACAACCATCAATACTACTACTACCACCACTATAACCACCTTTATATACGCTCACCTTTGTATTATATATCTCCTCTACCACCACCTCTACCGTCACTTCTACCACAGCAAACCATCTCAACCTCCAAAACTACTATTACCACCTCCTCCACTACCAACATACCCACTTAAACTACCACCGCCTCTACCTCTACCACTACCTCCCCTTACTCCTACTCCACCCCACCTCCACCACAACCTCCCTTACTCCCACCACCTCAATCTCTATCACCATTACCACCACCACCAACAACAACAACAACAACAACAACAACAACAACAACAACAAAAACAACAACAAGGCAATGGGTTGTTACCGCATGCGAGGGCCCCCTCGGCGGACGTAGTTCGCCGGATTTCACAGGCAGCAGGCAGTTCGCCCTGCGACGGGCACCGCGCCGCAGATGAAAGGCGAAGAAACGCGCAGGGTCGTTTGGCCTCCTTGACCCATCGACCCCGCAAGCGCGCTCACGCAGCCCACGCGCTGGCCGCGGATTTAACATGTTGCTTAGTTTTCCTTTTTATTTCTTCTGTTTTCACAAAAAGAAAACGCGAGCAGGTGACGTCGGTAGGACAGCACAACTACTTTACGACCCCAAGATGCCGGCAAGTGCTAGCACGGGTCATAGACCGCACAGGAAGACAAACAAAGAAGCGGCGAAAACATGAGGTCCGTGAGAAGACAAACTAAATAAAAAAGATACCATTCAAAAATTAGGAAATTCTCCAGGGGTGTGTAGAACGACGAGATGAGTACCAAGCCGAGGTTCCACTTCACATTAGATGTACTGCATTGACAATGTTCAATTTCTTCTGGTGGAAATTGCCGTTTCGGGGATGTAGCTCAAGACATTTCCACGTGACCCCCTCGTGCTATGAAGGCCTCGCATGAAGTAATCCAAAAGGAATTCTAAAGGAATGATTCCAAAGGAATATCGTGGTGACCTGAGAAAGAAATATTTTCATGCAATCGAGCTGCCTAAAATAGTTGCCCCTGTAGTCCCGTGAGCACCAGAGACGGTTATTTTCTTTGTTCCCAAGTACCAATACAGTAAAACTTACCCAAAGCGGAACTTATATAATGCTGAAATCAGTCTAATGTGAATATAAATAGCGGTCCTACCAATCACAAATTCTACAGTATTACATAGCATAAAGCGGAATCTTGTCGAATACGAAAAAAAAATTCTAGTCCCTTGAATTCCGTTTTGAGTAAGTTTTACTGTACCAGAAACGTTCTCCCCAAGTGTGCAAATAATCTAGCCTGTAAAGAATCGTCGAAATGGACAGAAATTTCATGAGGGAATCCTGACCAATCATTTACAAAAGATGAAATTTCAACATAAAAACCTATGAACTACATTCTTTTTCCCATTACGATTACATTGTCAATTACAATTTAAATAAGAGGGTTAAAGGTCGTTGCCATTCTTATTATTTTATTTTTATTATCCCCTAAATTCACGACTAAAAATGCTGCGCCAGTCAAATATAAAATTTAATGCGGGATGGAATCCGCTTCTTAAGGAGCGTATCAAGTGGCGATGAGTACCGTACAAGACTGCCCAGATTATTGGCTGTTCCCAATAACGCGATGTCTTGCACTTCCCAGACATTTGAATGATTTGGAAGTTTGGACAAGTTCTTTCATTCACTTTGCAGAACAAATCACCGAGCTTCGACAACCATCGGCACGATCTGTGTTTTAACACACACATCCGCCCGATCTCGAAGTTCTTATATGGAAAACGTTCCTCTGCGTCAATGGTAAAGACGTTCTGATCGTAAGACGCGTCAACATCAACAAATACGGATAATTTTTTTTGTTTAAATCGTTGATAAAAATGTTTTGTTTGATGCTGTTGTATTATTTTGTACTAGGTAACAAAACAACCCTATCGTACCTTTCATAAATTTGGAATTTGCAAGAATTGGAGAGTCTGAGACAATATGACGAATTATTTCTGTTCTGACAAAAAGGGCATTTATCATCTTAGGAAATTTTGAGAACGGCTTTATCATTATGGGCTGTTAATCTCTGATCCTGGGCATATTCGGATTCTGGCTTCGTTCTTCCCCTTGTCAGCCACGTACATGATTTAAGCCATGACGTAAATGTAAGCCATGTCTTCCTTTATTATTATTATTATTATTATTATTATTATTATTATTATTATTATTATTATTATTATTATTATTATTATTATCATCACCATCACTACCTACTGGTCCAATGGGACATTAACCCTTTCACCGGCAGTGGGGCAGGGAGCGGTGCACTACGATCGTGTCGTCCGCCCCGCCCCGCCCCGCCCCGCCCCGCCCCCGCCGCCGCTTCCGCCCCCGCCCGTCCCGTGCCCGTTCATCGAGCGCCCCCAGCGCACTGCACCCATTGTCGTTTTGACGCGGTCGAGTTACCGGCCACTTGCGGTCGAAGGCCGCGCCGCGTCCGCCTGGGAGAGGGGATGGGAGTCCTCGATCAATAATTAATACATCACTTGTAATTATTCAAATTCGAACTTTACTGAATTTAAAATCAAAAATATATGTTAATAATTTCCAATGGGCGCAGGAATTGAAAGCAGTCTGTGCAGTCTACCGGCCACATAAGGGGTACCTATTGATTTCGTACATACCCAGGAACTCGGGAAAAACGCCACAAATAAATTTCTAATTTTTTCTAATTTCCAATAAGCGCAGAAATTGAAAGAAAACTACGCAGTGCCCGGTCGTGGTTTCGTTAGATACCCAGAAACTGAGGAAATATTCCAAAAGAAGAATCCCAAAGAAAGAAAGGAACGAAGGAAAAAATACCAAAGAAAGAAAAATCCCAGTTTGTATTTTGACTAAAAGTACAACTATTAGATTGTGTTATTCCGCCTATTCTCTCACTGCGAGTACAATCTCATCATCAGCTCGGCTTACGGCACAGCTGACTTCATGCGACAGCAAGGCTCCGAGGTCGTCGGCTGGAATTTAAATAGTTTTTATTCACGTATTGCGTTATGGAACAGCAACTTTCTTGATATTCTTGGTATGTTAACAGTGGTACTGAATGTATTATTTCTGCATTATTGCAATATTTGTGAAGACTGGTTTTGTTAAAATATTTAATTTATTGCGTTGTTATACGAGAGTAGTTTTTTTTTGTTAATTTAAGGTCACATTAACTACGAGGTCATTAGCAACCTCTACTGATTTAACGTTAGTGGTACCTGTATACTGAATGAAGTGATATGGTGATGATGAGGGGTGAAAGGACGAACACACATACACCACGTACAATCACCCGCGATAGCCACTGCACTACTGCCGTAGAGATCTCGGCCACCAGGACTGGCAGCTTACTTGTTGTTCTTGAGCATTGTGTGTGCTATTTTCTGGAAAAAGAATTTTCTGTGGATTCGTTCAGCAGCACTTTCGCTGCCGCAGGGTACTAGTTAATAATTAAATTTTACTTAGTAAAAACATAAACATAACACTTTACATGTCGAGAGACCTGTCACATATGTCGAGAGCTTAGAGGTCGTCCCGTTTGAGGCAGTGCCCCGCAGGCAGAGTTACCTGGATGCGGGAACCTGGAGTTACCTGGATGCGGGAACCTGGAGTTACCTGGATGCGGGAACCTGGAGTTACCTAGATGTGGGAGGAGTTATAAGATTAAAGTAAGCCGGCGTGTAGGAAGGACGATCTTACGTTCTATCGGGGAAGGAACGCCGCTACCTCCTACTCCTTCGGAACTAATGACCACAGGTGAGGCGCCAGGAAACAAAATAATCACTCTATCAATGCAGCGTCCGTGTGAGGTGTTGGATGCAGGCGTGCGGCGCAGGCCGGGAGACAAAGCCGACACCCCCTCCCGGGGCCCGGGTCTCGGTCACCGGACCCCGGACGCTCGCCCTGCGAAACGACGTCGTTAGAGCGCACGTGCAAAACGCACTCCACACTCCGGCCCCCGCACCCAGCACCCGACCCGGCCCGGCCCGGCTGTACCGGGGAAAGCGCATTCCTGCGTGGCGTGGCGAGCCGTTAAGGGCCCTGTCACACGAGGCGACCTCCGCCGCCCCGCCCAGGCTGCGCGACCCTGGGATGCACAAACAGGCATGCGTACGCGGTGACGCGATGCGGTTGGGGGAGGGGGGATGGTCGACCGGGCGGGTTTTCCGTGGAATACTCAACCGAAGACACAAGGTAAAATTCAGTTCTTTGCGTTGCCGACGTACTCTTTGGTACAAGTTGTAACGTAGAATCCGCACGATTGAAGAGTTTATTTCCAAGCTGACATATCTTCATCAATCATAATTTTCAGAAAGGGAAAATATTTATATTTTTCTAATAAATTTTGCGTTCCTCTCATAAAAGTGCACATTCCACTGGGATGGTGCACGAAGCGCGATAAGAATTGTTTATCAGGTTTCGATCAAGTGACACTTGGGCTCTATGAATTATGACCAAGCATGTGGTTGCGATTATTTCTGCACTGGAAATATTCGTTCTTCCTTAATACCGAATATGAATTTTCCGAGAAGTTGGGATAAATTTGTCAATTTACGGCAAACCTGGAGGCCATAGAAGCCCAGTATTATCTACAGCGCTTTTTTTTTTTTCAAAAAGACGATTCCCGGAACATTCGTATTTGAAATATGCCATTTCGACATGTAAATATGTTAAAATGTAATGAAATATGTAACAAATATGTCATAATAAGTAAAATATGTAATTATGCGTAAACATGTAAAATAAAAATGCTTTTTATGCATTCAGAGTAATGAAAACTACAAAAATATTGAATAAAAGTATCTTTTATCAATAAAACTATGATCAAGACTTAAAGAGGATGCTTAAATAAATTTACTGACACGTAATTCCTTTTTCATTTTATGACTTATATACACAAACACTACAATAACAATGTAATAAATCATTAAACAGTATGTAAGGAAGGTATTTTAAACACCTCATTAACATTCATCCAAAGAAATATTGCTTGCTCTTCTTTCTGGGACGAGAAAGGTGACATGTGTTTTTTATTGTTTTGGAACGGATTTAACGTATAAAATCATTAATGCAATAAGATGGCGGGGCTAAAAAATGTAACTATAATCCCACACTGCCCTGAGCTTCGGCGATGGTTAGCCGCCCAAATATACCTCATCCTTCTGCGTCTCCTCCTCCTCGCCTTCCTCTTCCCAAACGCTCTCGTTTCCCGCACCACTTCCTCTTTGTCTCCCTCCTCATCTTCGTCACCTCTTCATCCTCGTCTCCCCTCTCGCGGCCTCTAGCCGGGCGCCAGCCCGCCAGGAACAGCGAGTTTCTCGTTCCCAACGCCCCTCCGCCCTGTCCCTGCCCCACCCGCCCAGCACGGCAGCCCTGCGTTTAACGCGCCAGCCGTCGCGGGAGAACGATCGGAAACGAACGATTTATCAAGTGCGTGGAGTTTGTGGTTGGCCGCAACGCTGTGGCGAGTCCGCGACCGGTGCTCCGCGGCGCTGGACCCTGTCAGCACTGGCTGCGAGGGTCGCAGGGGCGGATGCAGTCAGAACCGTCTTAAGCAGTGGCAATTTCTTCGAGTGAGGAAATTCCTCTCAACGAATTTTCTTTTTCTGAATGAAATTATCAAATAACATATTTGCTTTAGTGTTTGGGATATATATATATATATATATATATATATATATATATATATATATATATATGATGAAATTTACTTAGATCGAGCTTGAAGCGACCCGAAATCTGAGAAAAAAATCTAAAATTCTCTTCGTCTCTGTGTGTTAATCGTCCACTTCTGATTGCGCTCCCGTGACCATAAGAGGAAAGGTTTGTTCATGGAAAATACCAGTCACGGGAGAATCTTTCCGTCTATTGCTCTATTGTAATCCTACAGCACCGTTGTGGTGTAAGAGATCTGTGACATAACAAGTAAGCTACATCTCGCTAACCTAGCAATTAGTAAACAAGGAATTATACATAACGCTTTGGTGCGGTGATGCACGACGTCGTGTAGAAATAATATGAAGTAAAATTAAATAAATAAATATATGATCCCCTTTTTTGTTGGCTTAACTTACAAAATAATGAAAACTTTTTCACGTTATTTATTTTTATTCAGTTTCTTAAAAAAACGGGAATCAAGAACAATTCTTAACAAATAAGAATTTTAAGAATCTGAATAAAAATAAATAATATGAAAACGTTTTCATTATTTTGTAAGTTAAGCCAAAAAAAAGGGGATCACATATTTATTTATTTAACGTTTGATACATAAAGTTGGACAGCAATAAAAGTTAAATATGTAATAAAAGTTGTTCTGAAAAAAATTGCGCGTAACACCTATGTAATGTAGTAAGCTTTTCAATTATAAATAACTTGTAATTCTATAAATGATTCATTTTGCATTCATTTACACGTAATCTACTGACGTTAAGAGAAAGAAGATAGGTCTGTAAAAATCTTTGAATTGTACTTACCTTCAAAATGTAACCCGGAGATGCTCCCGTTGACACAGAATCGTTAGCCGAAAAACTCGTGTAACCTGTAACAAAAATCGTTGCGAAATTAAAATATATTGTCTCATAGAAACACATGATCAGAAAAATCACATCATATTACTTTTCAAAAATAATCAACACACACCACAGCACAAATTCATTGTAATTTATTTTGGGAGTATTTCAAAAAAATAAGTACCGAATGAAGTTCATGAAAAGTCAGCCCTAAAAGAAAGTACTTTGTGGACAAAAAGTGTTGTAATATTGCGAAGTGGTGAAATATTGCAACAGTAACGAAACTCCGTCAGCATTATATGACACCTGGTGAATGATATTTCAGTATTTCAGGACATTCTGCAATTGAATAGTGATCAACTAGGGTTGTAAATGTGTATTAGTCACGTATGACGAATGTATTTGACTTGGTAAAAGATAATAAAATTGTTGGATAACATAATATTTATAATAATAATAATAATAATAATAATAATAATAATAATTAAAATTTGATATTTTTCCATTCCCACAAGCTGTGTACATGCTCTTGGAAAAGGCCGGACAAAGTCACACCCAGGTCTACCAGTACTTGCCCAGACTAGACATGCTACATCCATGTGGATATTTTCGAAACATCGATATTTTTATACAATCGATATTTAACGATTTAACGTCGATATTTTGTGGTCGTGGATGTTCTTATGTGTCTGATACTTTATTTTTGAATCTACCCTCATAAAAAAATGTAATAATTTTCAGATATCCATAAACCAATATTTTTCATGTCAAACTGACCAAAATGAACAACATTAAATTCGAATTTTCGTTGAAAAATGAAATTCATAATTTTCTTAATTATCCAATCACATTGGCATTTTTGTTCATTGTCCTTACCATTTTTCGACTGTTTTATCAGTTAAATCCGAATAAACGCGAACACTGTCAAATTAAATCCCCTCGCGTGAACAATAATGGCCACCAGTGCACTTTTCAAAAACATAGACTTCTGAAACGTCTATGTTTTAGAGCTACGGTTTATTTACATCAATTATTTAATTTTCCACATCAATGTTTTGCTGGCGATGTGGCTTCTGACATTTGATCAGCTGGACGCAATTATCCAATCGGGAGCTTCGTTATGACTTAATATTTAGTTTTGAAGCCCCCCATTGGATAGCCGTGTAACAGCTGATCAGAAGTCAGGCGTCGCCGTAAGTCAATCGGAGACGAGGCGAGCTGACGTGCGTACACATCTCGTGGCGCGCGCAGAATCCTTCCGGCGCGGCGCAGGGCTGCTGCGCGCGCGTGCGACAGGCGACGGCCCCGGCGGCGCCGCGACGCCGCGACGCTACGTCGCTGGCGCCGGCGCCGGCGCCGCCGTCGCGCGCGTGCGTTCGCCCCAGCGTCACGCGGCTGACGATACGTCGCGACGCGACCCAACTCGACGCGACGCGACGCGACGCGACACGACACGACGCGTCACGAGCGCGTCAAGGCGCGCGTCACCAGGTGCGGTTGCGTGGGCCGGGCAGTGCGTCACGGTGACGCGCGCGGCGGCGCGTGGGCGGAGCGGGGCAGGTCGCGAGCAGGGCAACCGAGAGCAATCCCGGCCCCGGTGCGAAGGCACGGATGCCCTTATTAAAACACTGTACACATGAATTATTTGATTTTGCTCATCAATACATTATTATTTCTTGGATTAAATTTTTCTTAGATAACACTTATGGGTCGTCCATAGTTTATGTAACGCTAAAGAGGCAGGGTGGGGGTTTAAGGCAGAGTTACGCTGCGTTACATCGTGGTGTGAGTGGTGTTAGTTTAGCGTTACGTTATGCTAATGTTTATTTATTTTTGAAATTTTGCTGAAATTATTCTTTTTTCAGTCTTACACTAAAATATTTAAATATTAGAAAATTAAATTAAAAATTTAGTTGAATTAAAATGTTATAATGTATAAATATTTACAATAATTGAAACTATTTTTTCATCAATGGTATATTGATTGAATATTAGGTTATGAAGAAAATATCCAAAAGCGAGTGTTCTAGAATCCATATAAATTGACAGAGTAGATTATCGCCCATACGTTTCCCACGATGGCTTGTGCACTTGTCAGAAATTTGCTCGCCTATGCTTCCGTCCTTCCCGTGTTTTTCCCCAATCTTGTTAGGTGCAGTCAGCATAGCCGGCTAATTCTGACCTTAATTATCATTAATTGTAATGTACGAAACACTAAAATTAATGGTTTTTACTGCTATAAAATTTATTTTTACTTATTGTAAATGGGAGAGAGTTTGTCGCAAGCGTTATGAAATTATTTAGGGGCGTTACATGTGCGTTTCAGGAGAGAGAGGGGATATTCAAAATGTTTTAAACGTGCGTTACGTAATTTATGGACGGGCCCTTAGGATATCCTTTGGGGATCGATTGTTCACAACGGCTCTTAGCTCGTTTTCCAGAATTCGCGGTGTCTCAGTGTGACATAATATACATTATGAGCCACAATATACTCCATGACTTTTAAATTTGTTCGCAATGTTGTAAATGATAAAAATTAGATGAATTAAATAAATATTCAAATTATAATAAACATGGGACGTGTTGGGCTTCATTTGCCCCTTAATCTCCATGAGTTCCTTCGAAATTCACGGGTCCCGGAGCGATGTACCGAGTGCACTCTCCTCGGACCTGGTTGCGAGAAATGGCGGGCGGCGAAGGGGATAGTCACGGTCTCCAATTTAATAACGGTCGAAAAGAACATTTCTCTTCCATGAACATGTTCATGGATTGTCGTAAAATGCAGTAAAATTGTGACAACTAGTTATTGTTATTTCGTGTGTAACGACACAAGTAGTGGCAACTGCATCAGTAGTGACCACTTCAAGCACGAATTGAAGGCTTCCCACTATCTTCAAACGTTAAGAACTTGAGAACTTATATCTTCTATTAGTGAAGATTATAACGCCGATTAATGTATTTTACAATCATGAATAATTTGTCTAAAAAATAATAGTCGATATAAATGGATGTCTATCTGTGTATTAGATGCTTCGAAATAATTACATAAACCTCTACATGAACATAACATAACAGAGAATCAAGATACGAGGTAGGTGAAATTTTAGGGGGGGTCAGAAGGGAACAAGTGCCTTTATCGATAACTCAACTACACGTAGAAAATAAGATCTAGTGAAGATTCCAAAACGCAAGTAAACATGTCCAGATTGCACCCCCTTACATCGAATACAGGTTTTACTCTTTCTTTGACGATACATAAATACGTAAATAAATAAATAAATAAATAAATAAATAAATAAATAAATAAATAAATAAATAAATAAGAGATAAGTTTCGAAATCATACTGGCCAACTGACATGGTCAATTGGACGCCCATAATTTTGGTTTTGTACCTTGAGCGAATAAATAAGACTGAGGAGGGCGACGGATCGGAGGTTTGAATGGGGTGGAGGCGAGCGGGAGTGTTGGTGGCGGCGGGGGTCGCGGGGGAGGCGCCCGGCGCAGGCGAGCGGGAGTGGCTCACAGCGGAGGGCGCCGGCACGGAGCGTCGCAATCGCGGTGCGCCATTGACGCGGGGAAGCCAAGATAGCGCAGGGGCGGTCTCATCTGGGGCCTGGAGGCGGCAGAGTGAACGGAGGCGGCGCGCGACGCGCGGTTGTGACGTAAGGCGACGTACAGCACGTACGACGGGGCTGCACGTAACAGGGGGATAGGGTAATCGGGTGTGTAGCGAGAGGGGCGGTGCGGCAGTGACGCACGGAGGGTACGGCGAAGGCCGCGGGGGCGGCATTGAGGCGGTAAGGTACCGGGGGGACGGAAGGAAAGATAAAGTGCGGAAAGTGGCTGAGTGAAGGGCACGTGGAGAGTGGGTGACGTGGGTATTGCAAAGCGAGGGGGAAGCTATGATATGATATGAATGAGGATGGATTAAAAGTGGAATGAAAGGTAGAAGAAACGGCAGAAACCCGAGAAACTTGCCGCTTGGCGTACTACACATTCCACATGGATTTGACCCGTTGTCTCAATAAAGGAAAGAGAAAGATCTGACTGGCTTAGGTGGGTCAGGGCATCAACTGATGTCACTCTAGTGCCCAGGACCGGGAGGTCCTAGGGTTCGAATCCCGACGGCGACTGGATTTTCGACTCGAGCTGAATAGCTAGGTCGAGTCCAGCTGCTGCCTGGAGGAGACCCTCCCGAGGAAAACACATGAATCACACTTACGGGGCTTATGACCTTAGCAGTTGTCGCGCACGGAATCACTAATCAATCAAACAAAAGCGAAAGGTCTGATTTCTACACCATGTGTCCCTAGTAGAGGGAGCGGTGAAGAAGAGGGTGATCGGTGGTGGCAAGATTTTCGCAATGCTGGCACTCACTGCAACTGATGTCACTGCAGTGCCTCTTACTGGGAGGTCCTAGGTTCGAGTCCCGACAGTGGCATGATTTTCGACACTAGCTTGTCAGCTAGGTCGAATTCAGCCGCTGTCTGGAGTGTTCTAGATGCCGGCTGCTCTGATCGGTAGTTTTCCGTGGTTTCTCCGATCAACACCAGGCGAACGCCGGAGCAGTACCCTAACAAACGGGCCACGGACAGCGCGCGATCTTTCCTACCTCTTCCTTGCCCTTTCCTCACCCCTTATTTACACACACACACAAAACATGCACTACACTACCACACATGCCGGGAGACCGGTCGGGAGCTTAGAGCGTGTCCCGGCTTGGGAGGTGCCCCGCTGGTGGGAGATATGTGGTTGAGGGAATTTCCGCTAACCGACGGTAGGTCGGCACCGGATCTCGCCATTCAGCGGGGGAAGATCATTGCCACCTTGCGATGAAAAACCATGCACTACACTTACGGGACTAATTGCCTCAGTAAATGACGTGCTTGGAATCACTAACAACCAAACAACCATCGCAATTGCCTCCCCAACTCTAGGGCTCCGAGAATTCTACTCCAGCGCACTCGCGTGCCGCCTTGGGAGACAGCGCTCGCCTGGCCCAGGGCCCTCAAATACTTGAGCACAAGTAGCGTGGGCAGAGCGTTGAAAATGCACAGGTTCCGTAAGCTGGCACAGTAGTCCGTGCGCTGGCCATAGGAACGAGCCTAGGATTCCGGTTTTCCCAAGATTACAAAATCCACAGACTTCTTGTAATTTTTTAGTAAAAACGTCTGGTATTGCCTTTCCCTTTGACTGTTTTTCTCCATTTATCTACAACCGAACTCGTCGGTTAACTGATTACTCTACAGTTTTGGGAAAATGTCATTAATGAAGCTGAGTTTCTTGAATCGGCAGGCGCAAGTTCGAGTGGGGAGTACGTTTCTGAAAGGATATAGCTTAAAGAAGACAATAACGGAAGATATATAAATAAATCAAATGGCGAAGAATGGTAGCGATGCGATAATTCGGGTTGCATGGATAATGTGAGCAGCACGGCAGTCACCATGTAGGGCAGTTAGAGCAGGCAGTGCAGAGCAGGCAGAGCAGGGCGGTCAGTAACAACGAGGATGTTTGCATAAATCGAGAAATATCTCCACTTGTCACCTCAGATGAGAAAAATCAAGATAAATTATTCACGGAGTAAGTTATCTAGTTCTACTAATCAGTATTTTATAAATTATTATCACATTGAGGAACTTTATTTATATCCACTGATTGATGTTTAACGTTTACCCATTAGCATTATTTTGGCTAATATGGTCTTAAAATAATGTACATCCCAACAACAGAAATCTCAGAGAAGCTTTAGGAGTGCAAAATTGGTAATCCATAAAATCTGAAGTTATGTTCAAGTTTTGAGAAAAAAAAAGGTTATTGCCAACGATTTCTTAAAACTTTAAAACTTAAAATATTAACAGTTTAAGGAGCATTGGGTAACGTGTCACGGATATCACCAGACAATTGCGTGGAATGGACATAATCGACAAAATACATCTTGCATAAGAAACCGGAGATCACATCTTTTGTTCGATGCTTGGTAACTTTCAATGCCCGGCTGATCACTGACATATTGGGTTTTATAGCTAACAAAATAGAGGCATAGGGGTCAGCGTCTGGTCAGGGCCAGATTTTGATCCCATAACCGTCCCAGTAAGTTTGTATTCGCAAGATAGACGCGTGCATTACGACAGAACGATGAAAAGCTATATACGGAAAGTAGTTTGTTTCGTCTAATTGTCAACATAAATATGTCTTCTGAAAGTCTTATTACTCCATGAATGTATACGCTCTTCTTCGCCTTGAGATTAAATAGCGAACATACAACCTATGGCCTCCACTAAGAGAGAACGAACACGTATACACTATAGCTTCAAATTTTATGCAGACACATGTTTCAAATTCAATGATTTTGATAGGGTTTTCCGCGCATTTTTCTTGGTGAAACACCTTTTTGAGCAGAACAGTACACAAGCCTCGTAATTCTAAAGTCACTTTCAATCAAGTCAATTGCCATATATTAAAACGAAGTTTTGAAGACAGAAACACCAATTAATTAGATTTAATTTAGTGTCTTCATCTTATTTTGAGAAGTTCCCTTGGCATCTGCAGGGAGATAATGAAATGTTGGGGAAATTGAAAACTATATAGCGAATGTTTCCTTGAAGTAATTTTTTTAAACAGAAATTAGGAAAATTGGTTGGTTGGTTGATTAGTGATTCCGGGCACGTCAACAGCTAAGGTCATTAGTCCCGTAAGTGTAGTGCATTTTCCCTTGGGAGATGGCGGGGATCTCCCCCGCTGGATGGCGAGATCCGGCGCCGACCTACCGTCGGCTAGCGGGGTTTCCCTCTAACCAGGACTCTCCCACCAGTGAGGCATCGCTCCAGCTGGGACAATTTCTAAGCAACCGACCGGTCTCCCGGAATATGTGGTAGTGTAGTGCATGAAATTAGGAAGAGCTAGTAGCAGAATTCGAGTAACTGGGAACAGGATTCCAAGCAGTACACAGTTACGCTCTGAACAGCGCTGTAAAAACTGTGAGCATTGGAAAGGACTTGTAGTGAACTTTAGTACTATGAAATGAAGGCGCTAGCATATCTTAGTCATTCATCGTCCACAATCCAACGTCTAAAGCGATGCACCCAGCGAATATGAGCTACGGGCGGATGTTTCCGAAACACAAGTGCCAACTACGTACACACTGCATCGTGTTTCAATCAACAATCCGCACCTCGAGCAAAATATGAGATATTTCTTCCATAAGCATTGTACTACCATCACGTCCTTAAACCCTCTCCCGTCAGGGAGGCCTGAGTTGGAGCTGCAAAACAGCAGAGATTGCGTCCTCCACGAGGAGAGCCAGCAGCGTATTGTGGCTGTCATACTGCACGCACTTCACAAAAACAGAAAACGAGCGTAGGCATTTCACGGCGGAAAGGAGCAGAAAGCGAGGTGGGCCGTGCGGGATTCTCCGTCTCGGGCGTCGTCGCCGAGCGTACGGAGCCCGAGGCACGCGCGTGCTTGCCGCCGAGCGCGTCGGGTGTCGTCAACGGACGGCGTGAGGCGTGGGGCGTGCCGACGCGGCCGCGCCGCGCCGCGCCGCGCCGCGCCGCGGGACCGGAATGGCGGGGAAAGCCACATGTGGCGGCAGCGAAATGAAGCGCGCGACTCCCAGTCGCGGCCAGGAGGCGTGCGTGGAATGGAAATAACCACACCTTCAAATGCAACAATTCCAAACTGGAATTCTCGTAGGTGTCATGCGCCAAGTACCGATTACTACTTATGGAGAAAATTTTAATTAATTGGTTATTTTCGGCGATTTTTGAGCAAGTAACAATGCTATCAAAGCATACTTCATGCGATTAGATGTGTGATGTTGACAATGCAACTTATACAAGAATTTAATTAAATCACATTTCTACGTAAATGGCAAGAAGTACTTTTGGTCGATAGTCATGAAGAAATCATATCAACAATATATCTATTGTCTATTTACAATTAGGATAAATCTTTCTTCTCAACTTCATATCAACAATACCCCGGTATAATATGCTTTCAGTGCATCCGTTGAATCAAATAACAGATATTTTTCTTTCAATATTACCTTTTTATTTACAAATTCGTTCCGACAAATCGCAATGTGCACTGGATTTTTGTACATAGATACACTTTAAATGAAGCCGAACTCAATATAAAATTCACTGCAGTCAATGTCCTTCCGTGTTCTATCTGCCATAATGCCACTAACATTGTCTATAATTATAAACAACATATGAGAAATTTAAAAGAAGGTTATCTTTGGCAAAGAGATTGTAAGTATATAATTTTTTTACAATTTTGTTCCATACCCATGTGCGACAATAGTAATGAGTCAGTAGTTGATTATTCATTATATATTTATCAGAAAACGTTGTTCAGAACGCAATCAGATAAAAACTTACATTCAAATTTCAAACATTACATTTACAAAAATTCAAGGTAAAATACCTTCACCAATCACGATTGTATCATCACAATTATGTTTACCGTAAACTGTCAATATGAGTTTCTACTCTATTTTCGATGTTAAACCTTAACCATTCAAGCTTATTCGAACCGTGGCAAGAAATAAAATTTGTGTTGCAAACGTCATCAAAAGATGGCGACAAACTGAGACGTAGAGTACATAAAATAATTATTAAAACAAAATTGAAATTTTAAAATACGTTTTTGTCTGCCTAAGTTGTAACAACAATGTCAGATAAATGTATAATGACCGCATATTAAATTAAAATAAGACTTTCTATTTGCAATTTTAAAATTAATCAGTTTTAAATTTCTTAATAGTAATGTGTATTATTTAATAAGTTCTAATATATACATTATTCGCTGCTTTAATAAAGTCTTTGCAAATAAAACATGAGGAGCGAATGACAATGTGACGTATGTCCGTCTGATAATAGTCTTTAATTGCAGTCAATAAAGTAACATTTATTTATTTATTAATTTATTTACGCGGGATCTCCTGCAGTGATCGCCAGGTGCTGGAGGCAGGGCTGGCAACGACGCTGGCAAAGGTGGCGGACGTGGCAATAAAGGTGTGCGCCCCGAGGTGGGCAGCAATGGAGGATTCACGGAGGAGGGCATGGCCCCCATGCTCCCGCCCAAAAGGCGTAGAGTTTTCGTTTACCTTCCTTTATTTGGCAAATTGACTTAAATATATGTTATATATGTTATAAATGTGTTATAAATAATGTTATAAATATATAATAAATAATATGTTATAATAACATGTTATAAATATATGTTATACGTTCGAATTATGTAATTTTTAAAGAATAATATTGTGTAGTATCATGTCTAAAGTACACAAATTATATACAAAATAGTAAGAAATATGTTTATTATGTAACGAAAATCTATTATGCTCCTCCCTCCCGAAAAATGATCGTTTGGCTCCTTCTCTGGTGGGCAGAGAACTACACGCGATGCAGCGCGGCGTCATCGGAACGTGTGGGCGGGCAAGTGGGTGGGCACATGGGTAGGCAAGTGGGCGGGCGGGCTGGTGGGCGTATGGGTGGGCTGGTGGGCGAGCGCGTGGGTGGGTGGGTGGCGGGCGGGAGAGCGGGCTGTGGGGCGTCTCGGCCGGTGAGCGGGTGGGTGGATGGGTCTGTGGTGGGACGGACGGGCGGCGTCGGAAGCAGGAGGAGCGAGGGGCGAGGGTGGGAGAGGCGGCAGACGCCGGGCAGGGGCAAGCGGAAGCAGGTGGAAGCAGTGGGAGCGGAGGTGGAGGGCGGCGGCGTTGGGGGCGGACACTGAGGTGAAGAGGCGCACGTCGGCGTGGAACCGGCTGAGATAGCCCAGGGCAAGAACTCTTGCCATTGCAGCGTTTCCGACGGAGAGGTGCTAGACTTCGAGCTCCGACGGTGGTGGATCTTCGACTCTAGCTAGATCGAATTCAGACGCTATCTGGGGGAGCATACTAGCAGCGGGGCTCGGACATCGCGCAATATTCCTCGTACATGCTCCCCTTCCCTTCCCTTACACGAAAACACTGATATTCACCACTTCCACACAAATCAAAGAACCAATAGGGAGTATACACGTTGTGCCGTCTAAGCGGAATGTTCCGCACGACGAGATACTTGGTGAGTCGAGACTCCTAAGTTACTCGGCTTATGCTTTGGCGCCGAATCTCACGATTCTGCAGGGTAGGAACACCGCCATCTCCCGGGATATAACATGCACTACATTTACGGCAATAATGACTCTAGTTGTTGACGAGCCCGGAAACACAAGATAATCAATCAAATGGCGCGGAAGGCCTCCGCCGCCGCATACGTCGGCAAAGGCGCCGCGTGGCTTGCCGCGTCGTGCGTGGGGATGTGCTGGAGAACATAACTGCCAATCATCCCGCTCGCAGGACCTCCATGAACGACTCGTGTGTCGTGTGGGTGTCACGCGGCGAAGGCGGAGCGGGCGGCAGGTGAAGTGGCGGCGACGGTGGCAACGAAGGCGGTAGCGCAGGCGGCGGCGGCGGGGGACGAGGAGGAGGCGACCGCATTGCTGACATCGCCCGGCGGGGGCGGCGAGCAGCGCTCCTGTCACAGGCTATCTCCGGGGCACGAGGCTCTCTTAGTGCTGAGACCAGTGATATAACTTTACGCCTTTGAATACCGGGAGTCAAATTGCCATAAATTAATCTCGTATGTGCTGCACAAATGCGGTTTTCTTCTAGGTTTTTTAAGTCGAGTTGATGATTGTTAGATTCATTGTTTCCGGTACGTCAACTGTTAACACTACATTATATTAAATATTTTAAGAAAAAGTCTTCATGAACAGCACAATAACGTAGTATACGGATACACGACAGTTCTTTCCCTGACAATACCTGCCTGGATTCAGTCGGTTCGCGCAGTGCGAATATAAGTGGACCAACACAATCAAAAATTTCCATTTTCAGTCAAACCCGAAACGGTTTCATTGTTTTGTGTTTTTGTCGAGTTTCTGGGTACCTGACAATTCCTTAGCTACCTCTCACATGGTCGGAGTCTGCATAGTATTTGTTATTGTTGTTTTCATTTTTGGCGCGTATTTGAAGTATGTAATATAAAATATTAATTTAAACATTTTAAGGTAAACTATTCTAGTTTATTATTTTCCTGTGACACCTTCATTTAATAGGCGAAGCACCCATGTTGTCAGTTAATACTCGTCAGACGGGATACTTGGGAGAAATCTGGGACGTTACAACGAAATCTATATAGCATGTGCAATCATATGACTCATACATACCCATTAGATTTACCGGTTTTGTGAAGAAAGGTGTTTAACGGATCTACATGTCAATTACGAAATGTTTTAAAGAATTTAAAATTGTCGTCTTAATCATGAACATGCGCAATGACACGATTCTGCTTCGGAGATGATAATCTAGCAGTGACGTTAAAAAATGGGCAAAAACAAGCCGTATATTTTATAGCAAGTAGAATGCATGTTAGTTGAATCATGTCATCTATCCCTATAAGCAAGTGGCACGTTTCCGCAAGCGTAACGGAACTGAGGAAGAAATAGATGGCGGTGATGAGTAACATGGGGCGAGTCGGCAGGTGCGGTGGCGATCGGCGGGTGCGGAGCGGCTGGTTGAGGCCTCGGCAACGTGGCGGGGCCTGTGCGGAAGGCGACGCCGGTGGTGGTGGTGGTGGTGGTGGTGGTGGTGGTGGTGGTGGGGGTGGTGGGGGTGGTGGTGGCGGAAATGGTGGTGGCGGTAACGGCGGCGGCGGCGGTGGTGGTGGTGGTGGTCGTGGAGGTGATGGCGTCGGCGGCGGTGGCGGTGGTGGCGGTGGTGGTGGTGGAGGCGGTGGCGGTGGCGGTGGGGGCGGCGGCGTTGGCGGCGGCGACGGGGGTGGTGGCGGAGGTAGTGGCGGCGGTGGCGTCTAGCCGGCGAATGGCGGTGGCAATAACGCCGGCGCCGCGGCAGGAAGTCGGCGGGGGCAATGGAGCGAGGCGGCGGAGAGTGCTAAACGCGGCGCATCTGCCGGCGCATCCGTTAAATGCCGCCGACGCGGATGCCACCGCCGCCGCCGCCACCGCCTCTACGTGCACACCGGGTCCGGAAGGAACAGCGATGGCACCCAGCAGCGGTAGCAGTAGTGCGTTGGGCATGGTGGTGGCGCAGCGTGGTTAAAAATCCAGATCAGGGTGAAATACGAGTGAATTTGCGCAGAAATACGTATATACCAGGGTTTTAGGCCGCTGAATTGGACTTGAAATTTTGAAATTCAAAATAGTGACTTCAAAATGACCGACCGACCCAGAAAAAGGAGCGATTATGCCTAGAAATACGCATACACTAAAGGATCGCCAGGTCGTTGATTTAGAACGACATAATTAAATTTCAAAATTCATATTTCCGGACTCAGAACGGCGGACAGAATAATAGAAAATGAGGCGGATGTGTTCATGAGGTCGCTGAATAGAAGCGGCTGCGTCGGCCTCGCTGGGCTGATGGCTGCGACGGCGATGCCGGTGGCAGCGTTGGCGATGCGGATGGCGGCGGCAGTAGGGCGGTTGGGGGAGGGGGACCTACCGAAAGGCGGCGCCAGCACCTGTCGGGGTCACCGAACTCAACAATCGCGCGACAATTCCACGCACACGCCGCGCGACGCCAGACCCTTCGCCTCGCCCCCCACTCCTGCCGCCGCACTTCCGAATACGCGACCCACATTGCAACCGGGTGTCTTCCGGTAACCTCCGATGAGGGCAGCACGTGTTATTGCCGGAAGCCTAATCGTTTCCTCCAGCACGGAGGGTCGAGCTCATATTATAAGGTCGCTGGATGAATCAGAGGAAAATCATCTATTTATATGCAACAGACAACTGAAAACAATATTTAACAGTATTTAAACAGTATTTTAATGGTCATTCTTCGTAAAATTAATTCTACTTTTACTGATACATATGATTGGTGATTGATGAAAAATGTACAATAAAGTAATTTCACAAGTTTAGGTAATAGGTACAAAATTGCTTTCGCCTTGATAAATAGTTGGCGACTGATAAATAGGAAAATGACCAGGTATGTAGTTGAAAACCAAAATCCTACCGACTAGTTATTTACATGGAATGGTGTGTAGGTCAATGTGTAATACAATGGATACAATGAGATACAATGGAAGAGACAATGGAATTGTCTGTTATACGTGTGCTAGAAAATTGGAGCAACGAAATAAACTAATTCATTTCTTACTTCGACATATGCAGTACGTATTATTTAAAACCGTCTGAATTGGGCGTTCAAAAGTTTTCTCAAAATGGCCGGCCCCATTCCCGTCTTCTTTCTATGCCACGAACACATTCAACAATTTGTAGTACATATACAAATAAGATGTCGGGGGATCTTTAGTGAAAGGTAGATGGCAATTACAGCAAGGCAGGAATAACAATATGGTTGGTACGCATTCGGGCTGAAGAACTGATTGACACTCTAGCCGACCTACAAAATATGACAAATTTTTTACCTGAACGTTAGGGACGAAATGTGGAAATTTTGCTCATCCAGGAGCAATTTAAATTATGAAAAATTAAATCTAAAGGGCAGCACGTGCGTGGGTACTCCAGTTCCACCAGCCGAGTGGCCCATCCTCACAGAGCATCGCGCCTGAGGCGTCGCCGGGCGCCAGCTGATGGGTGCAGACGCCTCCGCCTCCACTGCCCCTGTCCCCGCCTCCGCTGCCACCGCCTGCGCCTGCGCCCTCGCCTTCGCCCCTGCCCCCGCCCCCGTCGCCGCCAACGCCACCGCCTCCGCCTCCGCCTCCGCCGCCGACGTCAACGCCTGCACCTCCGCCACCTTCACCGCCCCCTCCGCCGGCTGCTCCGCTTGCACCTGCGCCCGGGAAGGGCCCGGCGGCGCCATAAAGCCGCCCTGCGCACGCGACGCCACGCCACGCCCGCTTCCGTCGCCAGCCGCCTCGCTCCTGCCGCCGCTTGCTCGCGCTCGACCGGCACTTGGGACGGCCGCCATTGCTCTAGGGATGCGCTATCGGTCACAGAACATTGTTGTTTCCACCCACGGATGTTCGAAATTAAAACATTAATATCGTATTAAATTATATCCAAAATGTTGATGCCAACCAATTAACACATCGCCCCCAAACCATCGATGTTTCGTCAACTGGATTAGAAACATCCATTATTAATGTTGACGTGCTGAGGAAGTATTTAAACTGAAAGTGGTAATTTATAATTCAGATTTATAAATAAATCTGAAAAATAACAAAATCTTGGCCTATTTTCATTCCACCATTAATAACTGTAGTGTGAAAGAATGTTCAATATACTGAGGTGTGAAATTTAAGTTTGTTACTGTTTTTAATAGTATTTTTTTAAAAATATCGATAATAGAAAATGGACATCGACATGGACGCAGCGCTCTCCAAACATTCACCCTCAGCATCGTCAATGATCGCTACCACCGTCCGCTCCCCTCCACCACGGCAATCGCCCAATGGCCCTGGGGCCCTGCGCCCCTTGCTTCAATTCCACCTGCTATCACAGCCTCGGTTAGCCGGCTACAGCAGCTTCTCGTCACCACCGGTCACCCACCCAGAATTCACTGACGGCCGCCATCACCCTCCACTGTCCGTTCCTAATCGTTCCCGTCACCCATCGCCGCCATCCGCCCCCTCCAGCCGGCGCCACTTGCTTCATCTGCCTCAGTTCCAGCTGCTGCCGCTAACCGCCGCCACATGCCACCGCTCGCCACTGCCCACTTCATGCACCGATCGACATATTCTGCTTCTATCACCGAGCTGCATACATTTGCGGTCGCCAGCTGTTCGTTCCTACAGACACTCCGAATCTTGACTCAGTCGATGCCACCTACACCACTCATCGCAGCTAGCCTCCGTCGAGTCGTCACTCTCTGCACACTGGTATTCCTTGGTACCCTCAGCCCCAATCACTGTTCTCTGCTACTGCTCTACGCTACCACAATGAATCAAACAGGTCAATAAGCGGAAAATTCTTGTATAACTTGAACAATTTTTAATTGTGAAAAAGTTTCCAGGGGAGGAATGGTAAAACATTGTCAATCATAAATACTGCGCACTAAGGATGACGTTCTTCCCCGTTCGGTGTTCGTCGCCAGTTTCTTCATCCAGAGCCTTCTATCACTAGTTATTGCCAGTATAGTTGTGTCATTATTCCCAAATCCTATCGACTGTGAAATTTTACTCAAGTTAAATAATTGCACCAGAAATAATAGATTTAGCTGGTATCAGCATGTAAGAATGGTTGTTTTTTATGAGCATCAACAGATGCCTTAAATTACCTTTCTCAAGTGAGCAATGTCAGTCCCATCACGATTTCTCGTATCGGTTCTTTTTAAGTAAAAAACCATGTTTTATTCTTGAGCTTTTCGCTGGCTGCCCTTTTTTCATTGCAATAGTACAGATAGAAATAACGGTATTAACAAATGGATATTACAATGTTTAAAAAATTTCTATATTGCAGTAATAAAGAATTAATTTTTCTTCTCTGTACTGTAATCGAAGACATATTTTCAATAACTATTTCGCTTATAAAGAGCGCTGGCATTTTTTGCAATATCGCAACTCCATATTGCTAATGGCAGTTACAACGTAAAATTGTTCTTTGGGCAACAATGAGCTTTATTTGCCAGCAAACTATTTATGAGGCATGGTGAAACAATCGCGCTAAAAACCAGTACCGGAACATTAATAAAAGTTGCTCCTCAGTTCCCGTGTGTTGAACTCGACCCGTTCAGAGCTGCAGAGTGCATTAAAATCACTTCGTTACGGGTTATATCGAGCTAGAAACGCATTTGGTCCATCTCAAATGTTGCGGTATACTCTGTCTCATGGCATCTCCATGGTCGGTTGCCATGCCATGCACCTGTGCACCACGTTATCACCGTCATCACCATCGTCTCTAAGCGGAACGTAAAATCAGCGGATAACAAGAAGTAGCCAGAGAACTGGTTTATCACCACCACCCTTCAGCAAATAAATATTATATCACAAACACATAAAGCATACGATAAATAATTTTGACACTAAACCATATTAGGGACATTTGGAAAGAAATGGCCGTTTGTGATATTTATAATATGTTATGTGGGTCACTGCATTACAATTTCACTAGACATTCTGAATAATAGTACCAGGGAGAAAAGAAAACAAAACATTATCGTTGAAATTATGCATTGCAATTCCGTCGTGTAGTTAATTCTATATTCATTCTTTTCCCTCTCCTTTATTTGTCTCTACGTCATTGAATGTTCGGGCACACCGGTTTCCGAGGTTTCATGGAATCGCATAGTCTGCAGATGTCAGCAGTCATTAAGTATGTGATACGAGAACTGCATGCAAAGTTGAAACACGTTAAATATGTATGGATTTAGGAATAGATAGCATTAATTTTCGAAACTAGCCAGAAAGTACGACGGACATGATAGAGGTATTGCGGTAACACAAGTTGACACAACAATAAGATAGCATCCAACATTTAATGACTTCGGATAACGACTTTCTAGAAGGAAATAACACGTCTCGCCAAATTTTGTATCTTTTTCACTTTTAATTGATAATAATTTACGATGAACTTTTATTCGAAAATAACAATTATTTTCGTATGAAGAGTGTATGCAAGTGAGGTACGTTCTTTCAAATTTATCCCTCTGCATTAGAAGGAAGAGATACCACTCTTGAGCCATTTTGTAGGCCGGAAAGCAGGAGTAGTAATTTACCTCAAAAAGATATATCGTATTTGCCGGTGTATAAGACGCATCCCTATTTTCAAGGAGGATTTCATTATTTAATGTTAAATTTTATACTTTATTTTTATTTTTATGAAAGGAATGGTGATTGTGATCTGTGAGAAGCAATGATCTTTTCTTCATATTCCACCGGGAGTCTTAATGATATTTTTATAATGCCACATGTGTTGTAGTGATGGAAAGACCGTGCCTTTTCATAAATCTTCCATACCATGATGTTGACCCAACGAAATTTTCAGCATCCTTTATTTTTGGAATAATTTTAGCTTCTGTGATAATACATTTTGTAGAAATATAAATTCTTGTTTCTCAGAACACAAACATTAGATCTTTGTAATGCTATATACTAAAAATTCAAACAGTTACAAAAATTCCGTTGTATAAGACGCATTCTGCTTTTTGACGAGCTACTGCAGGAAAAATGTGCGCCTTATACACCGGCTATAGTTACTCAACTCTTTTGGTAAACTACTGAATTAAAATATCTTATTTGGCCTGATTGTAATCGGGAACCCAGGAGTAGGCAGAGGTCAATTTATAGCCGGGTTACAAAGCGAAAATGTCAAAAGTAGCAGGGGCTCTAATAGGAGCCTCGCATTTGAAAATACCTTCCTATGGATAAAGAAATTGTGGAATAAAATTAATATTGAAGTGATTAAAACTTATAACCTTGTTCGTTCTCCACAACTGCTCCTGGTTCAGAAGATGACAAAATCTATTGTTTTAAGTACGCATGAAAATTGGAAATATGATCGTGGAAGATTAAAAAGCTGATAGATCGTATCAAAAGTGACATAATTCGGGCTGTGAAGTATGATGACTCACAAGAGAAGAATGAAGCGGACATTTTTGTAAATGAGACTGATGATTCGTTTCTGAGAAATGTTTAAATAAGGTATTGTAATTTTATATAATTTTCAATTAGTATCTCGGGCTCCTACAGCAAGTGGAATCTATAATTAGGTCAAATACGATAATGAAATATATTCTTTACCTTCTGCTAACAACAACCTTTAAAGTTAATACATTCTCACATTTTTACAGATGATTTCAATGTTAGGACTACCCAGTAACGTCGTTCTTGAACACGCCACACGCTCACGGTAAGTCTCAAATTCCCCTAAAGACAGGGTCACATCCGCGGCAGTAAAAACGCTTAATGGGAGGTGCTTGTTCACATGATATGTTTGTCGCGATTAACTCCTTGTAGTCAAGTTTCCAAAAAAATTGAAATTGTTACCTAATATTCAACTTGTTATTACAATTACTTTGGACGGTGGAACGAGACCCGAAGGTAAGGCGTCGAAAAAAAAGGGCTGAGCGTGTACATCATAATGAAATTCGTTCCAGAAGACTTCGAACACGAAAGCTACGTGCAGAATTACGCCTGCCAAAATTCGCTGCGCTCTGCTGTTCCTCGAAGCAAAAAGGGGCAAAAAGGAAGAGACGTTCTCCACGCAGCGTTTAAAGTTCGGGAGATAAAACGCCCTGAAACGATCATGAGATGTCCAAGTATGCATTTTTTGCGCGAACTCCATACAGCGACGTATCAAATATACAGTATACATTAATTTATCCATGAGAAGAACAAAAGGGATCTCGGGTTAAATTAGTTGGACCGTGCGTGTTTAGGTACCCTATTCGTGTTTAGCTACTTGTAGCCTATAGAAAGGATAGTAGGTTCCGATAGCGCGTAAGTTATGGATGTTCACAGTTAGTGATTGCGACATGGAGGCGAAGGTAAACCATGACGTAACTCATCCTTTCATCAACCATTATTTCGTATTTGCGACGAAAAGGCAATAATAATAAAGCCAATAATAATAGCCCAATAATAATAAGAAAGTGGATAAAAAATAATAAGAGAAGAAAAAGATGCAAGAGATGAAAACGAAGACAAAGGCGGGAACTGAATGGGAAGATCGCGCCCCTCTCGGCTCCGCCACTGAAAGATCCAGCCTACTGGCCGCTTGGCGGCTGCAACGCCCCTCGCGCCATCAGCACGAGCCGGCTCCCCCTCCCCCCCTCGCCGCGTGTCGTCTTCTCGCCGCTTCTCTCGCTCTCCGGAGGCGGCAGGGTAATGAAATCAGGAATGCAAGGACAGCCGAGCCGAAGGAATGCTCCTCGAGAATAAAGACGAAGAATGCGAGTTTCTGAACGTACAAACCTATCCACATCCGGACAACATAAAAAACGAAAGGAAAATAAATATTTACTCGGCTTCCCCCCCCCCTCGCCCGCGCCGCCGCCGCCGCCACCGTCTCTGCTGCCGTCGCCGTCGCCTGCGCCACCACCGCCACCCCCGCCGCCGCGCGCGTCCACAGACACAGGAAGTGGCGAGACTCCCAAGGAACAGAACGCGTGGGCCGGAAGGAGACGAGGTAACGTATACACACGTTCGAAGGTATTTAAAAAATCGGAGGCGGGGCGAGCGGAGACGCGGCGGCGGTGGAGCGGGGGCGTGGGCGGGGGCGAGGCGGAGTGCGATTTAAAGACTCCCGCAGCCGGAAAGACATGCGCTGGCAGGAAGCGGCGGCGGAAGAAGACAAATTTACGCGCGAGCCCGCCGCTTTAAACGCGCGCCCGAAATAGACGAAACACAAGAGGTGGTGTGAAAGTGGCACGTGAGAGACGCTGGTAGCGGGCATGCGGCGACGCGTGGGTGCGGCGGGCAGAGACCGGGCGTGCGAGGAGATCGACTAGGCCGATATCGATAACAAAATGTCGATGTCGTCAAACATCCATGTTTAAAACAAAAACATCGGTGTTTATAATACATCCACCAAAAATCATTGATGTTCTTAAACATCGATGTTTTAAACTGGTGTAGAAACTTCCAACATTTCGTTCGTGCGCAACAAAATTTAACGATAGTGGCCGTGTATATTAATTTATAATTAAAATTTAACAGAAAACAATGTTAAAAACGACTCCGTAAGTGCAAAATACGACGAAAGACGAAGGAATAACAGGGCATCAGAATCATCTCAAGCGAGGGATAGTCTGTTCCATAAAGGTAGTAGTACAAACCGCGCTCATTTGGTTGAAACACATAAATAGTTATTACATATTTTAACTTTTACAAAATTCTGATTTCGTTCATTTTTCATCCACGAACAAGACATCGATAACGTCAAAATATCGAGCATAAAACATCAATATTTTTATGGAAACATCGTTCCCCTTTCGCCGAATTGAAGGTGCTCATGCACGCTTTGCGTGGCAAGGAGCGATTGAGCTAATATGGCTGAACGCATGATCTCTGAAATTGGCAATGAAATGTGACTCAAATGTAAGTATGTCGTTCATTGTGTAGCGAATGTCACAAATTATAGAACGTTTATTCGGAACAAGTACGATTATATAGCAGCAAAATGCCCCACAAGCACAGAAGAACAAACTAATCATTCCGTATCGAAAAAGGAATGTGGATCTCATCGCGCTTTCGCTGAATTATCATACAGAAGGGTTATCGTTCTCAATACAAAATGCTAGAATACAATATTAATTTGTTTAACGTCAAAAACAGTGTGACATACTAAGGGAAAAAAAGGGACACATCATCTTAAATTTTGGGATTTGTACCCTAAATCATATATAAGTTTAATTGTGAATACAGATGCAAATGAGCAGTTTTGGCAACAATTAGTAAGAAAATATTCGCTCCTATGTAATAAAAGCTATTTTTAAAGGCAAAGCAGCTACAGATGTGAGCTCATCGTGCCGTTCGTAAAGGAATCGACTTACTGCCGCGAGTACATGCGGAACGATTATTTTATTAACTACATTTGCTATTGAACTCTGGAAAACAGAGATAGTATATTTATGTCCAGAGGTAAATGTAGGGGCCATCTCAGCATTCGTTCAAAGAATCAGGGAAACGAAAAACATGATCAAGATGGGGATCTGGTCATGGACCACGAACCTTCGCGAAATAATTTTTCAGCAGTTCGTAGAGGAGTCTCATGTGCCAGCCGGATGACCGAAAATATAGTATAAGAGTTTACGTTGTTGCGAAATGTTACATGTTACATTGTTGCGAAATATTGGAAGTCTTTAAATGCAAGTAACAGTCGGAAAGTTTGTAACGTTCAAAGAGATTTGACGATACAGACGAATCCAGAAGAGAATTGAGAGTAGAAGTTTGCAGAAAAGACAAACAATCTGTAAAAATTAAAAATCATGCAATAATAAATTCCATTTCCATCCAGGCTACTTTATTTTACTGACAAGAGATATATTTTCCTCATTTTTAATGAGGAGTAAGTGCGTTCAAACGAATAACGATTTAATTATTTCGAAAAGGCTAATTAATGAAAAATTGCATCGTTTTTCACGGGAAGAGAGGATCTGTCCCTGGCTACTGTGGTAGGTTAAGCGATGTGGCAACGAACTCTAGGGAAGTTTGGCGAGCGGAAGGCCCAACTGGGAATGGAGGAGGCGGGCGGCGGCAGGTGGGAGCGGGTGGCAGGAGCAATGACGGGTAGCTTCCGGCAGCGGGAAGCAGACGGCGGCGCCGGGAGGAGAGGGTGGGCAGCGGCGGCGGCGGGCACGTGGGCGTTGGCGAGCGCCGGTGGGCGGTGAGCGGAAGGCGGAAGATGGCGGGCGACCAAAAGCGAAGGAATGTGGCGGAATCAGAGAGGCCAGCGATACGCCCAGAGGGTGGCGCAGGGCGACGACCGTCAGGAATCAAGTGGCCTTGGAGGCAAAGAACTGAAACGGCTTTGCATAATACAAGATGGAGGTTTGATTAATTCATTAAATCGTCTGGCGCGTCACTTGCTATGATCATTAGTCTCGTAATTGTAGCGCATGTTTTTATCACGGGAGGTGGCAGTGTTCTTCCGTCTAGATGGGGAGATCTGGAGCCGACCTACACGTCGGCTTGTGGGGGGTCCTCATCCAGGTATCTCCCATGTGGCTTAGATCCAGTCGGAACAAGCTTTAGGTCCGGATATGTCTTCCGTCACATGTGGTAGTGCAGTGCAGTGCAAGTCCGTGTGTGTACATACTGGGTGAGGATGCCGAGAAGAGGAAGGGAAGATCGTGATCGGACCATGGCGCGTTTGTCTCACTTCTCCGGCATACGGCTAGTGTTGATCTGAGAAACCAAGGAAAACTACAGATCAGAGCAGTCGGCGACACGCATTTTCCTCCACACAGCGGGAGAATTCCAACTAGCTAGTGCCAAAAAACCCTACCAACCCTACCGAAAACCGTACTCGAACCCCAGGATCACCCCGTCAGAGGCACTAGAGTTACATTGGTTGATGCCCTGAGCCACCTCAGCCGATCAGAACGGAGAGATGAACGGGGTGAGAAAAGACAGAAACGTATACCCGATGGCGGAAAGGCAGAGAAAAGGAAAGCACGGAAGGACTAGCGCCTAGAACGAAGAAAAATAGTCGATTTAAATTCTATTTAATTATCTTAAAAAAACTTAAAAACTGTATGTAAACCTACAGGGGAGTAGTATAATCTGCGCACGTTTTCTTGAGCTTCAGACGATATAGTCAGGCGATGATTTCAATTAATGGCAAAGAATCATTTCGGCCATCTGCAGTGCCTCATTTGGCGAGTGACAAGTACGGTATTGCTCTTTGCCATTAAATTAAATCATGACCAGACTACCGTACACTGTCCTCCTTACTATAGTCTCAGATGACCATTGCAACCGCGTCACCTCTCCATGTGGCACACTGGAGGTGGGTAGAGCGGATGGGGGCGAATGAAACGCCTTCGGGTGAAATGGCTTGCTCATAAGGTTGCACGCAGCAAGTTGGGAGAAGAGAGATGTGAGTTCGAACGGGGGTGGATGTTTATGATGATCGCATCAGCGGCTGCCGAAACCGAGCGGAAGCGAGTCGCGCGATCGAAAACATTGCGAGTGTTGCAATCGATTGGCGGCAGGCAGTAGGCGAAGAGAATCCTATAGCATGCGCCGAGCGGAGAAGCCAGGGGTGACACGGGTAAACGAAAAGGCAATAGGGAAGTTCCAGGACCAGTCGGAGCGGGCGGCCGCGGCGGTGACGGCGCAGGCGGCGCCTTCTGAATGTGTCGCGAGGGACCAGGCCGGCCGGGCGCCCCAAACTGGTTTATCGCTGCTATGCCACAGGTTAAAGAGCTCTTTTTCTCCAAACGTCCAGGCACTCGCGAGTCGCCTCGTGGAACAGCACACAGAGGACAGAAGGCGAAGTCAAGTTGCTCTGGCTAAGTACACTCTTACTAGAGGAAAGATATTAGACAAACTTTCCCTTATGTTCACATCTTCGACTATGAGGAGGTGATCGATCCGATGAAGCCGGTTCCGACATTGAGATTAGGTTCTGCTAATATTGGCTAATGTCAACAATTACAATAAGGAAAACAGGAATAAATACAATGCTGTGTTTTGAATGAATTACACTTCCCAATCTCGGAGTTAAAAATGCATGCATTCCGCAAATTCAATACTTTTTAAAAATGAAAAATCAGACTGGCAATATCCCGCGCAGGAGTTTTTAATTGAGACGACAGCTTGGGACTTTCTCCGTTGCTTCCGAAATCTAGTAAAGGAAGGTCCACAGTAGTACTGAGTCATGTGCGTATTTTCTTTTAGAAGCATGAGAATGATCTGTTCAGTTTGGCTTCTCCAATTTATATGCATCCTGCAATACTTGTGCCTTCTACAGCAATGTACATTCGATATAATATCAGCCAAAGCTGATTGATATCAAATATAGACACAGGAATCATCTGGAATGTGTAAAGTAATAAAAATTAATTTGAAAACGAATCAGTACCTACATCAATAATCAGAACCAATGTAACACGTTTTTTGCACTTAATTATATATTACAGAAAGGTTATATTTGCTCACTTTGTCTACTTGTATTGAAAAGTTTATCTGCCTGTACTTGGCGCGACAGTCCGTGTACGGGCCATGGCCTACCAGCAGCGTCCCGGCCTCGCGGCCACGGATTAAGGGGTACGTGTGGTTCGCACGAAGTCATCCCCACGCCGTGTTCTGGTCTTCTAAACCTGAGAAGTGAGTTTTCTCATCGTCACACAGCAACATATCCTGGGGCATTGCAACGAAAACGCACACAAATCTTGCTCGACCGGGAATCGAATCCGCGGTCGCCTCATGGAACGCCAGCACGCTGACCAATGAAGTAAACCGCAAGGGTTGAAAACTTTATACAAAACAAAAATTCAAGAAACATTTCAAAAGCATTGTTGAGAAGACTTACAGTGTAATTCCTTTCGAATATATTATTGGGAAAAATGCAAAATAGACAAGAGTACTACCTGCTTATAACGCCTTTTGTGTAATAAAAACGCAAGTGTATGACACTTACTTTACATCGTTTAGTAACGTATACTTTAATATCGTTTTCATGCTTTTTATACTCAATGGCATCTTGAAATACTGATCAGCAAGAGCTCCGTCAATTAAGTAGTCATGAAGACATACACAAAGAACGATATGAGTGTCCAGAGGAATCTCGCAGGCGAACCGCTGAAGCGCCGAGAGCATGAGTGCGTCAGTAAATGTGTTGACTTAGTGATAAGCGAAAATGGAGTCAACCCAACTGTCATAGTGGGAAACGAGTTAAATTTCAGCGCTCCTATATTCTTGCAGAGAGAAAGTTCTCGACAAATGAAAACGAATGCCGACTTTCGAAAAGAGAAAATACGATTTATTTTTGTACCTCCGCTCATTGTTTTAATGTTCCAAATCGTACGTGAAATTGATCATTTGACTGTTAAAGTGCGAACTCAAGTGATTATCAACTTAAAATCTCTTGTATCTTCCTCTTTATAGTAGAAAACGTGCATATATTTTAAGCATTGCTACATCAAAATATTTTTTAATAAAAAAATGGCTTCTTGAATAACGTAAGTGGCTGTAAGAGTAACCGCTCTTAATCCATTTGATTATCCACATGACATGGTAGGTAAAGGTAAGCGGTGTATGCTAACAATCGTCGATAATTATAATATAAATTATGATTTCATAAGTAACCAGAAAAAGCCAAATATCACTTGTCATAATGAGTAATGTCCGGCAAGGAATATGACACAACGGAAGATTGGAATAAAATAATGTAATTATTAATTAAAATAATTAATTGAATTATTAATTAAAAATTGTGATGTACAATCGCAAGAGCACTTTACCGAGAAAGCATCTATCAAAGGAACAGCGTCAGCGTTTCTAGCACTTCATATTTCAGCGCTTGCAGGCGACGCGTACGTCGACTCCTAGCGCATTTTTGAAGCATCGCCCGTAAACCGCGCATAACACGAGGAGGATCCGAGAGTCGAGGGGCCTGGGCGGAAGTGCCCGGCGGGGCGTGGCGGGGCGGAGCGAGGCGGGGCAGAGCGGGGCGGAGCAGTTGCGCGCGTCGCGGCGTATTTTGAGCGCTTCCCTCGCACGGGGCGGGCGGGGCGGGGCGAACCCAGCCGGGGGAGGGGCCGAGAGGGGTCGGGGCCGGGGGCGAGCGCTAAAAGGAAACAAACGCGCGGGGGAGGTGGAGGCCGCACGTGGCGGAGGTGGGCCGGAACGTCTCGCACGGCGCGGGCCGGAAGCGGAGGCGGGAAGGGGGAGGGGCGGGGGCCGCGCCGGGCCCCGGCGGAGGGGCCGCGGGTGCACGGCCGGGAGGCGAGGCGCGATGTGGTGCAGGGCGCGAGCAATGGGCGCTCCGCCCACCCGCGGCGGAGCTTTAAAACGGGCGGCGGGATGATTTGGGAAAGTGACGTTCCTTTCCGAGCTCACGGCATCAATGAGCTAACATGCACCTGTTACTTAACAAAAATTGAATTATTTTCATAATCAAGACTGATATTGATAAACCGGATAAACGTACGTAATCCTTTACACGAATTTTACTAAATGTGACAATTATTATAATGTTCTGCTGAATCAGTGTCTCTCATGCCGTCATATTCTTCGTTCAGTATCCTTTGATCCATTTAACAAATGTCGAAATAAAGGCTTCTGTAACTGACTGGATGAACTGCATAAATTGCCAGGAACTTCAACTTTTCGTAAAAAGAGAAAACTTTAGGTAATATTTAATTATACAACCTACTTTAATTAGACGTGCAATTACTTTTTAAACCAGCCGTTCAAATCACACCGCAGATATTTTCAATATTATTGTCTGAATGTCCAAGATTATGATAAGGTTTGTGTGCCTTCCATCAACAGAGCGGGCCAACACCAACAGCACCAAGCCAACGACGAACCCTCCTATTTAGACGTTAGGTGAACTGACTGATCTTTGATGGCTGTTTCCAAGCAAACGCCTACACCGCCATGTTCAGCTCTGGAAAAACATTTGAACTACATCTTGCTGCCCGTGAAGATGGGAGAGTACGTCTAAATTTGGAAAGCTCTGATGAAGTGTTCCTGAAGTGCGAATGCCCTGGGTCGCCGTGTCACACAACACCCGCAGAGGAAGGACAGATTGACGGAAGCGGGGTGGGGGCGGCGGCGTGGGTGAAGGAGGGGTCGAGGGTGGAGTCGAGGGAAGGGGGCTGTTAAAACGGGAGAGCGGGCGGAGGATGGAGTGAGAGAGGAGACGGAAGGCCGGGGGTGGGGGCGTGGGCGGGGCGGAGCGGATGTTGTGCGTCGCGTCGTGCCGCCTGATGGAGGGTGGCGAGGGGGCGCCGCTGCGCTGGGGAGATGGTCGCAGATTGGCATGCGGGACGCGGCGTGGCACCGTGTGCCCGATGGCCAGACAGGACTGGGGATGTGACATCGATGCTAATGTTTTCAAAAGAGATATTTTTATTAAAACATCGATGTAGAATCGTTGTTCATATCGATTTATAGAAACCTAACAACGAGATTTTGCTTTCGATGTTTTTTAGGTGGTCGATATATTATTTTTAAATGAAGGATGTAGAATATGAACGAAAAGTTATATTTTTTAGATATTCATAAATTGATTATTCTTTCAGAGCAAAGTGACGAAGATGATAAAGAAGCTAGTTGAGTTTTTGGCAATATACGATTCTATTATTTATTTTCCAATCACATAATAAGATTTTTTTTTTGCGATAATGTGTGGATGATGTCTGTAATATCTAAATTATAAAGTAATAAACACCACCACCGTCAAATGTTAGAGGATACTAAAGCAGCTTCAGAAATATCGACGGTTTCTGGACGATGTATTAACATCGATGTTCTCATTTTGGAAATCGAGGTTTCAAAACATCGATGTTTTGTTGGTGTTGTCGCATCCTAGGACGCGACACGGCGTGACGACCCGTCGTTACGTATAGTGTGGCGCGATGTAGTATAGTGTTGTGCGGGAGGGGGGGGGCGGCTGAGTATACAGGTAAAGGACTGGTTGACAATAGAGCGACAACACTGAAGGTGATCTCGAAAAGAATAACTAGACGAATCTGTTTTGAAATGAATTTACGATTAAGTTTGTGACAGTCTTGGCTGAATTCCTGACGATCGTATTGGGCCGTTAGCTTCTGCTCATATTCTTCGATAATCAAGGCACTTGAACTTTATTTATTTCCCTGTGCTTCCAGAACCAAATCAGTATCAACGCCATCAAGTACGCACGAACAACATTACACGATATTGTGTGCGATGTTAAAAATAATTTAAACGTTTGAAATGATACGGAGACCTCAAGAATATCGAACACGAGAGAACGTGAAGGGAAATGCCGATTTCTGCAGACCTGTATGTACACAGATTTATAGATTATGATACTGAATTAATAAAATAATAATGCGTCCGTAAAGAACATGTTACTGATTTCCCTTACGGTAAGCAATTACAAATTAACCGCATGATTTTATAGCCAGTTTTTACTGATTTTTTTTTATCGTCAGGGAATAAGTGAACAGAATCTCTACATTGAGCGTTGTAATATATAGTCACTGAATTAAATATATAATTCCACTCGTGAAATTGACAAACACTACACGTGCTTTGGAAATACCCAGATAAATTTACTCGAAGCTTCACGTGGATTCATCGGTAATTTCAAAACCATTAGGTTTGATAAAAACGATGCGGGAGTCCTGGCAGGAAGTACAGCAACAACATGGCTGACGGGCGTGGAAGGGTTAGCGGGGAGGGTAGCCGAATAGGAGACGTCACGTGCGATAAGGCAGAAACCATGTGCTGGAGTGACGCCGGCGAGTCGTAGGCGCCGTCGCGGTCAGAAGTACCACTACTGAAAACGGAAGGGTGGTACCGGTTACGACGGCTCAGTGACAGCACTGTTCTTGAAATTATTGAAGGCGTTGTCATTGTCAACAATATTATTTATTTTAGAAATAGCAGCTTTCGATGGCTTGAAACTGATGATGATGGCTAAGCCATCGAAAGCTGCTATTTCTAAAATAAATAATATTGTTGACAATGACAACGCCTTCAATAATTTCAATTATGTGAATGTCAACTACAACTCACCACTGAATCAATAGCACTGTTCTTGTAAATGCAACTTCGCTGAATGGGCGATCGGAGAGTTCGAATCCCGACGGTGGCGGATTTTCGACACAAGCAACATTGCTAGGTCACCTTCCACCTCTTTCCAAGCCTTCCGTGTTTTTACAATCAATACCAGGTGAATGCCGGCGCAGAATCCTCACAAACGGGCCATGGACTGTGCGTGATAATTGGTCGATGCAGGATGTCACGTTTCAGTAGGGGGAGGAAATCCGCCACCTCCCGGGATTTAACATGCACTACACTGCGGGACTAATGACAAATCCAGTTGATGCGCCCGGAAACACTCAATAATCAATCGGAAGGGTAGGATGTACGGGGAAGATACGTAGTACATGTCTAAAAACGTGTCCATTACCCGTCTCCGACACACACATTTTTGCAGTTTTTTATTTTATTTTATTGGCATTTTTGCGACCATTTTCAGTTTTAGAAAATTTTACATTACATGAAATCGAACGTATATGACTCCCATGTTCGCCGCCAAGGGTTGACACAACAACGGTCTCAGCCTCATTTATCCATTACTTTTGTCGTTCCCTGGCTAAGCGAATATGAGATCTACTTATAATGGGTGTATTGTCGGAAGATTTAATTTTGCCCGGTATTTACCTCGGGATCTTTTCTTTAAAGCGAATTTTAATGCTGGCAATAATTTAGTCCCTCCATTTAACAGTTGTTAAAAGTGCCACGAGCGTGCCATAGTAGGAACACTGCCGATTCTCCAACTTTTGAAAATCCATTTTTGAAAATTTACAGCCCCCAGACCGGATTCATTCCGCGAACTTGGGTTTTGGAAGTCAGTGCGCAAATCCACGAAGTGGGGACCAGCATCAAAAATACCGATTTATTTGAAGATCAAATTTTCTCAGCGAAAGCAACACGGAAAGAAACCTCCTGGAACGGCCACCTCGATTTGTTGGTTGTCATCTTCCTCAACAGTCATTTTTCCACGACAATGTTTTTCCTGTATGTATATTTCTCCGCGTGGAAATATTCTCTTTTAAACGGTTACCTGACTACGACACCAGTGGCCAGACCCATATCGAAAAGTAACCTTTATTTGGCGGTCCCAACTTCTCTAACGATTTTGTATAGTAACACCATAAGCGAGAGATCTCTGCAAATTACTGCTGAATTTCCTAATTCGGGACACGTTGTCCGAGAGCTTCGAAAAATACATCGACAATAGTTTATCAATGCCAGGTATTAGTTTCTGTAAGAATTGGTAATTTTGATGCATGTGAAGTGTCTACAGATAAGCATCGCAGCTTGTAAGTCTAGCTTCCCTGGTGAGTTCGGTTGATGAGTGCAGAAAGTCATCTATTTGTTGATTGAATATTTTGTTTCAGTGAGCGTGAACTGCTAAGGATATTAGTCCCCTAAGTTTCGTCCCGTCCCGTACGTAAGTACAATGGGTGTTATATCGTAGGAGATGGCTTAGGAGGAGGTTCCTCCACCACCAAAACATGAGATTCGGCGCCGACCTATTCGCGAATTTGGGGGTGTTTTTCACCCCAGGCACCTCCCCAGCGGGACTCCGCCTCAGCCAAAACGACCTCTAAGTTCATGAGCGGTCTCCTAACGCGAATGTTAATGTAATACATCTAAGTGTAAGAGGGTATGTATGACAAAGGCCAAAGGACATGATACAAAAGGTCAAATCGCGCGAAGTCCTTAGCCCGTTTGTTACGATACTTCTCCGGCATTCTCCTGGTATTCATCCGAGACACCATGGAAAACTACCGAGTACAGCAGCCGGCAGCAAGGATTCTCCTCCAGAGAGCAGCTGAATTCGAGATAACTACCTAGTGTATATATATATATATATATATATATATATATATATATATATATATATATATATATATATATATACATATACATACATACATACACGAAATTACCAATGCTAGTGGCGGTTGTGGCGGAGTGTGTGGCGGATTTCGTCGTGGCACAGTGTGTAGCGGGCGGTAGTTAGTAGAAGCTCAGCTGGTAGTTATTTGTTGAGTTACAAAGTTACGAATATATGTTCACGAAATTACCAATGCTGGTAGCGGTCGACGTGGCGGAGTGTGTGGCGGGCGTGGATGTATATCGACGCGACGCGTCACAGCGTGGCGTGGCGTGGCGCGGCGTGGTGTGGTGTGGCGTGGTGTGGTGAGCGAGGGGAGAAGAGGCGCGAGACGCCTCACGCAGCTCGGTGGCAGAGCTCTGCGACAGCTGCGCCGGACGACAGCAAAAAAAACTGTATCTTCGTTGACAGACCTACTTACGTTCCCGTCTTGAAATAAGCAACTCGCAAAGGACAGGGCGGTGTCATAAAAACGATCCGAAGAGGGCGCGAAATGGATTTTATTATTTGGAACGTGCTGGGAGACCTAGTAGAATGCCGCCAGAGGACAAAAAGATATTTCAGCGTCGTTAAGCACCCGGCTTGCGATTCATAACCAACGCTTCGTTTGCATTTGCATCAGTGGGCATTTTATTGACAATTACGTTTTGCAAGATGTTGAAATAACTGGAACTTGGACTGAGCGAAGAGTTTTTTTTCCGACAGAGATTCACCACGCCTCACGACCATACGAAATTCAATTTAACATTTTAAATATTCCTTCTATTAGCAATACGTCAATAATAAATCAATGAGACATTGAATCTTTGGCGGGAAGTTGTGAAGAAAACTTTCAGAAGAATTTATTCGTCTGAGTATATATTTTTAATTCACTTTCGACAAAACTCCCTAATAAGAAGCATGGTGTTCTGTTAATTTTTTAGGTTTTCCGAGATTTATGTTGCAGTCGCTTTGGTCATAATTTAGCCTAGCTCTTCAAACATAATACGGTTACACAATTTACAATAAAACGTCAGAACAACTAAAAGTTTCAAATGACAAAAGTAAACACGTTTAAGTTATATTTTATACTTTTAATAGATTATTACAGTATTACGTTAAGTCCACTTCTTTGTCTATTACCTTTAATCGTGTTAGCCTCCTCGATCCATTAGACCTAGAAATCTCATATCTCGGTAGCCTACTTCGGGACTTCCTGTAACGGATTTCGGAAACGGTGAATAAAATCTGGAGCAACTGACAACTGACTCAATTTAAAGTATGACTTGTAATTTAAAATATTGAACTTACATTATTAGGGCGTACGTTCAATTGTGGAGGTATTTTACCCTCTGAGATTAAATAAAATGCTATATTAAAAGTAGCTTACGGAACTTACTTGTCTTTTGTAGGGTAATTGTTGATAGATGCCACTCCTAACATTACCTAACCTTAGTGTCGGTACCTATGGCAAATAGATTTCTTTGGGGATGTTCCTTTTAGCGCGACGTCGACTTGTAACAAGGCACGATTGTACTTTCAAGGGGGTCGGGGCTTATTTGATCCCTTGATGACATGAAATTCTCTTTGTTCTGCCACAATATATAAAACTATGATATCGCTAGAACACATTAATACAATGCTGGGAAATATAAATTCACACACACGCACACACGCACGCGCGCACACACACACACACACACACACACACACACACACACACATATATATATATATATATATATATATATATATATATATATATATATATATATATATATAGAGAGAGAGAGAGAGAGAGAGAGAGAGAGATGTTCAACAACTCTTGATTTTTTTGTCAATGTTGAAGGTGATTTGTAATCCAAGTATAGCAAAGCCATCACCTCTCAATTTCACTTAACGACGGCTCTGTCTGTCCACTGTGCAGAGTACGTGGCGGGCGCGGATTCTCGTATTTCTGTCCGCGCAGCCGATGTTAAGATTAGGTCAGTGAATCGACTCCTCCCCCGACGCAGGAAGTCGTGGGTGTGCCATCGACACGTGCGTACTGTGACGTGAGACGCAAGGGATCACCGCTCCGGGTGTCACGTGACACCTTGCGCCTTGGGGGACGCCATTGAGTGGTTCCTCCGCGTCGTCTTACCTACGATGCGATCGGTTTCGTTGTACGTGACAGTTGTTTTATTTATAAACCTTCACAGTTCGCAATACAATTGAAAACTGCTGATCGGGATACAAGTCTTCAATAAATCCCTCCAGCATCTCACAGGAAGTTGATTGTTCGAAGTTTAATGTTACTTCTGGAGTAACCAATCGATGTGCTGACTACCGAGTGATTCTCATTCAGGTGTGTTTTTTGGAACTTCTCGAATTTAATACGAGTGGCATTTGAGAAACCTTTGATTAACAGCAACTGTTCTCATGTTTCGAAAAACTGTTGTAAAATCGTATTGCACAGTAATAGCATTTACCGAGACGTGAGATTGGCATGAGCCTCCCCACGAGACAGTTTCGTCTTGTGTTTTTCCATCGGTTTATTGTGGCTGTTCAACCTGGCCCCATTGTGATAACAGTTCAAAAAGCATTCTTTGTTGGAAAAGGAGTCAGAAAACATACGAAAGTTGTTGTTTATGTATTGTGACTTGGAAACAGTAACGCCTATACGAAGGTAAAAGATACATTTACTCCCCAGATACAAGTCATTGGAGCATCTCAACACTTGATATTTATTAAAATAGACAAATTCTATTAAAGTGATGTCATTAGTCGGTGATCTGTGTAGAGAGATAAACAATAAAGAATATTTTCATTTTGCGAAATTCGTCTGTACGAATGCTAGAGAATTTCAATTCATTGCAGAAGAAAATCGGTAGTCGTGATAACAAAGTACATCAACTCTTACGGTGACGGAGTCGGAACTGATTGTTAATCAATTATTCTTCAAAACCATATTTTATTTATGAGAAAATTCTCCACGCAATGTCACATTTTAAAAACGTGAGAATTAAATATATTTATCAATATTTTGTCAGTTCCACGAATGAGAGTATCGTTTCTGTTTATTCAAACAAAGGAATGCTCTAAAAATAACTGTGACAAGAATTAATACGGGAGGTAACTTCGAATGTACGAGAACAAACCCCATATATATTTTTCTCCTTGCCATAAAAAATACCGTCGTTTAAGGAATGTAAGAACTCTCGTTGGAAATTCCTTTCGGAAGCAACGCAGAAGAACTTCACTTTGCAGAAGGGATGCGACATCGATGTCCACGTTTTCAAAACATCAATGTTTTAACAAAATCATCGATGTATTTAACATCTATTTTTTGAAGCCGATATTTGTTTAACATCGATGTTTTATGTTCGATATTTTTACGTGGTTGATATTGTTTAAAATGAAAAACGGTCATAAAAGAATTCCATTATATTTTTCAGATATCCATAAATTGAATATTCTTCAGACGAGAGTGACCAAGGGCGAAAAATAAATAAAATCGAGTTTTCATCAATAAAAAAAGCCTACATTACTTTTAAATTATGGAATCACATAATTCAAATTTTATTTGTCCCGATGATTTTTGACTTTGTTTTGCCAGTTAAATTTCGATTAGAAACATTAATAAACGTGACCACATCTACCCTGGTTGAACATCAATGATGACTAATCTGCTTTTGAAAAACATGGATGTTTAATACCATACACAGTTTGGATTCCATGTTTTAATTTTGTCCATCGATGTTTAGAAACATAGAAGTTTTGTTCGCGATGTCGGATCCCTACTTCCCAGTGTTCTTCAACTCGTCGCCAAGCCCAGAGGCTTTCGTCACTTCCGTGATGTGACGATCCCCGTACATTAACGCTTCCGGAATTCAATGCCTCGCTTGTCTCTCCCGATGACAAGTTGGCGCTCCACTGGAATACTGATGGGCGCGCTTCTACTTTGGGGAGTCATGCTCCCGCGATGAGCGTACCTTCACGTCCCGCCCACACTGCACAGCTGACTGCGTGTGCAGCTTGCATCGCTTCCGGTGCCAAAAGGGGTGTCCCACTATTGGGAAGGGGCTATTTTGATGCCGGTAGTTACGAGTTCGTCGAACGTAAAACACATTCTTAATTTTGAATCTGAAAAATTGATTTGCAAAACAATCGTAATAGGTAAATATTGAGAATTCACATTAGTAAAACAAACTGGAATGTTTCAGTGGAAGAAACCTTGACTTATGCTGTTTCATTCTGCGGATTATTCAGTGATTGCAATTGTCACTTGATATGTTTACAAAATCTTAAAAGAAAATGCAATGACAAAACTTTTTGTAATGCATTAATCATGCTATATTATGCTTGAAATTCAAAGGAAAATAATTGTGCTGCAACAGCATACACTTTCTCGCATTATTTGTAAATTTCTCACTTTTCGAAAATTCAGAGTGCAATGGAAATTGGACTAGCCCCATTTTATAAGTGTACGTTGCTCTATTCTAGAAAAATTGGATTCGTTTGAGAAAAAATATATCTTTATTTCAATCAACGTTACCCGATAACTACTCAAATTTTCAAAAAATTGTTCATGACCTTATTTAAAGATGCCGTTAAAACTCAGAATTAATGAAGAAAAATCTCTATCTTCAGTATTGTATTTGAAGGAAAACGTAAAAACCATAAAGTTAAGCAATTTTCGAAAAATAAGAGTTCAATGAAAATATGCCACTTTTAGGCCATTTTAAGCGTTCTTTGTTCTATATGAGAAAAAATTAATCCAAAAATTTGTAGCCATTATCGAGAAAATTTTGGAAATATTTTTAAGGTTTCAGGTAAAGTAGCCCCAAAATCAAAATATCTGTTTCAATTTTGCAGGGCCCTGATTTCGGTCCGATTGATCGGTGAATATCAATTTTGGACAAAATCGTCCGAAGAATTTAGGTGCTAGTGTTGATCACAGACAGACGGAAAGAGAGACATTTTATCGTAAACCAATTTTCGGTATCAAAGATCAACCAAACGTGGTTTTCGACTACACAAGTTAAGTAATTTACTGCATATGTGAATTAGATTTATCCACTTTTTAAATAAGGGACATACAAAACAAGTTTGCGTTCGAAAATTCGTCATTTTTCGCTGCTGCATTAGAATACTTTTCTTTAGTACGTAAATTCGTAGAATGTAAGAAAGTAAAAATAATTGTTCGTTTGTGAAAATGAACACTTGGAGTAAGGATGAAATACTTCAAGAGCGGAAAGGGGATCCAGTTGAGTCAGAGAGTTGACGAGACGTAGAAGTGATAACATTAAACGGATGAGAGGAGAGGGAGAGAGAGAGAAGAGGGAATGTTCGTATGATAAGGAATGCGGGAGGGGGAGCCTAAGTAGGTAGATGCGCATACCGATGATTAAATAGCAAGAATGTGAGCGGATGGTGAGAAGAAGGGTTAGCGGTACAGCAATGAACAAGTAGATGCGAATGCGCAAACAGGTGTGACCCAAACCCACAAGTGAGTGTGAAAGTAAACGAGTGAGCAAGTGGGTGGACTGGTGAACGGGCTGGCACGCGGCACAGTGGTCGAAAACGGGCTGGAATAGCGGGACGGCGGCAAGTAGGTGAATGAGCAAGAACACAAGTATGCGAAGAAGGTAGGTAACTGGTCTCTCAGCTAAAAGGTGGGCCAGATGAGTGAGTGAGTAGAGGACAGTGAACAAAAGGCACTCAGGGCATGATAGGATGGGTAGATGTGTGAACACGTGTAGACAAGTCGCTGGTATTAACTAGAAAAGTTGATAAAGAGAAAGATTGGCGGATGAATCACTGTGATGATTATGTGGCAAGCCAGTGAAGTTACGAGAGCAAACGAGCACACGGTCAAGTACAGAGTGATTGCGTTAGCAACAGTACGGATGCGTGGACAAAAAGAAAATGGAGGTGTTGGACGAGGATAGATTCAACAGGCGAAACGTAGTCAAATAGGTGATCGGGTTATCAAGTCGTACAAGAGAAAATGTGGGAGATGAAAAAGAAGAGCCGGCGGGCAGAGGACAAGTAATTCGGAAAGCGATCGTGTGAGTTAGCAGGCAGGCGGGCGAAGGCATACGGGCGAGGAGGCGGGTAACCAGGCGGGAATGCGAGCACGTGGGCAGGTGGGCGAGCGGGCGGGTGGATGGCCTGGCAGGCAGGCGGTCGCGCGGGTGGGCGAGTGGGCGGGTGAGCGGGGCGGGCGGGCGAGCGGGGCGGCGTCGCAGCGCGCGCAGATGCTGTGGAAGAACGAGCAGAGCAGCGCGGCGCGCAGACAGGGCTCGTCCCGTGGCGGCGGCGGCGGCGGTCGGGAGGCGCCTGTAAGGTAGCCACCCGACGAACGCCCGCCCGCCCGCCAACGAACCAGCGAGCCAGCCAGCCAGCCAGCCAGCCAGTCAGCCAGCCAGCCAGCCAGCCAGTCAGTCAGTCAGTCAGCCGGTCAGCCAGTCAGACAGGCAGCCAGTCAGTCAGTCAGCCGGTCAGCCAGTCAGACAGGCAGCCAGTCAGTCAGTCAACCAGGCAGCCAGTCAGTCCACCAGCAAGTCAGACAGCCAGACGGTCGGTCGGTCGGTCAGTGTGCCAGCCAACCAACCAACCAACCAGCCAGTCAGTCAACCAACCAACCAGCCAGTCAGTCAGTCAGTCAGTCAGCCAGCCAGTCAGCCAGTCAGCCAGTCAGCCAGTCAGCCAGTCAGCCAGTCAGCCAGTCAGCCAGTCAGCCAGTCAGCCAGTCAGCCAGTCAGCCAGTCAGCCAGTCAGCCAGTCAGCCAGCCAGCCAGCCAGCCGGCCGGCCGGCCAGCTAGCCTACCAGCCGGCGAGCAGTCGCCGCCGCCGCCGTCTTCGTCGTCGTCGCCGTCCGCGGCATGAGTCGCCGCACGGACGCCACGCGTGCGTGACAGCGCGTGAGCCGGCGAGTCGCTGCGGCAGGGTTGCGCCGCACCCAACGCGGCGTTCGCGGGGCGTTTTTTCGGAATTGGAAATCAACTGGAGGACTCGAGCGCGAAGAAGCGTAAACCTCTTGGTCTACGTTGCAGAGATATCGATGTTTGTTTCTTCAGGATTTTAATTATGTTTAAAGCCCTTGAAAAAAAAACTAGTCTCAGCGAAAGGGCCCAATCTAGAGTTTTTGTAGTACCACATCAATATCTTTATATTATTTAAGGGACCTTGGGGTAAACGTAGGAATAAGCTACGTTCCGTTTGCTGGAATTATCCCTTTTGTCCGTGAATATTTTCTCATTATCACTCAGAATGCATATCGTCCATATCTGACACAAAATACAAGAAAATGTAAACTGACGTACGGATTATCTATAACATAACGTCTAGGAAGCTCGTTTTTAAACCCAGGGCCCTAATGCTTGAATTCTGTTATCTGAGGATATTAAAATGGAAAATTCCACTGCTTTCAGACTGTCATTAACATTTATATTCTTTAGAATTTTCTTTCCAGATTTATTTTATTATTTATCATATGTATATGGCTGTTTAAAATAAATTTGATAAAAAATCAACAACAAAAATGAAAGTTTCCTCTTCATCATACTTTGTTAATACTGATGAGTAATTATTATTTTCTATTACTACTACTACTACTACTACTACTACTACTACTACTATTATTATTAGTTCAAACAAGTGATTTTTCGAATCATTGAAACTATTCTGAAAATGCAATGCCATCGAAATGAGTTTGCGATTACGATTTCCAAGCCTCTGCCCATGTTGCACCGTTTCCCGAACTATCAAAATCATGATATCCAGCGGCAGAAGCGGTTTACTCATAGGAGTTAATGAGATGGTGATGATTTGCGACTGTCGAGAAATGGGAAGACACCAGCACCATTCTTCAGAGACATCTCACAATTTTTTCAAATATGTTACGTTTTGTTCAGCATTTTCATTCTCAAGGAAAGCATCGAATTCACTTGCTAAAACTGACATTTTTGACGGATATTTGGTGCCTCTGTGTACTGTAGTACAACATTTTATCTGTATTTTCAACCATCATGTATTTTAACATTGAAACAAACAGTGAGACTAATCAATTAAATCATGGACTATTTGAATGCCAAGGTAGGACGGTAACACATTAAGTGATCGTGCAGACACACGACCTTGGATTCACTTACCTTCCATGTCTTTTCCGATCAAGTCCACGACAGTAATGGAGCCATTTCTATGTTAGCATTAACTCACTCAAAAAATGCAAAACTATCCTGACATTTCTGGGATTTTCCCATTTTCTTAACATGTGTATTCGGAAACTTAAAATCGCCTTCAATTCACGAGCTTATTTCCAAGGCGATATATCACCATTGCAATTTTCTTTCTAGTTTTACGTATCAGCATATCTTTTTTAAGACGTTTCTCCATCGTGCTACGAAATAGTGTTAAAACATTGCATATCTCTTATGTCAAGCAATTTGAAACGTATCCGAAAACTGTTAATTCGTATTTTGAACAATAAACGGATAATGTAAATACTTTTCTTTCTTGAAAAATATGTTCCATGCAAATACGTCACATTGAAAACAGGCTCTTCAATTCGTCCACGTCTCTTAGCTAAAAGCAACCGAAGCGTTCAACTTTGATCTCGGTGGAAACATGCATTGGCGGCGGGCGACGCCCATGCACTGGGGCGCGTCGCAGCGTCAGCGGACGGCGGCATTCGAGCCGGTGGCGCGTGCAAAGGCGGCTGCCGAGACACGCTTGACGCGCGCCGGCGATGGCGGCGAAGGCGGCGGCGGCGGCGGCGGCAGCGGCGGGGGCGCCACGAGAAACGACGGTGGCGATGCTGAGACGGCGGCGGAGCCGGGGCACAAAGGCTGCTGCGGAGACGTGGACCGTGCAACGCGCGGCACTGGCGCTAAAGACGGCGAGCCCCGTCGGCTGAGCATTGAGCTGAGACACAGCATTGCCGCTGGGCAGTGACTCTGACCGGGAAATCCTAGGGTTCGAGTCCCGACGGTGGCAAGATTTTCGACTTCAGCTACGCTCCCCGGATGGAACGCGATCTTCCTGTCCCATCCTCTCTCCTTAAACTTACATGCACTACACTACCACATGTCGTGAGACCAATCGGGAGCTTAGAGCTTGTCCGAGCTGGGACGATGTCCTGCTAGGGGGATATACCTGGAGGAGGAAATCCCCCCCAAAACCGTTTAGGTCGGCGCCGGTCCTCACCACCCACCGGGCGAAGGGCACCGTCCCCTCCCGCATGAAAAACCTTTACCGCACAAGCGCGACTACTGATCAGATCATAGCAGTTGACGCGCCCGGAAACATCACTCAATCAACGGCGAGCTGCGTTGCCGGAGTAGGCTGAGTTGTTGAGACGGTGTTACGCGGTGAACTACGGGTGCCGGTGGACGGCGGGCGACGATGGACAATTCTCATGTGTTTTCTCGTGGTACCTTTAATGCAATGTTGTTTTCTCTCTGGTGCCCGGTATTATACTCGTTGGAGGTAGAAATCATACTCCCGATAGTAAAATTACGGCCGGCGAGGGCGGCACAAACGACGGACTGCGTTGGGAAGTTAAGTAGAAAGCGAGCACAGACGGCTGCAAAACATTCAAGGTTGCAAAGGTGATGGCGGTGCCCGAGTCGGTAGCAGGGGCTTATGGTTTCAAAAGGAGCGGTGCAGCGCAGGGTCTGAGGGGAGGGGCGTGGCCGGGTAGAGGCGTTGCCGGCGGCCGGAAGTTGTGTCTGGAGCGCTCCCCCTTCGACCGGCGGACATAGGTCGGTTTCAGGCGTGGTCTGGAGGAGAATTCTGTCGGATGGAAGCTCTGATCGATAGTTGTCAGCGGTTTCTCGTAACAAAAACAGGCGAATACCGGAGCGGAATCTTAAAAAACCAGACATGGGCCACGCGCGATCGTTGCTTCCCTCACGTTTGTACCTCGGCTCACACGCATACTTACACTTCCATGCACTATCACACCTATTGGGAGAACAGTCAAAGAGTTTAGAGCTTGTCCCGGCTGGGGAGGTTCCTCGTTGGGAGAAATCTAGAGGAGCCCGCAAGCCGACGTTGTGGACGGTGCCAGATCTCACGTTCTAGCTGAGGAAGAACACTACCACCTTGAGAGATATAATATGCACTACACTTACGAAAGTAATTAGTACGGTACAGATGACGCGCCCGGAAACACGATATAATCAAACATTCTTAGCCTACCAGCTACAATCAGGAATAGATTAAGAAAGACACCTAATTGCTTAATTCATTCCTGATTGTAGCTGATAGGCGATGAATGATTAATTATATCGTGTTTATGGGTGCATAGCGGAGTCGTAGATGGGTGCCTCCGAGCTGTAGTGGTAGATGGGAGCGTCCGAACCCACTTGACTACGAAGAAAGTCAGGTAAAGTATTTGAATTGAGCAATTCTCCTCCGTAGATCGGAATGAAGCGTTTCGTTTTTCCTTCACAAGTATTCACGAATTGGTCCGGATAATTTAGGGTGGTCCCTGCCCAGAACCAATGAACATCAGCGATTGTACGAAAGCCCTAACCCTTCGAGAAACGACCGCAAGTAACGCGTGTGATGAACAGGGGATGGCATATGAGAGACCTCGTGGAAGTGCGAGTTCTCACTTCTGCCGTCACGAGCGTCGCCGTCGAGCGAGTACATTCGTGCAGCTTTGTGAACGCACGAACACAGTAACGCACGGATGTTACCGTTCCTACCCTTTACGGGCAACTGCGGTCTATCCATATAAATGAGACAAGAAAAGGAGCTTCACAACGCGTTTAACCTACCGGCGGCGCGCGCCTTGCGTGTGCATAAATACAAAGTTTATGTTTGAAATCTTATTGCACAGTTTCAATTTCCTAACTTCAGCGCGGACGTAGGTCACTTTTACGCGACGCCGTCGGCTCCGCCTCCGCACCGTCTTCATTCCAACCCTTCCCGCCCTGCTCCGTACGCGGTTCCCTCTTCCGCTTCCTCCCCGCTTCCGCCCGGCCGCCCTCTTTCCGCCGGGCCGATTGATTGATTAATTAGTGATTCCTGGCGCGTCAACTACGAAGGCAATTATTCCCGTACGTACAGCGAATGTTTCTATCGCGGAAGGGGGCGGCGGTCTTCCCCCGCTGGATGGAGAAATCCGGCACCGACTTAAGTCCGCTTGTGGGGATTTTCCCCAACCAGATACCTCCCATCAGCGTAGAACCGCCCCAGCCGAGACAAGCTCTAAGGACCCGACTAGTCTCCCGTCATATGTAGTAGTGTAGTGCATGTAAGTAAGTGTAAGGAGAGAGAATATGACAAGGAAGACTAAAAGATCGCGCGCGGTCCGTGGACCGTTTGTTAGGGTACTGTTCCGGCATTCGCCTGGTGTTGATCGGAGAAAGCCCGTAAAACTACTGATGAAAGCAGCCGGCTGATAAAATTCTCCGCTAGTCAGCGGCTGAATTCGACATAGCTGACAAGCTAGTGTCGAATATCTAGCTACCGTCGGGACTGGAACCCTAGAACTTCCCGGCCAGAGGCGCTGCAGCGACGCGCCGAACTCCCCCTGTCGTCCGACTGGTCCTCACGCGTGCTCTCCCTGTCGCCTGCCGCGTCCCATGGCGCCGCCTCTACGCGCCGGCCGGCCGCTTCTCAGAAGTACGCCACGCTTCGCTAATTTAATTTTTAACGGCTTTCTCCTTAAAGGCAATAAAGTGGACGGCCCCGGGATATTTCCGACTGCCAATGCCGCAAGGGGGAGACTCGAAACGACCTATGCATTTTTTGTTCTGTTTATGAACGCCAGTTGGTCGGCTCCGCTCATGTCTATTCGGAACGCTCCCCTTGTTGCAGCGTGTGGCGAAAGCGACCAAGGCGTCGGGGCGCCGCTGAGACGTTGCGACGCTATTGCCCTCGCCGGTAACAGAGGCGGTGGAGAAAACAATGTTGGACATAAGACTGGTCCCGCAAGAGATCCTTCTAGAGTGCATTACTGATACAATTGTCCAGGAGCCAAAACATTAAAGAATCTCGAAGATAACACAAAATCTTCCAGGTTAATTTCTGATTCTTTCAGTGCCATTTTCCAATAGGCATATTAGCGCACAAGCATCGGGAGTTGATATTCTTCATATTTTACACATATCAACAGACTGATTATTAGTGCACGGGATTCATGATAGATTATTTTCGTCTATTACATGGTGAAATCATCCCTGCCTTATGTGATATTCAAAACCATAATCGTTTCGCAGAGATGTTGCCGCTGCAACCAAACCAGTTACCATTTAAAAGGAACACCTTCAAGCTTTACTACACCGCACGTGAAGTTAACAACATACCGCAACTCAATGATATTGGGGCATCAATTTTTTCACTGCAGTGCCTCTGACCGGAAGGTCCTAGGGTTCGAGTCCCCACTGCGGCAGGATTTTTCACACGAGTTAGGTCAGACATCCCGGCTGGGGCTTTTCCCCGCCGGAGAGAGATATGTGGAGTAGGAAAACGGCAAGCCTACGTGTAGGTCGGCACCGGATCTCAACGTCCAGCGGGGGTAGAACACCGCCACTTCCAGTGACAAAAACATGCCATACACACATACGGAACTAATGACACGTCTGGAAACAGGAAATAATCAATCAACCAAACGGATAGTTGAAAAGAGTGTCGAGAGTAGGGGCGTATTCAGCCGATCAGTTTGGAGGGGGCCATCTAGTTTTTGAATAGTTACAAAAGTCTAACATGAATAAATATTTAAATCAATGTTGCCAAATAAAAGAAGGAAACAAATTAAATAAACAGAGGTTGTCTGGTATCAAGCTTCTATTTCGCTTAAGATCTTTTCGATCGCGTAGCGATCATCGTCAGAGCTGAAAATACATTAAGAGATAGTGAATACATTCTACAGATTAATATATAAAAAAGAAGTGTGCAGTTGCGTAAGCAAACTGGATCGGTCGTACCTTGGGCTGCTGGGCGGAAAAGGGCGAGGGCGCGAATTTTTGAAACAGTGGAGCGCTTAAGTAGGCAGGGCGGCGGTCGGGCCCAAGCATCTCAACCGCTGCCAGAAAAGCCATCTAGCCCGCGCCTGAACAATGATTCGCTCGCCGTGTGACAGTGTGTGTTTCTTTAACCTTTTCTATGTCTTTTACGACGCTCTTCAGACCCTGTGACAGATATAAAACTAAATAGGAAATAAAGAAAACATACCAAAAAATACTCTTCGGACAAATCGACTTCAACAAATCGAACACCAAATATATATTTATTTATTTATAGTAAAAATCACAAAAAAATACTGTATGTGACCTCCGAGGCGAATACAGTAAGTGAACGTTTTAGCACGGAAATTTCTACCATATCTATTTTACAGGACGTGCTTGAATTATTGCCTAAATCCATTCTAGTCTGGAGTAGAAACAAAAAGCTGCCGGTCCGCGAAGTTTCGGCTACTCGCCACAGAATTTCATCTGCCCCATTGCAGGCGAGAGCAATATGAAGGTGAAGTGTGAGCAATACGAAATAAAACTCGTCTAACACCAATTGCTACTAATTATCGCGACGTCCTACTATATCATGAGGTTCGAAACTCCATTTCGGGACGTTCACTCTCCAATAATGATATTAGATTCGCAAATATTTGTTGCAGCTCCAAAATCTAGTAGCATGCAATGTTTGAAACATTACATTTTGTAAAGAAATCTTTAGAGGCCAATGTACGACTCCTCAAATACTGTAAAACCTCATCTGACCTGGATCTTAATCCTAGTGGACGACTGCGAGATCAAATTTCATCCCGTACGGAAAGAGGTAATTTCTTGAATTAACATATACTTTACAAAACGGCAAAATTACAACTGGAAAATAAAAGATAATGAAATCACAACAAAGCACGCAGATAACGTTTTGTGTATTCTCAAATAACTGACTAAGACGTTTCTCCGCTGATATGTGATCTCTATGTCGGTTGTATATCATTCTTGAAGCGTCGATTCGAAGAGGCAACTGTAAGAGGCCTTGTAAATACAAATAAACTAATTGAAGATCAGTGCTTCAAAGTTTCTAATCGATAAATACCTCTTCAGAGCACACCGAAAGCTCTTGCAGATATAATGAAAATAATGAAACGCAGTTGAACTGCAACAGAGTTTTGTAAATAACATTAGGATCAACGACTGATTCCTCGCTCGGGGGAGGGGCGTCCAGTTTCTTTCAATCCACAGAGTAAGTGTTGGTTTTCCTTGTTTCGCTTCTGAGTGAATAACTGCATGACAGATGCAGTTTCTTCTTGTTTTTGACACTAAAAAAGACGAAGTCCGCGGGCGGGGCGCCGGGCAGCGAACCAAGCGCCTCCTACGCCGGGTGCCGGGCGTCGGCTGCGCGTCGCGGTCGCGCTCCACTTGTTTTGGTTTTAGAAACCAGACGAGCGGTTTTTTGAGATCGCGCCAGACGAGCTGGACAGAGACGGAGAAACAGAGGGAAGATTTTGTCGAGATCTATTTGCGTCTGCCCAAGCTTGTCGCTGCCCGCGGCTAAATATATTTGCCCGCCCGCCGCCGCCGCCAGACTGAACCAAAGTGTATTTGGGACGCCTCCCGAGTTATTCACCCTGACCGAGAATTAACAATACCCGCCGACTGTCTGGATTCCCCGTGAAATGGAGGCCGGGCGGGGCGTCGGCGTCGGCGGCGGGCGGCGGGCGGCGGGCGGCGGGCGGCGGGCGGCGGGCGGCGGGCGGCGGGCGGCGGGCGGCGGGCGGCGGGCGGCGGGCGGCGAGCGGCGGGCGGCGGGCGGCGGGCGGCGGGCGGCGGGCGGCGGGCGGCGGGCGGCGGGCGGCGGGCGGCGGGCGGCGGGCGGCGGGCGGCGGGCGGCGGGCGGCGGGCGGCGGGCGGTGGCAGTGGGCGGCGGCGGCGGGAGGTGGAGGTGGAGGCGGCGGCGGCGGCGGCGGACAGCGGCGGCGGCGGCGGCCGGCGGCGCCGCAGCTTGCCGCGTTGCGTTTCGTCGCGACGCGTCGCGTCCCGTCGCTGATGTGGCGAGACGCCCGCAGCCAGACAGTGGTCATATGGACGAAAATCCTTGCAAGAATCGCGAATATTGGAATTTAGAATGAAGGCTCGCGACTTAGGGAAGCATTTACATAATATGGAAAAGGGTTTGATCTACTCCTTAGCTACTTTAGTTGTTATGAAGTAGGACTTCAGTGTGTTCAATTGACAATCGTAACGAAGGTTTCTGTTACAGGATAATTCTCGATGCTGTAGAAATCATGCTAAAATTTACAGAATATGAGTGTTTTTTTATGTGATTGGATCAAGTTTGTAAAGCCGTTCGAAATATTCAGATCCAAAGGAAGTAATGCCTTAATAATACATATAAACTTTTAAAAGAACAATGGCTAAAATTGAGAGAATTTAATTGAAAAGTATGGCCACGCAAACACTAATGTTGCTTAAAAATTGCATACAAATATATGAAATCATTTTAAACGTTGATATTGAGAAATAGATTGCTTTCAGGATCTTTAGGTTGAATAATGAAGGTATAGGAGACGTTCCAGAAAAGGTTGATTTTAATCAATTCCTAAAAATTCTATGATATTAATTAAAATTGCCGTATTTACTCGCGCTCACTTCTGTACTCGAGCAAACAATTAAAAGAAAAAAGTTTGGAGCCGTTTTTGAGAAAAATTCAAAATATGTAGGATGGACTTCACAGAAAACACACCTTAAAGATTAAAAAAATGTCCACTGAAATTTGCAGGGCCTGATAATGAGTCATGACGATCGGATAATATCTATTTTTTAATTAAACGTAGTTTAAGTGATATTTTTGTTTGTAGGATTCAAGAAGTGCATCACTTCATTACTTGTTAAAACCTCTGTACCCTATTATCAAAATATTTAATTACTTAAGTACCCCGGGAAATAGTACCTTTTAAGGTGAAGGAAAAATCTTTCTTAGGCGAAACAAACCTAAAACATAATTCATGATGAATGCTATAACATCCTCCTTTGCACGAGGGTTCAAAATAATATTATGCAATGTCATGTAAAAGAAATCACAATAACGCATCCTGAGAATGACAAGGTTCTATCTGACATTTTTTGTGAATATAATATTTTGATATGATCACAATTGTGAGATCAACAACATATTAAAACAGTTTTAAAATCAGAGTTGGAAGAAAGTTTCTATTAACAACTATTATGTGTCGCGTCAATATTGCGAAACATATTTTTAGTGCTCGTGAGTTCAGATTTTCAACCAGATCACAATAATTTCCATTCACATTTAATTGTTTTAGCGTATTACCACACGTTTCCCTTCCCCGAAGGTGACCAATTCATTTCAGCAGATGCATTGTACGGAATAATATAAATTCAAGGCTTCAATTCGAAGCGTATTTACACCGTAGTAAAATTCATAGTGAATTTGTCGCTGGGGAAAATTATGACCTTTCACTTGGTGTTCTCCTGAAATGTAATATCAACTCATTCTTGACATTCCTCCTGTTCTTTTTGACACATTTTCTTGCTATTTCTGACATTGTGCGCCGTCGCCTGAGCGTCGCGCGTCTCTGCCTATTTGTGCCCGAGGTGGCGCCGCCGCCGTGCGTCCCCGAGCGTCGCCGTGCGTCGCCATGTGTCGCCGTACGTCTCAGATGGACTTCTTGCACAGACGCGCGACTGCGTACGAGTCGAGGAATTCACGATATTACCTTTTAGTAACCTTCAACCACCAAAGCCGCATGCATTTTGATTGAGGAAATATATAATACACGTGGTCTCAGAATAAATGTCACAAATTTCTAGGGAATATAGGGGGTAGAAGATGATAACGTTTAGTAATGAAGATGTGAGTATAATGATGTCATACATGTGATATTTGCCCCTTGTTGCATAATCAAGTACGTGTTGGGAATCATAGTGCACTTGTGATCGGCAGGTACCCGAAATCTCTTTGACTGCGTCAGAACGTGTGCCAGCCAATCACAGATGCACAATGAGTTGCCTACCAATAAGGGGCAAATGTTACATGTGTAGCTTATTAAGTTATGTGAGAATTCCCATCACACGTTCACTGTTAAAAAGTGATACTCTTCGGACCTCATTCGTGTCCTACAACTATGTGTTATTTACTCTGGGTCATTCAGTGCATTAAATAAGTATTACATTTACTTACAAGTATTTTTTCAAGAAAACCAAATTCCAGTACTTCATGAACAGAACCACAGCGGGGAGGAGTTTTACTTGTGAATATGCTTCAACTCACGGGGTGAATATAATGAACTGAATTAATTGGACATTGCTTCTATTATAATATTTAAAATAATTAGTTTGACTAATATTGATTAGTCAAGAAAAATTGAACATCAACCCATTAAAATCTCTACATTAAAATAGTCTTCGTTTCAGCCATGTGATTGTGATCTTTTCAAGTCTCTAAAATAAGGTAGAAAAAATTACATAGTATGTTGTATTGCATAGTGATTTGCACATTCTATTAGTGTTTAGTCTTTATTTGTTGAGGTAAGTCCTTTCATACGTGTTGACTCAATACAATGGATGTATTGTATTTTAATTTTTATAAGAAATGAACTACAGTGACATAAGATAATGTTCTGATGGTTCATCCTTTTAATATTCCATTTCATATAATGGTTTTGGTTTTATTATGTACTCTTTTCATTTTTCAGAGACCGAAACATGGTCAATCTTAATGTAAAGGTTTTGTAATGTAAGTTGATAATATTTAATCGTTTACCTGTTAATAAATATTAGTTGAAGTGATTCTTTTAATGACCGGAAAGCTTACTTCAAAATTGGAACAAATATTTCCAATTGATGATACGTCATTGAAGCTGGTATCAACTATTGGCACTAAATACCAAGACAGTTGTAACTGTAACGAATTGATAAACCTTAAAATCACTCAAAAATTAAATTATATGAATAGATCCCTGGTAGTTGAATGTCATGCGGAAAGTTAATACGAATATTTTTTTCTCTGTAGCTTCCGACATGCTTATTGGGATTCAATTTAAGATAAAGGGGATTTTTCCTCAATTTCAATCGTCCAAACGTTTTCCACTACGGCGGATCTACCGTTCAATGATATTGAAACGACGTTCAAAACAGTGAAGTAAATATCTTTAGATTTATTTTGGAACAGCCTTCAGAAAATGTGTTAAGAACACCGAATACGCTAAGTGCCTACGTGTTTGAAGATGGACGAGGAAGAAACCAGTTGAATCCAGATTTCAAAAGTGAGATTTGAACACATTCTCACGTTACAAACTAGTAAGCCGAGATGTCTCGTTGCGGCGTCATATTCGGGTCTGTTTTTTACATATATTTATTTCCTCCATTCGCAATGTGTTCCCTCAATTTCCGAATGGCGAGGAAATGTGTACGTGTTGATACGCCTGATAAACACTCAAGCTGTGTCAGAATGTATTGGAAATCCCAAGTCAAACTTGAATGTAACTGTCATGTATCACTATCCAGTTTCTACGCTTCAGAGCTAAAAAACTGTCAACATGATTTTAGGTTACTCAGGCTGTCTGAGAATATTCATATATATCAATGTTAACTCAGCAGGTGTCAATGCGAATATCAGAGATTTTGTTTCGCAGAATGCCACTTACCTTAGATATGTTCAGGACATCATCTCTCGAGTGCACGCCTGAAAGAAAGGAAAAAATTATAAACAAAAATATAAAAGCCTACTTTGATATAAAATATGTCTCTAGAACAAAAAGTAATTTAAGTAATTTTCAAGTACACATTTTGAGGTAATGTGAATAAAACGATTTAAGAGAGTTAAATAAAAAGAGAACAACCTGGGCTACCGAGAGTCGTATATTGAACTATACGAATATCAGAGTGGATGGGAAAAGGCAACTAACGGATGGAAGGAAGGAACCAAAGGTTATAGTATCACAAAACAGATTTTCAGAGTAATCGTCTTAAAAAATGAAATACCTTCAATCGAAACAACGAAAGCACAGAATATTAGTTGTCGAATTTTTAACTCGGGCCTTGATTAGATTTATTTTTCATCACCAAATAGTATAAACAGTATGTTACGAATGGGGAGAAAATTATCACTTTTTGCCGATGAATATACAGTCCGAAATTGCATATAACGCCCTTTCATGCCTGTGTGATGTAACATTTGCCCCTGATTGTTAGGCAACCCAGTATGCGCAGATGCTTGGCAGGTACATGAAGCCTCCTTGACGATAGAAAGTGGCCTGCCGAACATTTATGCATAAGGAATTCCTTACGAATCAGGGGGAAATGTTGCATGTGTAAATCCGTTACAAGAAATTCCCCACTATATCTTCACTGCCAAAATGATCACATTCGATCACACTCCATACCTTAGCAGCTTATAACATTTATTCCGTGACAGTCTAAATAAATCTGTACACGTTCTATTGAGCTCCTCAATCCCTTCCGCACTCCTTTTCTATACTAGTTGAACGATAGCAACATATTAAAACTAGAAATTTTCGCTCCCGAGTTATAGAAAATTTATTTGCAACAGCACACGAACTATATATTTGATTTTATTGTATTGCTAACAAAATTACAACCCACATTTTCGGCGCTACTCCCGCCAAAGGAGAGCTCACCACAATGTGCGCAAAGTGAAGCTATATTTTTGTCCAAAAGCAAAGCAAGAGACCATCTCATCCTTTGCTCAATAGATCTGGGAAAATGGATGATCGAAGTTGGGGTCATTGACCAAATATCTCATTCACAAAATACACGCAACGAGTTGCATGAAGGGAGACGGAGTTTGAAAGAATTCTGAATGCATAAAACAATTAACTTAATTTAGTCTTTCATTAATTCATATATACTCCATTTGAGGATTGATTGTATTGAGAGACCCTGAAAGTTTGCTACCTTAACATCAGCTATTTGTATATTGTTAATTTTCAGCGGCATAAGTAATTGCATGGTTTGAAATTAAAACTGCATTGAAATGGGTTTTCTTTTTTACCATTGATTTGTTATTACTAAACCAATTTAAAGCATCTGAAACTGCACTACTTATTTCTCTTTTTGGCAAAGAATATTTCGGTCATCAGCAAACACAACTGTTTATCGGTTTCTAATACACGAGGGCACCTATAAACGAAAGAGATCCGGGTTTGAATTTGAACCCTGTGAGATCTCATACTCAAATGAAGTGAAAAGATAAGTAAATAATGTTCTTTCACGCCAGTTCTATATTTCTACTCTTTAAGATCGTTGTTAAAGGTAGCTTAGGTGCCTTAGTATGAAGGTATTCATACTAAGGCAATACAATCTTCGTAACGCATGGAGATGCTTCTTTTTATCCTACTTTTTGCATTAGGTATGTTTTTTTATTTCCATCCTTTTATACCATACTGCTTCTACATTTTTTTCTTTGCCTCAATCCCATTCTCTTATAAATCGCAGAAGTATTATTTACAGAACATATTTCAATTCTCACTGAATGTACCATGAAATCTCTATTAAACATGCATAACGACGGTGTAAGAGAGAACTAAGCTACAGATTACGTTCACACATTTCGCGAAGTCTAAAATCTCTTTACGCATATGTTCGAGTCTAGCTAATAATGACCCCATAGAGAACAAAACAAGAAAGTCACACAATGGACATCACTGTTACATTACATTACTGAGACATAGTCACAAAGAGCTCAATTTAGCTAAACCTCAATTCTGATATCGTAGAGTTTCCATATTCGGGAAAGCAAGGCTTTCTAGTTATTATTGAAACACATTATAACCACATATAAACATATGAAACCAATATCTGAATGTGGTCTGAAAGGTAATATTTTTGCTAGCGATATTTTCAGATTTGTTGTAGTGAATTGCGAAGGCAACGAGAATCGATAGGAGTATTTTTAAAATGCCTTGGAATTTTATTTCAAGACAGCATTAATTAACTCCTATTAATATGTGCTGTAGTAGCCTACTGATGATTGTGACGTGCCACCAATTCCTAAATATAGATAAATGATTTCCTATAAATCTGCCGAAGGAAAAATTTAAAAAAATTAACACATTTAGAATACTTTTAAAAATTAATTGTAATTTTCAAATGTATATATCAGAACCAATATGCTTACTGGTGTGTGTGTGTCCAATAAGATCTAATATGATATGCACAAGAATATTTGGCAATGGTTTTTTAAATATACGTATCGGAACCAATATGCTTACTCGTGTGCGTATCCAACTAACAACATCGTATAGTGAGATATACTCAAAAAGATTTTACAAGGCTGAATGTCTGTAAAAGTTCGTTAAGTTTATAATTCTTAGCAGGTCACATTACTCTTACTACAATAGTACAGAAACTAACTCAAAGACCAAGATCACTACATATTGTTAACAGAAAATCTAAATAAATTAAGTCGTATCACGAAGACATCTGCATGCCTTGAATCTAGTAGTTGTGAATAAAGGGCACCGTCTGGATGAAACATAAAGAAGTAATATGTCAATGCTCTCGTACAAGAAGAGAAGATTCTGATGAAATAATTGAAATAATAGCATATTAGATCTTTACTAAAGGCATTTTATCAAGGTTGAAGTAATGAATAGTGAACTTACTAGTAAAATCCATGAAATGACTGCATGAACAACCGCAGTAACTTAGTAGATTTGTCATTTTCTCTCTGTCCTGTTTTTTCAATGCACAATGTAAGACAGACAGATTTAATTCACAACAATACAGCAATAACGTAATGATGCCCGAATCCGCTGGACCCAAAGCATTGCATGATATGGCAGCACTCACATTCTGCTTGAAAATGGACAAGGATATTCGACCTACAACAAGCATAGTAGAAGTCACTTTGACATCACTTGGGTTTCCATTTAACGAAGAAAACTATCTGCGACAGGGTATGGCTTGCGCATTTACCTACATCTCAATGTCTGTCGGTAGTCATGTGTTGCCATAAACCTATATAGCCAATCAACCCGCCACACATTCCATTTAAGAACCGTGTGTAAAACAATTCTTGGGTACATTGCAAATGAGAACCACCAGCGAATCGATCTTATACTTATATACTGGCACCATCAAAATAAATGAGATACACTGATACAATACGGAACAATGAGACATAAAAGAATGTTCACAAATACGAACTCACACATTAATCGTATTCTCTCGGAGCTACCTTCAATAGAGCTTTCACTCAATAGCAGAATAGATATTAAAATATCGGAAACTGAACAAAAATAACTATTTTAAAATGTTGGAAGTCGCATATCCCTAAGTTCCTGCGGTCTTCTATTTTAATATTTCAAAAAAACGTCAAGTAGCATGTACAACCCCCTGGGGTGTTTGATTCGTTTATCCACAGAAATGCTCTTTTATACGCAAACTTTGAAGTTGTTAGAAGGAAGACATTACCTACAAAGAGCGAATTCCCCCTTCCATACCACTTTCTTCTCCCCCAATTGGGAACCCAAATTCACCACTCTGAAAGATATATCCGCAATATTACAGTGAAATACAGTCTAAACCATAAAAGGTACAGTGTAAAAAGAATGGAAAAACTGAACATTAGAAAAACTGGAGAAAATAGAAATTAGTAGGGGGTGCCCAGACATAACACTCTATAAGAAAAAACAATGAAAAAGTAAATAAAGGCAAAGCAAAACCGGAAGCAGGATAGCAAAGCATAAGACAACGAGGTAATGTATGATCAAAAAAGGCTACTAGAATGAGTCAGAACAACCAGAAGTAGAAAAAATCGCAAGGAAGCCAGAACGAGGGAGTGCATGAGTGAGAGAAAGAGACAGAGGGCGTGCCATATAGAATGAATGAGGGCAGGAAGAAATAAGACGACGTGGATGCATAAGGGCAAGAACGAATAAATGAATTCATTAATGAATGAGTCGTGGGCAAAAAACGCGCGAGAACTTGAGGCGAATGGTGACGCGTTGAGTCACTGAATGGGCACGCCGCGACGGCGAGGCCTGTCGCAGGCGGCGCCCGGCATGCCGCCCCCCAGGGGGGAGGGGCTGAGCGCCCAGCTGCGCTAGCGGCCTCGGCCACACAAGCAGCCAAAGCGAGAAGCCGCGCAAAACTCTGCTCCACACCCACACGTACATTCACGCACGCTCCAACACACGCATACATACACATGCGCGCATTAGCGAACACGCACCCACGCTGGAATGGCTCAGGACAACAACTGTTGCCACTGCAGTGCCTCTGATCGAACTGTCCTAGAGTTCGAGTCCACATGACGGTGGATTTTCACTAGCTATATAACTACGTCGAATTTAGTCGCAACCTAGAGCAGAATTCCACCCGCCGCCTGCTCTAATCGGTGGTTTTCCAAGGTTTTTCGGATAAACACGCGTAAGAAACGGGTAACAAGCCGCATGCCATCTTTCCTTCCTCATCCTTGCCCCTGCCTGTCTCCTTCCCCTTACACACACACTTGTATTTACTTGTACTACACTACCACGCAAACCAGTAGAATAGTCGGAAGCATATTCAGGTCGGGGTTCTGCCCTGCTAGTAGAGATACCTGGAGGAAGAAATCTCCGCAAACCTACGCGGCGGATCTCACGTTCTAACAGGGAAGGAACACCGCCATCTCGCGCAATAAAACATGCACTACATTTACAGGATAATTCCATTAGCATTTAAGGTGTCCACAAACACCAAATAATCAATTTGGGCCAAATCCTGGAGAATTTCAGACTCAGAGTGCATTAGCAGTCAAAAAGAGACGTTTTGCGAAACTTAGGACTTCTCCACACTCACACGTGTACGTTCAGAACGCCCACAATACGCGCGCGCACACACAAACGTCACTGGTCCCATTTCACTTTCATTACAAATAAGCATAAAGATGCAGTTATAGTGAATCTGAACCTCGACTATAGTGAACGTAGAAAATACAACATCCTCAAAAATAATTCCCTCCTGTAAAAGAATATTTCACCTCAGTGCCACAAATTCCTTCGGAGAGTGGGACGGTGTTCCAACAGTGGAAGAGGCATTGAAGGGTGTCAAGAATGCATGCATTACGATACTTAGAGACTGGACAATGCAGTATCAAGTATGGAAAGAGGACGAACTCTGGAGAAGGATCTAGAGACATTACAAATGAAAAATGTACGAAGCAAACTTTTGAATATTAAGGACAAATAAAGATATTGAAATTTCGGTTCCTGCTGTTAAGTATTTTGCTGTACCTCTATATTAATAAAACCAATCATTGTGGAGAAATTATATTTAATTTTGACCCCATCGGCTATAGTGAACCTCTGATACAGTGAACCAGAAGTGCTAGTCCCCAGAAGTTCACTATAACCGGAGTCGACTGTATACGCGTTGACGCTCGCTTCCGTTGCTTAGGCGCGTCCATGTACTTGCGCGCTTCTCGCCCCGTTCCTTGCGGGTTCATTCAGCGAATTCCGGTTAAACGGCTAATTGAACCAGCTGCTAAATCCTAAAGAATGGGAACCAATTGTATTGGAGCCAGAATACGCAGCGAGAGCCTAACAGAAAAGCCTCGAGAACCTCTGCTCCACACCCTCGTACATACGTTCACGCACGCTTCAACTCACACGCATACGTGTACACGTGTGTACGTATACACATGGCGCGGTGGCGTACATTCATACACCTAATGAACTCACGCGCACTCATACACGTCTGTAGCACACACAAACTTCGTGTAAAAGTACCACCTGCTATTCGCACTATCCGCTTATTTGGGCAAAATCCTTTAGAATGGCGCAACAGCCAAGGAGAAAAGTATAAGTTCACGCACGCTTGCATAAATTACGCACACCCACACAAAACCCTAAATGCCCACGGGTATATGTTGGCGTTCTGCTCGGTTGATTATTTGCAGGCCTATGAAGGGCTTCGGTCATTTGTCTCGTCTGTGTAGTGTATGTTGTATTCCGGGAGGTAGTGGTGTTCCATTCCCACTGGAATGTGACGCCAGCACCGCCCTACACGGCGGCGTGTGGGGTAGTTCCTCCTCCAGGAATCTCCCCCCGCAGGGCACCGCCTTAACCGGAAGGTTTAGCTGCCGACTGACCTCCCAACGTGTGTGGTAGTGAAGTGCATGTAAGAATATGTACGTGTGTGTGTGTGTGTGTGTGTGTGTGTGTAAGGGGGAGAATAAGTCACGGAAGAGGAAGGAAAGATCAAGCGCGGATCGTGGCTCGTTTATTAGCGTATTGTTCAAGCATTCGCTTGGTATTGATCGGAGAAATCATTGAAAACTACCTATCAGAGGAGCCAGCCGTTAGAATTCTCTTACAGACAGCGGCTTAATTCGACCTATCTGTGTTGGTAGAGTCGCAAACCTACCACCGTCGGGCTTTGTCCCGGAACGAACTGAATATGGCCACAAAATTTCTCTTAATTTCTTAATTGGATCACTGCATCGATTAATGTGGCAATTTTATGACAGGAATCACTCGTTCTCCCTGAAGTGTTGAATATCGTCCACGAAAGTGAGCATACGACCATTTCTTGATATTGAGAACCGTATGAAAATCGCTCATTGGCACTAAAATCCTAGTGAAAAAGCAGAACCCTAGAATGATGCATTTGCAAAGGAAAGAGAGATGAAAAAGAGAAAAGACACAATCAGAGTCACAAAAATATAATATGAACAAATGTTTCGAAAACGATCGTACTTGTAATTGCGAAGAGATTCTCGTAAAGATGATCTCCGTCGAGTTGTGGTGCCAAACCTTTCCTTATAATGAAATTACCATCTGCGCCACAACGAAATTATTAGCTACCACAAGTTTTAAGAATCAAATTTAATTTGACCAATTGCTTACCCCAAGTTGCCTGGGCATTAATTTACCACCCCGATTTCTCTGCCCTTCAGCTGGGAGCCCCGCCTGTTCAGCACGTCCCGATCACTTTCCTTCCCTCCCGATTCGCTCCCACTGCCCGCTTCGCTCCGCCCCACCACGCCCCGCCCCGTCCGGCTGGCCCTGTTCGGCTCCGAAAGGCCCCGTCCCGCCTCACCCGGCAACGCCCGCCAGCAATTGCGCAGGCTAGATGCATTGCGGGTTGCATCATTTCCGGTAACAAACCTTTTGGGTGTAACGGATTTGATGTACCATCTTTACAACACATATATCTCTCTTTTTTCGGCTGCTAAAAAGTGTTCTTGCACGATTTGAGAACAATTACACCAATGCTTTAAAAGTTTTTGTAGAACATACAAGCATTCATCCATTTGTATATATCAAGATATAATAGTTGTTACTTGACGTTAACGTTCTATTGCGTGAAGATACACAATAATTCAACACTTTCATTATTTTCTTTCCCTCTCCGTCTCTCTTCACGGATCCTCGTTCATTCTCTCACTCTTTCTTCGTTTCGTTTCCTTCATCTCTCTCCCTTTCTCTTCTCTCTCTCTCTCTCTCTCTCTCTCTCTCTCTCTCTCTCTCTCTCTCTCTGACACACACATACAGAATTATAAAACATTCATATAATTTTTTTACCTGCCGCGCAGCAAACATTTTCAGACAAGCTCACAAAAATTCTAATTGGATTGTATTATTTATGCAAGCAGAATTTCGTAACGGTTAACTTTTCCCTGATCGTCAAATGTGTACAGAGAATCAGGGATTCACCCTTAACCCTGGACACCAGCAAGTGTCGGCAATAAGCATCAAACTTCAGGCTTTGTAGTTTAAAGACAAATAAAACCATTGGAAACGTATAAGACTTGTAAAAAATGTAAAAAGGTTATTGATTCTAATCTAAATATGTTTATAGAACATGAGTGTGAAATGACACGTATTCGTTCTGCTTACTATAACTGTAAAATAATTCCTTTATGAATATCTATGAAAGCTCTCTCTACCTATCCAGGAAGATTTGACATAATTCTTTTACTGTATCACGGGCTCTGTATCTCTAATTGTGTGTGATAGACAAAACACGGTGCCAACGTTAATTTTATGAAAGAAATTTCGCATTAACTTAAAATAGCAGCTGGAGTAATCTAAATTAGGAAACATATGACGGTGTATGCAGAACAAACAAGTTTATTATCTGATTTCTCCGCTTCCACACATCATATGTTATAACTTTCACACATGATTTTTATCTAAAATATACAACTCCTAATGTGTCGGGAAAGAACAACCATGAAAATTTATTCTGCTCGGTGTTATGCTTTTTCCCACTCACCAAAAAACTATAAAGCAAAGAGAGAGTCTGGAAATTTTCCCGCAGAACAAAGGTTATTAAAAACGCTTCCTCTACAAACTGTTCAGACTACATGCATATATGTATAGATGAATTATGCATGCAAGTGCAAAAAATATTCCACCAACAATGACAAGGAAAATCCATGGTTACTAGGCGAACTGCAGTTGTCATGTCTCTCACCTGCAACGTACAAACTAATATGAATAGTGCTCTGAATATACTTCCTACACGTGAGAATAGAAAGAGATTGAACACAAAATCAGTGTTTATAAATCTTGATCAGCAATGGTTTTAAATTCTGAGAAACTTCACAACGATCTTTGAAATACAAGGATATTAGTATCACTATAATTTTAAATATATTTCCGAAACAAATGGAAGTTGTTATTGATATGCACAAGGCAATGAAAGTCAAGGAAGTATTTGCAATTATATTATATTCGTGGAATCGCTTTATCCCAATTATAAAGGCATTGCTACTTAATCTTTATTATAGCGGAGGAATTTTGACGAATTTTGACGGTTGCTAATATTCCCATTTCACTCGGTGAGAATTGGAGCATGCTATTTTACCGTTTCTTGTCCTATTAATACTCTGGTAATTTTTGTGAGGTTAAGTCCTGTACATTAAATAAAATTAATACGTCAGCTGTAAAATCGCCAATGTTTCCGTTTTTAATAAGCTTTCTTTAGTTAATACTAACTGAAATCATATGGACACTGCTATCATCAACCTTGGACACTGCTAATGCCCGCATCTTACTACACCTACACATTTCACCTTTCATTTTCTAACACGTGATGACTATCATGACTGCTCATGCAGCATTAATGCAAACATTAATTTATTCCCCTACCTAACAATTTTAACAAAGATAAACCGATGTGTAACTTCTAATCTAAACAATTCTTAAAGGTTCTAAAATGTCCAATGGCGTGCTTCCAATTTTGTTGGACCTACAATAGAAAATTTGTGTCTACGCTGCTCTAATTAAAGCCTGATAAATTAGATACCTCCGTTAGACATTATGAGATTTAATATACGAATTTTTACCTAGGATCAAAGAAATACTGATGCAGACGCCGCAGTCAAATTGGTGAAAACGACGGTTAAAAGGACAAAAATACGGCGTCATTTACTGAATTAAAAACAAGATCTCAAGCGGAAGAACAGCCAGTTTTAGTAGGCGAAAGCAGGTTTCGACTGAAGTGCAGCCCATCAGGAAACGCGTACGTGGATCTGCACGCACATGCAGACAATGAACAAACAAGGTTATGACAGGAATACAGTGTCAGCAATGCGGAGTCGGCCAGTACAAAAGACACGTTTAACCAGTGACGGCTCTTACTTAGGTTGCACGGTTGCACAACCCCCAGAAAATGAAAAAAAAAACTCATAATATCTTAGGGATATACATTTTCCTTTTAAGAGCATTCAATATTCAAGATATTACTACAATATCGATGTATATGAAATCATTCTGAAACCAAAGAGCGTCCAACTAGTGCTATCTCCGGTGTCTGGTGCATTGCCAGGAATTGCACCACGCTCTTGTCTCTATTACTGGGTTTAGTGCCTTTATTCTTTGGTACTTCCATTTAACACACGGAACATACGGCCTTTTGGTGGCGCTGTCTAGCGGCCTAGTGGCGCTGTCTAGCGCTGCGCGGCGACGGATGGAGTCTCAGGGGGAATACCCATATTCTGTCCTCTGACTCGCTGCAACGTAGTTTTATGAATTTCGATTGTTATTGAAAGTACACAAGTTCAGTCAATTATTGACGATATTCAATGCATTGTTTATGATATTTGGAGAATTCATTTCATTTGATATTAGGTTTGTTGATTGAAAACATACATTTGATAAGTTCTTTGCGTAGAAGTGGGCATTCTGGATGGAAATCCCTTAGTGTCTAGCGGAAACGAATGTGGCTGCAGCTGGCCAGCCAACTGGCCAGTGGTTTGCGAACGTTCTTGTGAACACAAATGTGTGACGAAGATCTTTCATTATTGCCAAATATACCAGGGTAGCGAAGTTTTCGAAATAAAATAATTTTATTTGTATAAAACGTGGCGAAGCAATAGTACTTTTTGCAATGTGCTGCAGTTGAACTTAAGTGCCGAGTGGAAATCAAAGCCAGAACCACGTGCGCGGGCGGTGTATATGCCTTACGCGGACACGTTGCATAAAATTATGTAAGTAGTGTTTCAATATAGACTTTTATTTCACTTGGTTTTAATTGATTTGAATTGCTTACGTTTTTATTATCTAATCGTATTTTGAATTTTGGAAATTACATTCCCCTCATTCGATGGAGGTGCAACCTCCTGTCTGTTGGGGCACCAGCCGCCACTGAGTTTAACAACATCCTGTTTTGAAATTTTAATTCAACTATCCTGTATTTAGACGTAAACACGAAATAATCAGTGATAGACACTCAACCTCAACATCCGCTCTTTCTTTTAAGAAATGATAACCAATGTGGTCCAGAGTTCTTCGACGTCACCGACAGAGCTAGAACAATAAATCAAATGTGCAATTCTATCATCGTATACTTCTAGCACAGCATTGATGGTCTAGTACATTACTAGAAGGACAGATAACGAAAATATAACGATGGCAAAGTATGATTTAAGTATCAGGCATCACAATCGTCCATATTTCGATCTGAAACAAATAACAGCGAAATGACCAAAATTCTACACTTTGATAACCAGCATGATTCAACATTTTTAACGCACTGAATACTCAATATTAACGTTTTCCCCCATATACATGATCACGATGTTCCTTATACCCATTCATTGTGCTTCGCAAGATTCAGAAATGAAATTTAATTCCTGATTGTTAGTAATTTCCTATGTATTCACTTGCAGAATGATTTCACACATCACGATTAGCATTAAGTAAATATTTAAAATAGTAATGGTAATCGGAATTGTAATAATAATAATAATAATAATAATAATAATAATAATAATAATAATAATAATAATAATAATGGTGACATAGTATTACACTCTATGTACATGAACGATCATTCCAATATAATGAAAATATTACAATATATTTCACAATTTCCTTTCAACCAATGGTTTTTCAAATCCAATCCAAATCTAACAACTTTATGGCAGTATCAGCCACCCCGTATTCTCCTAATGGTCCGTTAAATCGAGGGGTTTTCTGTACTTTAATGTCTGGAGGGGCAAAAAGAAATCTCCGAACGTTCTGTAATGGGCGCATTGTATTCTAATGGCGTCGCGACACCCATCGCACGTGGGGAGCGTGGGCTGCGCGGAGGATGCTTTGGGGCTGTGACGACACGTCTTTAAACCGCTCCCTTATTAGGGCAAGCGCGCCGGGATTGTTGGCGAAGCCTCGCCAGGGCTCCAGGAATTTGTGGAGTAAGCGTACGCAGGAGGCCAGGTCCATGCCCACAGAAGATTTTTATTTGGAACGGATTTTGAATTTGTTGGAAAAGGTATGAGTTTTGAAAAAAATAAGATTGTATTATTTTATTTTTTGTTTAACTTGTGTGTATTCCATACATGAGTATGGAACGAAATTGCAAAGATATCGCTAAAATTATTTATAATTTTATAGTTATTAAATCATACATTAGGTTTTTACAGTTTAAATTAAATAATGATCTACTCGATAGTTTGACGGACTCGTCTAATATAAAAAATAAGATAGCTAGTAACAGCTACAAAGAGAGTTCTACACAAGAGCTCCACTCTACTACAAGAGCTCCTTTACGAGTGAGCATCATTTTTGTTTGCAGCGGAGGAAGGGTGTATAATAGAGTCCCCTTGGTTGCGTCACTGCAGGAGACATCCTGCATCCAGGAAGTGGGATGGCATCTCCGCGGTTTCAAACGTAAAGGCATCCCCCAGGGAAAAAAGAAATTTAAAAAATATTCCGATTTCATCGTCGGAATTGGATCGAGTCGAAAGCAAAATGGCTCTGTCGACCGACGCTGTCCTTGGAGGGAGCACCGACTCTATACCTAGGCTCAAAAAACCAGGGGTTCCAGTCTTAAGGAGGTCGAGGATGTTGGAATCTTGTCTTTTGTGTTGTGTATCGCGGAGTGCAGACTTTAAATGCTGGCACAGATGACAATTGTCGTCTCATTTAACCAACGTTGTGAGTTAAACAAGATGAATATTTTATTAAGAGATTTTTAATAATCTCATTCCTTTTAACTTCCACGTTTTACATGTCAAAAAGATTTCCAAAAATCTTTTTGTACGAATTATGAAGGGCCAATTTATTGCCGAAAGAGAGTAGTAGGCACAAATTGGGTAGGGAGGAAGGGTTTAGGGGGTAACGCACTCTGAATAAAGCACATTATTTCTCCAACTGGGAGCAGGGATTTGGGGACGGAGGATGGAAGAAGCTAAGCGAGAAAGCAATCAGAGCGCGAATGGGGGATATCAATATGTATTTTTAGATAGAATTAATTATGTTTTCTATCTAATAGGCGATTGTGATAAATAAATAGCCGATTACTTCAGGTTGTGTTATATCCCATGGAAACGCTGATTTACTTCAGCTTGTATTATATAACAGATTATTAGTGGCGTACGCGTAACGTGTCAAATTCGAGCGGGTAGACAGCAGCACTAAGACAGTCATTGTTCGAAACGGAAATTCTCGAATTAATTTTCCCATCGTTAAGCCTACGAACACAAAATATCGGTTTAATTACTGAATTCACGTACTATTAACCCATTGAAATAAAATACAACTATATGTCATGTTATAGAATACCCAAGCGCAAACTAATCGCAGCTTAGTAATACGCTCCTGGCAGAAAAATATGTCTATCGCAGGGGATGACATGGATGTACTTTACACCCATACGTATGACACCGCACTTGGGTTTCTGATGCAATGCAGGCGCAGAATGTCTTTCCGGAAAATTAAGCGAAGGAAGGAAGATCGAGATGTCAACCTTGAGGCTCCTTGAGTTTCTCACGGCCTTGCTGGTAGATAGGCGACGACTTCTGCTTTCCAACTTGAAACAGACTCAACATTGAACTTTTCTTTAGAAATATATGCTAGATTCTATTAATTATTTCCTACTATTTTTCTTCAATGGATAACGTCTGCTCTGTTTCCCATCACGCTCCACATTTCGATGGAAATACTAAAAATGGTGAATGTTAACGTAACCATAAAGATAAGATATAACCGTGAAATTTCATAAGATCAGTTCACGAAACGTAATAAATATAAATCTTGCATTTAACTCAAAGAATAAATTACTGATTTTCTATCAATTTTTTATTGTTTTTAATTTGGTTGTTTAAAAATTGAAAAGTTATCTCAACAATTGAATCCAATTTTTACGTTTACGTTAACGCGATCTGGGAAAGAACACACTATCATATTTTCCAGCCAGATTCAAATAACATCAAACGTTTTCGTTAGAAACTAATATAGTTTGTAAGAGCATAAATTGACATTTATCATAATCTCTAGTCAAAGCGCCCATAGAATCATTTGCCGCGTTCGTGGTATACGAAACATTATCATATTTGCACTTTCGCGTCCATTTGACTTAAAGTCGCTCAATTGTTTGTTTTTCAGCGTCGATCGACATGAACGAGTGGCTGTGTTTACGTATGCATTTAAGGCTATTGAGAATGGTACGTACATGTTTATGTTAAAAGCGCATGTTAATTCCTCACGTGTACGTTAACGTTTGCATTGTGAACGGTCCTTAAACCCACGCCTTTGCAGCAGCGCGGCGTTGGCGAAAGCGAAAGGCCCCAACAGGTGTGGGTGGTTGCGCGGACGGAAGCCCCTCAGCATCTAAGGGCGCCTTCATACGGCGATAGTCGCGGAGGTCTTCACACGCAGCCACTGCCCAGCGCCACTCAACGTGGGAAAGGAAGGATTTCTTCCTGCAGGGCACCGGAGGCCGCAAAGTAGTCCACGTGTCGCAGATACGCAGGGGAGCTGTTCCTTCAATCCGATGTATGATGGAGTTTGACGAGTAAATTGGTTTTCTTTCACTTTTATTAGTAAACAAAAAACGAAAGGTACAGATTTCGAAATTTAGAGCTTTGCACGCTTCACTTTTTTCAGGTTTGTTCGAATAAATCTTCACATTCGGCATTCATATTGATGGATGTGTTTCTATCTTTATCATACAATCCTGTATTCACTTCCATAATGCTCAGAACGTATGCAATCATCCGCACATATCAACTGTGAGTGTCATGAACACTGCTTCCTAAATTCTACACGTCTTATTTGGTAGCTCTGTGGCGCGTCCGAGTGGCCTAGTGTGAAAACATTGGAAACTGCGTTCTGCTGGTGGTGACGTTGGCGCATGTCTGCCCTGCCGTTGGCGGGAATTCGCCGCTAAGCGCCACGGCAGTGCGTCTTCACCGCTCGTGTGAATACCTCTATTTAAACCAATGATTTGCCGGCAGACGTGCCAATCGAAAGCGCTGCTGAGTAGCGTCACGTGAAGGGGCCCTAAGACGGCAGCAGCAGCTGCGCTAGCACAGAGGAAAACAGGAGTCGAGTCGCGCAGGCGGTTACGCAAGTGGCAGGGGGCGGCTTCGGAACATGGAAAATGGGCGGGGTCGTAAAGGGAGAGACGGCATTTTTCTCCATCCGCTCGGCCAGCAGATTTCTTCGGAATAGACTTCTGCAAGCATCAAAGACGACGATCCCGAAGACGGAGGGTCTAACAAGCATTGATGCAGGCAGAGGTACATTCGCAGCAAAAATTTCAGTAAAAAGTAAGGAAAAATAGCTTTTTTAAATTCAAAAAGCCTGATTACTGTTAAAATCATTTTATTTTAAGGTAAATGCTGATAATATTCAAACTGTGTGCCGTATAGAACGTGCACGTAGTCTCCCACCGTTTCACAATATATTTCTGATTCTGATCCTGACACAAATATTATAAAAAATTATTGTTGGCCTGCGAAAACATTACAACCGATATTCGATTTTGTGAAATTGACGATAATGATACATCTCAACCTGGAATAGTTCAATGTAATACAGTGCGCCAGGAAAGTCTTTCCGTACTGTGCCGAATCAGGGCCTCCTATTAAAAATGGCAATGAGGTTGTTAGCAAACAGAGAGCTGGGAAAC